>JARUPZ010000034.1:2347113-2934613 GCA_031213475.1 Nereocystis luetkeana | reverse complement strand
AAGCCATGTCATCATACTAGATACGACAGGCACGACATACGCAATCTATGAAATAGTGAAACGAAAAGAAACAATCAAAGAGAAAACAAAAATAAAGTACGCAGACAAATCGAAAGAGAAAAAGAAAAAAAATGAAAGCAAAACCTAGGAGAAACAATCTGTCGTGCCCCCCCCCCGCAGGCGAGGTAGCCAACACTTGAAAAAGAACGAGCTGGAAAAAAGAAAAAAAAAAACAAAAAACACCATTCACTGCTTGTAAACAGAGTAAGACAAAGAACCAAGGAAAACAATAACATAGGAAAAAAAACAAAGGGGAAATAACAGGCAGACCAAAGCCCAAAAAGCACCTTCCAGGTGGCGGCAGCAGTTTGTGGTACGAGTAGTATAGCCAGGTTCTCCCTGCTAATCCGCCTGGTACCTTGCTACCCAGACTGCCGTCTCCGCCCTGCGTTCGTCAACTATGTCCAGCCCCTTGGCGTCAGACAATACGAAACGAGCAGAGCAGGTTCGTCATCCAACCACGCCACACGGCTCCTTCAGTATACGGCTTCTCAATCAGAAAAGGAAGAGAAAAATAAAATAAAATGAAAATCACGGAGAGTCAGCGCAAGAAAAAAAAAGAAAAAAAAAAGAGAAGAAGACAAGGGAAGACCACGTTCGAACCAGCTGCACCAGTTGGTAGCACTAGTAGTATGGTCATATTCTACTTCCTAGTCGACTTGGTGCCTTGCTACCCTGTTTGCCATCTTCTTCCTACTTTCGTCTACCGTCGTTTCCCTTCTACCCCTCCTGTTCCCCCCCCTCTCCGCATTCCCTTGGTCGGGCTTTCTGCCACTTCTCCTGTTGCCCCCTCCACCCCCTTTCCCTTGGACACCCTCCACGGCGGATGCGCGACGCTGCCTACTCATCTCAGCCTCAGCCTCGTGCCACCTCACCATGAACCGTTCGGCTGCTTCAAGGACCCCCCGGTACCACTTCCCCGCCTTTTTGGCTGCAGTGGACCACAACGCGGTCTCAACTCCAAACACCAAGGGGGCAACTTCCGTTGACCCTTCGGTGGGTCGGAACTCCCTAAGGTCTTCGACTATGCATCTATGCCAAGTCTTACACTGTCCGCCTGGTCTCGGGTTCTCCGCACCAGCTATCGTCCCGAACATTATCCGACTGGGTAATCGCTCCTTGCTTTGCCGTGCCACGCCCCCCGCAAAGAAGAGCCGCCGTTTACGAATGGTCGTTTCGATGCTCTCGCAACGTGTCATCTTGAGGGCCTTCGCGTACGAGAGGGTGGCATGGTCAGTACGAAGTCGGTGCTCGAAGCCAATGACTCGCAACAGGACTTGGTGGTGAGCCGTTCGAAGCTTGGCAAAGTGTTCCGCTCTGAGGGTCCACGTCACACACCCGTACAGCAGGGTCTCAATCACCTCGGCCTTCAGCATTCGGACTTTAAGGCTAAGGGGGGCGGTCGTCCTATCATACAACTCCGGGCCGAACCGTTTGAGGCATGCTCGCATGAGGCGGATCCGTCGGTCGATTTCGAGCGAGAGCGCAGCGTTTTCGTGGATAACGCCGCCTAGGTATAAGAACTGGGTCGTCTGCTTATATCTCTGACCTGCCGCTTCGATGACGAGCGGTGGTGCGAGGGTTGTCCGGTCTGGTGTTTGTAGGACCATTGTCTCAGTCTTCTTTTCCGACACCGTGAGGCCTGCTGCTTCGAAGACAGTCACGATGACTGTCATCATTTTTGCGAGCCCTTCAGCCGACTTCGAGACAATTCCTGCATCATCGGCGTAGTGTTCGACTGAATCATGATGTGATTAAGACCTACCAGGTATCTACTATGTGTGATGCCAATGGGAAAGCGAAGTATCAATAAAAAAAGGGGCTACCGGAGATTGCACGCCCACCTGGACCAGGCGACCCGCAGGGGGGGAGAGAGACCAAGGCCTTCGCCAAAGCTCGCTACAGGAGGAGTCTACAAGGAGCAGGAGCCACTGCTTGCCTTCGGGCGAGGCCAACAGACTCGCTCCGTGTCATACCAGCAGAGGAGTTCGTGGGCATGGGAAGGCGCTTCATAGGCATCGAGGAGCACGTGGCGGTGAGGTGCCCCTGCTGCGAGGCAGTCGACATAGACACACGCCACGCACGCATCTGTGCCCCAGGGCAGGGGCACAGGTAAACCAACATCAACCGTTGGTTCACGCGATCTCCCGCACGCTGAAGCGGCTGGGAATCCCTCACCAAGTGGAGAGCGGCGAACCGTTCACTGCAGACCGGAACCTGCGGATGGACATCGTTGTCAGGAGAGGAGGTCTTCGGGACGCTCCTAACCGGGAATACAGGGAAAAGTCCATCCTGCTGGACGTCACCCATGCAGACCCGCAAGCGCAGGTCCACCTGCGAGGAGGCAGCGCTGGTCAATCATGATGGATCAGCTGCCTCTACCTCCGAGGCGCGCAAGAGCCAACACTACGCGCGTCCGGGACATGTGTCCTTCGACGACGACGAGCGGAGCCACGAACTAGCCACCTTAGCGATGGAAAGCTTTGGGCGCCTCGGGGTAGAGGGCAGCAACTTCATCGACCAGCTGGCAGCTAGCGTCGTGGGGGGGAGGGATGGTGGGTCGATGGCAAGGAAGGGGGTAGTGAAGGAACGCCTGCTCCAAATCGTCTCGGTCACCACTCAGGTCGCCATTTCGAGGAGGGTGTCGAGGTTCAAGCTTCAGCTTAGGGACCGCCAAGAAGGAAGAAGGAACAGGGGGGGGAGGGACGACAGACCCACACCGATGGCGTGGGGAAGGAGCTTGGATGCAGCTTAGGATTTAAAAATAGAACGTAATGAGAAGGAAGCAGGAGCAAATACAGCAAATAGAGTAGACAAGCCGAAAGTTGGCACGGAAGGGCGGTAGACTTGGTGCATGGGTTTCCTTTTTTTCCGAGGTTTTCTTCTTTTTTCGGGAAAGTTATGAGTGATCCATCTTGAAGATCATGCTGCACATCGTCGGATGGCAAGCTAAGAGTAATAATAATAAAAAAAAGTGTGAACTTCAAAGATACCCTCCAGATTGTTTTAGAACACGCTTCCTATGGGCGCGTTTAGAAAAAAGACTTCTAAATTATTCATGGAAAAGCCCGAAAAAAACGTGGTTGGGCCAACATCGGCGATGTCATTGGGCCAAAACACCGATGTTGGGCCAACATCGGCGGCGATGTTATTGGGCCAACATCGGCTTGCAATTCTCCCTCCTCCATATAGTTATTAAAAGTCCTCTGCAATAGAGGAAAACTCAGGGCGATCTTTGGTTCGAAGCGGCGAGATTCCGAGTCCTTGACTGACATCGATCGACAAAACCAACGACTACGAATTCTGAACAGAGTGCGCTCGTTAGGGGCTCCGACCTACCCCACACCGTCTTCACCCCATGGCCGGTTTCTATCATAGCGTGTGTTGACGTGTTGACAATTTGCAACCAGAAAAAACAAGTTGCGCCGCCTGCAGCCGTTTGGAAAAAAAAAAAAAACTACCAATACAAACAGAATCGAAATCGAAAGTCGAACTGATAATAAACAAAAGATTCGGCAGAAGGCGCTGATTGGTCCCTGTTCAAAAAAACATGTTCCCCTTCGTTCTTTAGGTTCCGAGAAAATGAACGATTTTTACAAAAAAAAATGAAAAAAAAGTTTTAAAACCCAAAAGGCTTTTTTCAGTTTCTTATAAAAACCCAAAAGGCTTTTCATACAATTTGGGAATTCAGTAAAAATGGGATGTAGACGAGACGTAAATCTTGCAAAGTTGAATTTCGCAGTGTTGGGTCCTGAAAGAAGGTGACGTAGGCCAATCACACAGACAAAACTACAATCATTTTCGTGACTTAGGCCAATCACACACACACGAACAAAGCTGATTCTGCCGCCGAATGCAGCAGATCCTGCCGCCGAACGCAACAACAGCAGAAGCGCCTCACGGAGGTCGGAAAGCTCGATGGAGGAAGCATCTGGCGACCCCGAGGCCAACCCGGCCGGATCCACTAATGGAGTTGATGAATTATGTGGCTGGACAATCGAGGAAGAAGCTGCGGTAGCAGGCTGCCAGAGAAAAAAGAGACAGCGAACAAGGGGCAAAGGATGGCAGGAAACTACTGAAAGGGAGATATCGAGGTGCGAGAAGGTGCTGGAGGACACCAAAACTGGCAAGTAAGGCCGCCACAAGAGAGTAGTAGAAGAGTGTGCATTGGTGGTCTGTGGCGTTGCCGGGATTGAATTTATGGCGTACTAGCAGGTTCGTTGCATGTTACCAGGTACGTTATTATATTGTGCATTCAACTATAGCCGGAAATATAATAACCGTTTGATATTTCGAAAAAAAAACAAACGGTGATTGTATTCCCGTCCATTATGTGTCTTTTTAGTGTAGTACCTGGTGTACTCCAGAGGTGCAGCAGTGCCCACAGCAGCATTACCTGTTGCGTACACGTATGTAGTCGTAGTCATGTCGTGTAGTCGTATGTTACTACGGTAGGCCCACACGGCAGTAGTCCTCACACAGCAGTAGACGTATAGACTCCTTCGCTTCGCTCGGCGTCAATTGCGTCTCTTCAGCCCAGCATTTTTTATGGTGTCCAAAGTGTATCGTCCAAACTCCAGACGGAACGTACGAATTCGCTCGCATCCCCTGCCCCATTCGAACTCGTTGCGGTTCTATTGTGAGCGAAGGAAGGAGATACAGACCTGCAGGACGGTATCCTTCCTGGCGAGCGGACATATCAACCAGAACCGACAGCGGATGAATTGCGAAGCCTTGGAGCCAGTGTATTCTCTCACCATCTGGCTGCCCCTAGGAGTCTACGGCCGGTGTGCCTGGGTGAGCGTTCACAACCTACGCAACGCGCTTCGAGGAAGGTTGACAAACAGACTGAACGTTTGCGTGATGGACACGGCAATGGTGGAGGAGGAGCTGGAGCCAGAGATGCTGAGGGGGGGTGCGATTCATGCTGGGATCAGGAGGAGGAGGGGGAGGAGGAGGAGGAGGAGGAGGAGGAGGAGGAGGAGGAGGAGGAGGAGGAGGAGAGGGGCATGGATGGGGGAGGCGAGGCGAAGGTGGACAAGGAGGCCGGGGAAGCGTTCTACTTCAACATGTCGCCGGCGGTGAAAACACGGTGCCAGCAGGTGAAACGTATTCCCCGGTCAGGCTCACCAACACCTATACACCTGGTACTGCAGATTTACTTCTGCTGCTGTTGTCTGCACGCGCTTTCAAGTCGATTGGAACATGGTGACCTTGTCTCCTCTCTACTACTCTGTGCAGGTTACAGTTGCTTGCCGAAATGGAGGGCTGGCGAAGATGCAGTCACCTGTCGTCCGACCTATCGACCCGCTAAAGTCCTCGTCGAACACACGCCTGGGAGGGTATCTTCATCCGACCGTCTACGCACACGCCAACCGTTTGTGCTTCGCCTCACAGGGTGTGCCACACCGACCCCCGTGCAAGAAGTACGGATGGAAGGCCGTGGAAGACGGGCAGGTAATAACTCGTAGGATAACCATTTGTTGGACGGCCCCTGTGGAAGGACAAGAATACGCACTCGAAAGTGCGAACCCTGTACAGGATAGCGAACTCAGGTTGATGAGTTAGCGGCTGACGCTGACGCTGGTTAATTGCTCTCCGTTATGAGGTGATGAGCAAGGGGTGGACGCAAGGTCGGCGGGTTTCGGGCGTGGCCGAGGACTGGTGGATGATCGGCACTAGACTATCTGCAAGCTCTGCCACCTTGATCATGACAAGTTGAAGGTGGGTAAAGCTGTGCCGGTGTGCTGCATGGCGTCCCGTGTCATTGCTGCAGTTATGATACCATGCACAACACCGTTCTGTACGTGCTAAATAATATCGGGTATCCTATAATTTTTGCAAGTAATATCCTCCAGGCTTCTGGTTTTTTGTGTACAGGTCCGTGTGCAGGAGTGGAAGGGCGAGGACGGCGACAAGTAACGGCGAGTCGTCAAATTGAAGGAGCACTCTACAAGTTCACGTCGTACGACCCGGGCGTCACGCAGATGTACAGTGAACGGTTCCCATGGATTGGAGCGAGGAATCTGGTGGTCGCATGCACTAGCAAGACGGCCATGACCCTCGATCTGGCACTCTCGCTCAAGAGCTTGATTACTTCAGGCAAGTTTCCCGAAAAATGCAATAATCATCGTACAGTACTGAGTATGAAGCGGCCGTGTTCAGAACTGACCGCGCACGCCGCGCACGTTATTTGTTCACCGTTTTACAGGATCGAGCCCCCACTCGAATATTTTCGCACGCATGCTTGGACTGTGTGAAATAACAAGGTTGCGGAGTCTCAGCACGGCTAGTGACGTCGAGTGGTTGTTACAGCATACTGGCTGTCGCGATCAGTTTCCTCCCATCACTGCCCATGCTTTGCGACGCGGCGTTCTTTTGCTTGGACCAGCTGCGAAGAAGTTCGTCGACGGCGCTGACAAGAATGTGCTTGTGTGGTCAAAACTCCAAAGCAAGGACAAGGACTACCTCGAACTCATGGAGAGACTTCGAAGCGGTTTGAACCGACCTTGCGACGATGTCGCGACTACCGTCCCACCTAGCGCGCTCCCACCCCTGCCGCGGAGCGACGCCAGCACCAGCAACAACAGATGGGTCGCTGTTGTACCTTACTCGGCAGGCCTGTGTTCTTCATGTGGCAGCACGGCTGCAAGCATTTGTTCCTCGCCTGGCAGGGGAGGAGGTGTGGCATCTGCACAAACTTCCGGTGGGGCGGCTGGGGATGCCAAAACGGGGGGTGATGCTGAAGAGGACGCGCGCCAGGTGTCCTACACGCAAGCAAGGCTTGTTGCTTTTGCTAACCAACAGCCAATCTCGATGGGCGGCTTCGTTGGCGACGCTGACCAACACCGAGGGGCAGGTTCGGGGGGAGTAGCACCAGGCGTTGCGGGAGTCGCCGGATCGGGTGTGAGCCGTTTGACACCTGGTGTAGGGGAGACGACGCCGCTTGATGAAGGAGTAGCACCTGGTGTCGGATCGACGGATGTGAGCCAGGTTGCTCAGGGTGTGGGGGGGGTTGCACCTAGTGGGTGGGAGGTGGCCCCGGGTGTCGGGAGGTCGATATTTGGTGTCAGATCGGCGGGTGTGGATCGAGCGGTGCAGGGCGCATGGGGAGTGGCACCTGTTGTGAGGGGGATCTTACGGGGTGTTGGAAGACTCTTACCGGCCCCTGGTGTCGGGGGGCTCTTTGCGGGGTTTGGAGGACTCGTACCGGCACCTGGTGTGGGGGGGCTCTTACCAGGCGTTGGAGGAGTCGGACCGGCACCTGGTGTCGGGGGGCTCTTACCGGGTCTTGGAGGACAACCGGCACCTGGTGTCGAGGGACTCTTACCGGGTTTTGGAGGACTCGTACCGGCACCTGGTGTCGGGGGACTCGCACCTGGTTTTGGAGGACTCGTATCGGGTTTGGGGGGATGCTGGCAAGGTCTTGGGTCAGCTGGGCTTGGGGGAGTAGAAACCCAAAAAAAGTGTTAAGACTCGACCGCAAACGAGCAACGAAAGACAAAAGAGGTGCCGGGCGAAAAGGGCCAGGAAGGAATGGGACGAACTTGCTAGGAATGAAAGGGACGCACTGACGACCTGTCTCGTGTATGCCGGATAGCGCGAATATTTTAGGAAGGAATGATAATTGAACAACCTGAGACCTATGCCAATGGTACAGCGAAGTTCAAAAGTTTTTTTTCAAATATATTGCTTTAAGAAAACAGCCGAAATTTTTCACGTACCGCCGCTGGGGGGAAAAAAGAGAAAAATGTTTTATTTTTTATTTTTTTCCCCCCAACGGCTGCAGGCGGCGCAATTTGTGTTTTTCTGGTTGCAAATTGTCAACAGAGTGATCGAAACCAGCTCGTGCGACAATCGACGCTCGATCTCGACATAGACTCAGCCCACGGCCAACCCGCTCGGTATCTGGCAAGGCCAACGAATATAGATGACGGCCTCGAAGATAACAGGTGGATCCATGGTCTAGGGGGCGAGAGCTTGCCGGCGGCGTCCTACGGTATCCTCCCAAACCTGAAAAAAAGCCTATTTTTTGCCATTCGAGACGGATGGAGAAGTTTTGTCTTGTGTTTTGTGCACACCAGCGGCCAATTGTTTTTTTATCATGCGCCTGATCAGCTCCCGCCATAGGACACCGGCCATGGTGTGAAGACGGTGACCCTAGGGTGGGTCGGAGCCCCTAACGAGCGCACTCCGTTCAGAATTCATGACGCAATCGTTGGTTTTGTTGATCGATGTCTGTCGACGACTCGGAATCTCGCCGCTTCGAACCAAAGATAGGCCTGAGTTTTTCTCAAGCCGATGTTGGCCCAACATCGGCCCCAGATTTGCTTTTTCCGGGCTTTTCCAAAAGGTTAGGAACTTTTTTTTTTTTTTGCGTGGCCCATAGGAAGCGTGTTCTGATTTTTTTTGGCGGGTATCTTTGAAATTCAAACTTTTTATTGAAGCTTCGCTGTACCATTGGCATAGGTCTAAGCACCTGTATTATGCAATACGCTATAGTAGCGACGTCCGTTTGGATCTTCAATGTAAAGAAATGATGTCGGGGAGGGAAATTGGGAATCGGCTGGCAGAGAAGTGTATGAGGAATACTGCTGATTTACGGAAGGGTATTAGGTTTATATTGGAATGGCATCTACGCTATTTTGTGGGAAGGCAACCATATATAATACTTGCTCGAATAGTCCCGTCCTCGCTTTGCGTTTTTTTTTGCTCGCTTTGCTTTTTTTTCGTTCGGTTATTTCCCGTTTGCTATTCATTTTCCTTGGGTTGTATTAATAGTTGTGCATTGAATTTTTGTAGGGTTAGGAAAGGATAGGTGAGTGGGTGCGTTGGTTGGGGTGGGTTCGTGGGTGGGTGAGTAGGTGGATCGGTATGTGGGTGGGTGAGTGGATGGGTTGGTTATGGGTGGGCCCGTGTGACGTATCAGCCGTGCCCGTATCCGGCCCCGCTGGCGTTGCAGCAGTCATACTATGCGTTTATACCGCTGGATATTTATTTTGTGTACGAACCTAGACTATTAGTATTACACTATTTATTGTTAGTGGTCCGCTACTGTTGTAGTCGGTCTAGTGGACGTGTCATGCGTCTAGGTGTTCTGCTTTTCATGGACCAGCTGATCGGTTATTCCTCTGCGTCTCAATGGGGGGCGGTTTGAAATGTACGAGGTGTCGTACAACACAACACTCTGCATGATACGATCGTACCAGCAACCGATAACGTTTTTATTTTACCCGAGAGTTCCGCGTGCAGTGGTATATACCACGCGACTGTTTAGACTTAATGTCACACTATGTAATCCAATTACGCAAATACCTTCATACGACTATGGACGAAAATTAAAGGACTATTATTTGATACCTGGTACTCAGTTTAATACCGTCACGGGCCCTATTTTTTCGTCCAAAGAGGTAGCAGCTAACTCGCCCCCTCTTTTCGTTTTCGTGGCTATTTCGTCCAAAGAGGTACCTGGTACCAGGTAACACGGCCCCTCTTTTTGTTTTCGCACATAGCTGCTGGGCGGGGCTATCAGCGCATATTGGACGGGCAGAAGTGTCGAGGTAACGCGTCGACTCCAGAGGGCATGGGCATGCCTCGGACGGTATAAGATGGAAATCTATGACCGCCCGGGTGTGCGCCTACGCCTGAAGGTGCGAATGCTGAGAGCCGAGGTGATCGAAACGTTGCTCTACGGTTGCGTTACTTGGAGCCCGAGCAAGACTGATTACGGTAGGCTACGAGAGGTCCGCCACAAGATGCTGATCCGATGCATCGGCTGGCGAAAACGAAAGCGCGAAGACCACATTCTATCCTATGCTAGCGTGCTTCTCAGGACAAAATCTGAGAGCGTTGAGACGACGGTACGCAGACGTAGGCTCTTGTTTGCGGGCTTTGTGACACGCATGGGAGAGGAGCGTCTGCCGAAGAGGGTGATGTTCGGGGAGATGGTTGGGGGTAAGGGTTACTCCGGAGGACAGGAGTGGGACTGGATGAGGTACCTTGAGGAGGACCTCAAGGAGTTCGGCATCAAGCTCGAACGGTTGCGCGAGGCAGCACTGAAAGCCGGCAGATGGTTCCGACGAGTCGAGGAAGGGGCGGAGGCCTTCATGCAGAAATGGCATACAGATGAGAAGGAGGCATCGGCAGAACGGCATAGGATAGCTGCAACCACGACCACAGCCGTTGACGCCAACGCGAGTGCGCAGAATGGCAGGGAAGAGGGGAGGGGGCGAAAGGGGGACGAGGGGGAATGGGGGGGGGATGGGGGGGAGGCGGTCTGCCCAACAGACTGAAGCCTGGTTATGGCCATCATCGTCATGATGCACTCCCTTTTTTGGGACCCAAGTAACTAGCATGGTGCGCCACCCGGGCAACTTTGCGTGTCTGTATGCTCCAGTGCCTGCCTTTCGTATTTTCTTTCCCCCCCGCCCGTGATTATCGCTTTTTGTCCCTTTTTTTTTCATCTTTCTTTCATTCCCGTTTGTGCCTCTTCTTTGTGTCTCTGTTAGTATGGTCCGTTTTGCCTTTTTTGCGTTTTGCTATCTGCTTCTGTTTTTTTTTTTTTTTTTTTTTTTTTGCTTCACTTCATCTTCTTTCTTAGGTTTTTGTCTGCTATTAATAGTCTCCTTTTTGCTTCCCTGGTGTCCACAGTGGTGGAGTGCGTATGCTTGTTTTCTGTTTTTTGCCTCTGTTTTACTACCGAGGTATTTCTTCCACTCCAGAGTTATTGGAGCCTGTCCTGCGACCACCGACTGCATTGTATTGTGAGTTAATGTGAGAACAACAACAACAACAACAACAACAACAACAACAACAACAACAAATACAACAACAACAACAACAACAAAATCTGATACTACGGACGGGCACAACAGTAGGATCACAAAAACAAAGCCACCATCTTTTTGAGGGTTGGTGATGGACAAAGACAGAGAGAGAGGCCAAAGTGCGTCGCCCGAGGGCAAGCAGGCGGGCGAACAGCGCGCTGCAAACGCATAATTTTGTTTAAAAACAAAACGGTCAAGTGTCGTCAAGCTCAGCCCTGTATCGAAAACGCCTTATCAAGCCTTAGAGTTTTTTTTGTTTTTTTTCTTTTTTTTCCAGACCCCACTGCTAAAAAATTGCCGTATCAACTACCTACCATGGTATATATATATAATCAGTCGAACTCACAGCTGACGACGTATTTCATAATTTTATAAAACCATCCAGAAGTTGAAAATTCTGTAAAAATGGGATATATAGACGAGACGTATTACTACGCAGCTTACAAACTTGAGTAGTACCAGGTATCAACTACTATTTTTCTTTGTGACCACAGAAGAACTTGTTGTGCTCGTATCTCTGGTAGGATTGAAGAATCGGCAAGGACACTGGTTGTTGTGCTGTGGGATGTGTCGACGGCTAGAAAGAACGGTTTTATGTGAAGAACAAACACACACCACATAGAATTTTATTAATCAGTCCAACAGTCCAACTCACAGCTGACTGACGTATTTCATCATTTTATAAAAACATAGAAACCCAATCAATGCTGGTCGCCCCGGTGGTTCAAGAGGTTACCTCGAATTCTACTTGTTTGAGTCCTGGGTTCGAGCCCCAGGTGGGTCGGACTTTGACTTTATTTGCAAAAATAAAAATAAAAAAGGATTCAATGAATTGTTGAGAGCGCCTTGCAGCGTGGGTTGGCACAATTCGATGCGAGTCGACGAGGGAAGAAAAGGCTGAAATCTTCTCGCGATAAAAATGAAGGCACGTACCGTAGCGGGAAGAGGGGAGAAGAGCCTGCTATGTGACCCCGGATCTGAGTTACGAGTTGGAAGGAGAGAGAGAAGAAGATGTCTGGATGTGCGAAGATATTGAATGGGATGAGAAAAAAATAATAATAAATAAATAAAAAAAATAAAAAAGTTGACGGCTGGAAATCCACAAAGAAGGAAATCGAAAGCACCAACAGCAGCCAATTCAGCTCGTTCTTCTACTCGTCAGCGCAGCCACGTCAAATCACATCAGGACCGCCGTACACAGTATGTCATACAACCCACAGCTAGCACGGCAACACAGCCGCATAGACCCCCCCGTAAACGGCCAGCAGGCGAACCACAACAACACCGGCCCAGTTCACAGTAGTTGCTTTTTTGTTGGCAGTGCCACACAGGCAACAAATAAATCCTCATGATTGGTCCAATGATTCTTCCCCACCTCACTCAACAAACAAGCCATATTAGATCAAAACCCCCCGCCGAGATTCGCGTCTACGTCGTTTATGTGTGTCTACGTCAACACCTTGCATGCGGCTACACGCTGTTTGTATAGTGCTGGAAAAGGATGCGGGTACGAGTAGCTGTGTTGACTCTCTTCCAGACGTCATCTGCTTGGGGTTTTGTGCGTCCAGCCCAACAAAGCTTGGCATGGTCCAGGGTTGGCGATACAATCTCGACCAGCAGTATCTGCAGCAGCACCAGCAGCAGAAGGAGTATCAGCAGCACCAGCAGCACCAGCAGCTATGGACCCCTAATGGTGGCCTCAGCACCACCTTCGTTGACCACTTATGAGATGGACGGCACCGACAGTACTGAGCCAGCGGGCATGGCCACCGCTGCGAAAGAAACTGAAGACCTGCGTGAGGTGCACCTGTATGACACTACCCTAAGGGACGGAACTCAAATGGAGGGGATAAGTGCTTCGGTGAACGACAAGCTCAAGATCGCCAGGGAATTGCACAGCTTCGGTACGATCCATGCCTTTGACCTGCAGTACACTAACTACAAGGTTGCTTGGAACGTGCGCTTATCTCCGAGATTTTAAACGAGTACTCGTAGTATGTACGAGTGGATGTCCAAGCGGGCTATGATAAGTATCATGTACGTACTGGTAAAACGGTACCGTTATGATAAGTATCATGTACGTACTAGGTACGGTATGCCATGATACCCGGTACGGTACGAGTAGCAGTACCAGCATGTGTATCATGGTCCTGACTACAGACTCCAGAGCCTTCCCTCCCTCTGTGATGATATACCAACGGCGAACGGCTGGCATGTTTCATGTTGCGCACGTGGGCATAAAAACCATGAGGTCGGACTGCCGTGTATCTCACGGATGAATAGTACTCAGCCACGCTCAGTCTACAGTATATATTGATATTAATAGTACTGCTGTACAAGTACCTCGTGTCATGATGGTATCATGCAAAACAGCAGCAAACACAGCAGTGAAGCAGCACTGAATCTATTAATTAATAAATGGCATTAATAGTATTAATAGTAATGACTGTAGTGGAAACTGAGTTAAAAAAAAAGATGTACAAGGATGGAGATTTGAAAATTATCATATTTCGACGTATACTGCTGTATCGATGTACCAGGGAAGTATTTGTACAGTACATACATCAGTTTTTGTATTAGGGCTGTTTTAACGACACAAACAACAAAATAGCAAAATAGTTGCTATTTTGGCAACATAAATGTGGCCAAGTCTTGCCACACTTTCACGAATAAGTTCTCTCGACGAAGACCTATGCCAATGGAAACGCGAAGTTCAAAAGTTTTTTTTCAAATATATTGCTTTGAAAAAACGGCCGAAACCTTTCTCGTACCGCAGCTGTGGGGGGAAAAAGCGAAAAATGCTTGATTTTTTATTTTTCCCCCAACGGCTGCAGGCGGCGCAATTTGTTTTTTCTGGTTGCAAATTGTTAACACGGTGATCGAAACCAGCTCGTGCGACGATCGACGCTCGATCCCGACATAGACTCAGCCCACGGCCAACCCGCTCGGTATCTGGCAAGGCCAACGAATATAGATGACGGTCTCGAAGATAACAGGTGGATCCATGGTCTAGGTAGGGGGCGGGAGCTTGCCGGCGGCGTCCTACGGTATCCTCCCAAACCTGAAAAAAAGCCTATTTTTTGCCATTCGAGACGGATGGAGAAGTTTTGTCTTCTGTTTTGTGCAAACCAGCGGCCAAATGTTTTTTCATCATACGCCTGGTCAGCTCCCGCCACATGACACCGGCCATGGTGTGAAGACGGTGACCCTAGGGTGGGTCGGAGCCCCTAACGAGCGCACTCCGTTCAGAATTCATGACGCAGTCGTTGGTTTTGTTGATCAGTGTCTGTCGAGGACTCGGAATCTCGCCGCTTCGAACCAAAGATCGGCCTGAGTTTTTCTCAAGCCGATGTTGAACATCGGCCCCAGATTTGCTTTTTTCGGGTTTTTCCCAAAGGCCCCAGATTTGCTTTTTTCGGGTTTTTCCCAAAGTTAGACCTATGCCAATGGTACAGCGAAGTTGCAATAAAAAAGAAAAACTCAGGCCGATCTTTGGTTCGAAGCGGCGAGATTCCGAGTCCTCGACAGACATCGATCAACAAAACCAACGATTGCGTCATGAATTCTGAACGGAGTGCGCTCGTTAGGGGCTCCGACCCACCCTAGGGTCACCGTCTTCACACCATGGCCGGTGTCATGTGGCGGGAGCTGACCAGGCGTGTGATAAAAAAACAATTGGCCGCTGGTTTGCACAAAACAGAAGACAAAACTTCTCCATCCGTTTCGAATGGCAAAAAATAGGCTTTTTTTCAGGTTTGGGAGGATACCGTAGGACGCCGCCGGCAAGCTCTCGCCCCCTAGACCATGGATCCACCTGTTATCTTCGAGACCGTCATCTATATTCGTTGGCCTTGCCAGATACCAAGCGGGTTGGCCGTGGGCTGAGTCTATGTCGGGATCGAGCGTCGATCGTCGCACGAGCTGGTTTCGATCACCGTGTTAACAATTTGCAACCAGAAAAAACAAATTGCGCCGCCTGCAGCCGTTGGGGGAAAAATAAAAAATCAAGCATTTTTCGCTTTTTCCCCCCACAGCTGCGGTACGAGAAAGGTTTCGGCCGTTTTTTCAAAGCAATATATTTGAAAAAAAACTTTTGAACTTCGCGTTTCCATTGGCATAGGTCTTAGGAACTTTTTTTTTTTTTCACGTGGCCCATAGGAAGCGTGTTCTAATTTTTTTTTCGGCGGGTATCTTTGAAATTCAAACTTTTTATTGAAACTTCGCTGTCCCATTGGCATAGGTCTAACACAATGACATACTGCTGTAGCAAAGAGCTTTAAATTTTTCGCCACGTAGTGCCCTCAAACCCCGTACAGTGGAGAGCCGACAGTAGACGACACCGTCGTCGAGGAATGGGTGGGCTGGAGAGGAATCCAGGCACAAGTGGTAGGTAGACCCCAAAGGTCGACAACCCTTCCAGCCCGACCATAGTCACGTGTAGGTTGTCATGAGGAGGCTGGGGCGGCTGTTTGGTTTGGGTTGACTTAAGCACCAACTCCAAACGGCATCCGTGCCACACCCACACGGGGATTCATCACCCGCGCCATCAACCCCCTTCAACAGTGCAGTCGGCACCACCGTCAGCTGTCAGGACCACCATCTAACCCCTGTATTGCTGGAGTTCGTGCTATCAATAGTCTAGCGCACCGGCATGTGAATCGTATGACCTTGCGTTGGCGTGATTGGTTTCAAATGGCATATGAAACCGCACGTTTCATTTCCTTAAATTGCCAACGAAGGGGAAGGCATACGGAAATATCGAAGTACAAGCTTGTCAAGTCTTTAGCTATTTTGGCAAGTAAAACAACCATAATATGAAAATTTGCCTTTTTTTTGCCAAAAATGCATCGCATAAAACGGCCCGTACAAAACTGCCTTGTTATCGTGTCCTGATTCCTGATGGGTACGCTCTTCGCCTTGTACTTGTGGCGCCATGACAGGAATGCACTACATCGAGGGTGGGTGGCCAGGATCAAACCCGAAGGATGTAGAGTTTTTCGAGAGGGCGAGGCTAGAGCTGCCGAGTGAAGCATGGGCGAAAATCGTGGCATTTGGATGGTGCGGTCTGTAGCAGTAGACTATTGTATTAATAGTGAGGTACCGCTTCGCCTCCACTTTACAAATTCAAGTATTCGGTTGAAATAAAATGAGGCCTCTTAGCCACGGCTGGAGACTCCACCCAAGTTATTGCACCCGCGCTGATTCTGGTATCTATCTCAACGCGGCATGCAATACCAGATAGTATTCACCTCGGTTGGTTGCTATTAATATCAGGTACCAGGTATATATTATATCCACGGTTTCTCCCACACTCGCCGTTTTACGTTGGTAGTCTATTTGCAGGTGCTTTTCTTAACGGGAATGCCAAGGTGGGACCTCGCCCGAGTCTTTCCGTACGAAGTCGTCTCCAAATTATGGTACCACTCTTGGTTCCCGCGTTACGGTTCAACTACTTTTGCCCGACATTTCAGCAGTAGATTACGAGTACTGCAGTGTGGAAGGAAATAAGAAATGTGTATCATATGCCCATTTTGCAGTTGTTGCTGTCTTGTTGCTTGTGCATATCGAAGTATGATACTGTACCTCACGTATTACGTGATACCTCACGTGTTTCGCACGTTGGGAACCATTAACACAAGCACAGGTAGATTTCCTACACCCAGCGGATGTGTGGATCTCTTTGTGTGTGATGTGCTGACGTATTGCTGTTGTAACAGCATGTGATCAAAGGTGCAAAGGTTTCGGGCCTTTTGCTTGCTCATGCCCGTGGCCTTGGCTCACACTGCTTTCTTGCCTGTTTTGCGTCTGTCCGCATCGCCGAACTCAATATGGCAGCACGCGGCGAAAATACAAGACGTGTGCAGAAGACAAGCAGCTCGAGGCGCTCATCGCGGCCGGCACCGAGTGTGTCTGCATCTTTGCAAAGGCGTGGGCTCTGCACGTGGACGACATTCTCGAGGTACGAGGGACACCCGGCTGTGATGGCGTGGTGCTCATTGATCCCTTTGCATCAATTATCGGCGCATTGCTCGGAAGGCACACGGTACATCTTTTCCATGTTTTTGTTCAATCAAGTGCAGCAAGCGTATGTGAAACGGTGGTCTGTGTACAACATACCGAGGTCCGAGTCCTGTGTGAATGGGTCCAACGGTAGTTGCTGGAGTACGTCGATAGCTGGGCGGCGTGCGGGGGCTCCTCCGTTTTTCCGGCCGCGTGTTTCTAGGTCTAGCGCTACGCTTTTATTGTTGTTTCCTGTACGTGTCATTCCAGATTCACGCCGTGTCTAGAAATAGGAAAATCGCCGACACCAATAATCAAATGCTTGACCAACTAGTGGATCTGCTGTGAGGATAATGTTGCACTGCAGGGGCAAACATGCCATTCATGTAGACATGACCGACAACACACAATTGGTTGTGTGCCAGCCTGTTTCATGTAGGCTTGCCGCAACATACACGGTTGCGCCTCCCGTTGGTAGTACGGGAATAATCCCAGCTCACGCTAATCTCTCCCTGTTCCGCTTCCTTTTGATAACAGGTATCGCGGGAAGAAAATTTGGCTATGGTTCGGGAGAGCGTCGCGCATCTCAAGGCGGCGGAGAAGGAGGTCATGATTGACCTCGAACACTTTTTCGACGGATACAAGGCGAATCCCGAATACATCATGCAGGTCGGACAAATTATCTCGCCATGCTGTACCGGTTGCAACTACCAAGCAGACCTCTGTATGTAATATTTGTCAGGTGCCTGATTGAACGACCTCGTGTTGTTCCTCCCTGTCCGTTGGTGTGCTGCAAAGTCTAAACAACTCTTCTTAATAACATGGTTTTATTCGTCTTTTTTGTCAGATATGCGACGCGGCGGTGGAGTCCAAAGTGGATGTGCTGGTGCTTTGCGACACCAACGGAGGGTGTCTTCCGTGGGAGGTATTTTCATGGTTTACTTAACTCTCTTCTACATACGAATCTGTCGCCCAGATATTTCTGATTATTATGCGTTACCGCGTCGACATCGCTCGCTTTTCCTATCTGACGAGTACCAGGTGCGAGAGCGCCTACTGTTGTATCAAGTGCGGCAGTCTTCTGCGACAGTTTTTACATGGGCTGTACTGTTATAGTAGGTGCCCTCTTTTCAGCTCCTCCGTGCTTTTCCGCTCGTGCAGATTGACGACATCGTGAGTGAGGTCAAAGCTTCATACCCAGACACTCGCTTGGGCATCCACTGCCACAACGACCAGGGCTTGGGTGTCGCGAACTCACTGCAGGCTGTTCGCAGTGGCTGCGATGTTGTGCAGGTGAAAGCAACGTTTTTATAAAATTACCAGCAGTGCATGAACGTCTTGGTTGTGCGAAGCTGGCAGTGATAACGATTATTGAAGGCGGCGTTGCGCGTATGGTAGTGTGATGGTTGCCCGCCGTGTGGCATGTACAACGCGACGTGTGAGCAACTCGAGATGATGGCTATTGGCAGTTATAAATCATGGCGAAGGTGGCTCGCGTTGCTACTATATTGTCTCTGGCTCAAGCCGAATCATTACATTTTCGTTCCGCTCGAATATGACAACTCGTGACCGATACGAGTACTTAACCGCGTCCTGGTGCGCGTTTGCAGGGTACTATTAACGGTATCGGAGAGCGAACAGGCAATGCGAACCTTGTCACCATCATCCCTACGCTTCAGCTAAAAATGGACGTGAAGGGTGTCGGAGAGCGTTTATCCAATCTCACCGCTCTGAGCAGGTTTACTGACGAACAGGTAAGTCGCCGTGCTATGGCTGGTCTCTTTCAGTTGATGGACTTTTAACGAAGGGCCGTTCCTAACGAACAAGCAGAATCACGATTCGTGAGTTTTTTTTGTCATGAATCGTGTTTTTTTATATTCACCACAAACAAAGTCACGATTCATGACGCCAATGTTTTTAGCTTTCCCTCAAAAAACAGCAACCCAACCCACGCACACCAACGGTATCCGAAGGCTGGTATAGGGGCATGGTAGACCCTGCTTCGTACGCCGCTTGTGGACAACGGGCGGCTGCCTAGAGACACCGCTTGGCGCGGGCTACCGAGCACGTTGTGGCCTCGAAATTTCGAGGAGGAGGAGCCACAGCTCGGAGAAAAAGCGAAAATAATCTGACGATTTCACAGGCCAGGCCGGGCAGACGACCTGCGAGATTGGAATCTCGCGGACCGGGCTTGACCGACGGTGGGTGAGATTGGAGTCTCGCAGGCTGGGTCAGGCTTCGGCCCGTGCTTTGAATATATCACGGGCCAGGCAGGGCCGGCCCGGCCCGGCCTGGCCGTGCCCCACCCGCGAGAATTGGCTCCACCTGCATAAACCGTTGGATTTGAAATACCAGAATTTTTTACAATTCAAAAATATCTCGAAACGTAACGTTTTTCAGCTTTTTCGTTGGAACCGCAACTTTAATTATTTTTATTTATCGATTCTGAAATGCAATCTGACCAAAACAATAAAATGAATGGACCTGAATTTCAATTTATTTAATTCGTACTGGAAATAGAGTGAATGGTTTATTTTCCGTCTTCGGGCACGCGAAATATCACGGATCGTAATTATTTGTCATGCCAAAATGTCACGAATTGTTTTTGTTTTTCGTTAGGAACGGCCCTAAACATCGATAAGACGTTGGACATCTGAGTCATTTTCGGCAATAACCCGCCATGTAGTTGGTCACAAGACTGAATGTTGATTACATTAGCGCTACTGGCTGCCTGATAGTAGTCTACGCGTGTACGTTTTCGCAAGTAGACTAGTGCGATGCTTCACCTCCGCCCTATTAGTAATGCATTCGGTGGTAAGTTGTGAACCTGTGGTACCTCCCGCGTAGAGGCCGTACTAAAGAAAAAATCGATTTGTGGAACTCGCGTCTTTTCTGCCTCAACGACAGTTCAACATGGCGCCTTCATCTGGGGCGCCCTTCACAGGTATGAGCGCCTTCGCTCACAAGGGGGGGATACACGTCAGCGCAGTCAACAAAAACCCTGACTCGTATCAACACATCGACCCAGCCCTTGTCGGGAACAAAAAGAGGTCAGTGACCGCAGCTCGCTGCCTAGTATGTGTCAGGAAGGTTGGTCCTGAAAGATGAACATGTCGCGCATACCACCAGAAGAATAACCTGGATGTGGTGACTGGAAACGCACTTTTTTACGTTTCTTGTACCGAACGCCACTTGTTCTCGTTTGTCGCGCAGGGTCCTGGTTTCGGAGTTATCCGGGCAAAGCAATATCCTGTCCAAGGTGGAGGACTCGGGTATGGCCAGCAAGGCCGAGCTGAAGGCGTCGAACGTCTGGAGGACTCGACTGATTCAGGTGCGCGTGCAGTGGCTGGTGGTTGAAGTGAGACCAACACTCGATTGACACACGGATAGTTTCCCACTTGCACAGCCGGTGGTCAAAACACTGGACGTGACAGTTGTAGGTTACTCCCAACAAGGACTTCAACTACCGTTGCAATAGTTAGTGCCCACAATACGATACCCAGATGTGTAGGTGTGCCGCGACTAATATCGAGTATACTGCAAGCTGACATATTTGCTGGCTGCCCTGTTGCCTCGCTACCCCTGGCTTTTTCGAAGGTTGTAAATACAGTCAAAAGTTTGGAGAAGCAAGGGTACACTTTTGAGGGTGCGGACGCTTCCGTAAATCTGCTCGTTCGACGAACGATGAGCGGATATGTGCCACCATTCAAGTGAGCTGTGCTTCGTGATCCGAGTCAGGCGCGCCAGCTCTGCCCCGTGTAGATGCGTCGGTCCTCTTTTCTCCCCTCGCGTACAGCAAAACATGAGAAGCGTTGGATACCATCTTCAGCGGCTAGAATCTTTGTTGCCGCTGGCCTGTTCGACTCCACAATGTATCCGACGATTATTGCGTGGGTTATTACGCTCATGTACCATCGGCATGTTTGATGTGCATGGTATAGGTTGCTAGACTATCTCGTCCAAATATGGGACACTGAACAAGCAGCTGAGGGACTGGACTTTAGGAGTGGGCCAAGCACTGCAAGGGCCACCGTGAAGGTGAGGGTGGATCAACGATTTTTCAGGGTAGTGTTTGATCTTGGAGCAAGTGTATTGGCATCCAACGATGTGTGTGTATCCCTACCATGCAATAGGCGTGCCGTCACCTTCTCCGCCATCTCCCGCTTGGGGGCACCATGAGCTCAACGAACGCCATTAAATACCAGCTGTTCAAACTAACTCTGCTTCTGTTTATAGTTGAATGTGTTAATAACCCTTCCTGACTGTGATGAACGAGACAATTTTCTAACATACTGGTACTGATTTGTCGCGCTACCTCCGAAGGTCAAGGTGCCGTCAAGTAGTATGGACCCTATTGTAGGCATGGAGGACGAGGACCCAGGAATTCGTCTTGAGGTGAGTGGTCTTCGTGGGGCCTGCAGTGTACGTAATGGGGTACATAGTTTCGCTGCTTCGAAGTTAATACGAGTAACAGCTTTTCACCTCGGAGGCCGTGTATTCTTTGACTGGGCATGTACTGAACAACTTGGGGCAATGGTACGGCCATCGCGTGTTGTGATCAGTGTACGCGATGCACACGGCAAACGTGGAAGTAGACACGTGCTCAGCGACACCGACCCGCAAAACCTCTGTATGTGTGTTTGTTGTTTTCCCAGGTTGCTGAAGGAAACGGCCCGGTCAATGCTCTGGCTAAGGCCCTGTTCCGGGCTCTGCTCCCCCAGTTTCCATCACTCGAAAACGTTGTGCTCAGCGACTACAAGGTGAAAATGCATCTTATGTTCGGGAGCCAGGTTTCATATGGAATCCGTGAGATACAAGCAAATATCACGTTGCGATTCGCTGCAAGTTCGGTCCGGTGCAATCAGTCTTGAGGGATTGTGGCAATTTTCCATGCAGCTCTTGGCGCCCTTGATTGTTTCTTGCTCTATATACTAAAACTGTCCCGAGGATGAAACACCATGTGTTGTGTGATACCAGTTATCTCTGGTTGCCGATTTACACCTCGAAAATTTAGGTACGCATTTTGGATCAAGAGAGTGCGACACGGGCCAACACCCGAGTTTTGATCGAGTTCTACGACAAGGTATGGCATGATACTTCGAAGGGAATTTAAAGCGAGCAGCTTTTTTCCAACACAGTGCAGCCATATTCAACTGAATTAGACGCACTGACCCTGGTCACATCACGCTGTTCCACGTGCATCATGTACGACGTTCATCGTGTACGTAGATGTCGGTTTCTTTGACCGCAGGAAACGGAAGGATGCAACGGACGTCCCACCCCACTTTAGACGCCCTTGCTCCACGTGCGCCCCCCGCTCCTTGTGCACCTATTTTTTTATCAGGCATCGGATATGCCATGGTCCACGGTTGGGGTGAACACGAACATCATCTCTGCGTCAATGAGCGCGTTAATGGATGGCCTCGAGTACGCTCTGGTGGAATTTGGCCCAAGTTGTTCTATTGACGCCGGGCCAGGGGCAAGCCCTGCGAAGGATTAGCTGGTAGTCTGTGTTTCACTGTCCAGTATTTTATTTTCGCTGTACCAGGTACCAGGTATGAGGTTTCGCTTGAGTTCCTCGTCCTGTGATATCTGATGTTGAACGACAGTGACGGATGGAGAGGTTTTCCATATCTTCAGTTCTTCGCACGGCATTTCCAAAATGTTGATTCTTGAAGTTTAGTGTTGGAAGTCAAAGTCTGTTCTACAGCAGCAGTTGCATCTCTGGGGGCGAAGTATGCAGGCCTCACACCGAAGCATTCACCTCAAGTTGATCATGTTGGAAATGACGCGAGTTGAACCTTGAGTTGAAGACGTTGTGCGCCCGCGCAAGGATCATGGTACGCCGTGTTTCTGGTCCCCTCCTTTTCGTCGAACCTCCTATTGTAGGAGACGCTTGTATCACTTATCGATTCAACTTTCCAGGTCTTTCACAGTGCCACACCAAATCGTTCTTACATACTACTACGGGTCGAATCGGTGCGGTTCGATCCGTCTCACTACGAGACACTGCGGTTCGGTTTTGCTTACTGAGTTAACGTACAACGCGGTTCGGTTCGGATCCTTGTCATCGAAACTGATATGATTCGGTTCCTCGGTTCATCGGTTCGGTTCGATGAAGTGTTTCATGGTATACGGATAGGTTCAATTCTGAACCACCGCTGTGATTTTCCCACGCATGGGTTGGGGTCCGGATCTTAGGAATGCGGTTCTTCTTGAGGTAATTTAGTTACTGATTATTTTGTGAGGGAAAATACGCGGTCATGTATGTACCGAGTCTCTTGAAGTCTAAAAGGGCCAAAACATTTTAGTTTTAGTTTTTGGGCACGCCTGAGGGAGAAAACCGTGGCGTTGTGAGTGCGGAATTTTGTACACAGTATGTATGGTTGGAAACTCTTCGGACGTTATTTTTTCTCGGGGGTTCCAGCGATGAAGAACCGCGGTTAATTTGTACGGCTCTAAAAATTCCGAAATGAGGGAGAATCACACTTCTGGGGGATGTGAAACTCACTTTCTTTGCATGTTCTCGTGGTTTGATGCTACGATTCTTCTGTTCAGATCCTCGCGTCCTGCGGAACGTGTGGGATCTATTTGAGTATGGTACGCTTCTCTGTTCGGTTCAGTTGGTCGTGGGAAACATTACGGTTCGGTTCGGTCGTTCTATCCAACAGCAAAACCGAACCGTACGTGGGGAGTAAAGAAGTAGACAGGAATCATATACAGCCCTCTCTGTGCGGCTTTGTGTGTGGTATTTTCGTATTTTCCTTCCTTTGGAGTGGTATATACATTCGTTGTTGCCGCCGCAAGCCTCCATTGTGAAACCCTGGCGAATTAGTCTATGCCTGACATTTAAAGTGCTCCTGACGCACTGTCTGAGCACAGCAATGTTGTATACCAGGTACGTATGTTAGTACAGGCCCTACGAACATGTCCGGGTATCACGAGGTGGCCGACGCTCTCTGTACGCACACGCGTAGATACCGGTACCCGGTCTATCCTGCAACAGCTACCAGGTATTATTGATGATAAAGACTACCGGTACGTGGAGACAGACGTGAATTTTGTTCGTGCTAGTTTCGTGAAGGAGTTACCAATCAATGTTGGTGGAATGACTTTGTATTAATAGTTGGATCACTCCATCCTGCTTGAAGCAGCAATATTACCAGCTCGCAGCGCGGGATTGCATAGGAGAGACCCGCACAGAGTGCGATCGATCGTGGACTTTGCGTCTGCCCACATCGCCCAACGATAAGTTGATGCTGTTGCCGACACAGCGAAAGCCGCTCTGATGAGTGTACAACAGTACGGACACAATAACGGAAATAATGCCACTTTGTCGACCAATCGGAAAACTGCGTGCCACAAATCCTCCAGTATTGGCTGGTGGGCCGCGAAAGGTGTACCACCTCGCCAAGTGCAGCGGAAGTAAAATGGAAAGCAGCAACCACAGCTATAGCTGTAGCAGTCCAAACAGCAAGTACAGCAGCAACTTACAATGTAAAAATAGCCAACGGCAAACAACGAACGCGGTGCAATCCAGATTCTCTTCGTCCCCGGGTCCCCGGATAAAACAAAAACGCCTCAATATTTACGCGTACTGTGTGGCACCTCATTGCCTAGCGACACCAACATGAGAACGCTAGAAACCATTAGGCATGCACCGTGCAAGGCCAGTTATGTTGGTGCAAACATCTCCCGTTGTCCCTTTTAAGATCGCTTTGACACCTTCCCTTTTTTCAATAGGCGAGTTACAGGGTTCGGAAATCTGTGATTGACTCGGCAAAGACTAAGATGCTACCATTAGGGACGCGTCAATGCCAATTTTGGCCTTAATATACCAGGTTTAATGGAAGTGGGAGACGTCAGTCAAGCAGTCAAACCGCGGTCTCCTACCATCTTGACATTTTTTTTCTGCAAACGGCTTGCTGTGATTGGCTGGGGAGAATCCCCGCGCCACTGCCTCCGAGACCGCCTGCACGTTGGGTGATTTTGAAATTGTGCACCGCGAGAGACCTTTGGCCTTTACCTTTTGCAGTTGATTGAGACCCTAGCAGAAGACCTAGTCCTCGACGGCCATCCCCATCTTCCAGTGTGCGAGACACGAAGTGTTCGGTGGTTTGACATCCGTGTTTGATTGAGGTTCCAACGGGGTCCTGCGCTCCTCTGCACTCATGGCCGAACAACAAGCGAGAACCACAACGTCATCAGGCTTTGCGAATGCCGATGCCATAATCGGGAAGGTCGAAGCACTTGCCAAGAACGCAACCATCGCCGTCCCTGCCGTCGTCGTGGTGAGCTACAGCTTTACCCCTCACCCCGGCTTGCCTTGTGCAGTTGATGCCTGGTTCGGTGGGGTTTCAAGCAGCATCGATAGATAGATATCTGATGCCGTTAGGAGTTTTTTTGCGTGCCTAGTCGCCTTCGCGAGTACGAGCACTTGTCGAGCACCCCAGACATCATCACCGAACTTGTCCTTCCCATGGTTTGCGCAGGCGTCCATTTTTGCGTTCCTTGTCATCATCGGACTGTCGTGGCTGATGGACGGCAAGAAGACCAGAGAAGCCACTGGTGAGAGCCCATCCTTGGAGTTTCTCTTGTCTTGTTGGGCATCTGTTTTTTTCGACCTGCAGTCCCTGGACTATTTTTCGTGTGTGCGAGTACAAGTACCAACTTGTTTGTTGCTCTCTTCTTGCACCTGCCTGGGACTGGGAGATGTACATACCAGGTACCTGGCCTTCACAGGCTTCATTGATCTACGATCAATACAAAGTCGGTCCTGTTTAATGTGAAGAACACACACTCAGGTGGATGGCTGCGTGACCTTAGGGTATCTACGTCTGTCATTATTGATTCGTGCACCCAGCTCCCGCGGCAGCTTAGCGCATTGCGCGCAGTTGCTTCAACGCTTCGCTTTTTCTATCATCGCCGGTAAAGTTCTCCTGCGCTTCGTATATAGTTATACTATTAATATTAATAGTTGTATTCCTCCCTGGTACGAAGAACAGAGGGTCGGCCCTAGACTTCGGGTAATTTTTGTGTTTTTGCAGTCCCAGCAGCAGTTTTCCGTTCGTCGCCCGACGCAGAAGTGTCCTCCGTGAACATCCTACGTAGTGCATCGGGTCTGACAGCAGTGACAGCATATGCACGCGCCAAAAGCAATGACCTCGCTCCATCCACGTACGAGGATCATGTACACTGTACATAACGTACGTAAACAGTACGACCTGGTACTAGAATACCATTCTACAAGTGAGTACCGTACGTAGTGATACCTGTGAATGGTACGATCAGTGCGTACCTGGTACGTGTTTAAATGGCTATTGGTCGATGCCCATACGTGTAATACCAGGTACATGACTGCAGTGTAAAACACCCCCCTGGTGATACTATTTTGGGTTTTGGATTTTGATCACCCGGGGTGGTATACTATGGGGGTGTGGTATACACCGTACCCTTGGTGGATTCAGATTTTGGAGGGGTATACTACTGTAGGGGTGTGATAGCAAGGGGGGATGATAGCAGCGGTTTCAA
Organism: Nereocystis luetkeana; assembly: GCA_031213475.1. NCBI lineage: Eukaryota > Phaeophyceae > Laminariales > Laminariaceae > Nereocystis > Nereocystis luetkeana. The sequence goes on along the minus strand of JARUPZ010000034.1, from coordinate 2,908,196 downwards.
ACAACAATCCAAACTAAGCATTCAACACTTGCCCCAGCGATAAAGAGGGCGGTCGTTTGGGATTTCAGATTATTCATCACCCCCGAGTGGTGCCTGGTATACCGTAATCATGCGAAGGTTCGCGCCCATCGGAAGGTTGGCACCCATCGGAGAGATAGCACCGGGGTGCGATAAAAGCACAAGGTAGAAACATGTAATCGTGTTTTCGCACCCCCATCGGAGATCGCACCCCGGTGTGATCTCTCCGACATAAATAGAAATTTGAGGGCCACCGCAGCGGGTCTGTAGTAGGTAATACAAGGCGCTTCGCTCCGCGGGCGGCCTACGCCGCCCGCTACGCTCGCTCAGGAAGGAAAAAAGTACATCAAATTATGCGAAGCGAACAGAGGTCCACGATTGAGTTTAGTGTTTTCAAGGATTGTAACTGCAAACCGGCGACTTGATGATGCCAAGAGTCCCGCCGCCATGCTTCAGGAAAAAACAGCTCCGACGTCAGCTTGGATGCCACATGCATATACGCTTCGCGTCGCGGATGTCGTACGTACGTACATACACCCCAGGTAGGGTACTACTGCTGTCTGTACATATTTTCTTCTTTCGATATGCTCTACCTGGTATGTCTGTACTGTATGTACGAAGAAAGCGAAAGCACAGCACGGCACAGCAGCAAAAACAATGAAAATGAAACCGAAAACTCGGAAAGGAAAAAAAAACCCGTTCCCTCTCGTGTAATATTTTTCTGGCTGATTGGAACACCTTACACCCGGTCGAAAAGAAGAAAAGAAAAAATCGCACAGAAGATCTTCTCTCTCAGCCTCGTACGCCGCCCGCCCCTCTCGCGACCACCTCGCTACCGATTCGGTCCGGGTAAAGCTTTTATCACTCTCTGCCACAATCAGCCCCGTCGCCCGCCCCGCGTGAAGCCCGGTGCTCACCGTGGCCGTCGTTCGCCAGCTCGATAACGTTGGTGTTCAAACTGCACACCTCCCTCTTTCAACTTTAGCGTAGTCGCAAAAATAAGCACCGCTTGAATATTATCGTTCCCTCCCGAACGACCTTTATACACTCGTACATACTCTGTCAACAATCTTACATCGAAGCCAGACAAAGCCCGTTCATGCATCCCTCGTGTCTCGAGGCACACGCGACGCCTAGGCACGAAAGCGGCGACCGCGCTCCTTGCAACCCCCCCTCTACCCGCCAGCACCCGCTGACACCCGCGACGGTGCCGGGTCCTCCCGCGATGCCGTGCTCGGGGAACACGCATGCACACGAAACGAAAGAAGAAAAAAGGAAGAAATGACCGAGAAAACAAAGAACTGCTGGAAAGGACCGGCAAGTAATGAAAGGAGGCGGTTTGGAAGTGGGAGCTCTGAGAGGCCAGGGATGCACCAACCGAGCACGCTCAGGGGTTGTGATCTAAGTATGTAGTTTTATTATCATTTCTTTCATACTCCGATGAGATATCACCAGTGCGCCACTCCTCTCAAACGTACTTTACCAACGCATGGTAGGTCAAGTCGTTTTAGGTATCGCACCCATCGGAGAGATCGCACCGGGGTGCATGTACGCAGCACCGTTGCCCCAGTACGGCCCGGTGTATTTCGATTCAGCAGCGCACCCATCGGAGAGATCGCACCGGGGGTGCGCCAAAATAGAAGAACGGCATGATTTAATTGTGTTTTCGCACCTCCATCGGAGCGAACGCACCCATCGGAGAGATAGCACCGGGGTGCGATAAAAAACACAACGTAGAACCATTTTAAAACGCGATCGCACCCGGTGCGAGCCTTCGCATGATTACGGTAGCTGCTGTAGGGGTGTAATAACAACGGGGGGTGATAGCAGCGGTTACAAACGACATTCAATATTCAACACGTTCCCCGGTGATGAAAGTGGGTGGTCGTTTGGGATTTCAGATATTTCACAACCCCCGAGTGGTATACTACTGCTGTAGGGTTGTGATAGCAAGGGGAGGTGATAGCAGAACTGTTACAACAAACGACACTCGACACTCAACAACGGATTACAATGGCGATGAGACAACACCAATTACTCCCACCGTGTACCATCCACCGACGCTCACAAGTTGACGACAGATACAAATATCCCGCCGCGCGATTTCCTAGCGACAGCTACCGGCTACTGGTATACTGTCTTCCTAGGCGTCCGAAATGGATAATTTGCGGCGCGACGACTGTTTTGAACGCGTGCTTGAGTTGACATCGCAACTCGGTATTCTGAGAGCCAGATCATTCACGGACGCCACATGCAAGCACGAGTTGAGTGGAAAACTGGTCTGAGATGAGTATATATGCGCAACGCCACCACAACGGCGGCGATAGCTTATACTCACAGGAACCTGCACGTCTGCTGATTACTGATTATGAAGCATTACCTCAGGGGGTGTGGTATACACACCGTACCCTGGGTGATAACTCGGGTGGTCGATTAAGATTTTGGAATAATGGCCACGCGGGTGGTATACTCTGTTGTGCGATATACAAGATAGGGTGTGTTGTACACTGTGATACACGGCAGTGTATACGAGACGACCATTCAGCGGCAGCAAATGCGCGGAAGGACTTGGAGCTAACAGCAGTATCATACGAACAGTTTAGCAGCAACAACTATACACAGGAGTACACTTCTGTACGAATGCAGTAGTTTCAAGTTTGAAGCAGTACCGAAATGCAACGCCCAGTGTGTAGGCGATGCGAGTATTTTTCTGCTGGTGTGGTGTGTTTTGGGAGGTAGAAATCGTCTACTTAATATGAACAAGTCGTTAGTCTGTCGTGCATCCCGTCCACAATTTCACAGATGTTCCCAACATACTTCATACCCCGAGTATACTTGCAGTATACTGCTGCGCATATTGAGATCATTTGGGTTCTGCGAATACTCGCAGTACGAGCAGCACCAATGGGCGAAATGCTTTATTTTCACCAATACTCCGGAGGATTTAAATAAAAATGGGCGAAACGCTGTCAGTAGTTGCAGTGCCCTCCCTCATTGTGTACGGAACCCTGAAATGCTTGCTTAAAGTGCAGGGGGTCTCCACTGTATCGAACCCTGAAATCTTGCGAGTCCGGAGTACCCGCAGTACATACACCCGAAGTACTGCGAGTACACGAAGTACCCGCAGTGCATTCTTTCGCTAGCACTGTACTCCACTCCCAGGTATTCGGGGCATCTGTGCAACATTTTGTACCATCGATGTATCAGATGGCTTATCTCCCTATTTTACCGGGTACAGCTGCAGCCAGGCCTCCAGCTAGACACCAGGAAAGAGTGGGGAGTAGAGGTCTACGTAACCCCACGCGTACATATACATATATCTGTATAAAAAAGGGAATTCAATTGTTGTTGTCAGTGTCGGCTTTAATTTTGATGTGGGGCAAGTGTAGGGACGATTTTTTTGGATCCGGCATCCTACCAATGCGCCGTGTTCCTCGTGTGATACAAAGTCGCCAGACGTATCACGCAGCTTACAAAGTTGCGTATCAACCACTCAATCGGTCGGAGTCACAGCTGACGTCTTCGTCATTACCGGTGATACATGAAATATTACACCGTGTGTTTTTATTCAGACTGCACCGTTTGTGATGTTCCCATAAGCGTTGCTTTTTATTACCTGTATTAGGCCTGCATACAGCAGTAGAAGAAGCCGTTGAGCGGCCCCACAGCCCTTCGGCGTTGTCAGCATATGTATCGCGTTTATTTTTGCGACTGGAGGTAATACAGCAGCTGTGTATGTGCCGCAGTAACTACAGTCGGATTGAAGCGTATCTGGTGCCATATATGACGCTTTTTAGTACCAGATATATCGTATCCCGCTATCAAACCCACCCCCGACACAATGCTTTCCTTTCTGTCGCATGCTCGCCCTTTCGCCTGCAGCTGTCGGCACGCCGAAGAAGCAACCAAAGTTGGGAATGACAGGTGAGAAGACCCTGCAAGGATTTTAATAGAGTTTTGCCAGATTATATTAATGGGCGTTACAAGGCGTACAATACTTCGTCCTGTAAACCCAGGTAATGTATACACTACTCGTACAGGGGAGTCACCAACCTGTATCTTTCACAAGGTGTATACACAAGACAAAAATGACATTCTCGATTATTCACGCTCTCTGTGTACAGTACGAAGCCATCCATGATCCGCTTTACGAGGTTAGTTTTTTTTTGTTCTCTAACTAGAACCCCCGTCTCCTCCGGCTTTGTACTGGGCATTTGTGCCAATCACACTCGTGAATTTGTAAAATTTCGTTCCTACTGCTGTAGTTTTCGTGGTGGTATTCTCCGCCTTGAGAGTAGTGTTCAGTCTTCGTGGGTACTGTAGCCACGTTGCGAACAATACGGAAGGTTTACAAAATTGAGGATTCGAAAAATCAAAACAAAATACCCTCATCGTACGATCATACTTACGACGCATTCATTTACAGCGGTCGGCCATATTACCAGTGTATTGCCCCCTGAATAACTTTATGTGCTGTTCCTCATTTACACCAAGAAATTAATAATAGAGAGACGGGAGGCCTTAAGGTTGTTCGCAAAGAAGCGACCATGTTTACTCACTGCATCCGGAAGAATCGATAACCGCGCTCGGGCATTCATACACGCACCAATTTGATCTAGTTGAGTTTTCGCGCCCTCGTTGTATCTTGCATTTGTTATTAGTAACTAGTGGTCGTGTTTTAGCTCCCTCGTAAGCAATTGCGGCACGGTTGCCTGTTACATCGTTGTACTATATACAAGGCGCTTCGCTCCGCGGGCGGCCTACGCCGCCCGCTACGCCCGCTCAGGAAGAAGTACGCGAAGCGGACAGAAGGTCGATGATTGAATATACGCGTATATATACCTGGTATATTTTATGAATGTTGTAGTTGCAAATTGGCGACTTGATAATGCCAAGAGTCACATGCCGTACGTACGTACGTACATACCTCAGGTAGGGTACTGATGTTTTTATTTTGATATGTTGTACAAGGCGCTTCGCTCCGCGGGCGGCCTACGCCGCCCGCTACGCTCGCTCAGGAAGGAAAAAAGTACATCAAATTATGCGAAGCGAACAGAGGTCCACGATTGAGTTTAGTGTTTTCAAGGATCGTAACTGCAAACCGGCGACTTGATGATGCCAAGAGTCCCGCCGCCATGCTTCAGGAAAAAACAGCTCCGACGTCAGCTTGGATGCCACATACATATACGCTTCGCGTCGCGGATGTCGTACGTACGTACATACACCCCAGGTAGGGTACTACTGCTGTCTGTACTTATTTTCTTCTTTTGATATGCTCTACCTGGTATGTCTGTACTGTATGTACGAAGAAAGCGAAAGCACAGCACGGCACAGCAGCAAAAACAATGAAAATGAAACCGAAAACTCGGAAAGGAAAAAAAAAACCCCGTTCCCTCTCGTGTAATATTTTTCTGGCTGATTAGAACACCTTACACACGGTCGAAAAGAATAAAAAAAAAACGCACAGAAGAGCTCTCTCAGCCTCGTACGCCGCCCGCCCCTCTCGCGACCACCTCGCTACCGATTCGGTCCGGGTAAAGCTTTTATCACTCTCTGCCACAATCAGCCCCGTCGCCCGCCCCGCGTGAAGCCCGGTGCTCACCGTGGCCGTCGTTCGCCAGCTCGATAACGTTGGTGTTCAAACTGCACACCTCCCTCTTTCAACTTTAGCGTAGTCGCAAAAATAAGCACCGCTTGAATATTATCGTTCCCTCCCGAACGACCTTTATACACTCGTACATACTCTGTCAACAATCTTACATCGAAGCCAGACAAAGCCCGTTCATGCGCCCCTCGTGTCTCGAGGCACACGGGACGCCTAGGCACGAAAGCGGCGACCGCGCTCCTTGCAACCCCCCCTCTACCCGCCAGCACCCGCTGGCACCCGCGACGGTGCCGGGTCCTCCCGCGATGCCGTGCTCGGAGAACACGCACGCACACGAAACGAAAGAAGAAAAAAGGAAGAAATGACCGAGAAAACAAAGAACTGCTGGAAAGGTCCGGCAAGTAATGAAAGGAGGCGGTTTGGAAGTGGGAGCTCTGAGAGGCCAGGGATGCACCAACCGAGCACGCTCAGGGGTTGTGATCTAAGTATGTAGTTTTATGTACCTGGCATGTACGAACGAGAAAGCACAGCAGCAGCACAGCAGCAGCACCGCAAAAATAATGAAAATGAAACCAAAAGATTCGGAAAGGAGAAAAAATCCCCGTCCCCTCTCGTGTCATAATTGTCTGCTCCTGGAACATCTTGCACCAGTCAAAAGTCAAAGAAGAAAAATGAACAGCAGAGCTTCTCTCTCAGCCTCGTACGCCGCACGTCCCTCTCGCGACCACCTCGTCACCGATTCGATCCGGGGAAAGCTTTACTCCCTGTCTGTCACAGTGATCCCCGTCGCCCGCCCCGCGTGAAGCCCGGTGCTCACCGTGACCCTCGTTCGCCAGCTCGACGATGTCGATGGTCAGACGGGCGTTCGTCTCTGTGTATAGCTCAGCGTGATCGCAAAAATAAGCACCGCTTGAATTTTAGCGTGCAATCCCGAGCGACCCTTATGGACTCGCACATACTCAGTCTAATTTTTCAGATAGAGGCAAAACAGAGCCCATTCATGCTTTCCTTGTGCCTCGAGGCACACACGACGCCTAGCCACGAAAACCGCGACCGCGCTCCTTGCAACCCCCCCTTTACCCGCCAGCATCCGTCGACACCCGCGACGGCGCGGGGCTCGCCCGCGTCGCCGTGCTCCGACTCCGCACACGCACACGAGACGGAAGAAGAAAAAAGGAAAAAGTGTCTGAAAGTGCAAAAAAAAAATCAACCGGTGAAAAAGAGCGAAAGAGAGCCTCCCAAACCGCTTTTCTTTTTCCGAGTTTTTTTTTCCATTGTTCCGGGGAAAAAAGTGTGGCACGAGAAGCAAGCACGCAAAGAAAGCAAAGTCCGCGAAGAGAGCAAATATCGTAGAAGCGACAAAAAATCGTGGGAGACTCGCTGAGCGCGAGGCAGGTCCTTATAATCAAGTGATTTTCGGAAAAGGGTAAACGTAAGTATGTTTATACCTGGTACCATGGTGTATATTAGTAGATCCCGGGTGCTGTTCGCGGCAAAGGGCCTTCCCGTTGACCCCCCCCCTGCCACCTGCCTAACCACAATTAATCCCTGGCTTATCCATTCCAGCACATCTACAAGGCATACAAACTGCCCTTGAAGTATCCTTCAATTGAGAACCGGTTCAGAATGTCGATGAGTGCAAATCCCATCTGTAATTTATAATTACGTGTTCATTCATTCAACCGCCGTCTTATTTGATGCCCGTCTTTCGCCCTGCCCTGTGCAGTCACGCCCGCTGGTCGTAGATCAACAAGGAAGTCTCACAAGCCCGAGATTCTGGATCCATCGCGGTGACAGGTCGTCCTACTTCAACAAGCGCATCTGCTCCTACTTCATCAAGCGCATCTGCTCCTCTATGCAAGCCTGCTTCCTATCGGGCGGGAAGGCATCCCATTCCTCAGGCGGCACCGAGTTTCTCGCTTCTGCCAGGGCGTTGTTGTACATTGTGTCGTCATCGCTATCGCCATCGCTATCGACATCGGCGTCTCGAGGTGGGGGCGACGTGGGTGACTGCGGGGTAAATGCCACGTCATTTGGCGGAGCATGCTGTGGCGACCGCGGGACGAAAGCGCTGTTCGTGCGCACGTCCATGAAGTCGCCATTCGTCGTTGGCAAATTGGGCGGAGGGTGGTCTGGGGAAGTTGGTTGGAATTTCGGCTGAGGTCCTTCCCAGCCTGGAGGAGGCATTGTTGGAGAAACCGGAGCATGTTGACGGGGTGCTGAACCAGAAGGACTTGGAGGACTTGCAGGAGCGGATGCCCCAACTGTAACATGTACCAGGCGGGCAGACGGGAGACATCAAGTTAGGGACGGTTCGCCAAGAGCGACGGGAAGTGCTTTTCAACTTTGGCTATTGCTGTAGGTAGCACACAACCCCGTACGTCCAGGGGTTAGATACAAATAGGTAAAAAAGTCAGTAGCCGTAAACGCCAGGCAGGTTATTGCGGGCATGTTTTACTCTTTAGGCAAAACTTGTATTGGCAATAACATAGTTGATTTGCCCAATCCATCGTGGGGGCACAACGCAGCTCACCTGGTCGCATGGCCGTTGACGTCTTGCGGAAAACGAGCGCCATGTAAATTCCTGAGGGGAAAGGGCCAAATAGAGGCGCAACTTAAAACTAAAACGGCGGAGAAGATGGAAAGGTAGGAGCACAACAGTTCACGTAGATTGTGGGTGTACCTCAAATACCAGCACAAAAAACGATTACACCGGTGATTTCGTGTGGTTGGGCATACCAGTAGTGTTTGTGGAGACTCTTGATTCACCTGCAATCCGCCATTCGGTGCTGTTCATGCTGCCTTGGGGATTGAAGACGTGCATGTTGCGAAGGTTCATGCGGGCTGGATCTGCTTGTGACCTGTGTTGCAAGATACGCGTAGATACAACATAATTTAGGGTTTCTTCAGTCTGTGAGTGGAAAATACGAAAATAAACAACTAAATAGTCCTAGCATACACATTGCTTGCGCTGATATGTAAGTAATGGCCGGTACTCCATTGCCACTGTACAGAAGCACTGTACGAGTAGTGGAGGCTGGTACGCTTTTAGGTTCAAGGAGCAATAATCCTCGAGGACAAAAAAAGGTACAAATCGCCCTCTCGCTTCGACCGCATCAACGTTGAGGGTTCCACGTTTTGCGCTTGAAACGACCCCACACTTTTATGGCGCGCCCTGCATATCGCCAGTAGCTGTTCTACTTTTTACGGTGCGAACCATATGCATGTACATACATGTACTCACTCCTGTGCGTAGAACTCGTGAAAATTTTGAGCCGTCTCCAGTTCAAGGCCGTAGTCCGCCGCGACATCCTGGAAAGGTTAAGGGTCAAGGTGGCGTTGTGCGTGGCCCCTGCAACAACCATCTGCGAATATATTGAATTATTGGTGAACATCGTCCACCTAGCTCGAGGAAAATTACGCCCACCGAACTTGAATGTTGAATGTGCGCGACAGTGAAAGTAAGCAACCCTACACACTGTATTGTACCACGTATATGGCAGCGACCTGTATGCCGAATAAATCACTCTTGTATCTGGGTGCCTAGACCTGCGATCAATTCGGCCAGAGAGTCAAACAAAAATGGCCGTACGCATACAACACATAGAGTAGCATGCGGGCGCCGAGCCAGATACACAAACGTTATGGTCTTCCAGCGTCCGCTTTATACTCTGCTTGGTATTTTACTGCCAAAACATTAAAACGGCGATCTAAACGCACGCATGCATACACGCGAACCCCAACACGGCACCATCTCGCCTCCTCACTTTCAAAGCATCCAGCGGGAGCATCCATTCTGGCACCTCATCCACCGCGTTTTTGTTGAGCTCCGTTTCTCTCAAGGTGAAGGTGTACTCCAGCCCGAAAGGACCACAAGCATCGCCATCTTGAGAGTGCTGCCTGAGATACGACTCGTATGGATCCTTGAACTGCAACAGGCAGAGAAGTAAGGAACGATTCATCTTCATTGCCTTGCACCCAACCAAGCCTTTCTTCAAACACACTTTCGATCTCCGCACAACAATGGCGTTTGTACGTCTGGTTTCTCACCGCGATGCTGAGTAGGTTGTGCTTGCGTTCGTCTTCGAATTCCACCTTGAGAGTTGTCCGAGAGCGCGCAGAGTCCTGCATGGCAACACCGCAAGGAGGATCGGGATGTCACCGACACACTAACTCACGCCCCCTGAGCAATAAAATACATTCAATATTGCAGAAAAAACAAGAACGTGTCAACGTCAGCAACGCTCGGGACTTACCAGGCGGTCTCCTAAGCATGACGACATACCTGGTACCAGGTACCAGGTATAGACTATACGAGTAGATCCCAACATATCTTCAATTCCTCATCATTGACAAAATCCCATTCGGTCTACGAAGGTTCGCCGTTGACGCCTGTGCGAACGACACACCACAAGCCTACTAACCCAGGACTGTTCCGCCTGCCCCATAAGCAGTTGTATCAGCACACGCGAGTCCATCGTAGTGGCGATGAAAATGCCTCCAATGCGGAGATGTCTGGACACTTCGTGCATAAATCGTCTCATTCTCGCTTCCGTCTGACCCATGTAGTGCAAGGCGAACTGCATTGATGCCACATCGAACAAGTCACCTTGGCGCCAGCGGAAATTTTGAGGAGGACGAGCGGCTCGGGTATGTAAGAAAATGCTCAAGTGGGCTATGCATATTGCGTTTGCCCTATTGGAGCAAAATGTATAACCCACATGGCTTTGGATTCGAGGCTGATATCATACATGCAAAAAGGCGATCAACTGTGGCAGCTGTGGCGATTAACACGAAATCAAGAGTCGCTTTTTGAAGCTTGCGTTTCGCTATTTTACCTGACCGATAATAGCTTTTGCCCGAACATAATGTCGCAATAGCAAATCTTCATAGGAAGCTTCATCAACATATGTCAACTGTAGCAGAATGCACTTGTCTAAAACCGTACGTTACCCTTGGAGGCGTTAGCAACGCATCTTAAACTAGATTGTGACACCTTTCTAGCCAGCAGTGGGACCTGACATGCATATGCTCCAGCAAGCGCCATCAAACGTCTTAAAACAGATATAATATTAATATGAATAGTATGCTTCGAAGTATCTATACGATACCTTCGTTGAGCGGAACTCGATCGTCCCATTCGCCAGGTCGCCCCCCATTGTTTTCCCACACCCTCACTCGATCGCGCTGATCACGGAGCCAAGCAACGGGCGGGAAGCAGGGGCAACAGGTATACAAGGTTATGGGTGTCAGGGTAAATATAAGCTACGGGATAGTATACAGTTCGAGGGTGGACACTACTACTGTATTGCAGGGCCCAACTGACCAGGAGCGATCTACGCCCCGAACTTTCCCGTCCACTGACATTGCCGGCAAATATTTTATATCATCCTTCGTGAATGTGTACTCCATGAAAAACCAAACGCTCACACCTTCTGCTAACGACGTGGCGAAGAATCACCCACCTGCACATCGTTGCTGCCGAGGTCTGCCTCGAAAAGTTTTACAGGAACTTTCCGCCAGTTCATTCTGCCGCCTTTCTCCGACGATTCTGCAGAGAGATACATTGTAACAGGGTTCGTCAGCATGCGCAAATCGTAGAAGCAACAAGACCATCAGACAGAGGAGCATGTAACGATAGTAAAAGTGTTTTGTACAAGACTTACTGGCCATGCGCTCGACCAGGTGTTGCAAGGACCCGAAGGCGATGTCCGATCCGACGTATTTCTCGATGCCGTCAGGGTGGGCGGCCCATTTGCCCAAGTCGCCGCCTTTACCGCACGCCAAGTCTAGCACCCGTAGCCCAGAAGTAGCGGTATCCTTGCTCGCCTTGGAAATGAGCTGGAGGGTGGCATCAAGAGAGAGTCATCGTTCGATACAGTCGCCGCGAAAACTGTCGACTGCACGACCCCAGCAAACAAGATATCCCTGAAAGGTAAAGTATTCCCCATGGTATTAATAGAAGCAACCGCACAAAGCGATCTTGCGTACTGCAGGGACTAGAGCAGTTGTGTTCTTGAAACGTTTGCCATACATTATAATATACCAGATATACAGTAGTGTTTGAACACACCACAATCTACATCGATACACCATCATACCGTGGCCTTGACCCAGTTGTTGAATCTTTTGAGGTGGTAAATGAAGCTGGAAGCCTGCTGTGCCTCAGTTCGCAGCTCCTCTCCGTACTTTGCTGCTGCTTCTGCCTGCAAAAGATTCAATGGAAGCGGAATGCGTTGACCACAGCCTTTACGGTACTCTACAGTATTAGGGCAACAATAAGTCCAAATTCACGGTGCACACGCGAGAATAGCTGGTATGACGTCCTCTGTAGAGAGATGTTGGCCGTTTAAAAGACTGTATCCATGGTTCAAGGTTATTTTATTTGCTCACTACTGTAGGTCATGTTTTTTTTGCTCGTTTGTCTCCCGGGAGCGGGATTTCGCTCCGAACATTACAAAGGTTTGTTAAACCAGAAGTATAATTTCGAAATGACCAAAGTTTGTCGACTACCGGTATGCAAAACGCCAGGTCGTCCATGCGTCAACCCCCATAACGAACTCTTGCGCGAGCATGTCAGAAATGCAGCAGAGCGTGAGGCAACTCGCCTGCGCAGAACCTCGGCCCCCTTCTCGTCGCCCTGCAATCGACTGCCCTCCCTGTCCCTGCCCCCTGTCCCTACGGACTGAAGCTATCTCAGCTTGTCGCTCGCGGACGCCACTCAGTATAGCAGCCATTTCGGTGTCTTCTTCAACAGCATCAAACGCAGGCAACAATGGCTCTTCTGGTGGTGGTGGCATGTCTCGGTACGGGTCGAGATCATCCATGCTGTAGACGAGTGCTGTAGGTGCAGGAGCAGCAGTGTCGGAGGGGTAGTACAGAGCCTTCACAAAAAAATATAAATACAGACGCGGCGTCGACTTTCAGCATGAAGCTAGAAGGAAAATCGTCAGGGGATTTTCTTTAAGGCGCATTTTGCAGGATTGTGCGTTGTGAGTGTGATAAACCCATGTGTCCCACGTTAGGCCGTGGCGACTGTATGACTGTATACACCAACTCATTCTACCGAGCAGGTCTCATTCCTGCTGATGATAGCGTGCTGAGCAACAAGACAAGGGAAGAAGGCTGTGCTTGGTTTTACCGCAGACATTATGCCCACTACTTTCACGGGAATGGGGGGGCGAGATAAGCTACTGTTGCTCCCTCAGCAAGGACCAGATCGAGCACCGAGCAGGAGGTGTCGGATGTCGGGGGTGAAAAGGTTGAAGCTACTGTAGTGCAGAACCCAACGGTGGGAGAAGGCAGCAGACAGGCCAGTCGCGTAGAGTAGCCCGGTAGGTTAAAAAGCAACGGAGAAGAGGGAGGGGAGGGGGGCGTGGAGACCACAGGACATGGCGCAAAACACTTCCCCTCCCCTCCTTTTGAGAAGCACAACATATTCATGTGATTTGACAATATTCACAGCAAGTTCTCGAAGAGCAAACCACATTTGTTCGGCTATACGCATCACGTACGAAGGTCTTCTATCTTGTATCAACATACGCGCGAGCAACGAAACGAACTATATACGCGGCGCACCTGGGTCGTAGTCCGGCCCATCGACTACTCCCCCGCGTTCTCGATTAAACGAGGCCGCGTGGGGTGAATCCCAAGGTCCGCGCTGAATACGCGCCAACCTCGACATCTTCGCTGTTTGTTGAGACCGCACTTTTTGGCGACCAGCTGTGACACCGAGGCGGGGGAAGCTGTTGTTGGCGTGAGTTGAACACTGCTGAATGTTTTCTCTCGTTAGTTCGTGAAGTCATGGGTCATGAGCATCACGCCACAATACTCGTTTAAAAAACGAATTAATGACTGCAGCACAGCCAGTGTATGTCGTTATGATACTATAGTTTGCGCATATTCATTCTTCAAGCGTTACCTTTCACGATTGGAAATTACAGATAACCACACCAGGCACCATTTATAGTTTAGACCTGTACTCTGTACGTACCTCGTACCTGTACTCAGCACAGGAGAAGAGCGGCAGTAAAAAGGCTATCACATACATCATTCCTGGCAATAGGACTCGATCCACTCGAGATAATCCAGTCTGCTCACGTCTCCCAAACCCAAGAGAGTAACGAAATCGACTGAAATTACCCCTGATAACTGGATATATATACTTACGTATGCAAGCCAAACATACGGCCTCAGTCTACAGTAGGCCATTTCGTACTTGTACTACTACTGCTGCCACTGCTGTACAGAGTGTATTCGCTGCAATGTAACTGCGCTGTTTAATGTTCGTAGTTCGCCTAATGCCAGTACAAGTATAATATACACCTACGGTACATAACAGGTACAGACAGTAGCTCCGCTTACGACAGGGTAGGCCGCAATTCCTTCGCTTAAAAAATGGCGTCCGGAAAATGCCGAAGACCCTCCGTACCGTATTATGGTACACAGGTACGTAACGTGTTCTACACTAATAACTCACCATCCATATTCTCCTGGTAGTGAAAGTGGCAGTAGAGCTTTGGATTGGCCTCATGAGCAACCAGGTAGCCGACCCACCCACGGTTGTTCAACACAATCACGGCAGCCTGCATCATTTCAATACAAAGAGACAAGCGACCCACAACGCTGTCAAAGAGCCCGTTTTAATGAAGGCTGGAACAAATCCCATTTGAAAAATACTTCCAGTTCGGATTCGATTCGCAAAAAACACTGCTTCGCGCCCTATCGAGGAAGGCGAGATATTTGTTCAAATATTTCTGAACTCGAAAAGACGCAGCACGTATCACAACGGCTATTATAGATGACAACCTCCGACGAGAGCAGACGAGAGCGAAGGCTTACGTCGGTGCGTGCGCGCCGCCGCCAACTTATTTTTGTTTTTGGCGGCGCAGGCTAGGAAGCTTTCGCTTTCAGGGTATCTGGGATGGGTAGAGGGATCCCTAGAACGCCACGGGCGGGACAGCGACGGCGATGGAGCTATCGATCTCTTGAGTGTATCCTCCCGTGAAAAGTTGGGATTACGACCGCTATGATTGTTTTTGAGACGCCATGGTCGGGGTACGCTGTGCTATGGTCTGTAGGCGTGGACACGGTTGTTGTCCCGATGACCTCGCGTTGTGGTTCGCGTTTTATCGCCTCGGTCGTGGTTATCGATGCGATCAAGAAATTATGCGCGGGATGCCCGGGGGGCGTTGACCCACCACATACATGCCAGCTCAAGTCGGGTCAGCTCCCAAAATGGAATATGATTCACAGCAAAAGGTCCCAGGAGCTTCATTTGTTTTTCGTCCGAATCATTTGATATCCCCAACATCCAAATCTTTGTTGGTGGCGCAATTAGATTTACTTTTTTCAAATTTGGATTTCATATTTCATCGTTAGAACGAGCCCTTAGCGCCCATCCAAACGGAGAAAAACAAGGGATGGGCTAAAAATACAACCTAAAAAGACCAACAGACTTTGCTCTTTGTGGGGAAAAAAAATGGCGTACAAACGCAGGGTACACAAAACTAAAGCTATAATCCAAAACGAAAACAAGTCAACGGTCGAGGTGGAGCACAAGCAGTGATTCACTACAGTATGATTTACTACAGTATGATAATACACCTGCGGTAGAGGCGGCGCCCAACCCCCAAAAAAGAAAAAAAAGAAAGAAGAGGGGACTGTGCCCACACGAGTAGCCGACGATACTCTGTTGCTGCTGCTGCTGCTGCTGCTGCTGCAAGGGCACCGGTATTCTGAAGCGCGAGATCTGCGCTCGATAAAATAGGGGTGCTATTAAAACAGCATCACTTGCCACAACATACGAAATAGGCACAACAGCATCACCCAATTCGATAGAGATGGCCCCATGGGTCACGGTTTTGGCTGTGGCGATGGAACCTGAAATGACTGGCACCAGGGGCATGTTGTTCGCGTATTATGTGCACTCTGTTTGCTGGCTGTCTAATCTACGGGACGTTTGTAGGAAACATGATATTCGTAGAAAGGAGAATACAAATTGCGATGAGGAACAAGAGTTTCAACGGGCGAGCAGCAGTCTTAAGGGAACGCTATTAATAGTACCCTCAATAACCGTCACGTATCATCGCGTAGGTCGGCAACATATACATACGACTTGGATTTAGAGTAAGGGATTTGCAACCAAGATCCGTATTTCGAAGTTTTGGAATAATCGATGCAAACGAAGGAATCCTGCGCTTTTTAGACCTTTTTTTTGGGCCCAAAAACTTACTACCTACGAGTACTTATCATAGGAACATACTTCGGCCTCCCGCAGCATCTTCGACGACGACTCGAAAAGGGACATATCATCTGCCTGGACAATAGCAATCTTGTAGCGAAGGCCATTTCTTCATCGGTAATGTAGCCATTGTAATATACTCCCGCGCGTGAAAATAAGCATTTGAACATTTTTGCGAGATTCTTGTGCTATTCGCTCGCAACTTCGAACACACGAAAACACCCCGCGAGTCGTTTCTGGTTGCCTACGACTGCTGTCTGGCGCACCCGACGCCCTCACACACCCCATCAGGAGCATCCCTCAATTTCACGGGCTGTAGTTTCCTGTGAAGGGCTGTAGCTGTCTGCAAGTGAAGTGCAAACGTTCAGCTGCGGGTTGTTTTAGTCTCATTTTGAGCATCCAAAACTTTGACCAATATCGACCACTGCAGCACTTCTGAGTCGAGGTGTAGGCCTCTGTGGCGAACCTGCGGGGGATCAATCTCCAGAGAAACACAAGCTGATGTGATGAACCTTTAGCAAGTCACCGTCCCTCTCCAGTCAGCACGAATCAGCCGAAGCTCTAAACGCAGCGTGTTAAAATAGTCTTTTTTTTTTTATCCAATAAAACATCTAGAGATTAGAGTAACCGGAAACCCGGCGACCAGGAGACGCTTAGGTGCCAGCGTGGCCTTAAAAGACGATCATAATCCAAAGAGGACAGACATCAGAAAAACATGAAAATCCTTCATTTTGTCTCGAAAAATATCTTGGTGACTTGGTGGCTGCCCTCTATTGATTGGTTCAGTGTTGGACACGAATCGTTCTTTTTTCTTCGTTCTTTCGTAAATCGGTCTCGTTCATTTGCAACTTTGAATATTTGGCTGTGCGCTTGATGCCTCTTACCGATTCCGTGATTCGAAAGCAGGCCACGACGAACAGCAACTGCTGTTTCGTAGGGTCGGCACGGCCACCAACAATCGTTGGGTCTCACAAGCCAAAAAGACCACAAGGAGGACACATACACGCAGCCTCTCTGCCGCATCAAATACAGAATGAAGTAAAAATGATCGCATAGCAAATAAATCCTCTGCTGTACTGCCAGGTATTGCACAGCACATAAAATCCTGTACCCTGCCGTGCTTCGGGAGGTAGTGCCGGGCTTCGGGAGGTAGTGGCTGTGCTCTGGATCACAGATTGCCGTAAGAAGCTCGCGTGTGGAGCGGGATCTGAGCGACGCGTGTCGTGTGAATGCTCTATATATCTATAAGTTGCTGTCGCTGTGCTGCCTCGCTGCTGCTGCTTGCTATGCTATGATCATGTTCTGCCCCTGCTGCTGTTCAATAATATCAGTTGCTCGCTTGTTGTGCTGCGTTGGGACGTCGGGAGTCTCGTAACCACTCCCTGTACCAGGTATGTTTGTGTCAGACCCCGTGTGCTTGCATACGAAAGGCAGACGACGTGCGTCGTGTGATATACTCTCTCTGCTGCTGCCACTCGCTGCCGCCGTTGCTAGCAGCAGGTGTCGTTGTTGTCCTGCTGCCAGCTGTGTGCTGCTGCCAGCTGTGTGCTGCTGCTCTGCGAAAAATAACAGTATTCCTATTTTTTGTGTTCATGATATGTTATGATATCATACCATACCATACCGTGCTTCGTCAAAATATTCTGGTACACCGGATGTTTCGTGGCTGTCTCTCTGTGCCAGGAATATGCCAAGCTCCCCGTCGTTAGGACGACGTGCGTCTTGCGATAAACACTCTCTGCTGCTGCTGCTCGCGGTGGCTGGTAGCAGCAATTGTTGCTGGTGGTGTGCTGCTGCCCAGCAGCAGCTACCGTAATCATGCGAAGGTTCGCACCGGGTGCGATCGCGTTTTTAAATGGTTCTACGTAGTGTTTTTTATAGCACCCCGGTGTTATCTCTCCAATGGGTGCGTTCGCTCCGATGGGGGTGCGGAAACACAATTAAATCATGCCGTTCTTCTATTTTGGCGCACCCCCGGTGCGATCTCTCCGATGGGTGCGATACCTAAAACGACTTGACCTACCGTGCGTTGGTAAAGTACCTACCATGCGTTGGTAAAGTACCTACCATGCGTTGGTAAAGTACGTTTGAGAGGAGTGGCGCACTGGTGATATCTCATCGGAGTATGAAAGAAATGATAACATTACCTACTACAGACCCGCTGCGGTGGCCCTCAAATTTCTATTTATGTCGGAGAGATCACACCGGGGTGTGATCTCTCCGATGGGGGTGCGAAAACACGATTGCATGTTTCTACCTTGTGTTTTTATCGCGCCCCGGTGCTATCTCTCCGATGGGTGCCAACCTTCCGATGGGTGCCAACCTTCGCATGATTACGGTACTCTTATAAAAAAAAATCGTGTGTTCCGTACGATGATACGATATGCAAAATCTGACCAGATTTTTTTCGATTTGCGAATCCGATGGCCCAAGTCGTCAGGGTTTTGCCCAAAAATCCAACGACTTGGGCCATGAGATTTTCAGATCGAAAAATGGAGAGGTCTCTAAAAGATGTTTTCCACGACAGCAAGCAGCAGCAAAACGATTGATGAGCTGGATGGTGACACAGCTGAATAGCGACGTTGCTTCCCACCCGACGCGCAGTCGATGGGCGGCGCGTTTCTCCGTGGCCAGACTACAGTTGGCTCGCGCGGGCTCGGGCCTAGCGACCAAGAGAAGCTCACTCAGCGCGCATCTCTCCGCGGATACGTATTCGTAGACTACAGTAGCAGCAGCTGTAGTCACATTGTGAAAAACAAAATACCAGGGCAGATTGACTTTAGGTAGCGCACTCGGCATGTATCTCCGCCGCCAGACCAGAGGCAGTCAGGCTCGGACGCTTGGGCTCTACGCGCAGTGCAGCGCACTCGGTGCGTCTCTTCGCGGCGCCAGACCACAACAACAGCAGTTGGTCTCGGCGTTTGCTCGAGTCTCTGCACAAACGATAAATCCAATTTTTCCGCATATAAAGACTGTTTTGATGTCCGAACTCCACAGCTGAAAACGCAATCGGTTCAAAATCTGAAGCCCAAAACCTGAACCGCATAGAAAACGCCCTTAATAGTCTGTTTCTTACGCGGTTCGACTCCGAGCTTCAAATTTGTATTTTTCGATCCCGAAAAGGAAAGCATCTGCTTATGCAGTCCGAATGAGCAAAATCTGACCGGAACTTATTCGAATGGAGAAACCGGTGGCCCAAGTCGTCAGGTATTGGCTGAAAATCCCACGACTTGGGCCATCACATTATCAAATCGAGAAATGGCATGGTCTCTAAATTCAAGATGTTATCCACGACAGCAAGCAGCAGCAGAAGAACGATCGATGAGTTGGGCAACTGGGTAGCGACGTTGCTCCGCGCCCGATGCGCGTTCGGCGCGTCTTTCCGTGGCCAGACTACAGTCGGCTGGCGCGGGTCTAGAGATCAAGAGAAGCGCACTCGGCGCGCACCTCTCCGTGGATATGTACTCGTAGACTACAGCAGCAGCAGCAGTCAGTCACATTGAAACGCGCAATACCAAGACAGGTTGTCTCTACTCGTAGCGCACTCGGCACGTCTCTTCACCGCCAGACCAAAGGCAGTCAGCGCTGGCTCGGACGCTTGGGTCTTACGCTCAGTATTGCGCACCCAGCGCGTTCTTTCGCGGCGTAGACCACAACAACAGCAGTTGGTCTCGGTGTTTGCTCGAATCTCTGCACGCAGAATAAATCCGATTTTTCCGCAGATATAGGACGACTCACTGCTGTTTCGATTTGCGAAGTTCACAGCTGAAAATGCGTTCGGGCCAAATCTAAAACCTGAACCGCATACGTAGGAAACAGCTTTACGCTATACTTCGAAGTTATGCTAATATTCAGGTTTTTTCGCGGGTCATGAGCCGATCCGCGGGTCGGGTCACGTGGTGTTCAAAATGTCACGGGTCGGGTCGGGTCGGGTCGGGTCGGTTCAACAAGTGTTCAAAATCTCACGGGTCGGGTCGGGTCAAGAGGTTTTCAAATCTCGTGGGTTGGGTCAGGTCGGGTGAAGGGTTTTTCAAATCTCACGGGTCGGGTCGGGTCGGGTCAAGAGGTGATGAAAAGCTCACGGGTCGGGTCAGGTCATGACCCGCGAGAAGCGGGTCACTCGCGGGTCGGGCCAGCACGACCCGCGAGCTGTTCTCTACTGACCCGCGGGTCGGAACCACGCATTCGGCTCGCGGATCCGACACTTCAATCACTTCCCGCTCTCTTACCCACAGGCTTCTCTCGTACCAATACTCAATAATACTCCATGGGTATCATATTCAAACATCAAAACACCGCCAAATTCATATACGCATGCCCGCATCCATTCATACCTATTAATACTACAGCCAGGTGATACATCGCTGCGGGACACTGATGAACAATAAATTATTTTGGAAGCGCCGACCCACGGGCCAGATCCGCGGGTCGAAATTTCGGGTCAAGATAAATGGTCTCGCGGGTCAAGGTGACCCGACCCGCATGAAACCCGTGTCTCACGGGCCAATCAGAAATTGGCGGGTCGAGTCGGGTCGTGTCGGGTCAGAAGGTTTTGAATTCTCGCGGGTCGGGTCGGGTCGGGTCAGGAGATTTCCAAATCTCACGGGTCGGGTCGGGTCGGGTTGGGTCAAGAGGCTTTCAAAAATCTCGCGGGTCGGGTCGGGTCGGGTCAAGTCAATATACTTCAAAATTTTCGCGGGTCACCCGACCCGACCCGACCCGACCCGACCCGACCCGACCCGACCCGTGATGTTTTACCTGACCCGCGAAAAGCCTTGCTAATATTTAAATTTGATGTTTTAAAGCACGGTACGAGAAGCTACCAGGTACACGACCAGTACGGAGAATATACAGATAGTACTGGTACACCATATTTGTCAGTACTGAAAACAGTGCGAATCGTAGTGATCGCTTGTGAAACACTCCCTCGACCTGGCACTTTGCACCTGGTAGACCTTGACCTCTGCCCCGAAGCTCTGTAAATACTTGTACCCTACCCTAGAATACACACGTTGAACTACACTCTCGATACTACTGCTGTTGTGCGTTCCTTCACTATTGATATGATGTACGAGTACCAGGTACGTATTAATATTAATATTAATACTGCTGTTGTAGTCGACTTGGTACAGCAAGCAGCACCGAACAGTAGAGTGCAATTGATCAGACGCCACAGCGAAAACCGTGGGTCCGACGCTCACATCTACAAAGCGACAAGGAAATATTGTGTGACCGTACCGCACCTGCTTGTTTCTTCGCAGGTTGTTCAAGAAGGGGAGTACTTGTGCTGCATCCGCTTTAGCAGACAGCGTAAGTCTGAACCTGGGAAAGTCCTTGACTGCCTTGCTCGGTGTGTAGCGACTTGTTACTTGGAGCATTCCGCTGATGCCGTGCTGAACTTGCGGCGAATCATCATCCCAGGTCGAGACGTCGCAAATGTGAACCTGCTTTTTCCCACCCCCCGTCATCACCAATTTGTGCTTGGCAAGCAGCTCCGGCTCCCTATGGCTCATCGTGCATGAACCTATTAATAGTCATCCCCATTGAAAGGGGGTGCGAAAAAACGAAAAAACAGATATTGTTATATTTTTGCACGAGGGTTTTCAAGCATGAAGTTGTGGCTGCTCGGTTTCGGGGATGGGGGGGAAAATAGATCCACCATTCCCACGCAAAAACCAACACAGAACACACAACATTACAGATCATGTCCACGAACGGTATGGTGCCCGAGGGCCAATACACGTCGATGGTGTACACTGCAATTAAAGACGGCCGTTTTCCTGAAGCTGTGGACTTGCTGACCTCTGAACTAGGGGTGAGAGGTTGCTGTGGAGGCCGTGATACGTCGGCGTCATTTTTCGAGAAAGATACCGAACCGTCGAAGATATTATTCGCGTACGGTACCACAGTATTAATAGTATTTATTAATAGTGTAATATTAATAGTAGCATAGCAGTACGCACGAGCATCGTGTCGTATCATATTCATATTCACAGTTTCCTGTTGTGCTCTGTTGATCGCATATCACTACCCACTAGCCTGCGTAGTCACGTAGGCTTTTGGTAGCTACAGTAGTAGACAGCGAAGAATTTGCCGTCGGCCACTTTCTCTGTAGGGCATTGCGCGTTGTATAATTAAGAATGCATTGTATGAATATGACACACCAGGTATCCTGCTGTACGAGTACTGTTGTAGATACTACTCTCACTATTAATAATAGTACGCGAGGGAATACAAAAGTAGTATTAATGATGGGTAATGCTATACCTGGTATATACAAACAACTTTTTCACATGTACTCATCGTTGTAGTTCACGGGTGCTTCTGAACCGTAAACTAGGTTGAGAGTACGCACCTGCCATCGGCAATAAGTACCCGACACCGCTGTCGTAGCGCATCTCATTCACATTCGTACCTATGTGCGCTTGGTCAACAGAATTTTCCACGAAACAGAGCGGCCTTGTCTCTGTTGAGCTACTGCTACTACCAGATGCAAGACTACAAAGCCGCCACCACGATGTACGAGCAACTCGTCAAGGTGTGCCCCACTGTCGAAGAGTACAAGGTGAGGAATGTGGTGGTAAAATGCAAGAAAAATCACGGAGTCTTCGCCAGAAACTGGTGTAGCGGTGGCCTGTACCCTGACCCGCACGACGCACGATCCACACGTTTCACTTCGATCAGGTATATCTTGCACAGTCGTTGTACAAGGCCGGGATATATCCGGAAGCGACGAGAGCAGCGGTGCGAGTCGACAGCCCACAATATCAGCAGAGGATGATTGCGTTGCAGGTATGTTACGGCGAGATATTATGACTACATATTCATCATACTGCAAAAACGACCCCAGACTATGTCCCAAGTATTTTGTCCCCAAACATGAGGGTGCAGTTCTGCAGGAGTTCATTGACCCTGAATGCTTGCTTCCCACCTGTTGCTTTCGAAGGGCGCGATCAAATACGAGCAGGACGAGTTACCAGCATGCAAGAGCCTGGTAGATCAGTGCCTCAGCGACGATCCGGACACCATTATCAGCTACGCCTCCATTTCCTTCAAAGACCAAGGTGCCTTCGCGCGGTTCACACTGCCTTCGCGTTTTAGATGCTAGCACATTTCAACCCACTGCACACTCCAACTCACCGAGTGCTGGATTAGAGCACCACCGCAATTTGTTACGTAGCAACCGATCAGTACCATTTTTTGTTGATTGCCTTCCCGTGTCAATGGGTGGTTCGACCTTTAATAATCAAAGTTGTTTGCTGTCTGCTCTACGCATGCGTATTTTAAGCATCAGGTTTTTTTTTTCACGGCTGGGCATGCAATTCTAACCTCATCCATGACCTGTTATGACACTATAGTATTGACAATTTCGACGGATGTGTTTACCTGACATCGGAACACCTGCCAATACGCAGGCAACGTATACCTTGGAGTGCTCTAATTGGTAAATGTGTTACGTCGGTTTCCCGTGGCCTTCCCTACGCAGACTACGACGACGCCAGACAGAAGTACGCGGACGCAATGCATACCCTTGGATATCAGGCAGATCTCGCCTACAATACTGCACTATGTTACTTCAAGGATAAGCAGTATGCCCCTGCATTGAAACATGTCGGTGAGCCACACCTGCAAGCTCTTTCTTCGGCTTATGCCGGTTGCCGGGCCCGATGCAGTTGACGTGACGACTTTGTATCGCCCTGATCATTGTGATTCGTTCGCCTCGGTTTCGTGTTTTATCGCACCAGGTTTTGAATTGCGAGTCTTGCCTGCGGAGGAACTGAATGTTTCTAAAGCTTAAAAGAGTATTCCTTGATGTCAGAAGTGGCTTCTACATCACGAGAGCTAATGAAAATAAATGGCCACGTTTCCACGGGCCTGGAAAGATTGCCGCAATACCTCGAGTCTGCGTATTATATTCGGTTTCAATATGCTTGCTTATCTACATGAAGTCTCAATACTCGCAGCAGGTCCTGTTCATATTTCAGGGGGAGTGGATTGTTCTGCTTCCTACCCATGAGCGTCGAAGAATGGCATGCCACTTGTGAGACACAGTATGGATTAAATGGTTGGATGGATTGTCCTGAGGATTGTGCTCACGTCGGTGTTGTACCTTGCGTGCCACCCGTTCAGATGAGATCATCGAAAGGGGTGTACGCGATCACCCAGAGTTATCTGTCGGCAGTAACACCGATGGAATTGACGTGCGCTCCGTTGGGAATTCGCAAGTTTTACAGGTGAGCACGTGCATTGGGCTTCAAAGGCGTTGATGATGTTGGAAAGGGTTTGGCGCCAGCAATATATCTGCACTGCATTCAAATTTCCGTGACAATTCTTCACAACACCAGGCGCGGAGTCCATTAGTAGCTTATTTTATAGTAGCAGATACCACGTGCTTAACTCATCTGATGCAGCTTACTCCTTACAAATTCGTTTGCGTGAAGTTCCTTGCAGAACGGCAATCTTGTTTCCGTATTGACTTCGAACGGCACACAATCTCGCGTTAAAGACGATGAGCGTGCCAAGATCTTTGCGGAACCCATACTATTTGAATTTTGGGACCCTGCCGACCTAAATATTAGTCCGGCAGGTGTACTGGTTACTTTTATAGCGGCGATGTTTGGCGAATTCGTCTGGATCGACCAAAGTCCGCTTGGCAGGGGTACATATTCTTTCCGCACACTAAAACACCTTACAACACTTTACGTTTTCGTGTTTTGTCTACTACGGCCAGGAAACTTGCTTGATTGAGGCCTTTAATTTGAGGGCAGCCATTGAACACACAAGAAAAAACTCAGAAATGGCGGTGGAAGCCCTCAGCGACATGCCACCACGCAGAGAACAGGAGTTGGACCCCGTCACTCTTCACAATCAGGTGCGCTCATAAATCTGTCGAGCTCAGTCAACTTTGATTCATCGGATGTCGCCACGGATATATATCTATAAATATATACCTGGTAGAGAATATATGTATATTACATCGTCTTAACAGAAGGCATTCCCGGTGGCATGGTAGGCTGTCCTCATGTCTTCTTTTTTTTTTTGTGGATTCGATCATCTCCGAGTGCACATACATGCTCGTACTAATTTTTTCGTACATAAAAATAAAGTGCGGGAGCATGGGTTAGCAACATTCGATAAACATCGACGAGCAGTGGGAATACTGAAACCCTATGCGCGATAAAAAATGAAGGCGCGTACCGGGGGGGAGACGGGAAGACACCTTTGACCAGGACTTGCCCTGAAGCTGGAAAGTAAAAGGGATGGTACAAACGCAAATAAACACCTCAACAACTTCGTAGGAGCAGCAACGAGACAATAATAGATGAAGTGAGACACATGTTCAAGTTGTTAATTATGGGTATATAGTGACCATTCCTGACATGACCGTGTCTGATCTTGTTGCGTGGGAAATGGCACAGGCTCTCCTACACATGGAGGATGATCCGACAGCAGGCTTCCGCAAACTCAATTTCCTGCTGTCGAACCCGCCCTTTCCTCCCGAGACATTCGGCAATCTACTGCTTTTGCACTGCAACTACGGCTACCACGAACTCGCCGCCGACATCCTCGCGGAAAACAGGTGATTTTCCCCGCGTGCGCTATTCGATGCGCTATTCGATGTGCTCCGCCCAGCAACAAAATACGTACTTCCATCGACCCAGTTTGCCTGTGTTTGCTACCTACAGTGCGCTGCCTGACGCAGGACCTTCCCTTGACCTCACGCTTGCGATCTCTTGTGCCAGGTAGGTACTTCCTCTGCACTCACCCGTCAAGTTTTTCTGAATATCGAGTCACTTGAAGGAAGTGTATAAGTCCGTAGTATCTATTGTTGCAACATCGAGATGTGATATATTTTTCAGACCCCTTGCCGTGTCACATGCTCCATCCATGGGGGGAGGGATATATAGCCAGACGTACAGTAGTTCTCGCCTACATACGCACCCTTTTTTCTCTATGAATATCGATTTGTTTTTTATCCTTTAGCTGTGGATGGTGTCACGGCTCCCGTCGCTTATATTTGGGCAGAAACAAACTTAAAATTATGATATATGTATAGATGTGTTCTTGACTGCATAGAGTCGTGCGTCCTAAGGGAGTTGAATCATCATCTAGCAGCGCCACCATATATTCATGTATACAATGTAGGATAACCAGTTTGTTCCAATTTAACGCTTACCTTGTAGAGTAACGACATGTTCGTGATTGCATTGATGCAGTGAAAATGTTGTTGAGGCCGCTGGCCCCCCTTGACAACATTGTGCCACGACTTCTCATCTTTGTTCATGGCATGTTGATTTTATCAAGTCACCTCACGTACAAGTTTTTGAGCGAAGAGCTGTACGAGTACTTGGATGCTGCCATCATGGTTCAAACCAGTCCGGAGGAGGCCTACCGTAAGGTGAAACATACGGAGCATACGGTAGTCCTTTTCCGTTCAATGCGGCTTTCCGGTCACCAAGGTTGTTGGGGCTGCCGTTGTTTTTGTTTTTTTTAGTCTGCAACTCACCACTGTGTCGCTCCTGGTAACAGCTCCAAAGTGTACATTGCTCAGAGAGCACTGCGTGTTCTCTTCGAAAGTACTCATTTCGACCAACTTTGTCGCCGCATCGGCTGTGATTACCCAACCCCACCGGCAGTACGATGAACTGACATCGAAGCACATCGATTCGTTGCGGCAATTGACGAAGCAAATACAGGATGCAAGAATTGCACGCGACAACGACGCCATCAAAACTAGCCTGGAGGTGAGACAGGAGTGCTTTGTTATCGCGTGCCTGGTGAGCATTGCTCGTGCAAAACACTTCGCAGCAAGCGGTCAACGGCTTGAGTTGTTCCGAGAAACTGACCTATCACCAGGTCAGGTAACAGGTACCTCCACGAAAAATAGAACGAACCGAAGTGAAATATTTTTGGGTCGTGCAAGATATTCTAGAAGAGTCTTGTTTATGTGCGTCATCTGTGGTTGAATTCGACTGGAGAGCAAAATTCATGCCGGTTAATGATCAAGAGGGGGATGTTAACCCCTTTAGAACCGCAGTCCCGTTTTGGGGACAAATTACTTGAAATTTGAGTGGTTTGTCGCCACAACGGGACTGCGGTTCTAAAAGGGTTAATTGAAAGTCAGCCAGCTCGGCCCACTCATTCATATGAAAACGTCAATCCTTAATTTTATGCCTTGGTACCCATCAGCCTCGAGTAGTATTATGGATGGTTCGGGGTCTGTTCATAGGTCGCGCGGGTTCTTACGCAGAAATGGGTAAATAGATGTTCACGATACCAAAATGCCATAATTTCAAGATGTTCAGACCAAGGTCGCCCGATAGTGTTGTGTTTCCTTCTAACTCATCATACGTTTCGAGAACGACCCATTGAAAACGTTTGGGTGGCTGCAGCTGTGTCTTAACTTTCAATCAAGACAGTGAAAATGCAGAGCACATATTTTGGCCTGAGTCGTTTTGCAGAACACGCGAGGGTGACTCCATTGATACAAGATGCGAGGTACGCCTCAAAATTGCAACGTGCCGGTCAATCTCCTGTGAATATGCGCACTAAACGGTTTCGGTGATGTCTGTTCAGCCAGCAGCCTGTTTCAAAAGCGGACTCTGAAAGCGAGGAAGGAAGTTGGTCGATTTAATGCAATATTTTGCACGCATGTATTTTGGAGCACATGCGTAACACAGCAGGCCAGTGCATAGTTGCCCCATGCTCATGACTGTATGTTTGTGCACCCGTATTCTAAAACGTGAACTCATTCCTTCTGTATCGCCTTGTTCTTATTAACTATTGTATCCCCCGTTGCACTTGTGGGCGGTAGATGTACGATGCGGCTCTAGAGCGCTATATCCCTGTATTGATGGCAATGGCCAGAATATACTGGGACAGGGAGAACTACCCTGTCGTGGAGAAGCTCTTCAGGCAGGCGGCAGAATTCT
Organism: Nereocystis luetkeana; assembly: GCA_031213475.1. Lineage (NCBI taxonomy): Eukaryota > Phaeophyceae > Laminariales > Laminariaceae > Nereocystis > Nereocystis luetkeana. The sequence continues at coordinate 2,880,397 of JARUPZ010000034.1, read as the reverse complement.
GCTCGGATCACGACACTTGGAAGTTAAACGCAGCTCACGTGTTCTTCATGGAGGAGAAGTTTAAGGTACATCAGTATGTGTAGTATGTATATATAGTATGTATATATAGTATGTACAGTGTGCACAGTATCAATACATGCGTGCCTCTACCGATGCATTTCCCCGGGCGATACTCGGGTAATGATCACGCTTCCTACTTGCTGGTCCTCTGTGTTGCGGGAACATTTCTACTTGAGAATTTTCCTTGGTCGTCGCGGTCGTCGTCGACACCTGTACCCCCCACCCCCACCCACACCCACACACCCGTGCCCGCCCCGGACTGGTGCTACACAGAGAACATGCACTATCTTGCGCTGGCTTAGTTTCTTGTCGAGCCGGGGATCTGATGGCGCATGCCTGCACCTTCCTCACTGCACCTTGCGCAGGAGGCCATTCGCTATTACGAGCCCATCGTGAAGAAGCAAGCAGAAACCATCCTTGAGGTTCCTGCAATAGTCTTGGCGAACCTATGCGTCAGCCACATCATGATCAGTCAAAACGAGGAGGCGGAGGAACTAATGAGAAAGGTATGCAGCATGCAGTATGCCGAACGATCATCAATGCTCAACATGCAAGATTTCGCGTTTGAACTACACTGTACCTCGTAGTTGAAAGCTCGGTTATCCAAGGGATTCTACTCGAAGTCACGTGCGGATGCTGATACACCATTTTACATTCGTTCCACTGCATTGGATTGAAATTTCATGTCCTGATGCAGATAGAAAAAGAAGAAGAAAAGGTGGCGCAGCAAGATCCCGACAAGCAGTGTTTTCACCTGTGCATTGTTAACTTGGTTATTGGGACGCTGTATTGTGCCAAGGTGAGAACTATACCGACTCGACTATGATGGCTCCGAAGTGTTTCATGGTGTCTTCCGTTCGGATTAAACGCGACATTGTTTTTTTTAGCTCTTGATAGTTTGCTTGCGCTGGGGTCCCAATGTCTGAGGCATGACGTTCTTGGTCGCGGCGGCCTTCTGAACAGTCTGTCTATGCTCACCGGTGTATTTCTCCCCCCATGTTTGCTTGTTATGTGCATAGTATAATCCATTCAGCAATCCCACTTCTCGTCGATTTTCACTGAGTTTTGGCCACTCATGCTCTCACGCTCTCAGCCATGGCAGAATCACGCTATGGTTCACAAGGGTCCGAACAAAAACCTTCCGACAGCACGGGTGGCGTCCTACCACTTGATCTGCCTAACCAAGTGGGCACGCGTACCCGTATAAATAGGAGTACAAACTAATGTCGTAATAAATAGAGCTGACAGCCTGATTTGGTCAGCTCTTCGTAGCTCATTCTTAATGCCAGAGGTACGTCGTGGCAGCTGTATGTATGTCGATGGGCTGCTCCTTCATCCACTCACCCGCTTTGCCCCTACACCCTTGTGGATTTGTACTTCCAGTATTTGGATTGGCCTGTTTAGCATAATGTCAATATACAGGAGATCCACACTTACCTGTATCAAGAACACGCGAAGAACGAGATTATCATAATAGCATACATGTACCGCCATGATTTCTCAGGGAAATTTCGAGTTTGGAATCAGTCGCATCATCAAGTCCTTGGAACCGTACGAGAAGAAGCTTGGCACGGATACATGGTTCTACGCAAAGAGATGTTTCTTGGCGCTAGCTGAGCAGGTGGGGTATTGGTTGACGAGCTGGTGCACGTTTTATATTATCCTCTTGACGTTTCTGTCCTCAAAATGCACGTGCACGTATACCAGGTAGGCAGTATTTTCTCAGTTTGTTTTGTTCTCAGGACTTTCCATCGCTCTGAGAACACTATACGATCGTGTGTGCTGATTTTCAGGGCTCCAGAGTTTTCCGTAGCCCATGGGTACCGTTAACACGTTTCTGACCACGGGTGATGCCCAAACAATGCAATGGATGTCGACAATACCGATTGAATGTCCAGGATCGCCCGGCTAGTGCCTGCCTTCCTACTGATGGCATTCAAGGATTTATTCACCTTTTTTTCCCAACAGCTCAATGCCCTACGGTATGTCGGCGTCATGTTGTCGACAAAAGTGTAGACTCGGAACCTCCCTCACTACTACTAACAGCATTGATCTGGCATCATTGAGAGCCCTCATCCTCCGTCTTCCTGCCTAACTTTCTTCAGATGTCAAAGCATATGCTAATGCTCAAGGATGCGTCGCTGTACGAGATCATCGGCTTCCTCGACTCTGCAGATCAACACGGGCACAACATTCCGACTCAAATAGGACCACAGGTATCATACGGTCGCCCGAACGATTGAATTATATCGTGTGCATGGGTGTTCTTGGAGAATTTTCCGTCATGAAACGATTTGAAAGGGAAAACATTCCCCATAGATATCGATATCAAATAATCGTTTAAAAAAAGCTTCAAGGTTGTCATCTTAACACAACCCAAACATATGGCTTTTTCTCTTGTACTTGAATACGATTTGACTGTTGAGTATGCTTTGGAAGTAATCAATTTCAAGCGCATCCGTGGGACGGCCTTTTAGTTTCAGTGCCTCGCACGTCAAATGGCTATTTTCCCGCTCCTCCGCTCGCACTACAGTATACCAGGTATACAGTATATATCAAGGCTTATCACGGTATTTTGGAGGGACGGCAACGGCGTTAACGGCGGGACGGAACTGGACGGGACGGTAAAACCGTCGTCAAAATGGTCCCGCCGTCCCGTCCCGCCGATAAATTCCCTGACCGTCGTCACTTACCGTCCCGTCCCGCCGATGAAATCTCTCCCGTTGGAAATTACCGTCCCACCGCGTCGTGACACCGTAAAATTGCTGTCTCGTCCCGCCGATAAAATCTCTCCTGTTGGAAATTACTGTCCCGTTCCGTCGTGACACCGTAAATTTACCGTCCCGTCCCGTCATCAAAAACTGCACCCTTGTCACATACAGCAGTCCCCTCCCGCCGACACAACTTGCCTCTCGCGTGCAAGATACACTCGTGGTCGTCTGTTCCCGTCCATTCCCACCATAGATTACGAAAATATTTACGTACGATTTTTCGAGTTGTACGAAATTTCAGAAGTAATTCCTATATAAATACATTTCATCATAAATAAATTGTGCGCAACCCCCATACCAGGTACTATAAATGAAATACTTAGTATAGAAGAGGCGTAGTAAGCAGCTTGCAACGTTGAGTCTCAACTATTTGAGCAGTCGAATTTACATCTGACGTATTTCATCATCTATATGTACATCTTAATATACGAGGTATGAAATTGAATTTACTTCTTATTTTTAGCAGTAGCTGCTGTGCTGGTGTTGATGTATTTATTCTGCGGGAGGGACGGACGACCAACTACCCCAACCAACGGCAGCCGGGCACCTTTAGAACCAACTGACAGGCCGGCGGTGGAGCCCCAGCCGCATCTCCACCAACGGCACCTATCGGTGATAGCGGTGGGTGTTTTTGTTCACATTCCTCTCGTATTGCCCTCGGCGGTACGAAAGGGTATACCTGCGGCTCTGGTTCTTGTTTGCCAAACGGAGCTTCAGAGCCCCAGGAATACCATTAGGGTAATCAGGGCTCTGACACTCAAGCCCGCCCCACTGATTTGCACCAAGCCCGAACGCCCCCTGCCCCCCAAACCCCCCCGCCCACCCACTCAAGAGACTCTCTACTCCCTTCCATTAACCCGCTAGAAGGGTAAACGCACTTGCCCGAGGAACTTTCCACTGCCCCCTTTTTTCTCATCATAAACGGAGAAAACACGACAACAAAAGAAAAAAGTCTCCTGAACAAAAAAAGCTGCCTTCCGACCCAGTTCCTGCATCCCCCTAACTTACGTATCACGATATGCCCGGTCTTACTACACTTGACGTCGTCGGCAGGATATATTTAGCTGAACGTAAAAAGAATTACGGAGTACGAAATAATTGAAATATTACTACTTAGTAGTACGTCGTACCTGGAAGCCCTTTTATGCCGTAGTCGTTTTGGGGACAGACTACTTAGATCTGGAGTGGTTCGTCCCCAAAACGGGGCTGCAGTTCTAAAAGGGTTAAGCTTTATTTTTACCAATTCGCCGCAGGATAAAAATAAGAATAGCAAAACTTCATACTTGAAATTTCCACGCGCAACACCTGCCACTGCCACAACAAGCTCGCCACCATACACAAATAACACAGACCACTCAACTCACGGCCACCACACCAGTACTGGTGTGGCCGGCACGGACGCCATCGGTGCCTATCTCACGGGAGGGGTCGATCGATCAACCAGCAGCGGCACTAGCATCACCACCGCCGCCGCCACCACCTCCAACACCACCTTCACCTCCACACAACCACCAGCAACAAAATAGCGCAAGCACAGCCTTCAGAACAGCCACCAGCTGTGGAACCGCAACAACTGTGCTTGGGGCAGGGGTGGGAAGGAGTCAGAAGACGTCGCCCGTGTAGCAACACTTCTCGGGGTTTGAGCCGCCGATCGAGAAGAAATGCGTCAAGTGCACTGTGGTCACAAAGTTACCTGCCTCGGAACACGGCCCCCTGCGCGCAACCAGCAGTGCGGGAAACTCTGCACGTACGACCGCGCCGACCTTACTGCGGGAAAGAGGAAAGTATATATATATATACCGTCCCGTCCCGCCGAGGGAAACAATATTTACCGTCCTGTCCGAGGGAAAAAATATTTACAGTCCCGTCCGAGGAAAAAAATCTTTACCATCCCGTGCCCCCATGGAAACAAATGTTTAACGTCCCGTTCCGCCGAGGGAAAAGAAAATTACCGTCCCGTCCCGCCAAAGGAAAACAAATTCACCGTCCCGTCCCGTCGAGAAATTATTCACCCGCTGTCCCTTCCCGTCCCGCCCCTCCAACTTTCTATGTCCTTATTTTACCGTCCCGTCCCGTTTTCGTTTTTTTCCCCCGCCAAACAAGTAGAATCTGTCTCGTCCCGTCCCGTCACGATTCCCAGCCACTGTGACAAGCCTTGGTATATATACTTGGTACTCTGCTAATTGTAGGCTGTAAAAGCGGGAGCCCCCCAAAATAAATTCGGGGTGGATAGGCCACGGGATTGCCGAGTACCCGCATTGTTCGGAAAACGTTTTTAATTGTTTTTAACGAGTGCATTATTTTCAAGCTCCAACCTTCATTTGAAGCCGTTACGACGTAGGAAAGTCGCACACAACCAGTTTGTACTGGCTGCGTTTTCCTTTGATCTTAGTACGCGAGTTACGCAACATAATAGAACGCTCGAATTCCTGCCGTCCAGACAACCACGGCACCTCATTATTTTTATCGATGTTACGAATAATATCTAGCATCCCACTATACTTTACCGTCAGAGCTCGATCTATCTCGTGACAACAGGCACTGCGCTAATGATCTAATTGTAGCCAAATCTCGACATACCAGGTACTGTATTTCACACCGCCAATCCCATGGAAAACGCCCCTTGTTTTTCGACTCATACTTCCCTTGCCTTGCCGCGGAACACCCCCCTCTCTTTCAGGTGGATCCGGGTGGTCAGCAGACACCCACCAAGTGGAATTGCACAGTGAGCTACGAAACGCGCCAGTTGAAGAAGATATTCCTGAAGCTGAGAGATTGAAGCTACTAAAGCTACAATAGACTGGAATTATTCGTTGGTCAAGTGGTGCATCCATAGCATGACCATCGCTTTCGTTTGCGAAGCTGACCATGACCGGAAGGAATTATTAATGATTAATGATGTTTTAGAGTCAAACCTTGAAGAACGTGCCAGGTTTTGATGCTTAACGAACCATGTGTCCCCTCGTGTTCTACAAGTAGTGGCGCATTCATTACTCCCTTATGGACCATGGGGTATATCCCCCGAAAGTCCTCATTCCCCAGCAACCAGTCCCCGTCGCACTGCGTCGGGTACTGAGATATAAATAACCCTGAGGGTTACACACTTCGATTCACGGCATGCAGTGTGCGACGACTGGCTTCGCTGTATATATATAGACTTTCGGTTTCCCACTACGCGCAGTGCTGAATGCAATCATGCGCGGAGTTGGCACTTTATCACGTCCAGACAGTCTTACCCATCAAGAACCTAAGAGCTTCTATAAGGAGCATATATAGTACTACGTTTGACACAGCAAACACAATAATGCAACAGCTGCTGTATGCGGTCCCATCTCGCCTGCCTGGTATATTTCACGGAGCTAAACGGAGGGCCCCGATTGCCAAGCTATTGTCGCTGAGCATTGTCTTGATAGAGTGATGGAATGCCGTACTTTCAGAGGGAGGTGGTGCTCTAATGTCCCCATTTTGTGGGTTTATGTTCTCCTTGTTGTCTGGCGAGGTGTCGAAGGGGGGACACATTCAAGTACACTCTACCTCTGTGCTGGAAAGGTAAAGTTGAAGAGTACATTGTCAAGTCGACGTGTGATTTCGGAAACGAATTCGCGCGCACTCGTACAAATGACGTGTTTTTTCTGCGGGAGATCGGTGACCCATGTCATGTTAACGAGTGTTTTTAAACTTGACTTGGTGAGTTGCCGAACTCAATAACTGTTGAAAATCGCTGTCTATACATCTTTTGCATATCGCCCAACCCGAACAGAAGGAGCAAGTATCATTGGTTCCGCTGCAGCCTTAGTCACAGCATTGCCGTGGTAACACAACCAGAATATGCAGTAGATCGTTCACTATAGGACAGTTGTCCCGGAAATATGTTCTAGAATCCACAAAGTGTTCTACGTAGGAGGTATACATACGTACCTGATATAAATATCGAGAATATCAGGTATTCTAGAGATGGCAAGGAAATTTACTCACTTTTTGATTTTTCTGTTTTTTCACACTCCGGCGAACTGGTAAAAATTCACCACACTTCCACTTTCAGATTTCATGTCGTGTACCAATTTCACCCATAGCTCCCGTTGCAACAACAGCAGAGCAGGCTGCTGTTACCACGGGCGCTTGGACACGTTGACCCGACCTGACCCCCGAGAGGGCCAGGTGCGGTGGAGATAGCCACCAGGGAGAGTCATCTCCTCTGGTTAGTGTGGACTCGCGCGAGCTCACTCACTAAGAAAAACCTAGGGGATGAGGCCTTTTCGCCGGACTTAGTCCGGTTATGGTCCAGCCTACCCGTTGGGGCGTTGGCCATCACGTTCCCGTGACTGCTGGACACAAGAAAACTTCGAGAGCATACTCGCACAGCAGGGTACAGTTCTCAGACGCTAAAAAGGACCCGCGCTCGTTAGATCTCTGAGACCGGCGCACCTGTTGTTTAAGAGTTCGAGAAGTGCCTTCGTGTAGTAATGATCGGGTCACGCAGAAAGTGAATCGATGTAATGCGGTAGTTGCAAGCAGCCAGAGTGAGCTATCAACGAAGCACAACAGACACATTGACGGGCACGACGGGCAAGGCAGGACCCAAGGGGCTGGGGATCGATAGGACAGGCATCACAGATCGCTTGGCTTTGACTTTCTTTCCTCACTTGGTGGTGTTTATCTAGTAACACAGGGTGGTCCCGGAGCTTCGTTACTGACTCTGTACCCGAGACCGAAGGCGTTCCCACACCGGGGATCCTCCCTGCCCCTATAAGATCCACCCAGAGGATGCTAAGCAAAGCTTTTCCTCTGCCCTTCGAATAGACCCGACACGTGACACTAATCAGAACAGTTGTCTCGCGCCGTATTGTCCTCCTCATAGCGCTGGTCACGACAGTCGCAACGCTATGAACCTCTTGCCCTGGCACCACTCGCTGTAACAACACCCCCCCTGCCCGACGCATGAACATCGTCGGCACAAAGCGGGCATCTCGGTACTAGCCCGGCGACAGCGCGTGCGCTTTCCTCCTCGGTCGGCCCGACGTTTGTAACATCCCGCCAGCCCGGCGCATATGAGCGATGGTGCCCATCGGGTATTGCGACCATGGACCGCTGCAGCGCGTGCGCCTTCCACCTCCGCACCTCGCCGTCGGCTCGATGTTGCAGCTCCTCGCCTTTCCTCGGTGTTGCCCTTAGACGGTGGTGAGAAGAGCGGCGATCTTGACCTTCGTCCAAACGTTTTTCATCGTTCCTCTTCCATCCACCGCCATCGGCTCGATGTTGTAGCGTTCCTCCTTTTCGAGGTATTGCCTTTGGAGGGTGGTAAGAAGAGCGGCGATCCTGACCTTTGTCCAGGCGTTCTTCAGCATTCCTCCTTCGTCAATGGCCTTCGTCCAGACGTTCTTCAGCCTTCCTTCTCCGTCCATCGCCGTTGGCCCGATTTTGTAGCGCCTCTTCTTCCCACGGTGCTGACCTCAGACGCTGTTGAGAAGGCGGCGGACCTGACCCCCGTACATTTTTCACAACTTGTAACTCCCAGATCCCCATCAGTATAACACGCTCGGAGCATGTACTCACCTGTGAAAAAATTGTCTTTCTTCCTGCCTCACCTGCATCTGAGGTGGCCCCTCTCGAAGGCCTCCATCTGAACTTTGACAATTATCTACACGTTTCCGTTGCTAACCGTGACATCAATGACTTCTTCGGACTGCTCCTTGACGCTGCGGCCCCCGTGAAACGGCAGTTTCCCAACGCCGCCCCGCCCGAAGGAGTGTGTGCAGCGTTGATACCCCCAGCCTTCACCCTGCTGCGCGAGCTTACTTCGCGAGGGAGCTGCAGCTTGCTGGGTCGGATGAACATCGCAATCGAAGTGCCCAGGCTTGGAAAGAGCAGAATATAGGTGACGGTGGCCGTGCATTCTTCGAGACGATTCTGCAGCCAAAATTCCCCACAGGATACATAGAGGACATAATATGGGAAGCGATGACACGAAATGCAGAACCATAAACACCCCGCAAACCCCATCGAGCAGGAACACACACTGGCGGGAAGGACGAGGAGGTGGACAGACTGGTGGAGACACTCGCGCTGGCCTCAGTGGGGGTAAGCACGCAAACGGTGTACTGAACAAGTGGCAAACCTGGTGCCGTCTCAGAGTGATTGATGGGAAGAGTCCGTGGCTAGCAGAGGGTGATGGTGTTGACGCAGCAGTGCAAGAGTTGACGAAATTCGTGGCCCTGCGATGCTTTGCATTCAAAAACCAAAGCCAGACCAAACGAGGTTATCTTTCCGCGATTAAGTATTTCCACAGAATGTTCGGAGGTTGGGAGCTGCCCACTTCACACTGCATGGTTGTAGCCGTAGGGAAAGGGATCGATAGAGCTCACGGAAAATCGGAGATACGCCCCCAGGTCAGGAAGCCTCTTACGTGGGGCCTATCGACCACGGGGATGGGGAGTGCGTGTGCGTTGGAAACCGAAGGATGGGTAGTCTGGACCGGACTTGCGTTGTCGTGTCATCTTCTTTGTAGAGCCTCTGAAATTTGGGCCTACGGCAACGGGCTGGTACACGCAGATTTTTTGTCTGACGAGGAGAGACTTGGCGTTTTTTTCGGGAGCGTTCCAACTAGCGTGGGAAGAAAGACGTTCTGCAGACCTAATAGAAGTGACCTTCCGCGCTTCCAAGTCAGACTTCAAGAGGTTGGGGTCAATCGTCACAAGGACGAGAGTAACGAAAGGGAAGTGAAGGTTCTGGGACGTTAAGAGTCATGGGGCGTTGGAGATACTTCTGGATTTACTAGACCTTCATCCCGAACTGAGCAGGTCAGCACCATTGATGCAGACACGCACGGCCACCGGATGGAAGGTGATCATGCGCACCGTTGCAATAAAGGCCTTGAGGCGGATGTTAAGTAGTTTGGGTAGAGACCCGACTCAGTACGCTCTCCACTCAGGCAGGATCGGGGGGGAAGCCCAGCTTGCTTCGCAAGGCGCTTCGGACATTCAGATTCAAAGGGCGGGGAGATGGAAATTACTAGCGTTCATGGTCTATGTAAGAGCAGGAGGGGAGGGAGCAGATTTTGTGTCCGAAGCAATAACAAAGTAATAGTGGCAGGAAGACGGGTGATTAAATTCGAGGGATTGCCTAATGGGAAAGAGTTCGACCAGTTGTCCGTTTTCCCTTGTGGTACTGGTCGAAACGTAAACGTAGAAAGCGGGGTAGCCCGAAGTGTGTTCTGGGAACACGGTGTCCCATTGTACCATGTGTTTGTCCTCTTCGGCATTGCTTTACTGCGTGAATTAATACCACAATTCTAGATCCAATCATAACAAATTAAAATATTCGAAGCGAATATGGAGTTTGTTGAAAAGGCCTTGATGCGAATTGGGAGGCATTACAATGTGTCATATAGAAAGTGGATTATGGATGAGGTTACCAGGTCAGAGTTCGTGCCCCAAGCAGAGGGGGAGAAGCAGCGAGAGAAGAAGCAGGCAGAAGGCGAGATAATAGTAGCCAAATACGGGCAGTGATATACATACATACAGGCTTGGAGCGTTTTTTTCCCACCATCCCATCCTAACGTTCAAGAGAGGGGGGGAGGGGAGCATCTTAGGTAATGCACGTGTTGGAGAGGGAAAGAGTTCGACCAGTTGTCCGTTTTCCCTTGGGGTACTGGTCGAAACGTAAACGTAGAAAGCGGGTTAGCCCGAAGTGTGTTCTGGGAGCACGGTGTCCCATTGTACCATATGTTTGTCCTCTTCGGCATTGCTTTACTGCGTAAATTAATACCTCAATTCTTAAGCCAATCATAACAAAATGTTTCGACCCGAAAAAGTGGTGGGCTTTTGGAATCGACCAGCCAAAAAATTTCAAAAATTATGAAAAAGTGAAACTACCGACATAGCCCCAAGAGCTTGGTATTAGTGTACATGCAGAGTGAACTTTGGATACGATATTTCTCTGAGGTGGGGATGAATTGGATCTTGACGTCATACCGACACCTCACACTGGCCCATACCTTTCGGATGCTTTGCGCAGTTTAGCACAGGAGTACAAATTATAGTATTTATGGACTAAAACGTGCGGAGAAACATGTTTTCTCTGTGTTTTTTGCCTCTTGCTCTATGAGTGCTTTTGAGTAGTGCGCAGATTTAAGTATACCCTACATTGGGATATGTGGCATACAGAAAAACAAAACCTCGCTCGAATCGACGCAGTATCCGTAGAGAGCGATCGGACAAAAAATCGCTCCTTGAGTCACTTTTTGGCACGACAATCAATTTCGTCATGGGTAATTCGAAAAAAACAGAAGGAACCTCGGTCAAGGGCATAAAGAAGAAATCGCCCAAGCGAACCGGGAGGCATATCTGCGGCGTACAGGTCGTAGTGTCCACGAGGCGGCGGCGATCGTGTCTCGAGCAAATGCTGTCATCCGCCATGGCATCGCGGGGGCGGAGGTCAGCCGCGACCGGGTTAGATGGCTGTAGATTGGAACATCTTGCACCGCAGTAGCAGCAGCAGCAGCAGCAGCACCAGCAGCAGTAGCAGCGGCAGCAGCAGCAGCAGCAGGAGTAGCAGCAGCAGCAGGAGCAGCAGCGGCAGCAGCAGCAGCAGCAGCAGCAGCAGCAGCAGCAGCAGGGTGAGCAGCAGCAGCCGCCGGGTCAGCAACGCCAGCAGCCGCACCAGGGTCAGCAGATCCACCTTCAACCAGGACCGGCAGGGGCTGCACCAGTAATCGCCCCCCACTCTCACGGGCCCGTTTGTGCGCTGCTGCCCTACTGCTCAAGCACTCGTTGTGGTATTTTTTGTGTGTGCTGCTTCGCCCTTCTCGAGCCACACGCTGCAGCTCCTCTCGTACCATACTACCCAGGTACCTGGTACCTGGTACCAGGTATATGATACTTGATAAAGAGTTTTTTTTGTGACGTGCTTATTCTTTCCCAAGCGCTGATTGGTTAATTTATTAAAGATTCATCTTTCCCCCCTGACATTTTTTTTTTGACTTTTTTACGTCCAAAAATATTTCAGTCCCCCCCTAATAGTGTTCACTGGTGAGACCTTTTCGTGCTAAAACAAATCATGGGTCCTCAAACGGCATTCATTCACAACCACTTCCAGGTCGTACCCCTTGCATAACGGTTTTTGTGGAAGTAGTTGCAGAAAGGAGGTGACAAACACCCCCCCAGAACGGAAACTGCCTACCGCCTACTGGCATTCCAATCACACCTTTCGATTCGTTCCTTCAATCAACACTCGGCTACTATAAACACTCGGCCACTATACTTGGAGCGTCAGATAGCAAGGTATCCTGTTAGGTTGCGCAGATCATACCAAACCTCGTCGCGTTCCATCTAGGTAATGGGTCTCACAAATGTGTACCTGTGGGTGGTGTAGCGACTTGAACATGGACCCGTCTCTATGGACATCTGGGTATTTAAACGTTTTAATACCTGGCATAACCCTCATGTACTTCCCATGAGACTGACGAGTGAAAGTATCTGTATACTATCTGAATCGGTGTGAATAATCCTTAAAACCTGGTAGGTATCTCCAAAATGTATAGCAAAATACTATGGTCTGTATCCCACTGATATTGGGTTAAGGAGTCTGGTCGGTCGTGATAGATGCTTTACCGTATCGAGCTATATCCCTCTCTTAGCAGGGGTTCTGTGTCGACTTGCCTCCCATTCGACTGTCACTGTTATTGTGCCATCGTTGCGATCAAAGGTATGTTCACCCGGATTACATACACTATGATTCCAGCATGTTCCTCACCATTTGGGGCAATGCAATTTAGCATTTCTACAAGCATTCTTCTCCGATCAGGCGGATCACCCGATACTCGTATACGGACGACAAAAACAGAGATGCGTGCGTACGCTCAACAACTACACGCTCGCGTTCGCAAATTCTAGGAACCTTTAGTTTGGACATTGCGCATATGTGATCTTTAAAACCGCCCTCCCATTACGGGGTCGAAACATTTGGAATTAGGGCCAGACTTACGTACATGTACAGCATTGCAGTACTCAAAGGGTTAAGATGACCAGTCGACATTGTGAACCGTCTAAGATACTTGAACAGCGTCAACATCGGCTGACTTTCCGTCCACCGCGTTAGTGAGTAAGGTGGCGCATAAGTATGCGTGCTCGGGAGGGGGTTTTCCATCGGAAAATACCAGGTTTTTTCTCCTCAGTTTGATTGGCATGATGAATCTCGTATCCACCGCTTAGGATGAATGTATTAATTATGGAAGAGCAGTCACACTCGCTGCAGGCAAACCACTCATGATAGAAGCCAACGCTCCGGTCCTCCCGGCATGAAGTATCAAGCGCCTGTTTTCACGCCAAGGTTTGGTTTACTTTTTAGAGTTCTACAGTAGCCGGCTCTATACTCTATGCTGGGCGTATATGCCACGCTCACACTCTGCCCAGTTCATGCACAGACTAACCATTGAACCACGCAGCCTGCGGTCCTTGTTGGTGAGCCATTGAAAGCGCTGTCCTGAACACGTAGTGTATGATTCGCCATTTCAACACTCTTATGTTCACACACACCAAGATACAACCGTAATTATCTCATTGCTTACTTCCGCAGCGTACGAGTAATGAACAAGAGTATACGTTATAGCGAGTGGCGCCAGGGCAAGAGGTTCATAGCATTGCAAATCGTGACCTGCGCTATGAGGAGGACAATACGGCGCGAGACAACTGTTCTGATTAGTGTCACGTGTCGGGTCTATTCGATAGGCTGAGGGATAGCTTTGGTTAGCATCCTCCGGCAGATCCTATAGGGGCAGGGGGGATCCCCGGCGTGGGAACGCCTTCGGTCTCGGGTACAGAGTCAGTATCGAGGTTTCGGGTCCACCCGGTGTTTATGAAACACCAAGTGAGGAAAGAAAGTCAAAGCCAAGCGATCTGTGATACCTGTCCTATCGATCCCCAGCCCCTTGGGCCCTACCTTGCCCGTCGTGCCCGTCAACATGTCTGTGGTGCTTCGTTGGTAGCTCACTCTGGCTGCTTACAACTCCCGCATTGCATCGATTCACTTTCAGCGTGACCCGATCACTACTGCACGAAGGCACTTCTCGAACTCTCAAACAACAGGTGAGCCGGCCTCAGATCTAACGAGCGCGGGTCCTTTTTAACGTCTGAGAGCTGTACTCTGCTGTAACATGGTGAACTCAGGGAGTTCGAAGTACTTTGCAGATAATGGGAGTGCTCGGAAAACGTTTGCAGGCGATCGGAATGTTTGCAAAACTTTGAAAGGATGTGATCGTGTTCCGAGTTTAATTCCACGTTCTATCTTGCATAAGATTTCATGGCATACTCGGTATATGCATACATCCTCATGTTTTCGTTGTTGCCTGCCTTGTATGATGGTGATTCGTGCAATAAGATGTTCTGTATTCTCGCTGCCGATGGTGCTCTGCCTGTTTGCTTTGAAGATACTTGCCTGGTCAATGCATGCAGGCATACTCGTTGCTCGCGCTCCGTTTGCCCGTTGCTTGTGCTCGTATGTTCGCTCGTTGTTCATGATCGCAAACACATGCAGGTTCGTGAATACTTGACTGCATGCTGTTGGCCACTTATTGCATTCGAAACCAAATGCAACCGACATGTGTCGATACAAGCCAAAGGTGCCGTACGTACTAATACAGGCATGCTCTCGTGTACCAGGTACCGTTTGCTCGGTTAGGTGACACCGGAAACTAACAATGTTGAGCCTTGCGCCGTTTGGGCGTTCATAATACTATGGAACGATGGACCCCTCGACAACACCTGTGCATTATCGGCTGCTAACATGGAACTTTTCAAGAGAACCACGTATATTTTGGTGACTAGTATTCTTGCCGCGATGCTTAGACTACAACACCAGTAGTAATAGATTAATCGTTGTACATATAGTTAGTTGTCTATCTCTAGCAATACCCCGACACGACGAAATGAGCGTGCGCACACCAAATGGGAAGTCCGATGCACGTTTGACCCTCTTCGATGCCTCCGGTTGCATCACTGTCCGTGTTGCACACAAACCGAGCGTTGTGCTCGAGTACCAGGTGCAAGACTTGAAGGACTGAAAGCCAAACATAAGAGGAAAACGTAAAGAAAACCGGAGCAGGTGAAGATCGGCTACGCAAGGCCTTGTGGAGCACGGGTCACACGGGGTGAGATAGTTTCAGCTGGCGATGATGAGCTTGCACACGTCAGCGGGAGATGTGGCTTGCTGTGTCCGGAGGGTTCGGGGTGACGGCAAATACACGATGCAGCCCATTCTGATCAGTACCAGCCCAATAGGTATGGAGCCGGGGAAACAGAGAAGAATCTGTTTGTTTTGATGAGGTCCGTATCGACCAGAAATTGGTGGCATTTTTAGGGTTAGGGTTAGGGTTAGGGTCAGGGTTAGGGTTAGGGTTTGTGAATATGATGACGTTTTTCCCAAACGCGATGACCAACAGACTGAAGGATTGTTAGCAATTCCGAACTGTCATGACGCTCCAAAATGACTTGAAAATAGTATACCAGAAGGTCAAGTTTGCATCGCTTTCAACTCCTGATGCGTCACGAATTGGCTGTCCTTAGTGTGCCCATACGTATAAAAGCGTGTGTTCTCAACAAATTCATCAACCGGAACGTTTTTTTGTTTGCTGCTGATCTCAAAAACAGCGATATGTGTGATTGTCAGCGTTTTTCGGTATAAAGTACTCCTCTGTAGAGCGCATCAACTGATATGAAGATCCGAGGCCACAGAAACCAAGTTCGTGGTATGCCGCACACGGATAAACAAAAATCACTCCAATCGTACACTTGAGTAAAGAGTACCTCCCCGTAACGAAAGAGTAGTTTTTTTTAATATATATCATACAATGGGAAACACGACACGACACGACACAAACAAAAACCAAGAAGGACCTCGTACGAGAGGCTTTGAATAAGAAAGGACGAGGAGTTCTTCGCCCGCACGGGGAAAACAACAGGAGAAGCGGGGCGGGAGAGACAAGCGCGCCGAGAACATAGCGGAACGCCGCGACTATCGTGGGTTGGGGCGACGTCATGACAGTGCTGCCCGTGCACGCGACGAGGCTGTGGCCAATGTGCTGCTGAGACCGAAGCTCTCCAATCGGCCGAGAGTCTAGCCGAGGAGCGAAAATTGTCAATGGAAACCGAGGAGCGGCTGCGACGTGACACGGCAGCAAAATTGTCCGAGGAGCGTCAACAGCCACCGCACGCGGAAGCAGATACGCGTGCAGTACTAGCGGCGCTGGTAGCCGAGGAGGGGCGGAGGTGGGCATGGGTGGCGAGGGTGGTGAGGCTGCCGGAGATGGATCACCACCTTCCATCTCCTCGCCTCCCGCTGCTGTGCTGTCTGTTGCTGCTGCTCATCCTACCTTTTTATATCCGATACGAAGGTTTTTCCTTGTTTTCTAATTTTCGGTCTCCTGAAATACTTCAAGCTTTTGGGCTTTTGAAAAAAATGATGACGGCTGCTGTCAATTTTCTTCGTGGTGATTGATACAAAAAAACAAAATTTATCATTGTGCACAACGTTCAATGGACACCGATATTGCTGGTACCGGCTATAAAAGGGACTTCACGTACTCTGGGCTAACGGTAGATAATACGGATATTTTTCTAGCTGTGCGGTATTCCTCGAGCGCTAAAAAAATGGGGGGAAGGCTGCCGTGTCACCCTGATTGACTTAAAATTCAAGTCACACACCAATGCTAGAAAAAGGTAAACTGCCGTGTCGCCCTGATTGACCTAAAATTCAAGTCACACCTAGAAAACTCGCGCAGCGCATGCCGCAATATGGTGGACTACCGATCTAAGACCAGGGACATGGCCAAGCTCAGCTCGAGGCCAGCATATAGCTGTACCACTCGAGCGAGTCACCCACCCTAGTCGACCCGAAGTAAGAGATACATACGTTTATTCTCAGAATGAAGAAAGATAAAAGAAAAGAAAAGAGAAGAGTGACTGCTGTGGGCAAAGTTTCGCAGCAACAAGGACGCCGTTATACCTCAATATCCCTATCTCTACAGGAAACCCGGGGATGTCTCCCGGATGTCCCCTGACGACCACAGACTGCTGTACCCTGTACATGCAGTTTTGATTTCTTTGTTCCCCGAATAGGGTTGATTTTTATACCGTGTAGCATACTGGGGGGGTGGCTCGCAGTATGTATGCTTTTTACAATATCAATGGAGGACGTATATATGTTCTCTATAATGCTGTCTAACTGTAGGCCGTGTGGCAAGATCCCTAGAGACCCTTGGGTCCATCTCTCTTCCCATCTTAACTGCTGCAGAACAAGTCATGTTAACGCGTTGAAAAAACACATATCAGGATGTACCACACACACCGTATGTGTATATGGTATTCATACGGGGTAAACTGATGAAGCTGGGTAGAAAGGAAGTTGAAGACAACATACATGGAGGATGTATGTATTGATATTATCAATATTAATAATATCGATAGAATCATGATGCTCTAAATCGTACGGCAAGATCACTCTGGACCCTTGGGCCTACCATTCCTGTTGCTTTCACAAGAGTGGATACCTTTACCTTTATCCCTAAACATGTACGGGAATAGTGTCCCTTACTACCTTACCAAAGTGTCACACCGCTACTCGTAGTGTCCCGGCATGAAGCACTGTTGTGAAAGAGAGTTAGTATTGGGGTGAAAGCACTCTATAAAAGCTACGTTGAAACTGAAAACTATACACGACAACTAATATGTCATCACATGGAATAGCTGGTGTTCTGGTCTTTTCGTACCCGATACGTGAGATTTTCGCTTGTTTTACCTGTTTTTTATGGTCTTCTTACTCGGCACGTTGGTAGTTCACTTGCTTTCCCCGCTATGGTCTTCTGACTCGGTACGTTGTCATAGGAAACAGCGTTACTCATTTGGGTCTCTGCACGAAAGTATCGTCTGTCAATTCTAAGAAATCAGAACGGACGACCCAGTATTGACGTAGATGGGTATAAAGACATGTGATCATGAGGTCTCAATACTACTGTACCTACTGCATACATACATGTACTGTACGTAACAATGTACTGGTTTGTAGAAATATAACATGCTCCGGAATAAAACTTCCCGGTCAACTTCTAGAAAAACGTATACTGACGTCATCATCCACGGCCACTTTTCCAAGTTTTTATTTCTTCAGTAAAAAAGTGACGTCACGATTCCGGATGACGACAAATGTCGACCAAGGATTTTCCACCGTTCAAAATTTACAACCAAAAAAATTGACCAATCAGAAAACTGCGGGCACAAAATCCCTTTCTCTCTGTATATCCGTGGCGTTGTTTGTGACCACAGAAAACCCATCTCTTTAGGATTAAAGAATCGGCACGGACATTGGTTGTGCTGGATGTCGACGGGTAGAAAGAACGGGCTACTGTGAAGAACACGAACAACCTACAGCTTACGAGTAATACCTACACATACATTGACTATACGTACTCATCCCGACTGCAAAATATGTCTTCTCTTGATCATTAATATATAACGGTACCAGGTATATTATAGTATCTTCACCATACCAAGCTGTATCACACAGCCTCAGTTTACTCTTGTAAGATATGCCCTATACTCCTGTTCACTACTCGTACACTGCGGAAGTAAGCAATGAGATAATTACTGCTGTATCTTGGTGCATGCGTGAGCTACGACATTCCTGTACTTCTCGGTCTATGGCCGAAGATTCGATGGAGCATTATAATCTGCTGTAGATTACATAAAATATTGTCAGCAGCACGGCAACACAAAGATAAGATTTAATATGAATAGGGTCACTGAAAGGGTTTCGTTGGTTTCAATCAAGGTCGGCATTGGCTCCTATTCCTTGTATCCGAAGCCCCCCTGTGATCTAGTGTATCGCTTCTGTTTTTAGGGTTGAAGTTGGAGCTCGAATCCCACGATGGGTGAAGCGATAATTTCCGCAATATATACAACTCGGGAATAAAAGGCCCTCCCACCTCCACGGCGGTCGGGCCAGATTCCTGTAGGTAATATAGAAGCTATGATAGGTGTGCCAATACGTACATAAGATGGACATTAATTGTGGCCCCGTGCTTTAAATTATAAGCGAAAACCACTTTGTAAGTAACTTTAAGTAGGACCTCAATAAGCGTTAAAATAATGAATTGTGCAATATTTATTTGATGTGCTTTCTCCTTCTCTGGAATCTCACACTGCAACTTTATTAGTCGTTGGTTGCAGCAGTACGATGCAATACAATCTGCGGGTAATACGATAAACACACAGCAGAGGGACCACACTCGGAGCATCGATTGTTTCCGTATCGAGCAAATTTCGTACTCTCAATGCTGAGACTATTAGGGCACTTGCGGCCTCAACATTGCCAGTGACCGGCAAGCAGTACTCAACTTCAAACCTCGAAATACTGCCTGAATGTTGCGAGTAAGTGCGCGCGAGTGTGAGTAGTACTAAAAATCCAAATGCCACGGGTTCAAGGAGGGCCCGCAGGATCGGACGCCGAAATACCCGAATGAACGGTCGTCAATACTATCATTTTAATCGAGAGGATGAGGTGTGTTAAATCGAGATGTCAGAGCAGAGGCCAGACGACCGTGCTGGTAGGATACTGAAATGAAAACGATGTCGAGCTTACTCCATCACAAACACGAGGATGATGGAGACGGTAGCAGCAGTGGTAATGCTAAATGTAAATGCCGTACGAGACGTATCTGCACGAAAAACGGCTGAAGTTATGGTGGTCATCGACAGAAGAGTGTGCCGGGTTAGGTCGTCCTGAGCAAAGACCAGACGATGCTCGTAAGATATGAATATGGGAAGGTGCCGATAGATGCTCCGAGTACCTTGGAGCAAAGTAACGAGTATTGGAGATGAATTACTTCTGGTACTTCGTGTACTCGGAGTATTTCAGGGCTCGATACTCCGGGATACTGCTCGTACTCGGAGTATTTCGGGTATGATCACTCTCAATACTGCTTGTACTCGGAGTATTTTGGGGCTCGATACCAGGTACTCTGAAATACTGCTGTACTCCGAGTATTTGGGGTTCATTACTCTGGAATACTCGTCGTACTTGCAGTACTCGGGGATCTTGTACTTCTCCTACTTGAGTACTCGGAGTACTCGGGCATTTCGTACAGCAAACATTTCAATACTCGGAGTATTCAGGGTTTTATACTCAATGTACCACGGGTTAGAGTATTACTTGGAGCATTTTACTCGGATACTGAGGTATTCCTGCGTTCAATACTCGCGATACTCGGAGTACTCCGAGTAATTTAGATGTTTGTACTCCGGGTACTGCTTGTACTCGAGTATTAGTCCTGCTCATACTCCCAGTACTGGGAGTATTTATCCCTTCAGTACTGGTCGCACTCCAAGCACTCCGAGTATTTGGGCCACCAGTACTCTAATACTCGGGAGTACTCGGAGTACGAAAATTACTCGATACTCGGGTACTCGGAGTATCGAGTATAAAACCAAGAAATCGAACGCTGTCGAGCCGCGAGTAATGTCGATACAACCCCCAAAAAACGTCAACTAAATGCTGCACAGGTGTTATAGGGCGAGTTTTGACGTCGTGAAAAGCTGTTTCGGATCATCCTGATTTTTACTGATGTTAAAGTAGTAGCAGAGCTCGACCAGGGTGCCAACAACAGCATCATGCGACGGCGAAACACCAGAAGAAGGAGCAGTAGCAGCAGCAGCGTCAAGCCGAATGGAAAAAATCGACGGGGATCAAACGAAGCCGGCACGAGCAAACGTGAACCGACGGAGGATGATAAACGAACCACGCATGCGTCATACATCCGCTCCTGCTAGGAGAGCCAACGTCTTTCGGACCGTGTAGGCGGTTTGAGTTGTCTCACCACAGGTGCTGCAGGCAGGCTTCTTCGTTCCGGCGCAGCTGTATGCAGTTGATTTGTCTTTTTCCGGGGCGAGGTCTTCGCGACGAAACTCATCATCATCGTCACGGGCCACCGACAACGCGGTGTAGCGAGCGTCGCTCCTCATCCTCTCTATACGGGAGGTAAAGTCGGTTGGTTGAACACTGAAAATTGCGGCGGGTTTTCGATACGTAACGGCAAAGTACAATCTCGACCGACAACGCGGCGGAACAAACAGATACCTTGTCGTGTCAAGCGTGCATGATTATGTGTGTGTGTGTGTACAGCAGTGTGCTACAGTGGAAGGAGATAGATAGGATGATTTGGATTGTGGGTGTTGTTGCAGAGCTAAATAAAGGAAGGTACTGCTTTGTTGTCTGCAGTAGTAGTCCACAGCGCGGGATATGCAGCGTACAAAAGACGACAGAGATGATTGCGTGTACTCCTCGGTAGCTCGAAAGATTCTCATTCGATGGATTTCGGGTGCAGCGGCGGTAGATGACGAGGACCGGATGTTCAAAGCGCAGGAGGGCAGGAACACACGCGTGTTTCAAAGATGACGTCGCAAAGGACAAGATGCTGCAACGTTGCACGAAGGCAGACGGAGTATTTAAAATATTCTAAGCGAATACGGAGTTTGTTAAAAAGGCGTTGATAAGAATTGGGAGGCATTACAATGTGTCATATGAAAAATGGATTATGGATGAGGGTGCCAGGTCAGAGTTCGTCCCCCAAGCAGAGGGGGAGAACCAGCGAGAGAAGAAGCAGGCAGAAGGCGAGTTAATAGTAGCCAAAGACGGGCAGTGATATACATACAGGCTTGGAGCGTTTTTTGCCTGCGCAGGATGACGAACAACGGAAACCTTCGCACAACATATGCCGCAGCAGTGACAACCGAAAACGATGCAGACGCCGTCAGTAACGAGGGCGGAGGGGGAGACGTCACCAGAGGCGAGGCTGGAAAGGGAGGCGCCGGAAGCGGGGCGGGAGGCGCCGGAAGTGGGGCGGCAGCGACCGTAGAGTCAACTAACTCTGCAGGAGTTGCTACTGGAAGCTCTGAATCTTCTGAATAAACGCCTTCATCTGAGCCCGCAAGACCAACCCCAAGCTCAGCAGCAGCAGCAGCAGCAGCAACAGCAGCAGCCGCAACAGCAGCAGCACCAGCAGCAGTCACTGTCGCAACAGCAACAACAGCAGGAAGCACCGTCGCAGCAGCAGCACCAGCAACAGCCACACCAGCAAGGTCAGCATCAACAACAGCATCAACACTTATAACCACAGCCGTTCGAGCTTCCCGCCCTGCCGATGGGACATCTGCCGCAGGAACAGCAACAACAGCAGCCGCATCCAGCACCCCCGCCGCCACCCCCGCTACAACAGCAACAGGCGCACCCGGCAGTCTCTCCCCTCGCGTACTGGCCGCAGCAACAGCAGCAGCTGCAGGCGCAGCATCCGCAGCCGTACTTGCATGCCGCACCACACGCGCAATTTTTCCACCCTCCGAGCATGCAGTACCCGGGACAGTGGTGGCCGGGAGGACCAGCGGTGCAGCCATGGCGCGGAGCGGGGAGCCTTTTGGGTGGAATGGAGCACGCGGCGAGCATCGAAGCGCGCACCATGGCCGCAGATTCCGCGAAGCGTTGCATCAGGATGTGGCAAGAAGCAGGAGCAGCATCGATGTATGTGCTGCTCGGTGGTCTGTTAGTTCCCTCGATGTTGACAGGTGATTTCGCCCATACGATCTGGTACATCGCGGATCCCAGCCAGCGCCTTCTCGGCATGATCACCCCCCCGTTTGCCAAAATGGATATCGACGCCTTCTCGCCCCTGGTGGAACAGGGAACCTTGGCAGTCTCCCGTACGCCGGAGGTTCATTTCCAGACGTTCATCAATGTCCTCGTTAAGGTCATCCAACAGGGGGACGCAGAGTCAACAGGTGGTGTGTCGCAGGGCAGGAGGGATTGTCTGATCGAGGAGTTTCAGACCATGGCCAAGACCCTCAACGCGTACATGACTACGCACTTCAACTCGCTTCAGCCGAAGCAGAAGGCAGTGCGGGGTCGCGTGATTTTCGCTGCTAACCGTGACATCAATAACTTCTTCGGACTGCTCCTTGACGCTGCGGCCCCCGTGAAACAGCAGTTTCCCAACGCCGCCCCTCCCGAAGGAGAGGCGTTCTACGATAGAGGTTCAACTTGAAATTTCTGAGGCTCCTCACTTGAGGAGCTCCATACCTCACTCGAAAACTGACTTCAGCGAAAATCGAAATTAATCGCGGAGAATAACCGTTGTTTTTCGAAATCAAGATTGACATTCCGACGATTTGGGCTCAAGGAACCCGTCTTTCAAGAAACAAAATAGCGGAAATGTGCTTCGTCTATCGTAGAACGGGTCAGGAGCGTGTGCAGCGTTGACACCCCCAGCCTTTACCTTGCTGCGCGAGCTTACTTCGCGGGGGAGCTGCAGCTTGCTGGGTCGGATGGACATCGCACTCGAAGTGCCCAGGCTTGGCGGAGGAACGACAGCGGCGAAACCTCTCAAAAGAAAGGCGAACGCAGTTGGAGCGCACCCCCTGGCTGCTCGTTCTCGCACGGACGGCGCGCTGCCGCGTGGTCTTTCGTGTCAGGTTTGGAGCGAGAACGCACGCCGAAGGGAGCGTGCCTCTTCGCTTGGCGGAGGCAACCTTGCACCCGCAACAACTGTGCGTACTCGCGCGGTCCTTTTGCGATAGACGGGACGGGAGCCCCAGGAATGCCTGTACCACCACCACCACCGCCGCAACGGTACCAGCAGCAACAGCCTCAGCAGCAACAACAACCTCAGCAGCAGCAACAGCAGCACCATCCGCAGCAGCAGCAGCAGCAGCAGCAACAGCAGCAGCAGCAGCAGCAGCAGACGGCTCCTCCAGCGGGGGTCGCACGGTTCAGCTTCTCGCACGGGCAGCAGGGGAGGGGGAGCGGAGGTCAAGGTCGGCACGGGGCGGGGGGGGGAGAGGATCGGGTGGGAATTGACAGCGCGGGCCTCGCCCGGAGGCAGGGCCGAACGGCGGGGGGTGCGGGGCGGAGGTCAGAATTTTTACGTTCGTGGACAGCCGTAAGTCCGTGGGACTACCGGAGGCACCTCAACCTGGGTCGGTGTCGCAAGACGTGTTCGTTGGGGAGAGGGGTGACGTTGAATGTGTGGAATCGACACGTGTCGGTAAGATGATGACAAAAAACGGTGTAGTAAACTCAGAGGCTGCTAGCGAGTGAAGAGACAACAGAACGTTTGGGGGAGTCGTAAAATTATAACGGACTGTGCGCCCGCGTGAGAAAGCTAAAAAGGTGTCAATATGTACTATGAGTATAAAGAACAACCACAGTATTTTGAGTCAGAATGAGTGTCTCCGGATCGCCTCCAAACCAGGGGAACCCTTGTGGTTGCCTGGCAATGTCGGGAAAGGGAAAAACAACTCTAGACAGAATGATGAGCAACAGAACAACAGTACGACGAGACATAATTATGTTGAGTTGCCAGCCCTTTGCCTAGTGGAGACCCCTTGGGCACAGGGGACACGCGAGACGGAAGAAAATAGCAGTAGCTCTAGACAGAGTTACTTGGATCAGAATATCAACAGTTCTAGACAGAATGATGATGTCCTGATCGCCCTGACCTCGAGTCAGGGTAAATGCCCGTAAAAGAAAAGAAAATCCCTAGACAGGGTACCGAGTCGCAGAATAAGAGTACGTCTAGACAACAATACAGTGATTTGCCAGCCCTTAGTCCAGGGTAGACCCCTTGGGCACAGAACAGTTCGTCGAAAGAAAAATACTTATAAGGGTCGGTACGACAAGTAGCACTTTCAGATGGAGTTGTAATGTACCAGGTTAAGGTACAGACAAGTAAGCTAACTAGACAGGAAAAAATCGCTGAACTGAACGAAAAATGGAAGTAAACAAAAATGTGGATGACCGACAAAACCCGCGAACTGAACCACAAGAAAAACATCATACGAGAGATGGCAGAGACAGGCACAGAACTTTTGCATGTATGCGCTGGTAGTGTGGGAGATGTGGCCGTTGAGCTCGGAGGCACTCTGGTGTCACCTCCGTTGGCCGTCGATCACGTCGAACACTACTTGGGCAGGTTAAAGGTTTCCCCGCAATAACAGAACTCATAGACATCATGAAGAATGGCGTACCGGTGAAGACAGCAGTCACGAACCTCGACCCTTCAAGAGCAATTCGTTGTGGTAACCTATACTGTATTTTGATGACAAATATTGTTGTACTCGTACCTCGAACTCGTAGACAAAAAATTGGTATTGGTGTACTCGTACCTCGTACTCGTATATTCCTAAAAAAATGATGCTCCAACCACAGATGTTGCTCTAACCGCCTCCTGCGGCTCCTCTCGAACAGTCGATCGCCCTGACCGTTCACCATTCGTAACGATGACTGACACCCCGCACCCGAATGTAGCCAAAGATCCCGAAGGAGGTGATATTGGCTCAACCGACCTTTAATGTAGATATAAAATATTGGAATTCGTAGCAGCAAGCAAAGCTAGCTCCTCCTGAAGCGTGGAGTTCTGAAAACCTTGAACTCCACCTGACCGAAGAAGAAGATCCCCAACCCGATGATAGACCAAAACCCGAAGAATACCCGAAGAATGTATCCGAATATCAATACCGAAAACGTCAATAGGCCTACACGATTGATACCTACCTGACTGAAGATATTTACCCTTAACCCTCAAACTCGAAATTTCCCCTGCGACAACCAGCCTACCCTCGAATACTGCAGTACTAAAGTACATTACGCCTCGGATGACCAAGTTCAGCTCGAGGCCAGCATATAGCTGTACAACTCGAGCGAGTCAGCCATCCTAGTCGACGCGAAGTAAAAGATGCATAGGTTTATTAGAAGACCACAAGCAGACAAGATAGACACACACACAGGAAAGAGAGACAAGCAAGAGGTGCAAAGATTCCCAACAACAAGGACGCAACATCCGTTATACCCCAATATCCATATCTCTACAGGAAACCCGGAGATATCCCCTGGATGTCCCCTGACAACCACGTTCGTGATACCACAATCCATTCTACTCATGAAGCCCGGGGATGTGTCCAGGATTTCCCCTGATGACCACAAACCACAGCACAGAGTTAATTAAACATATGGACCTAGTTTGGGAGAAAATTTACGAAGATGTACGACGCAATCGCGTTCTAGTGTTCAACAGAGAGTCAGCTGCCGCGCTTAAAGGACTTTGTGTGGCACCCCTAAGTACCGTTGTTACGCACAAAGTCAGAAACGTTCACGACTTCTCGTTTGATGTGGACGCGGCGAGAGGCGAGAAGTGAGGGCTAAATAGAGACACGCAAACGGAAGACGTGCCGAAATGCCTCTGTGCTGACGCACTCCCTTCACTTTTCAAAGCGCTAACCAACCTCTAACCAAGGTCCCCTCACCTTCGTATCCTTTTGGCCAAAGCAGACGTATCAGACGCCTTCAGGAATGTTAGGGTATCACCGCAACAGGCGCAGAACGTTTGTTATGTGGTAGACGACGTGTTGGTAGCAGGTTTTTGACTCACCTTTGGATGGGCAGCCTCGCCCGGGTACTGGGGCCTCATGGCCTCAGCGGCCGAACACGCCCACCTTCACAACACGGTAGATAGTGCGATTATTCTACCAGAAGGCAAGGCTATGATGTCGCATGTCAAAATCGTGGACCCATGGGAGTCAGGCAAGCCAACTAGGATACCAACCGGAGTCAGAGTAAAAGCATCACGAAGGGGGGGACCGAACGAACCGTTTTTGACGGCAGTATACGTAGACGACTTCATTATGGCCAGCGTGCGACTTAATCCCGCAGATCAGACCGCCCTCATAGCTTCCGCTTCCCTCGCTTCAGATAATGTGAGATTATTCGGACCAGGCGAGCAAGGTGACGAAGCGCAGAACAACAGCAACTATGGACAGGATTGTGTTGAGCTGCCAGCTCTTAGCCCAGAGGAGACCCCTTGGGCACAGGGCACAACCGAGACGGAAGAAGAGAGCAGTAGCTCTAGACAGAGTTACTTGGATCAGAATATCAACAGTTCTAGACAGAACGCTGATGTCCTGATCGCCTTGACCTCCAGTCAGGGCAAGTCGGTAAAAGAAAATCTCTAGACAGAGGGACGACTCGCACAACAACAGCAATTATAGACAGGATTTCGTTGAGCTGCCAGCCCGTAGTCCAGGGGAGACCCTCTAGGCACAGGGCACAACCGAGTCGGAAGAAAACAGCAGGACCTCTAGACGGAGTTCATTTGATCAGAATATCGATATTCTAGACAGAATGATGATGTCCTGATCGCCCTGACCTCGAGTCAAGGCAAGTCCGTAAAAAAATAAAATCTCTAGACAGAGTAACGAGGCAGAGAAATACAGTTATGTTGGACGTCAATACGGTGGCCAGCCAGATCTCAGTCCAACAAGACCCCTTGGGCACAGGGCACCACCGAGACGGAAGAAAAAAGCAGTAGCTCTACACAGAGTTACTTGGATCAGAACACCATCAATTCTGGACATGATTATGATGTCCTTCCTGATCGCCCTGATCTCGGGTCGAAGCAACTCCGTTAAAGAAAAGAAAATATCTGGACAGAGTAACGAGACAGAGAGCAACCTCCATCCTCGACAGGACTCTGTTGATTCGCCAGCCCGTAGTCCAGGGGAGACCCCTTCGGCACAAGGCACAACCGAGACGGAATAAAATAGCAGTGGCTCTAGACAGAATTACTTGGATAAGAATATCAACAGTTCTAGACAGAATGCTGATATCCTGATCGCCCTGACCTCGAGTCTGGGAACGTCCGTAAAAGAAGAGAATAATTTCTAGACAGAGTACCGAGTCGCAGAACAAGAGTATGTCTAGACAAAAATACAGTGATTTGCCAGCCCTTAGGCCAGGGGAGACCCCCTGGGCACAGAACAGTTTGTCGAAAGAAAAATACTTACAAGGGTCGGTGCGACAAGTAGCACCTGGAGATGGAGTTGTACCGTACCAGGTCAAAGGACAGACAAGTAAGTTAACTAGACAGGAAAAATTCGCTGAACTGAACGAAGAATGGAATCAAACAAAAATGTGAATGAACAACAAAACCAGCGACTAAACCACAAGAAAAACATCATACGAGAGATGGCAGGGACAGGCACAGAACTTTTGCATGTATGCGCTGGTAGTGTGGGAGGTGTA
The DNA here is from genome assembly GCA_031213475.1 of Nereocystis luetkeana. Lineage (NCBI taxonomy): Eukaryota > Phaeophyceae > Laminariales > Laminariaceae > Nereocystis > Nereocystis luetkeana. The sequence goes on along the minus strand of JARUPZ010000034.1, from coordinate 2,852,459 downwards.
GCCAGAACTTTTGCATGTATGCGCTGGTAGTGTCGGAGATGTAGCCGTTGAGCTCGGAGGCACTCTGGTGTCACCTCCGTTGGCCGTCAATCACGTCGAACACTACTTTGGGCAGGTTAAAGGTTTCCCCGCAATAACAGAACTCACACACATCATGAAGAATGGCGTGCCGGTGAAGACAGCAGTCACGAACCTCGACCCTTCAAGAGCAATTCGGTATGGTAACCACAGCACAGTGTTTGAACATATGGACCTAGTTTGGGAGAAAATGTACGAAGATGTACGACGCAATCGCGTTCTAGTGTTCAACAGAGAGTCAGCTGCCGCGCTTAAAGGACTACGTGTGGCACCCCTCGGTACCGTTGTTACGCACAAAGTCAGAAACGTTCACGACTTCTCGTTTGATGTGGACGCGGCGAGAGGCGAGAAGGGAGGGCTAAATAGAGACACGCAAACGAAAGACGTGCCGAAATGCCTCTGTGCTGACGCACTCCCTTCACTTTTCAAAGCGCTAACCGACCTCTAACTAAGGTCCCCTCACCTTCGTATCCTTTTGGCCAAAGCAGACGTATCAGACGCCTTCAGGAATGTTAGGGTATCACCGCAACAGGCGCAGAACGTTTGTTATGTGGTAGACGACGTGTTGGTAGCAGGGTTTTGACTCACCTTTGGATGGGCAGCCTCGCCCGGGTACTGGGGCCTCATGGCCTCAGCGGCCGAACACGCCCACCTTCACAACACGGTAGATAGTGCGATTATTCTACCAGAAGGCAAGGCTATGATGTCGCATGTCAAAATCGTGGACCCATGGGAGTCGAGCAAGCCAACTAGGATCCCGACCGGAGTCAGAGTAAAAGCATCACGAAGGGGGGGACCGAACGAACCGTTTTTGACGGCAGTATACGTAGACGACTTCATTATGGCCAGCGTGCGACTTAATCCCGCAGATCAGACCGCCCTCATAGCTTCCGCTTCCCTCGCTTCAGATTATGTGAGATTATTCGGACCAGGCGAGAAAGGTGAAACCTATGGTACGCCTTGGACGTCCAAGCTCAGCTCGAGGTCAGCATATGTCTATACCACTTGAGCGAGTCAGCCATCCTAGTCGATGCGAAGTTAGAGATGCATAAGTTTATTTGAAGACCGCACTGAGACGAGAGAGAGACACACACAAGTGGGCAAAGTTTCCCAGCAACAAGGACGCAATATCCATTACACCCCAAGATCCATACCTCTATAGGAAACCTGGATATGTCCCCCGAATGTCTCCTGACAACCACAGCCCCCCCCCAGAGCGAACCCATTGGCCCAAAGGGACTTGGGGAAAACGATAAAAACGAAGACAGGGACAGCCGGGGGAACCAAAACGAAAACACACAACTCGAAGAGGAAGAACGAAGAAACTACCAGTCAACATCGTCCGTTTCGACAAAACACTTACCAAGTAACATATACCTGGTAGCATTCATTCACACATCATTGATATCCAACACAACCACTTGATTTGATAAAACTCAGACGAGAAACACTGCAAATTTGAACGAACTGTATACCCAATTTCACGTGGAAACCTACATAGCAATATTTATCGACGTCGTCTCATATCTCCGTATTTCCCGTCGCACCAGGTATTATGTTTCTGTCAGACCGTCAGAAACATACCAGTTACAACACGCACATACACACATCCATACCATACAAGAAACGGTACACAGAAATATACCAGGTAGCAATTTACCAGCTTCTTCCTGTTGCGGCCTAAAGCCATCAGTCAGAAGCAGCTAGTAAAGGGCCCAGGTTCAAAGGTAAATGTTTCGACTCCAGGCAAGCAAACACGACCAGGCACTCTGCAGTTGATTCATCCATAACCTTTATGCCAGCACGAGAACCGATTTGATCGTCGACATACACTTCTCCGCTTACATGTCCTTTGTCCTCAAAACCTGCTGCGTTATTAGTACATTTCTCTGGCCCAACACGAGTTTTAACTACATGGTCCACGAGCTCGACCTCGGGCGATACCACAACAACGTCCGGTTCAGTATCCATCAGCAAAAAAGTGGGTTTAGAGGACGCAGATTATTTTTCAGGAGCGTCCCTTAACGAGTCAGAGCCTTCAAAAAACAGGTATATCAAACTCCGACATTTCACAGACACCCACATCCCTTCGTAAGAGCTCCTTAAAAACAGAAAACGGTTCAGCAGAAGCAACGACAACAGGTTCATTCACATCAATCTCGGAGTCCTCACAAACACCCACGTCCCCCGTTGGTATCTGAATTTTCGACATTTCAGAGACACCCACATCCTTTGACAGTCCCTTAGAAACAGACACCGGTTCAGCAGAAGGAACGACGACAGGTTCATTCACATCAATCTCGGAGTCCTCACAAACACCCACGTCTCCCGTTCGTGCATCAATCTCCGACATTCCACTGACACTCACATCCTTTTGTGAGAGCTCCTTAGAAGAAGACACCGGTTCAGCAGAAGGAACGACGACAGGTTCACTCATACCATTCTCGGTGTCCTGGCAAACACCCACGCCCCCCCTTGAGGCCTCCTCAAAAACAGATATCAGCGCAGCGGAAGGAATAACATCAGATGGATTCGTAACGAAGCGCACGGTATTAATTGAACCGTGGATGGAATCAGCCCCACAAGATCGATGCTGATGGCTCCGAAGTCCAGACAAAGACGCTCCCCCACCACCAATAAATTTATCGGGAATGGCAGTACCATTAGTCGTCGCTGTCGAAGCCGCTCTCCCCTCCACTGTTATTGTAGAATTAGGGGTCGTCATAGGTGATACGTAGATATTTGAAGGAACAGCCGAACACTGCCCCGTATCTCTGCTGACAAGATGCAACACAACAGCACCGCTTGGAGTGTCACCTAACCTACGAGAATATTCAGATCTAGCAAAACTGTCGCTGGTAGCATACAAAGGACTAGGAGATCGGTGTTGGCGGAAACCTTGAGATTTGAAACGTCCCACAGGAGGACCCACCGATCCGGAACAATCATCGTGTGCGCAAGCAGGGTAGACGTAACGCCTAGACTAAAAACGCTCGGCTCCAACTCCCTGCTCTCCTTGGCTGGTCTGACCCTTAACAAGTCGACCTGTATATCCAGCATGGCCCGGCTTGACTTCATCCCGACTCGATGGAAAAAAATGAGACCTATTTTTCACAGAAGACCTTTGCTGGTAGCTTTGACCGCCAGAATGATGGTAAGCATTGTTATCCGTAGACATAGACGCATGCCACAGTTTCCGGTGTGTTCTCGGCCACTCCTTCGCTTCTCTTTCCACCATCAAAAATAAATCAATTGGTTAAGAATATAGCTCGTCGTTAACAAGCAACCGTAGCGGGAAGGGGGTAGAAGAGTTCGCTATGTGACCCCGGATCTGAGTTACGAGTTGGAAGGAGAGAGAGAAGAAGATGTGCGAAGATACTACTTGGGATAAGCAGAACTGTGAAGTGCATGCTTGCCTCCAGACTTCAGGCGATATCGCATGCAAGAATATCCTCGTGAAACGTTGTGCTAGTGCTGTTTGTTCTGATTGGTTCAAGAATTGAGGTATTAAATCACGCAGTAAAGCAATGCCGAAGAGGACAAACACATGGTACAATGGGACACCGTGCTCCCAGAACACACTTCGGGCTAACCCACTTTCTACGTTTACGTTTCGACCAGTAAGTACCCCAAGAGAAAACGGACAACTGCTCGAACTCTTTCCCCCTCCAACACGTACATTACCTCAGATGCCCCCCTCCTCCCCTCTCTTGAGCGTTAGGGTGGGATGGTGGGAAAAAAACGCTCCAAGCCTGTATGTGTATCACTGCCCGTATTTGGCTACTATTATCTCGCCTTCTGCCTGCTTCTTCTCTCGCTGCTTCTCCCCCTCTGCTAAGGGCACGGACTCTGACCAGGTACCCTCATCCATAATCCACTTTCTATATGACACATTGTAATGCCTCCCAATTCGCATCAAGGCCTTTTCAACAAACTCCAATTCGCTTCGAATATTTTAAGTTGTTATGATTGGATCTGGAATTGTGGTATTAAATTTAAGTAAAGCAATGCCGAAAAGGACAAACACATGGTACAATGGGACACCATGCTCCCAGAACACACTTCGGGCTACCCCGCTTTCTACGTTTACGTTTCGACGAGTACCCCAAGGGAAAACGGACAACTGGTTGAACTCTTTCCCATTGGGCAAGCCCGATTATCCCTCGAATTTAATCACCCATCTTCCAGCCACTATTACTCTGTTAGTGCTTCGGACACCAAATCTGCTCCCTCCCCTCCTGCTCTTATATAGACCATGAATGTTAGTGATTTCCATCTCCCCGCCCTTTGAATCTGAATGTCTGAAGCGCCTTGCGCAGCAAGCTGGGTTGCCCCCCCGATCCTCTGCCAAAGTGGAGAGCGTACTGAGTCGGGTCTCTACCCAAACTGCTTAACATCCGCTTCTAGGCCTCTGTTGCAACGGTGCGAGTGATCACCTTCCATCCGGTGGCCGTGCGTGTCTGCATCAATGTTGCTGACCTGCTCAGTTCGGGATGAAGGTCTAGTAAATCCAGAAGTATGTTCAACACCCCATGACTCTTTACGTCCCAGAACCTTCCCTTCCCTTTCGTTACTCTCGTCCTTGTGACGATTGACCCTAACCTCTTGGAGTCTGACTTGGAAGCGCGGAAGGTCACTTCTATTAGGTCTGCAGAACGTCTTTCTTCCCACGCTAGTTGGAACGCTCCCGAAAAAAACGCCAAGTTTCTCCTCGTCAGACAAAAAATCTGTGTGTACCAGCCCGTTGCCGTAGGCCCAAATTTCAGAGGCTCTACAAAGAAGATGAAACGACACGCAAGTCCGGTCCAGACTACCCATCCTTCGGTTCCCAACTCAAACACGCTCTCCATACCCGTGGTCAACAGGTCCCACGTAAGAGGCTTCCTGACCTGGGGGCGTATCTCCGATTTTTCGTGAGCTCTATCGATCCCTTTCCCTACGGCTACAACCATGCAGTGTCGTAGCGGGAAGGGGGGAGAAGAGCCTGCTATGTGGCCCCGGATCTGAGTTACGAGTTGGAAGGAGAGAGAGAAGAAGATGTGCGAAGATAATGAATGGGATGGAAAAAAAAAAAAAAAAAAAAAAAAAAAAAAAAAAAAAGTGTGAAGTAGGCAGCTCCCAACCTCCGAACATTCTGTGGAAATACTTAATCGCGGAAAGATAACCTCTTGTAGTCTGGCTTTGGTTTTTGAATGCAAAGCATCGCAGGGCCATGAATTTTGTCAACTCTTTCACTGCTGTGTCAACTCCATCCCCCTCTGCTAGCCACGGACTCTTCCCTTCAATCGCTCTAACACGGGACCAGGTTTGCTACTTGTTCAAGTACACCGTTTGCGTGCTTACCCCCACTTAGGCCAGCGCGAGTGTCTCCACCAGTCTGTCCACCTGCTCGTCCTTCCCGCCCTCTCCAGTGTGTGTTCCTGCTCGATGGGGTTTGCGGGGTGTTTATGGTTCTGCATTTCGTGTCATCGCTTGCAATATTTTGTCATCTATGTATCCTGTGGGGAATTTTGGCTGCAGAATCGTCTTGAAGAATGCAGGGCCACCGTCACCTATATTCTTGTCTCTCCATTGCCCTTGTACGCGTGTCTACAACTTTTGCGTGATTTCTGTCTTTTGCTTTGTCCAAAAGGATACGAAGGTGAGGGGACCTTAGTTAGAGGTCAGTTAGCGCTTTGAAAAGTGAAGGGAGTGCGTCAGCACAGAGGCATTTCGGCACGTCTTCCGTTTGCGTATCTCTATTTAGCCCTCCCTTCTCGCCTCTCGTCGCGTCCACATCAAACGAGAAGTCGTTAACTATTCTGACTTTGTGCGTAACAACGGTACCGAGGGGTGCCACACGTAGTCCTTTAAGCGCGGCAGCTGACTCTCTGTTGAACACTAGAACGCGATTGCGTCGTACATCTTCGTACAATTTCTCCCTAACCAGGTCCATATGTTCAAACACTGTGCTGTGGTTACCATACTGAACTGCTCTTGAATGGTCGTGGTTCGTGACTGCTGTCTTCGCCGGCACGCCATTCTTCATGATATCCATGAGTTCTGTTATTGCGGAGAAACCTTTAACCTGCCCAAAGTAATGTTCGACGTGATCGGCGGCCAACGGAGGTGACACCAGAGTGCCTCCGAGCCCAACGTCCACATCTCCCACTTTACCAGCGCATACATGCAAAAGTTCTGTGCCTGTCCCTGCCATCTCTCGCATGATGTTTTTCTTGTGGTGTATTTCGCGGGTTTTGTTGGTCATCCACATTTTCGTTTGCCTTCATTTTTCGTTCATTTCAGCGATTTTTTCCTGTCTAGTTAACTTACTTGTCTGTCCTTTAACCCGGTGCCGTACAACTCCATCCCCAGGTGCTACTTGTCGCACTGACCCTTGTGAGTATTTTTCTTTCGACAAACTGTTCTGTGCCCAGGGGGTCTGCCCTGGCCTAAGGGCTCGCTAATCACTGTATTGTTGTCTAGACCTACTCTTGTTCTGCGACTCGGTACTCTGTCTAGCGACATTCTTTCCTTTCACGGACTTGCCCTGACTCGAGGTCAGGGCGATCAGGATATCAGCATTCTCTCTAGAACTGTTGATATTCTGATCAAAGTAGCTCTGTCTAGAGCTACTGTTATTTTCTTCCGTCTCGGTTCTGCCCTGCGCCCAAGGGGTCTCCCCTGGGCGAAGGGCTGGCATCTCGACAAAATTCAGTCCAAAATTGCGGTTGTTCTGCGACTCGTCACTCTGTCTAGAGAACTTCATTTATTTTACGGACTTGCCCTGACTTGAGGTCAGGGTGATCTGGACATCATCCTTCTGTTAGGACCTGTTGATGTTCTGATCCAAGTAACTCTGTCTAGAGCTACTGCTTGTTTCTTACGTCTCGGTTGTGCCCTGTGCCCAAGTTGTCTCCCCTGGGCTAAGGGCTGGCAACTCAACCTAATTATGTCTAGTCGTACTGTTGTTCTGTGGCTCATCCTTCTGTCTAGAGATGTTTTTATCTTTCCCGACTTTGTGAAGCACCCGCAAGGGCTGTCCTGCTTTCGGGGTGAGTTGGATGAGTTTGTTCAGAAGATGCAGAGCTTCAGCAGCACGTCCTGAAGAGTTGACTCTACGGTCGCTCCTGCCTCACTTGCGGCGCCTCCCGCCCCGCTTCCGGCGCCTCCTGTCAGCTTCCTGCGCCTCTCTCTCCAGCCTCGCCTCTGGTGACGTCTCCCCCTCCGACCTTGTCACTGGCGGCGTCTGCGTCGTTTCTGATAGTCATCGCTGCGGCATACATCGTCCGATTGTTTCCGTAGTTCGTCATCCTACGCAGGCAAAAAACGCTCCAAGCCTGTATGTATATCACTGCCCGTATTTGGCTACTATTATCTCGCCTTCTGCCTGCTTCTTCTCTCGCTGGTTTCCCCCCTCTGCTTGCGGCACGAACTCTGACCAGGTACCCTCGTCCATAATCCTCTTTCTATACGGCACATTGTAATGCCTCCCAATTCTTATCAACGCCTTTTGATAAAACTCCATATTCGCTTCGAATATTTTTAATTTCCAGGCGCCTCAAAAATCTCTTCCAACCACGAAAAAAACACTTATTCCAACCTCGGCAACGAACTTGTATCTCTCGTGAAATAGCGTCTCAACAAATCGTGCCATATCAGCAGCGTGAGTCGCAGGATCAACAGATCGAAAAATTGAGCAAAGCGATTCTTCCGCAGAGATAACATCTAGCTTGCCCCTATGATATGCCTTAGCATGCAAGCAGTCTAGCAGGTTGTCATTGGATATACGAGAAGTATCGCCTCTATAGCCTGCCGCCATGCATAGCCGTTGCAGCAGAAATACCGGAATCATATCTCGAATGTAACAACCTCTCAAGTCATCCAGCTTCGCAAGGGAATCGAGGAACAAACGGATATCGTCCACCCGACCACCAATAAGTTTGGGTAGTTTTCTGCTTCGGGAAGAAAGGCCACGTACCACGGCTGTCCTAATCGCGTCGTATTTGTAGTCGAAATCATTCGTTTTCGCGGTTACATTTTGAAATGGCATTATTTACGCCGAAGACACGACAACGCTCTGAATCTGTACGAGGAATCGATGAAGCTCCAGACTCGTGCTCGTACATATGAGCACCTCGTGACGCACCTCTAGCTTCTCGACCTTGGTCTGGACCAAACGACTGACCGACCGAACTAGGAATCTGAATGCGAACGATACGGAAAAAGAGCCTCACCGCTTTGTGCACCAACCCACGAAGATATTGTTCATTTCACCTGAAAGGTCCTGTCGATAATTTTCCTCTCACTGGTATCTGTCAGAAATCTGTTGACAAATATTGCTGTACTCGTACCACTCGTAGACAAATTTTGTGATTGATGTACTCGTACCTCGTACTCGTATCCAAACAAAATGATGCTCCAGCCACAGACGCTGCTCCAACCGCCTGCTGCTGCTCCACTCGAATAATCGATCGCCCTGACCGTCCACCACTCGTCCCGATGACAGACACCTCGCACCCGAATGCAGCCAAAGATCCCGAAGAAGGTGATATTGGGTCAACCGACCTTTAATGTAGGTATACGTATATTTTGTAGTTTGTAGCAGCAAGCAAAGCTAGCTCCTCCTGAAGCGTAGAGTTCTACGCGAATTCCATCCAGAAACCTTGAACACCACCTGACCGAAATAGAAGATTCCCAACCGGATGATAGACCCGAAACCCGAAGAAGTCCCGAAGAATATATCCGAAGACCAACCACCCAAGACATCAATATGCCCAAACGATCGATACCTGACCGAAAGTGTTCCAGTGAGTGGCGCCGGGGTAGGAGGTTCATAGCGCTGCGACTGTCGTGACCAGCGCTGTGGGGAGGATAATACAGAGCGGGACAACTGTTCTGATCAGTATCACGCGTCGGGTCTATTCGATAGACAGAGGGCAAGCTTTGGATGGCATCCTCTGGGCGGATCGTATAGGGGCAGGGAGGATCCCCGGTGTGGGAACGTCTTCAGTTCCGTGTAAAGAACCAGTAACGAGGTCACGGAACAACCCGGTGTTTACTAATCACCAAGTGAAGAAAGAAAGTCGAAGCCAAGTTATCTGTGATACCCGTTCTATCGATCCCCAGCCCCTTGGGGCCTGCCTTGCCCGTCTTGCCCGTCATCGTGTCTGCGGTCCCTGTTCCATTGCTCACTCTTGCTGCTTGATACTACTGCATTGCATCGATCCACTCTCTGCGTGACCCGATCTTTACTGCACCAAGGCACTTCTCGAACTCCCAACCAGCAGGTCCCAGCCTCAGAGATCGAACGAGCGCGGGTCCTTTTTAGAGCCTGAGAGCTGTAAATTGCTGTAACATGGTGAACCCAGCGAGATCGAATTGCATTGCAGATGATCGGAGTGTTCGCAAAACGTGTGCAGGCGGTGGAACGTTTGCTAAACTGTGATATGATGTGATCGTGTTCTTTTTATAATCCCACGTTCTATCTTGCATAACATGTTATGGGATACTCGTTAGACGCATACGTCCACATCTTTTCGGTGTTGCCTGCCTTGTATGAGGGTGATTCGTGTGATATGCTGTTATGTATTCACGTAACCGATGGTGCTCTGTCTGTTCGTTTCGTAAGGTTTTGAAGATACTTGTCTGGTCAATGCATGCAGGTACACTCGTTGCTTGTGCTCCGTTTGCCTGTTGCTCGCGCTCGTATGTTCGCTCGTTATTCATGATCGCACAGACATTCATGTTCGTTAATAAATGACTGCATGCTATTGACCACATAATGTCTTCAAAACCAAATGCAACCGACAGGTGTCGATACAAGCCAAAGGTGCCGTACGTACTAATACACGCATGCTCTCGGGTACCGTTTGCTCGGTTAGGTGATAACGGAAACTAACAAAGTTGAGCCTTACGCCGTTTGGGCGTACATAACCACCCTATAAAACGATGAACCCCTGCACAACAATGTGCATTGTCGGCTGGCAAACATGGAACTTTCAAGAAAACCACGTAAATTTTGGTGATTAGCAATCTTGCCGCGATACTTAGACTACATCAGTAGTGATAAGACCAATCGTCGTACATATAGTTGTGCCTCTACTGTCTATTACCAGGTATAGCAAGACCACGACACAACGAAATGAGCGCACGCATACCAATTGGAAAGCCCGATGCACGTTTGACCCTCTTCGATGTTTCCGGTCGCACCACCGTCCGTGTTGCATACCAACCGAGCGTTGTGCTCGAGTACCAGGTACAACACTTCAAGGACTGAAAGCCAAACATGAGAGGAAATCAGAAGGAAAACTGGAGCAGGTGAAGATCGGCTACGCAAGGTCTTGTTGGGCACGGGTCACACGGGGCCAACAGCGTTGTGCTCGAGTACCAGGTACAACACTTGAAGGACTGAAAGCCAAACATGAGAGGAAAGCAGAAGGAAAACTGGAGAAGGTGAAGATCGGCTACGCAAGGCCTTGTGGGGCACGGGTCACATGGGGTGAGCGAGTTTCAGCTGGGCGATGATGAGCTTGCACACTACAGAGGGAGGTGTGGCTTGCTGTATCCGAAGGGTTCGGGGTGATGGCAGATACACGATGCAGCCCATCCTGATCAGTACCAGGCCAACAGGTATATGGAGCGAGTGAAACACAACCGTGGTATTGATTCGTCTCTTTGTTTTGATATCGTATTGACAGTCGAAAATACGGATATTTTGCTTGCTGTACGGTATTCCTCGAGCGCAAAAAAAAATGGGGGGGGTAGGCTGTGTCCCCCCTGATTGACTTTCAAGTCACACACGCCAGCGCTAGAAAACTCGCCCATGCCAGTGACGAACTGCCCGTGGTGTTCGGAAAGGCATGGAATCTGAGTAGTGAACTGATGGTTCTGCTGTATTGATTTAGACTACCATGCATTGCATTATGTGTACGACTTTATCTGTCAGCCCAACCTGATCGACCGTCAGTACTTTCGTTGTCACACGTCACATGTATTCGCTGTTGTTGGAGAATATCTCGCGGCTGGAATCGAAACAGTAGGGAGTAGTTTTGAACCTCGTTGCGGGATGAGCGCCTCCCGTAGAGGGTACTAAGTTTGAAGCGGTACGGATAACGTACCATGCCCCGAACACTTAGTTGCCTGAAGCTAAGGCGCCTCAACTCGGAAATCACACAGAAAAGGCGTACCTCCGTCTCGATGATACTATCAGTAGTTTATACACTACGCACGAGGCTCAGAAAGATGAAAATATAGTACTCAGGACGGGCATTACCACACACGACTAATATCAATGATAGTACATGTGTAATTTGGGGAAAAAGACAGAGACTCATATTCTGCTACTGCTGTACCCTGGAACTTTTATTTAAGCATTCCCCGAACAGGGGCGATTTATTGACACACGGAGAAGCATACAGGGGGGGTGCCTCGCAATATGTATGCTTTTTACAACATCAATGGAGGACGTATATTTGATATCTATAATACTGTAAAACTGTAGGCCGTATGGTAAGATCCCGAGGGACCCTCGGGTCTATCTTTCTTTCCATCTTAACTGCTGCAACGAGTCATGAAAACAACACGTATCAGGATGTACCACACACCGTATGTATCATGTATGGTATTAATACATTCATACGGGGTATACTGATGAAGCTGGGTAGAAAGGAAGTTGAAGACCACATACGTGAAGGATGAGTGTATTCACACTATCAATATTGGTACTACCAATAGAACTGTTCACGGTACTATAAGTCGTACGGCAAGAGCTCTCTGGATCCTTAGGCCCACCATTCCTCTTGCTTTCACAAGGGTAGCGACCTTTAACTTAAAAGCTGGGTAGAAATAACGATTCATGGTCGCAGACAATACACATGTACATGTATCTACAGTATATGCGGTATTCATACTCTCAATATAACTCTTCATGGTACTGAAGGTCGTACGTCAAGATCTCTCTAGAACTTTGGGCCTGCCATTCCTCTTGCTTTCACAGAGTGGCGACCTTTAACTTTGGCCCTACACGTCCCTACACATGTACGGGGTTACTACTGTAGTGTCCCTTACTATCGTAGCAAAGGATCACGCCGCTATTAATAGTGGCCCGGCATGAAGTACTCTTGTGAAGCCGTTCAGCTGTGCAATGTAGAGCAGGTTATTATTGGGGTGAAAGCAATCTATGAAAACTACGTTGAAACAACTGAGAACCACAAACGATAATCATAGCTGGTTGTTCTGGTCTTCTCGTACCCGATACGTTGGAATTGCACTTGTTTCGCCCGTTATGGTCTTCTTACCCCGTACATTAGCCTTCCACTTGCTTTCCCCGCTATGGTATTTTGACCCGTTACGTTGCCAAAGGAAACAACCTTACTCGTGAGCTTCTGCGCACATGATGAGCGTCTGCCAATTACTATATAAAATCAGAACGGATAACCCAGTACTGATGTAGTTGGGTATAAAGACATGTGTTCATGGGGTCTCAATAATGTGCTTGCTGCATACATATACAGTTGTACGTAACAATGTACTGGTCGGCAGCATCTCTGTGACCACAGAAAATCTATCTCTCTAGGATCAAATAATGGGCACGGACACTGGTTGTGCTGGATGTCGACGGGTAGAAAGAACGGTTTAAGGTGGAGAACACACACACAATACTCGTACAGAGTACAAGTAACACACAACGATCGCATTACGTTATTCATCCCGACTGCTGTAAAGTATGTCTTCTCGTCATCATCCATACACTATGGTATAATAGAGTATCTTCAGCATACCGAGCTGCTATCACATCACACAGCCTCAGCTTACTCTTAGCAGATACCAGTACGCCGTATACTTATGTTCCCTTCGTACTCGTACGCTGCGGAACGAAGTATGCAATGAGATATTTCCTGTAATGCAGGAGCTACGATACTGCAGTCCTTCCTAGTCTATGGCCGAGGATTCGGTTACAAGAATTCTTATCTTCAGTCGATTACATGAAAGAATGTCAACAACACTGAAACAGAAATAACAGATCTAATAGGTTCCCAGAGAGGGTTTCGTTGGTTTTGGTCATGGTTAGCATTGGTTGCTATTCCTTTCATCAAAAGGCCCCTGTGGTCTTGTGTATCGCTTCTGTTTTCAGCATTAAAGATGGAGCTCGAATCTCACGATCGGTGAGGCGGTGATCCCTAATATATACTATAAAATGTAAGGAACCAACTGTTGAGACAGCCTAACGAGAGTAGGTGTAATGAAGGACTGAACTCTTCTCGCAATATAAATCCAAGGCGCAGACCGTATGCGGGGAAGGGGCTGAAGAACCTGCTCTGTGACTCCAGATGTTTATAAGTAGGAGGGATAGATAAAAAAGGGGCGAAGAGAGCGAATGGTATGGAAATAAACAATATTTGTATATCGTACATACATAACTACAAAGTAATAATATGAAGTATGAACATCCGGCAAACGCGTTCGAATGAATACTGCATGTTTTCGTGGGCGTCGAGCGGTTTCAAGATCGGTTTGGTTCGAAGAAGACACTGCTGCAGTACACATATTTCGTATGATGACGTTGGCGCACTCGTAATAGAACACATTTCGAACTTCGGTCACTAAACAGACTGTAACTAAAATGCATCTCGATTAGAGGAAACAAACAAGTACCAGATACGTAACTAAATAGTGCAGTACCAGTACGTAAGAGAAACGGTACTAACGAGACACCCGATAGGAGTTACCATCCCGTATCAATTGCAACTAAATGACACCATGAACATATCCATACTGTACTAGTATATGTACTCCCGAAACTAAAACAAAGGACAAAGAAAGGAGAACTACAGCAGTTATTAATAGTACATTCTACTTGCGGTGTGTGTGAACACAAGAGTGCTGAAATAGCGAATCATACAGCACGTATTGAGGACAACGCTTACAATGGCTCACCAACAAGGGCCGCAGGCTGCGTGGTACATAGATTAGTCTGGGCATGAACTGGGATAGAGTATCAACGTGCCATATGCCCAGCATAGAGAATAGAGCGGGCTACTCTAGGACTCTGGAAAGTAAACCAAACCTTGACGTGAAAACAGGCGCTCGTTTCATCGCGCCGAAATTACCCCGGAGCGTGAGCTTCCATCCGGAACGCTTTGCCTGTAGCAAGTGTGACTCCTCTTCCAGAACAAGTACATGCTTCTTAAGCGGAGGATACGAGATACACAATGCCAATCGACTGAGGAGAGAAAACCTGGTATTTTCCGATAGAAAAACAAAACCCCTCCCCAGCATGCATACTCATGCGCCGCCTTAGTCGCTGACGCGCTGAACGGAGAGTCAACCGAGCTTGACTCTTTTAAAGTATCTGACACGGCTCCCAATGACGACTGGGCATCTTAGCCGTTAGAGTACTGCACTGCTTTACATATACCTAAGTTTGACCCTATCTCCAAGTGTTTCGTCCCCGCAATGGGAGGGCAGGTATAAAGGCCACATACGCCCAATGTAAACTAAAGGTTCCATTAATATGCGAACGCGAGCGTGTAGATATTGAGCGTACCACGCATCCCTCTTTTGTCGTCAGTATCCGAATATCGGGTGATCCGCCTGGTCGGAGAAGAACGGTTATAACAATGCTGAATTGCATGACTACTGTTAGGAACAAATGTTGTCATCATAGTGTAATCCAGGTGACCATAACTTTGACCGCAACGGTGGCACAATAACAGTGACAGTTGAATGGGAGGCAAGTCAGACACAGAACTCTGCTACGAGAGGGGTATACTTCGACACGGCTAAGAATCTATCACGATTGACCAGGCTCCTTAACCCAATATCTTTGGGATACAGACCATAGTGTTTTGCTAAACGTTTTCGTGATAATACCTAGGCTTTGGGGATTATTCTCACAGATTCAGTTAATACACAGATACTTGTACGTCTCATAAGGCGTGCATAAGGATTATACCAGATATGATAACGTTTTAAATGCCCAGATGTCCAAAGGGACGGGTGCATGTGCAAGTCGCTGCACCACCCACAGGTACACATTTGTGAGACCTATGACCGAGATGGAACGTGACAAGCTTTGATATGATCTGTGCAACCTAACAGGATACCCTGCTATTCGACGCTCCAAGTATGGTGGCCCAGTGTTGAAGGAACGAATCCAGAGGTGTGATTGGAATGCCAATAGGTGGTAGGCAGTTTCCGTTCTGAGGGGGTGTTTGTCACCACCTTTCTACAACTACTTCCACAAAAACCGTTATGCAAGGGGTACGATCTGGCAGTGGTCGTGGCTGAATGACGTTTGAGGACTCACGATTTGTTTTAGCACGAAAATGTCACATCAGTGAACACTGTTCGTGCTGGGAGGATGGCGTAAACGTCAGTCCCTTCAAACGACTTACTCGGAGTAAAATAGTTATCCTGGCTAGTGAGCCATCCCATACTAGGGGTGCACCAGACGTTCCTGAGCCCCTCAGGGGTGGCGTAAACGTCAGTACCTTCAAACGACTCAATACTCCGAATAAAATAGTTACCCAGGCCAGTGAGCCATCCCACAGTAGGGGTGCCCCAGAAGTTCCTAAGCCCCTCACATTAGCTCAATATCTCAACAGATACAGTACTTGGAAGCAATTTAGAAGTGCCCGCAAGTCGAAGTGGCAAACTTTAGTACCTGCAAGCGACTTACTTACTCGAAATAAAATAGTTACCCTGGCTAGCAAGCCATCCCACAGTAGGGGTGCACCAGAAGTTCCTGAGCCCCTCACATTAGCTCAGTATCTCAACAAGTACGACACTTAGGAAGCAATTTAGAAGTGCCCGTAAGTCGAAGTGGCGTAAACGCTAGTACCTTCAAACGATGAAGTCATTCGAGAGCGGATAATAACTTTGGCTAGAGCCAGAAAGTCGAAACACTCTAAGGATACCAAGTAGAAGTAGAACTCTACATCAGGAGGAAGGAGTAGAAAGAGGACTCATCATGAACTTCGTACAGCACGTCCGTGACGAGCCCATACATAAACCACCTCCACATTCGCAAGACGTATCTACTCTCAATGCAGAGAAATTTGAGGTAATTGCCAAAAGGTAGGCGTACGTCATGTAAACCCCGTATTATGCGCGATCGAAGGTAATCAGTAAGCCAGAACGTGATAATCCGTACCAAGAGACTAAGAGGCATTCGAGCTTACTTCAGAGTGGCGGATGAATGCTAGTATACGCAGAAACTGTTGTTGAAGGAAGGTACAGTGAGAAACGTCTGGCGAAGGTAAGTGAATGGTGGCATCGTCGACATAATCCACTGCGCAGGTTGAAACGTCTGCCAAAGGTACGTGAAGTTTTGCAATATCGACAATCCAGCACGCAAGTATATTTGGGTACCAATGGGCCGTTACAACAGGTTAGAGACCATCAAGCGCGCATATATAGAGAGAGGGGCAACGTGGGCAATCACCGGAAGTACGTTTGCCAAAGGTACATGCAGTTTTGCAATATCGGCAGCCCAGTACGCAAGAATATTTGGGTACCAGGCGGTGGGCCGTTACTACAGGTTAGACTATCAAGCGCGCAGATATATAGAGAGGGGCAACGTGGACAATCACCGCAGTGTTGGGTAGTGTGGTCACGTATAGCCCCACGATTATGGACGGGCAAAACTCTGTAAAGTTTCAGTTAGAGGTGAGGTGGTGTGGTAGGACGATGGTAGCTTACAGTGGAATCCATGCCGGGTCAGTGTGGATTATTATCAAAATGCAGATGGAGGCCTTCGAGAGAATCTCAGATGCAAGTGAGCCCCCACCTCACTCAGATGCAGGTGAGGTAGGAAGAAAACATATTTTTCACCGGTGCGTACATGCTCCGAGCGTGTTATACAGATGGGGCGCTGGGAGTTACAAGTCGTCAAGAACGTACGGGGGTCAGGGCCACCGCTCTTCTCAACAGCGTCTACGTTCAGCACCGCGGAAGGGAGAGGCTCTTCAAGATCAGGCCGACAGCGATGGACGGAGGATAGCTGAAGAACATCTGGACGAAGGTCAGGTCCGCCGCTCTTCTCAACACCGTCCAAGGCCAGCACCACGGGAAAAAGGGGCGCTGCAACCGTGACGACGGCGCTGACGGAGGAGGAATGCTGAAGAACATCTGGACGAAGGTCAGGTCCGCCGCTCTTCCTACCACCGTCGAAGGGCAATACCACAGAAAGGAGAGGTGCTGCAACATCGGGCCGACGACGATGGATGGGAAGAGGAATGCTGAAGAACGTCTGGACGAAGGTCAAAATCGCCGCTCTTCTCACCACTGTCTGGAGGAGACACTGAGGAAGGAGAGGAGCTGCAACATCGAGCCGTCGGCGAGGTGCGGAGATGGAAGGCGCACGCTCTGCAGCGGGACATGATCGCAATGCCCACTGGGGGGGTGCTCCTAACGTTGGGCCGACCGAGGAGGAAAGCGCACGCGCTGTGGCCGGGCAAGTACTGGGACGCCCGCTTTGTGCCGACGATCGTCATGCGTCGACAAAGGGGGGCGTTACAGCGAGTGGCGCCAGGGTAGAAGGTTGATAACGCTGCGACTGTCGTGACCAGCGCTGTGGGGAGGATAATACGGCGCGAGACAAATGTCCTGATCAGTGTGACGCGTCGGGTCTATTCGATAGGCAGAGGGCAGGCTTTGGATGGCATCCTCTGGGCGGATCTTATAGGGGCAGGGAGGATCCCCGATGTGGGAACGTCTTCAGTTCCGTGTAAAGAACCAGTAACGAGGTCACGGAACAACCCGGTGTTTACTAAACACCACCACATGAAGTAAGAAAGTCGAAGCCTAGTTATCTGTGATACCCGTTCTATCGATCCCCAGCCCCTTGGGCCCTGCCTTGCCCGTCTTGCCCGTCATCGTGTCTGCGGTTCCTGTTCCATTGCTCACTCTTGCTGCTTGATACTACTGTATTGCATCGATCCACTCTCTGCGTGACCCGATCTTTACTGCACCAAGGCACTTCTCGAACTCCCAACCTGCTGGTCAGTCAGCCTCAGAGATCGAACGAGCGCGGGTCCTTTTTAGAGTCTGAGAGCTGTACACTGCTGTAACAAACGATACCTCCACCCAACCCTTAAACTCGAAATTTCCCGTGCGACAACCGACCTACCCTCGAATACTGCAGTATTTTGGTACGCCTCGGATGACCAAGCTCAGCCCGAGGCCTGCATATAGCTGTACCACTCGAGCGAGTCAGCCACCGTAGTCGACGCGAAATAGACATGAATAAGTTCATTAGAAGACCACACAGACACAAGAGAGAGACACACACAAGCGGGCAAAGTTTCCCAGCAACAAGGACGCAACATCCGTTACACCCCAAGATCCATACCTCTATAAGAAACCCAGGGATGCCCCCCGGATGTCGCCTGACGACCACAAACCCCTATACTCGCTCCAAAGAAGAGCACTGATTGAAACACAATCGTAGATGCGCTGGGTTTTACAATCAACACCCACACCATGCGCATTTCCGTGACTTAGGAACGGGTACAAGCAATTAGGCTCCTTTTCGAGCTGGAGTGGTCGGGGGGCAAAACGCACGCAAGCGCGCAAGATGTGCTAAGCATGGTACGCAAAGTCTGGAAACTCACGTACATAATCAGAGCCGGTAGATATTTGTTTTTTGGCAGCTTTTACGTCAGACCAATCTTCACAAAGCCGCGAAAGATTAAAATGGATGAAGAGGGTAGTGAGACTGGGCTGGGAGTTCCACAATATTTTTTTTTTTTGTAAATGGGCAATTAAACATAAGTTGGTTAGCGCCGGGGAGTCTCTCGGCGCACCATTTCACGCACACGTAGAACGAATCACCTTCGTGACGATACTACTTGGACGCAAGCTTTACTGCAGTCGGGGGCTTTTGCCGAGAAGTCAAAGTATACTGAAGTCACGACTTGAACCCCGTGCTATCGCGACCTCCGAACATTCTGTGGAAATACTTAATCGCGGAAAGATAACCTCTTGTAGTCTGGCTTTGGTTTTTGAATGCAAAGCATCGCAGGGCCATGAATTTCGTCAACTCTTTCACTGCTGCGTCAACTCCATCACCCTCTGCTAGCCACGGACTCTTCCCTTCAATCGCTCTGAGACGGGACCAGGTTTGCCACTTGTTCCAGTACACCGTTTGCGTGCTTACCCCCACTGAGGCCAGCGCAAGTGTCTCCACCAGTCTGTCCACCTGCTCGTCCTTCCCGCCCTCTCCAGTGTGTGTTCCTGCTCGATGGGGTTTGCGGGGTGTTTATGGTTCTGCATTTCGTGTCATCGCTTCCCATATTATATATATAACCCTAACCCTAACACTATATATATACCAGGTATTATATATGTCATCTATATATCCTGTGGGGAATTTTGGCAGCAGAATCGTCTCGAAGAATGCGCGGCCACCGTCACCTATATTCTTCTCTCTTTATTGCGCTTGTACCCGTGTCTGCAACTTTTGCGCAATTTGTTTTTTTAATATTTTCAGTCTACCTGGAAGTCTCATCTAGCCAGTGAAACTCGACGGTTATGCGACCTGCCACACCGATGAAGTCATGACACGGCTGTAACGTTGTCCTCCTTCAATGCAAGAGTACGGGGTATCCTCGCATGTCTGGCCTGTCGTGCGGAATACTTGAGTCACGTACGCCGTCGAGAACATACCACCCAATTCGTATGAGCAGTACTTATACTCGAGTACAAGCAGTACCCGGAGTACAAACATCTAGATTACTCGGAGTACTCCGTGTATCACGAGTATTGAACCCAGGAATACTTCATCATCCGATCAAGATATTTTCGGTGAACATCGCGAATGCCTGCCTTGTAGTGCAGAAGATGCTTCAACTCTGTCGGCAAACACGCATCGATGTACACACTGTTGTACGCATCGATGTGTATGCAGATGACTCTATTGAAATGGAAAATGTTCGAGCACATTTGGACGAGCATGCCGACCAATAATCTGCATAGATACTTGAAGCTGAAATTATTCGTGCTACACGCGCGCGAAAGGCTGCGCGCCAGGCCAGACAGCCACCTGAAGCCGAAGATGACGATTCTTGGTCGAAGCCAGGCGTGGGTCAATCCACATCAACTCGTACTATTGGGTCGTTCAACAGCGTGTACGTTTCAATATGGACATCGAAGTAATCCTTGGTAATGGCGACGCATGTGGTCTTGTATTTTACATCTCGATGTACAGCACAAAGTCGACTCGAACAGTGGGTACCATTCTTCCTCCCTTGGGCGATGCTGCGTCTAGACTGCAAAAGGAGGGGGGAGACTCCCCCTCTTCTGAGCGTGCCCGGGAGATTGTACAGTCTGGTTTGTGCAAGGTTTTATCAGGAACAGATCTCGGCGTGCCTGCTGCGGTGTGCAAAATCATGGGTTGGTCGGACAGCATAAAATCTCGTAAGCCTATACTATGCCGCACGAGAGCTGTTATGTCGTGGATAAGATCTTCGCGCGCCGAAAAGGATCCTCGACGAAAAGCGTCAAGCGGCAACGAAAGCTCGGAAGACGAGGTATTCGTCACGGCTCATGAAGGATGCCTCGCGGTTTGGATGAAAGCCGCACAAGACTACATTCATCGTTGTGGCTATGATGATGCTTCGCATCCGCTGTACGAAAGATGTCAAAGGTGGATCTGTGTTGTTGGTTGCCTTCAGGAGGGACGTCGCTCACGTGGCGTATCCACGCTTTATTCCTCCGCTCGGTTGGGGGGCGAGTATGCGGTAGCTCCACCAGTCCGATCTGAGCCTACTGCAGTGGGGCATTGTCTAATCCGTCCATTCGGGCATGTGGAGCGAATTTCGGCAGTGGGCGCGCGATGTCGACTCTGCTGCTGAGCGCGCCTCCAACGGAAGCACCAACGAGAACTGCTTGCCTTCTTTCCTCCTGTCGTCACGTTAGTTTGAGCTCTTCCTGCGTTTTCTGGTACACAAACACGGTTTAACGAACATGGGCGTATGTGAACCCCACCCTCGCGGGTAAAGGGCACGGCTCTCTGTTACGATATCGTAAAGCAGTAGGGCTGCTGGCGTGGAAAGTAAATAGCTGGAAAAGTCCACTCGACGAGATACAACGGCGGCCTCGTTCTCGAGCTGCAATTAGGGCGATACATCGAGTATCTCCTTTTTTTTCGGGGTGGGACGCGCAAGTAAGCAGCCTCGGTGCTTGCTTCTTTCATGTGGTTTATAAGTTCAATGGAAAATCGTAATTTTGAATTGTTCGTGCGTTGCATTTGCTCCGTTATCCTATACGGACGGCAGATCCCGCGACGCCCTGCAACATGAGCTAGATTGCAAAGATAATGAAATGCATCTGAGCTCGAATATCTAGATCACCTATTAATACGGTCGCCGCGGTGGTTCAAGTGGTTAAACTCGAATTCTACTCGTGTTTGAGTCCTGGGTTCGAGCCCCAGGTGGGTCGGACACATGACTTTATTTGCAAAAATAAAAATAAAAAAGGATTCAATTGTTGAGAGCGCCTTGCAGCGTGGGTAGGCACAATTCGATGCGAGTCGACAAGGGAAGAAAAGGTTGAAACCTTCTCGCGATAAAAATGAAGGCACGCACCGTAGCGGGAAGGGGGTAAAAGAGCCTGCTATGTGACCCCGGATCTGAGTTACGAGTTGGAAGGAAAGAGAGAAGAAGATGTGCGAAGATAATGAATGGGATGGAAAACAAAAAACAACCCATTGAGTGGTTGGAGACCCACGCAAACCTTTGTGGGTTTCCCATTTGTTTTTTTTACAATTCGAGCCTTTGTTGCATATTGTTACATTATTACGGAACTCTTATCGAGAGCTTTGTTTCGATATTTTCGACATTTGTTCAGCGCAATTTTTCAATATTCCATATTTTCCTGATTTTTTCCTGATGTGTGAAATTTAACGAACTCGTTTCTTTTTTTTTCTGGAGAATTTCACGAATAGTGCCAGAACGCCTCCGTATATTGATACATATCTCAATTATTTCCAAAGTTTGGACATTATGGAAAAAACGCTCTCCCACAAGAATGAGCCCAAGTGAAAACGTCACCTGTGAATACAGGTGGATACGACAGATTCAGTGGTTGAAACGCGTTGTTGTTCGTTTATATATTTTAGCTGTGAGTACGACCGATCGAGGGATCGAAACTCATCTTTTTTGCACGCTGCGTGATACGTTTACGTTAGACATGCTCATCGGGCTGTCACCCGTAAAAACCTCAAAAAGCACGTCAGCTGTGAGTTCAAGCAGTACCCGGAGTATAAACATCTGGATTACTCCGAGTACCCCGAGTATCACGAGTATTAAACCCAGGATCACTTCATCATCCGAGTAAAATGCTCCGAGTAATACTCTAACCCGGAGTACCTTGGAGTATAAAACCCTGAAATACTCGGAGTATTCTTGGAGTATGAAACGTTGAAATGCTCCGAGTATTGAAGTTTTTGCGGGATGAAACGCCCAGGTACTCCGACAACTTGAAGTAGGAGCAGTCTAAGATCCCCGAATACTTCAAGTACAACGAGTATTCCAGAATAACGAACGCCAAAATACTAGGAGTACAGCAATATTTCAGAGTATCGAACCCCAAAATACTCTGAGCACATGCAGTATTGAGACCCGAAATACTCCGAGTACGGGCAGTATCCCGGAGTATCGAGCCCTGAAATACTCCGAATACACGAAGTACCTGAAGGAATTTATCTCCGATACTCGTTACTTTACTCCAAGGTACTCGGAGCATCTATTGCAACTTCCCAGAGTGATATCTTGCGAGCATCGTCTGGTTTATTGTGATTGGCTCTAGAATTGTGGTATTAAATTTAAGTAAAGCAATGCCGAAGAGGACAAACACATGGTACAATGGGACACCATGCTCCCAGAACACACTTCGGGCTAACCCGCTTTCTACGTTTACGTTTCGACCAGTACCCCAAGGGAAAACGGACAACTGGTCGTTTTTCCATAAGGCAAGCCCGACTATCCCTCGAATTTAATCACCCATCTTCCTGCCACTATTACTTTGTCACGTCTTTGGACACAAAATCTGCTCGCTCCCCTCGTGCTCTTACATAGACCATGAACGCTAGTGATTTCCATCTCCCCGCCCTTTGAATCTGAATGTCTGATGCGCCTTGCGCAGCAAGCTGGGTTGCCCCCCCGATCCTGCCAGAGTGGAGAGCGTACTGAGTCGGGTCTCTACCCAAACTACTTAACATCCGCCTCAAGGCCTTTGTTGCTACGGTGCGCGTGATCACCTTCCATCCGGTGGTCAAGCGTGTCTGCATCAATGGTGCTGACCTGCTCAGTTCGGGATGAAGGTCTAGTAAATCCAGAAGGATGTCCAACGCCCCATGACTCGCTACGTCCCAAAACCTTCCCTTCCCTTTCGTTACTCTCGTCCTTGTGACGATTGACCCCAACCTCTTGGAGTCTGACTTGGAAGCGCGGAAGGTCACTTCTACTTTGTCTGCAGAATGTTTTTCTTCCCACGCTAGTTGGAACGCTCCCGATAAAAACGCCAAGTTTCTCCTCGTCAGACAAAAAATCTGTGTGTACCAGCCCGTTGCCGTAGGCCCAAATTTCAGAGGCTCTACAAAGAAGATGACACGACAACGCAAGTCCGGTCCAGACTACCCATCCTTCGGTTCCCAACTCACACACGCTCTCCATACCCGTGGTCAACAGGTCCCACGTAAGAGGCTTCCTGACCTGGGGGCGTATCTCCGATTTTTCGTCAGCTCTATCGATCCCTTTCCCTACGGCTACAACCATGCAGTGTAAAGTGGGCTGCTCCCAACCTCCGAACATTCTGTGGAAATACTTAATCGCGGAAAGATAACCTCGTATAGTCTGGCTTTGGTTTTTGAATGCAAAGCATCGCAGGGCCATGAATTTTGTCAACTCTTTCACTGCTGTGTCAACTCCATCCCCCTCTGCTAGCCACGGACTCTTCCCTTCAATCGCTCTGACACGGGACCAGGTTTGCCACTTGTTCCAGTACGACGTTTGTGTGCTTACCCCCACTGAGGCCAGCGCGAGTGTCTCCACCAGTCTGTCCACCTCCTCGTCCTTCCCGCCCTCTCCAGTGTGTGTTCCTGCTCGATGGGGTTTGCGGGGTGTTTATGGTTCTCCATTTCGTGTCATCGCTTCCCATATTATATATATACATAGGGTTAGGGTTAGGGTTAGGTATATATATATATTATATATATATATATGAATATTATATATAGGGTTAGGGTTAGGATTATATATATATATGTTATCTATGGATTCTGTGGGGAATTTTGGCTGCAGAATCGTCTCGAAAAATGCACAACCACCGTCACCTATATTCTTCTCTCTCCATTGCGCTTGTACGCATGTCTTCAACTTTTGCGCGATTTCTGTTTTTGGCTATCTTGAGATGCCACCCACTACTACGTTCTGCACCCCGGGAATATGCCTTGTGTCATGACTCCATCCGCTCGTAATTTCCAGTCTACCTAGAAGTCTCTTAGTCAGTGGAGCTCGATGGGTGTAAGACCCGCCACGCTGATTAATCTATGACACGGCTGCAACGTTGTCCCCCTTCAAGAGTACGGGGTATCCTTGCATGTCTGGCCTGTCGTGCGGAATGACTTGAGTCGCGTACGCCGTCATAACCATGCCACACGATTCATGCGGGTTAATTGTGATTGCGTCCTCCCCTTTGGTCACCGTTTAGTTCTGCAAGAGTCGCGACAGCACGGTGTTCAAGTCGTATCTCCAGTATACTTTAAGTTCCGGACAAAAGCCCCCGACTGCAGTACAGCTTGCGTCCGGGTAGTATCGTCGCGACGGTGATCGTTCTACGTGTGCGTGAAATGGTGCGCCGAGAGACTCCCCGGCGCTAACCAACTTATGTTCGATTGCCCATTTCCGGAAGGAAATATCATTATGGAACTCCCAGCCCAGTCTCACTACCCTCTGCGTCGAATTTTTGGCTTTCGCGGCTTTGTGAACGTTGGTCAAACGTATAAGCTGCCTAACAAAAAATCTACCGGCTCTGATTATATAGATGAGGTTCCAGAGTTTGCCTGACGTGCTTAGCACATCTTGGGCGCTTGCATGCATTTTGCCCCCCGACCACTCCTGGTCAAGAAGGAGCCTAATTGCTTCTACCCGTTCCATAGTCACGGAAATCCGCATGGTGTGGGTGTTGATTGTAAAACCCGGCGTATCTACGATTGTGTTCCAATCAGTGCTCCTCTTTGGAGCGAGTATAGGGGTTTCACCTTTCTCGCCTGGTCCGAATAACCTCACGTTATCTGAAGCGAGGGAAGCGGAAGGTGTAAGGGCGGTCTGATTTGCGTGTTTTAGTTGCACGCAGGCCATAATGAAGTCGTCTACGTATACTGCCGTCAAAAACGGTTCGTTCGGTTACCCCCTTCGTGGTGCTTTTACTCTGACTCCGGTTGGTATCCTAGTTGGCTTGCCTGACTCCCATGGTTCCACGATTTTGACATGTGACATCATAGCCTTGCCTTCTGGTAGAATAAACGCAATATCTACCGTGGTGTGAAAGTGGGCATGTTCGGCCGCTGAGGCCATGGCCCCAGTACCCGAGCGAGGCTGCCCATCCAAAGGTGAGTTTAAAAACTGCTCCCAAAACGTCATCTACGACATAGCAAACGTTGTGCGTCTGGTGCGTTGATACTCTGACATTTCTGAAGGCGTCTGTTACGTCTTCTTTGGCCAAAAGGATACGAAGGTGTGGGAGCCTTAGCCGAAGGTCGGTTAGCGCTTTGAAAAGTGAAGGGAGTGCGTCAGCACAGAGGCATTTCGGCACGTCTTCCGTTTGCGTGTCTCTATTTAGCCCTCACTTCTCGCCTCTCGCCGCGTCCACATCAAACGAGAAGTCGTGAACGTTTCTGACTTTGTGCGTAACAACGGTACTTAGGGGTGCCACACGTAGTCCTTTAAGCGCGGCAGCTGACTCTCTGTTGAACACTAGAACGCGATTGCGTCGTACATCTTCGTAAATTTTCTTCCAAACTAGGTCCATATGTATAACCCTGTGCTGTGGTTTGTGGTCATCAGGGGAAATCCTGGACACATCCCCGGGCTTCATGAGTAGAATGGATTATGGTATCACGAAAGTGGTTGTCAGGGGACATCGAGGGAATATCCCCGGGTTTCCTGTAGAGATATGGATATTGGGGTATAACGGATGTTGTGTCCTTGTTGTTGGGAATCTTTGCACCTCTTGCTTGTCTCTCTTTCTTGTGTGTGTGTCTATCTTGTCTGTTTGTGGTCTTCCAATAAACCTATGCATCTTTTACTTCGCGTCGACTAGGATGGCTGACTCGCTCGAGTTGTACAGCTATATGCTGGCCTCGAGCTGAACTTGGTCATCCGAGGCGTAATGTACTTTAGTACTGCAGTATTCGAGGGTAGGCCGGTTGCCGCAGGGGAAATTTCGAGTTTGAGCGTTAAGGGTAGATATCTTTCAGTCAGGTAGGTATCAATCGTGTGGGCCTATTGACGTTTTCGGTATTGATATTCGGATACATTCTTCGGGTATTCTTCGGGTTTTGGTCTATCATCGGGTTGGGGATCTTCTTCTTCGGTCAGGTGGAGTTCAAGGTTTTCAGAACTCCACGCTTCAGGAGGAGCTAGCTTTGCTTGCTGCTACGAATTCCAATATTTTATATCTACATTAAAGGTCGGTTGAGCCAATATCACCTCCTTCGGGATCTTTGGCTACATTCGGGTGCGGGGTGTCAGTCATCGTTACGAATGGTGGACGGTCAGGGCGATCGACTGTTCGAGAGGAGCCGCAGGAGGCGGTTAGAGCAACATCTGTGGTTGGAGCATCATTTTTTTAGGAATATACGAGTACGAGGTACGAGTACACCAATACCAATTTTTTGTCTACGAGTACGAGGTACGAGTACAACAATATTTGTCATCAAAATACAGTATAGGTTACCACAACGAATTGCTCTTGAAGGGTCGAGGTTCGTGACTGCTGTCTTCACCGGTACGCCATTCTTCATGATGTCTATGAGTTCTGCCCAAGTAGTGTTCGACGTGATCGGCGGCCAACGGAGGTGACACCAGAGTGCCTCCGAGCTCAACGGCCACATCTCCCACACTACCAGCGCATACATGCAAAAGTTCTGTACCTGTCTCTGCCATCTCTCGTATGATGTTTTTCTTGTGGTTCAGTTCGCGGGTTTTGTCGGTCATCCACATTTTTGTTTACTTCCATTTTTCGTTCAGTTCAGCGATTTTTTCCTGTCTAGTTAGCTTACTTGTCTGTACCTTGACCTGGTACGGTACAACTCCATCTGGAAGTGCTACTTGTCGTACCGACCCTTATAAGTATTTTTCTTTCGACGAACTGTTCTGTGCCCAAGGGGTACTACCCTGGACTAAGGGCTGGCAAATCACTGTATTGTTGTCTAGACATACTCTTATTCTGCGACTCGGTACTCTGTCTAGGGATTTTCTTTTCTTTTACGGGCATTTGCCCTGACTCGAGGTCAGGGCGATCAGGACATCATCATTCTGTCTAGAACTGTTGATATTCTGATCAAAGTAACTCTGCCTAGAGCTACCGACACTTTCGTCGGTCTCGATTGTGCCCTGTGCCGAAGGGGTTTCCACTAGGCAAAGGGCTGACAAATCAACATAGTCCTGTCTAGGATGGCTGATGTTCTGCGACTCGTTACTCTGTCTAGAGATTTTCGTTTTTTTTACGGACGTTCCCAGACTCGAGGTCAGGGCGATCAAGACATCATCATTCTGTCTAGACCTGTTGATGTTCTGGTCCAAGTAACTCTGTCTAGAGCTACTGCTATTTTCTTCCTTCTCGGTTGTGCCCTGTGCCCATCAAGGGGTCCCCCCTGGGCAAAGGGCTGGCAAATCAACATAGTCTTGTCTAGGATGGCCGTTGTTCTGCGACTCGTAACTCTGTCTAGAGATTTTCTTTTCTATTTCGGACTTGCCCCGACTCGAGGTCACGGTGATCAGGACATCATCATTCTGTCTAGAACTGCTGATGTCCCGATCCAAGTAACTCTTTCTAGAGCTACTGCTTTTTTTTTCCGCCTCGGTTGTGCCCTGTGCCCAAGGGGTCTCCCCTGACCTACGCGCTCACAAATCAACATAGTCCTGTCTAGGATGGCCGATGTTCTGCGACTCGTTACTCTGTCTGGGGATTTCCGGTTTGGGTACGGAGTCGACCTGACTCGAGGTCAGGGCTATCAGGACATCATCATTCGGTCTAGAACTGTTGATGTTATGATCAAAGTAACTCTGTCTAGAGCTACTGCTATTTTCTTCCGTCTCGGTTGTACCCAAGGGGTCTCCCCTGGGCAAAGGGCTGGCAGCTCAACAAAATCCTGTTCAGAATTGCTGTTGTTCTGCGACTCGTCACTCTGTCTAGGGATTTTCATTTTTTTTACGGACTTGCCCTGATTCGAGGTCAGGGCGATCAGGACATCATCATTCTGTCTAGAACTGTTGATAGTATGATCAAAGTAACTCTGTCTAGAGCTACTGCTATTTTCTTTCGTCGCGATTGTGCCCTGTGCCCAAGGGTCTCCCCTGGACTAAGGGCTGGCAGCTCAACAAAATACTGACTAGAATTGCTGTTGTTCTGCGACTCGCCACCCTGTCTAGGGATTTTCCTTTTTTTTTTATGGACTTGCCCCGACTCGAGGTCACGGTGATCAGGACATCATCATTCTGTCTAGAACTGTTGATATTCTGATCCAAGTAACTCTGTCTAGAGCCTCTGCTATTTTCTTCCGTCTCGGCTGTGCCCTGTGCTCAAGGGGTCTCCCCTGGACTACGGGCTGACAAATCAACATAGTCCTGTCTAGGATGGCTGATATTCTGCTACTCGTTACTCTGTCTAGAGATTTCCGTTTATTTTACGGAGTCGACCTGACTCGAGGTCAGGGCGATCAGGACATCATCATTCTGTCTAGAACTGTTGATGTTCTGATCCAAGTAACTTTGGCTAGAGCTACTGCTATTTTCTTCCGTCTCGCGTGTGCCCTGTGCCCTAGGGGTCTCCCCTGGGCTAAGGGCTGGCAACTCAGCATAATTATGTCTAGTAGTACCGTTGTTCTGTGGGTCATCATTCTGTCTAGAGTTGATTTTCCCTTTCCCGACATTGTCAATCACCCACAAGGGTTCCCCCGGTTTGGGGGCGAGCCAGAGACACTTATTCTGACTAAAAATACTGTTGTTGTTCTTTATACTCATAGTACATGTTGACACCTTTTTAGCTTTCTCACGCCCGCGCACAGTCAGTTCCAATTTTACCACTTTTCTAAACGTTTTGTTGTCTCTACACTCGCTATCAGCCTCTGGGTTTACTACACCGCATTTTGTCACCATCTTACCGACACGTGTCGATTCTACACATTCAACGTCACACCTCTCTCCTACGAACACGTCTTGCGACACCGACCCAGGTTGAGGTGCCTCCGGTAGTCCCACGGACTTACGGCTGTCTACGAACGTCGAAATTCCGACCTCCGCCCCGCACCCCCCGCAGTTCGGCCCCGGCTCCAGGCGAGGCCCGCCCGGTCAATTCCCACCCGATCCTTTCCCCCCCCCGCCCCGTGCTGACCTTGCCCTCCGCTCCCCCTCCCCTGCTGCCCGTGCGAGAAGCTGAATCTTGCGACCCCCGCTGGAGGAGCCGTCTGCTGCTGCTGCTGCTGCTGATGCTGATGCTGCTGCTGTTGCTGCTGCTGAGGTTGCTGTTGCTGCTGGGGCTGTTGCTGCTGGTACCGTTGTGGCGGCGGTGGTGGTGGTATAGGCAATCCTGGGGCTCCCGTCCCGTCTATCGCAAAAGGACCGTGCGAGTACGCGCAGTTGTTGCGGGTGTATGGTTGCCTCCCAAGCGAAGAGGCACGCTCCCTCCGGCGTGCGTTCCTGCTCCAAACCTGACACGAAAGACCACGCCGGAGCCGCGCCGTCCGTGCGAGAACGAGCGGCCGGGGGGGTGCGCTCCAACTGCGTTCGCCTTTCTTTTGAGAGGTTTCGCCGCTGTCGTTCCTCCGCCAAGCCTGGGCACTTCGAGTGCGATGTCCATCCGACCCAGCAAGCTGCAGCTCCCCCGCGAAGTAAGCTCGCGCACCAGGGTGAAAGCTGGGGGTGTCAACGCTGCACACGCTCCTTCGGGAGGCGCGGCGTTGGGAAACTGATGTTTCACGGGGGCCACAGCGTCAAGGAGCAGTCCGAAGAAGTCATTGATGTCGCACGCGACCCCGCACTGCCTGCTGCTTCGGCGGAAGCGAGTTGAAGAGCGTAGTGATGTACGCGGTGCGGGTCTTGGCCATGGTCTGAAACTCATCGATCAGACAATCCCTCATGCCCTGCGACACACCACCTGTTGACTCTGCGTCCCCCTGTTGGATGACCTTAACGAGGACATTGACGAACGTCTGGAAATGAACCTCCGGCGCACGGACACTGCCAAGGTTCCCTGTTCCAACGAGGGCGAGAAGGCGTCGATATCAATTTTGGCAAACGGGGGGGTGATCATGCCGAGAAGGCGCTGGCTGGGATCCGCGATGTACCAGATCGTATGGGCGAAATCACCTCTGCCAACATTGAGGGAACTAACAGACCACCGAGCAGCACATACATCGATGCTGCTCCTGCTTCTTACCACATCCTGATGCTCCACTTCGCGGAATCTGCGGCCATGGTGCGCGCTTCGATGCTCGCCGCGTGCTCCATTCCACACAAAAGGCTCCCCGCTCCGCCCCATGGCTGCACCGCTGGTCCTCCCGGTCACCACTGTCCCGGGTACTGCATGCTCGGAGGGTGGAAATATTGCGCGTGTGGTGCGACATGCAAGTACGGCTGCGGATGCTGCGCCTGCAACTGCTGCTGCTGCTGTTGCTGCGGCCAGTACGCGAGGGGAGGGACTGCCGGGTGCGCTTGTTGCTGTTGTTGCGGAGGCGGCGGTGGGGGTGCTGAATGCGGCTGCTGTTGTTGCTGTCCCTGCGGCAGATGTCCCATTGGCAGGGCGGGAAGCTCGAACGGCTATGGTTGCAAGTGTTGCTGCTGTTGTTGTTGCTGACCTTGCTGGTGTGGCTGCTGCTGCTGGTGCTGCTGCTGCGACGGTGCTTCCTGCTGTTGTTGCTCCTGTGACAGTGACTGCTGCTGGTGCTGCTGCTGTTGCGGCTACTGCTGTTGCTGCTGCTGCTGCTGCTGCTGAGCTTGGGGTTGGTCTTGCGGGCTCGGCTGAAGGCGTTTGTTCTGAAGATTCAGAGCTTCCAGCAGCAACTCCTGCAGAGTTGACTCTACGGTCGCTCCCGCCCGACTTCCGGCGCCTCCCTCTCTAGCTTCGCCTCTGGTGACGTCTCCCCCTACGCCCTCGTCACTGACGGCGTCCGCGTCGTTTCTTGTTGTCACTGCTGCGCCATACATCGTGCGACATTTTTTCCGTTGTTCGTCATCCTGCGCAGGCAAAAAACGCTCCAAGCCTGTATGTATATCACTGCCCGTCTTTGGCTACTATTATCTCGCCTTCTGCCTGCTTCTTCTCTCGCTGGTTCTCCCCCTCTGCTTGGGGCACGAACTCTGACCAGGTACCCTCATCCATAATCTACTTTCCATATGACACATTCTTATGCCTCCCAATTCTTATCAAGGCCTTTTTAACAAACTCCATATTCGCTTGGAATATTTTCACCTTTGCTCAGGACGACCCAATCCGGCACACTCTTCTGTCGATGACCACCATAAAAACAGCCGAACTTCGTGCAGATACGTCTCGTACGGTATTTTCATTTTTTGTTACCACTGCTGCTGCCGTCTCCATCATCCTCGTGTTTGTGATGAAGTAAGTTCGACATCGTTTCATTTCTTTATCCTACCAGCACGGTCGTCTGACCTCTGCTCTGACACCTCTATTAAACACACCTTATATTCTCGATTTAAGTGGTAGTATTAACGACCGTTTATTCGGATATTTTGACGTCCGATCCTGCGGGCACTTCTTGCACCCGTGGCATTTGGACCTTTAGTACTACTCACACTCGCACTTACTCGCAAATTTCAGGCAGTATTCCGAGGTTTGAAGTTGAGTACTGCTCACACTCCCAGTCACTCGCAATGTTGGGGCCGGAAGCACCCTCATAGTCTCAGCTTTCGTAGTACGAAATTGGCTCGATACGGAAACAATCGATACTCCGAGTGTGGTCTCTCTGCTGTGCGTTTATCGTATTACACGCAGATTGTATCACATCGTGCTGCTGCAATCAACAACTAATAAAGTTGCAGTGTGAGATTCCAGAGGGAGAGCAAGCACATCAATAAATATTGCACAATTCATAATTTTAGCGCTTATTGAGGTCCCACATGAAGTTACTTACCAAGTGGTTGTCATGAATTTCCTATGTATTGGCTCACCTTTTAGAACACCTGTATGATCTACTGGAATCTGATCCGATCAGCGTAGGGGCTGGAGGGCCCTTTATTCCCTATTTAACAATAACTCCAGATTCACGAGCAAAATAAATGTGTTTTTCATCATACGACATGCGCACATTTCCGACGAAGAACATACAGAATCTGTATAAATACTCGTAAGGATATTATTTGTTTGTAAAGCTTTTCTCGGTATTTGTTTCAAGCAATACAACGGGTTTTCTTGATACTTGATCCCGGTCGCCCCGGTGGTTCAAGTGGTTAACCTCGAATTCTACTTGTTTGAGTCCTGGGTTCGAGCCCCAGGTGGGTCGGACTTTGACTTTATTTTCAAAAATAAAAATAAAAAAGGATTCAATTGTTGAGAGCGCCTTGCAGCGTGGGTAGGCACAATTCGATGCGAGTCGACGAGGGAAGGAAAGGCTGAAATCTTCTCGCGATAAAAATGAAGGCACGTACCGTAGCGGGAAGGGGGGAGAAGAGCCTGCTATGTGACCCCGGATCTGAGTTACGAGTTGGAAGGAGAGAGAGTAGAAGATGTGCGAAGATAATGAATGGGATGAGAAAAAAAAAATACAATACAATACAATAAGGCCATCCATCAACAGCCACCCATAGGTTGTGGTTTGCCAGGTCTACACAGTGGTAATAGTGTATTTTTTTTCCAATCGTACGACATGCGCACTTTTCCGACTCGTACTAATATTTTCTAGTCGGCCTTGGTCTGGACCAAAATGACCGACCGATCGAACCTTGCCAGCGTTGCATATCCTAGTCCGCCAAGCTAGGAATCCGAACAGCGAAAGATATGGAAAAAGAGCCTAATTGTTTTGTGCACCAACCCACGAAGATATTGTTCCTCTCACCTAAAAGATCCTGTCGATAATTTTCCACCCACTGTATCTTGAAAAACAAATTGTTGACAAATATTGCTGTATTCGTGCACCAAATTTATTGATTGATGCACTCGTCCCTCGTACTTGTATCCAAAACAAATGATGCTCAAACCACAGATGCTGCTCCAACCTCCTGCTGCTGCTCCACTCAAACAGACGGTCGTCCTGACCGCCCACCACTCGTCCCGATGCAGACACCTCGCACCCGAATGAATGTAGACAAAGATCCCTTTAGAAGGTGATATTGGCCGACCCGACCTTTATTGTAAATATAGTATCTTGTCATTTGTAACAGCGAGCAAAGCTAGCTCCTCCTGAAGCGTAGACCTCCACCCGAATTCCACCCGAGAACCTTAAATTAAACACCACCTGATGACCGAAGTAGAAGATTTCCAACCCGATGATAGACCCAAAACCCGAAGAAGACCCGACGAAAATATCCGAATACCAAATACCCAAGACGTCAATATATATGCCCACACGATCGATACCTGACCGAAAGATATCCACACCCAACCCTCAACCTCCAAATTTCCCGTGCGACAACCGGGGTACCCTCGAAAACTGCAGTATTATGGTACGCCTCGGATGACCAAGCTCAGCTCGAGGCCAACATAGAGCTGTACCACTCGAGCGAGTCAGCCGCCCTAGTCGACGCGAAGTAAGAGATGCATAAGTTTATTTGAAGACCAAACAGAGACAAGAGAGAGATTGCTGGGTGCAAATTTTCCCAGCAACAAGGACGCAGCATCCGTCCTACCCCAATATCCTTATCTCTATAGGAAACCCGTGTATGTTCCCCGGATGTCCCCTGACGACCACAAGTCGTAAAGCTTTTCTGAGCATTTGTTTTTCAGAGTGCGGCGCATCGTACAGCACACAGTACACAGCTCTGCCGCGAAAAGTAATCCACTGTTTTTTTTTGTTTTTTTTTTGCTCATCCGATTTATTGTCTTCGCACTTAGGGTCTTCTCTCTCTCCTTCCAACTCGTAACTCAGATCCGGGGTCACATAGCAGGCTCTTCTACCCCCTTCCCGCTATGGTACGTGCCCTTATTTATATCGCGAGAAGATTTTAGCCTTTTCTTCCCTCGTCCACTCGCATCGAATTGAGCCTACCCACGCTGCAAGGTGCTCTCAAAAATTGAATTCTTTTTATTTTTTTATTTTTGCAAATAAAGTCAAATGTCCGACCCACCTGGGGCTCGAACCCATGACTCAAACACAAGTAGAATTCGAGGTTAACTACTTGAACCACCGGGGCGACTACTGTAAAAGGCCTGCTACAGTATGCGATTGGAAAGGCGAAGTGCAAAAGTTTCTTTCAGCTCGTGCGACGATAGGCGCTTGATCTCGACAAACACTCAGCCCACGGCCAACCCGCTTCGTAGCGGGCAAGATCAACTAGTATAGATAACGGGCTCGAAGAAACCAGGTGGGCCCATGTTCTGGGGGGCAAGAGGTTGCCGGCGGCGTCGTACGGTATTCTCCCAAACATGGAAAAAAAACAATTTTTTGCTATTCATTCGAGACGGATACAGCAGTACTCTAAAAGTTTTTTTTAATGTATATTGTGCAGACGAGCAGCCAATTGGTTTTATCGTACGACATGCATACGCACTTGTCCGAGCAAGTACATACAACAAGCAGTATACTCGTGAGAATATATTTTTTGGTAGTCGTGAAGCTTTTCTGGCAATTTTGTTTTCTGAGTGTGGCACTTGCCGGTGGCGTCGTACGGTATTCTCCCAAACATGGAAAAAAAACAATTTTTTGCTTTTCATTCGAGACGGATACAGCAGTACTCGTAAATATTGTTTTTTCATGTATATTGTGCAGACGAGGAGCCAATTGGTTTTATCGTACGACATGCATACGCACTTTTCCGACCAAGTACATACAACAAGCAGTATACTCGTGAGAATATTTTTTGGTAGTCATGAAGCTTTTCTGGCAATTTTTTTTTCTGAGTGTGGCACTTCGTACAGCACACAGCACACATCACGTAGGCCACAGCTCTGCCGCAAAAAGTAATCCACTGGTATCGATTGTAAACTATCTGCTTCGTATAGTATGCGAATGGAAATGCAAAATACAAAAGTTTTCTTCCAGCTTGTGCGAGGATAGAGGCTCGATCTCGACATAGACTCAGCCCACGGTTAACACGCTTCGTGGCGGGCAAGATCAACTAGTATAGGTGTCGGGCTCGAAGAAATCAGATGGATCCACGTTTTAGGGGGCAAGAGCTTGCAGGCAGCGTCCTGTGGTATCCTCCCAAACATTAAAAAAAAAACATTTTTAATATTCGAGACGGATACAGTCGTACTTGTAGAGAATTTGAGTTTTCTTTGAGCTCGTGCGACGATAGACGCTCGTATCTCGACATATACCCAACCCACGGCCAACCCGCTTCGTGGCGGGCAGTATCAGCCAGTACGTGACGGGCTCGAAGAAACCAGGTGGATCCATGTTCTAGGGGGCAAGAGCTTGCCGGTAGCGTCCTACGGTATCCTTCCAAACCCGGAATAAAAACTTTACCATTCGAGGCGAATACAGTAGTAGTCGTAGAGATTTGTTTTTTTCATGTATTTTGAGCACACCAGCAGCCAATGTACTGCACTGCGCGTAGGACCCGTCCGAGCCAACTCTGACTGTCTTTCTTTGGCCTGGCGGTCAACTCGTCTCGGTATTTTGTACTTCACAATGTGACTGACTGCTGCTGCTGCCTGCTGGTGTTGCTGCTGTGCCGCTGTAGTGGAGAGCATCTTGAGTTCAGATAGCTTGCTCTTCTTTTGTGTTTTGTATGATATCACATGTTGGTAAGTGGTATGATGGTACTACACGGCTTGAAATACCGTACCAGGTATGGAACAAAAACGGTGGTATGGGATATGGGATATGCTGGTGGTATGGTATAATAGGAAAAATACCATGTGGTAGTTTATGTGTTGACGGTATCATACGGGGAAAACACAGTATATGGTATAGTACGTTTTCGGTATGGTACTATGGTACGGTGTCGTCGATGTATTATATGGCTAAATTTGCCTGGGGGTACGGTATGTGTCAGTATAGTATAAGGTCCGTAAGGGTCGAACACGTTGTATGAATATATGATATCGACCATTGGAAAGTGTTCGAAAATTAAGTCTTGCGAACAGACAGGCAGACAGATTTGCATTTACCCTAACCCTAACCCTAACCCTAACCCTGTCCTTGATGAAATGCATTCGAGCGCTGTTCTCGTATTGCTTGACTTTTTTTTGGTGAAGTCGCAGTTGGATTTATGGCGAGTGCGGAGAGAGACCGGTCGGCACCGACACAGGCGGCACCCCGGCAGGCGGGGTTTGGCTCTAAGACTGAACGTCTTTTTCTTCCTTGAAAAACCAAGAACAAAGGCTCGCGCTTCGCGCTCTCGCGCCTCATTGTGAAACGCGGTTACTATATTACGGGACAGAGTGGTATGCCGATACAGCAGTACGATAGCACGGCGGGAGCAGGTCGCCCCATCTCCCAACAATCATCAATAGGTTGGGGTTTGACTGATCCATACGGCGGTGATGTACACGGGAGAGCACGTCTGCCGACATTCGTATATCGCAGAATGTCTCTCTTTGCCTCTAAGAAATGTCCACGGCTCACGGCTCCGGTTCCGAGCGACGATGGAAGCCGAAAGCCTGCCCATTCTTGCGTACGGAAAGACACACTCCTTTCACGAAGCATGCTATCATAACGTCAAGTAGAGTCCAGGCTGTGGTAGATCAGTAGGTACAACAGCTTGCAAGAAATAATATTGAGCAGGGATTTATTTTATTGACTCGGGGAGGCGAAATATACGACGGTAACAAGGTCATCGACAGATGATCAGAGACAAAAAACATACATGCTGTATGATGTGCCACACAGAGGATAGGAAAGAAAAAGCGAACTACTTTTCGTCTTGAAGTTGATGCGAATTATACTTTTTCGTGCTGCTATCGATAGTACAGGTAGCGGTAGTAGTGATGATGCACCAGACTCTTTTACAGCCTACTATTATTATACTAGGAGAGTGGAATAACGAAAGTGACGGATCTACAGTGGCACACAGCTGCTAGCAGTGGTCTGCGGCGGGGTTTCTTGACATGTATTGCGCTTTTGTACGCACGACGGCTACAAAATAATCAACACTATACTCGTGGCCGTACTATATTAGAAGATACATTCAAGACTACGAATTGAATTTGTACTTATTCGGGTCAGATTAGAGGAAAAAGCATCGATCGATTACACGATGCTAGAATACGACCAGCGTGAAACATGTTTTTCCCAAAAAACTAAGTACATGGGCACTTTTCCGACTAAGCACGTACAGCAGAAAACTCGTGATAATCTTTGGTAGTAAAGCTTTCCTGGGCATTTTTTTTTTTCATAGCGTGGCACATCTTACAGCACACAGCACACAACACAGCTCTGCCGCAGCATGCAGCAGGAGCAGCCTCAGCTCTGCAGGAACAACGCACATAAAGCCCCGCCATACGATCTAACCCCGAACCCAAGTACAACCCTCTTCTAAGTACAACCCTCTTCTCGGTGTAGTATGAACTCGCAGCTTTCAACCTTCAAGAGCAGCAATGTCGGCAGCGTGGACTGGATCCGGAGCGTGACTTAGCCTACAGCCTCTCGTATTAATAGTGACAGAGTATTCAATATTTGTAGGTAAGCGAATTACTTTTCGTTGATGCGAATTAGACTTATTACGGGGGACCATAGTTAATAGTACCTATGGTATACATAAAAACCTATATATTTAAGCATTTTTACTAACAATATTTGGTCCTATTAACTATGATCCCCCGTAATAGCTGGCCCATGAGAAACATATGGATTGTATACACATCATTCCACAGATTTTACATTTATTTTCAACCGCCGGATTATTTACGAGTACCGGAACTTACGACGAGGATCGCAAAATATAATGTAGGCGAAGTAAAAAGTAATTTACTGCTGCTGTCCCCACCGCCGCTGTGGGAAAAGAGGGGAAATAAATGTTTGATTTTTACTTTTTCTAACTGCCTGTGGCGAAATTTGTTTTTTCTCGTTGCAAATTGTTAACACGCTGGTAAAAATAATGCGACGATAGACGCTCGATCTCAACATAGGCTCAGCCCACGACCAACTCGCTCGGTGGCTGGCAAGGTCAACAAGTATGGATGACGGGTTCGAAGGAATCTGGTGGATCCATGTTCTAGGGGGCAAGAGCTTGCCGGCGGCGTCCTACGGTATTCTCCCTCCCAAACTTGAAAAAAAAACTGTTTTTTAACATTCGAGCCGGATTTAGATTTTTTTTCATTTAATTAGGTGGTAGTTCGTCTCCCCGAATTCGTAAAATAAATATGTATCTCTATTTCTGGTACAACGTGATTTAATCAGCCCTACTGCATTACTACTACAACTACTCCTACAACTATTAATACGATTCCTATAACTACAACTACTACTTCTACTACAGTGGCCAATTGTTTTTATCATACGCCTGACCAGCGCCCTGTGGTCGTCAGGGGACATCCTGGAAACATCTCCGGGTTTCATAAGTAGAATTGATTATGGTATAACGAATGTGGTCGTCAGGGGACATTCGGGGGACATACACAGGTTTTCAGTAGGGACATGGACATTGGGGTATGACGGATGTTGCGTCCTTGTTGCTGGGAAACTTTGCCCACGGCAATCACTCGTTTTTCTTAGTTTGTCTCTCCTTTCTTCTCAGTAATATTTCACATCTCTTACTTCGCGTCGACTAGGGTGGCTGACTCGCTCGAGTGGTACAGCTATATGCTGGCCTGAAGCTGAGCTTGGTCATCCGAGGCATACCATAATACTGCAGTATTCGAGGGTAGGCCGGTTGTCGCACGGGAAATTTCGAGTTTGAGGGTTGGGTGTGGATATCGTTCGGTCAGGTAGCGATCGTGTGGGCATATATATTGACGTCTTGGGTATTGGTATTCGGATATTTATCTTTGGGTCTTCGGGTTTTGGGTCTATCATCGGGTTGGGAATCTTCTACTTCGGTGAAGTGGTGTTCAAGGTTTTGGGGGGAATTCGGGTAGAGGTCTACGCTTCAGGGGGAGCTAGCTTTGCTTGCTGCTACTAATTACAAATTATACGTATATCTACAATAAAGGTCGGTTGAGCCAATATCGCCTTCTTCGGGATTTTTGGCTACATTCATTCGGGTGCGAGGTGTCTGTTCATCAGGGCGAATGGTGGACGGTCAGGGCGATCGACTGTCCGAGTGGAGCAGCAGCCGATTGGAGCTCATCCGAGGCGTACCATAGCCCGCCACACGTCAACGACCATTGCGTGTTGTTGTTGCTCGGACTTACTGTGCGCGCACCGATGCGAGCAAACGCCGAGACCAACTGCTGCTATTGTTTTGGTCTGGTGCCGCGAAGAGACGCGCTGGGTGCGCTGCACTGCGCGTAGGACCCACGCGTCCGAGCCAACTCTGACTGCCTTTCTTTGGTCTGTTGGCGGAGAGACGTGCAGAGTCAACTCGTCTTGATAAACTGTAGTCCACAATGTGACTGACTGCTGGTGCTGCTGGTGCTGCTGCTGTGCCGCTGCTGCTATAGTCTTCAAGTACATACCCAGCGAGAGTTGCGGACCGCGTGCGCTTCGCTTGGTCTCTGGGCCCAAACCCGCGCCAGCCGACTGTTGTAGCCTGGCCACGGAGGGATGCGCCGCTCGCTGACCGCGCGTATACAGTTGTGTCATCATCCAACCCGTCGATCGTTGTGCTTCTGTATGTTGTCGTGGAGAACATCTTGAATTCAGAGAGCTTGCTCTTCTTGTCTATGGTGAAATAAAGACGGTATGGGATAGGGGATGTGTTGGCGGTATGGTATATCGGAAAAACACCGTATGTGGTATGGTACGTTTGCGGTATGGTACCATGGTACGGTGCCGTAGATGTGTTATATGGCTAAATTTGTCGGGTGGTATGGTATATTTCAGTCTATAAGGTTCGTAAGGGTCGAATACGTCGTACGAATATCATCTGTAACGAGCTTAAATATCGGCCATTGAAAATTGTTCGAAAACATAAGCCATGCGGACAGACAGACAGACAGACAGACAGACAGACAGGCACGTTTGCATTTACCAAGACAGAGACTCAGTTCTACAAAGGGAGAATTGCCCTCGATGAAGAGCGCTGTTCTCAGTTTGATCCTCTTCTTTTTGTGATATCGTGGTTTGATTTGGTGAGAGTTACGAGAGCGACCAGTCGGGGCCGGCACAGACGGCACCTCAGCCTAAGCGTCCTGCTCAGAGAAAGCCATAACCTGCATTCCATGCCCATATTCGCCCACCTCTGTCACAGCTACTAGATGGGGGGAGATAGGGGCAAAAGAACGGAGCTGAGAGGTCAGCGTTTCTACGTCATATAGAATGAATGTCATGTATCTCCGATCTCCGTTCAGATTTTCTCAACTCTCACCCGGCATACCTGCTACGAGGTACAGCGTGTCCGCTCACAAAACAAACTTCACACTCGTACGTACCTGGTACTTGGTACGCGCATGCACTTAACCCAGCAGGCGCGGTTTGGCTTCATAGCAAGCGTCTGCGCGCTGGCTATCGGTACTACTCATGGTCTTACTGGGCGGAGATATGGGATATTCGTCGTATCTCTTTTTTGTTCCCGCGTGAAATGAACACAATTAACAACATGCAACAATTCGATACGAGTCGATGAAGAAGATCGTGTCAGTTGCGATCCCTTAGTGTCAGTACAGCAGAAACGGCCCAAACTCTCATACAGCAGTATCTAAGGACGGTACAACATGTGCGAACGTACCAATGTTGTGTACGCCTTCGACGATATAACCACTTGTAGGGTACGTGTTTAAAAAATTCGAAGTGACACGCATCACAGGAACACAGGCTATCCCGTGCGCTACATACCATCACAGTTGGCGCTTTCAACTTTAAGCTTGTGCCACATTCGTTTGGGTATGGTTTTGCACGTTGCCGTACGCTTCTCATCTGTTTCTTGCGTTCACGAGCTACTTTCGGTGGCATCGCTGTTGCCATAAACTTATTACTTCTGCGAAAACTTTCGCGAAAATCGGTTGTATACCGCGCGCGTAAAAGCTTCGTGTTGAAGTTGGGCTGGGTTGGCGGACGTTACGCCGCACCTCTCTGGACATGTTGGTGCCTTTCATCGCTGTGTTGTCAGCAGCTCGTTAGTGGGCAATAGGGAACACAACTGGCTGCTACTTGGTCTCCCAGATCTATATGGTCATAAGATATGGATGTATGCTGCTATCCTCGAGTGTGTGGCCCGTATCTGGGCTAGTACTGAGGCTCGTTCAGTGATTTGTGTCCCTTTTTACCCATCCCGGAACCATACCCCACATGCAACACTGAATTACTACGATTTACTATTGAGCAGGAAGCGACCCTGCCGAAAAACACCAAAAATATTGCAAACCCTATGAGGTTCACACCTTGCAACTAGAAGCGACCTTGTACGGCCGTTTGCCAGAGGCGGGCAACGACATCATTAACGTCGTCAGCCAACCGCGCTGAGCGAGCCATGCTTCTATAAGGTGATCCCACTTTTGTTACGATCGATGCGCTGTAGCCAATTTGCGAAACATTTCGCCCCTCATACCGACTCTGGCACACGCGATTTTCTACAAGCGATTCTCCCCCCGGTCAGGCTGGGTCGCGTAGCACAAGGCGCGCAGGGCACCGTTGTCCGCTATCGATTCGCGCGGTATACACGTCAACGTCGGAAGCGGTGTGGGACCAGATTTTGCGAGGATTGGAGTTTCCTAGTGACTGCGGACAATCAGACAGACAGGCAGACAAGTTTGCAATTACCAAAACAGAGACTTAGTTCTAAACTGGGAATATTCCTGCCGAAACCACCTCTGGGGGCTTGGCTGGAGAGAAAAGCACCCGCAAAAGGCATTCGAGCTGACCTCTCTACGTCAACGCCAAGGACGCTAGGAAAGTCGAGATGTATATCTATGTGTTTTCAAAACGCGGAGGAATGTTTTCGTGTATAGACAGGGGTGATCGCTCACTCTGGCTTCGACATGGATTTAGCCCGCTTCATCCTTGCGTATGATGTTCAAAACTCACACAAGTACAAGTTACAAGGCTACAAGAGGGTGGACGCAGCAGCAAGAGGGTCGAAACATCTGATATGTTCATGGTAAATGATAAGGCCTGGCGCTGCTCTTTGCGCTCGAAGATCATTTACCTCTCGGTATCTCCAACATGATTATTAATGACATAAACACCCATCCACGCGTAGAAAATATAATAAAATCATAATATTAGAAGTCCTACGTATGTTGCATCCCATCAAATCCGCGGTAGTAGATAGAGAAAACACTGGATCGACCAACCAACAACCGCAGTCGGAAATAGAAACGGGTGCTTACTGCGTCATTGAATCCACGACGTCTCTACGCCTTTCTCCTTTTGAACCTTTCCACAAGGTCGCTAGACGCTGATCCCGCTACACCGCGACTTCCTGAGGCACCTTGAACAGGTTTCGATTGAGCTCGACGAAGGCGCTCTTGAAGCTCAGACGTCTTGCAG
Organism: Nereocystis luetkeana; assembly: GCA_031213475.1. Lineage (NCBI taxonomy): Eukaryota > Phaeophyceae > Laminariales > Laminariaceae > Nereocystis > Nereocystis luetkeana. The sequence continues at coordinate 2,809,471 of JARUPZ010000034.1, read as the reverse complement.
CTGTTGTTCTGCTTCAGGGGCTGCGGCCTGCAAGCATGAGTGGAAAATGATCGAAGGGCAAAAGAAAGTCAACGGGTGCGATGGTACAGGTGATTTTGAGCCCGTGCGTGCAGCAGCCGTACCCAAAGTAAAAAGGCATCGTCCACATTCACAAAATACTTTAACGCGCGAACAGATACCTGTCCGGTTTGAAGTCAGCCTGGAAAGATGGGACATGTTCCACTCCGGTGCTTGAGGGTCCAGCTGCCCCCATAGCCGGTTCCCGTGTGCCTAAGCCCCCCATCCTCCTCCTGATTTCTTGCAACCTGTTTGGTCGAGGCTGGGCGGCATCTTCGTCTACACGGGTGACGTCTGTGAAAGCTGGCCTTACAATATTTTCGTCTGCCTCAAATGCAAGAGACTTCCGCGTTCCTTCCATATCCTGCCCCCTCCGCGCTGACCAGCCGCCGTGCACGTCCGCCATCCGTCCGCGCAGGGGGGTGCTTCGGACTCCGCCGTCTGCAGCATGCGGTGCCTTGCATCCCTCGAGGATGAACTGGCGGAACCGTGGCTTCAAGCGACCAACCTGTTTCGCACCAAATTGGAATGTTGCCTGAGCTGAGGGTCATCGTCGCTTCTTGGTGAAAACATTCGTATGGTACGCCGCTAAGAAAGCAGTACGGACAAAACTTGGACAAAACTTGCCCAAAGCATTCCTGCGTTTACACCTCCATCACCAACATGAGTTGTTATAATTTTACACCTACAAGGTTTTCTAGTAGCATGAGTATGTAGATCGAAGACGCGTGGAGTTGAATAAGCACTACCCACCTGGTCTTCAAGCGTAGCCTGCGCTTCAGGCCACCTCTCCAGGTAGCTCTTCAGCTCGTTCAGAGCAGTTGAGCCATCTTCACCACCACCGTGCACGCTTTGGGATTCAGCCGAAACCAGCCCGATCAAACGGGCTATTTCCGCAACGTGGTCCGACTTCAGGGGCAGAACTGGTGAAGAATGGCGACGACCCGAGTCTCCCTGACGCACCGAGCATACACAGTGGGGTGAGGCATCCATGGGGGTCACACACTACAGTAATACGCGAGATACCTTGTCGAAGCGTGAATTGCTGGCCTTCTTTTCGTGTAATCTAGTTGCGAGTTAATACCTGTTCGCCATTGCCATCTGCTGAGGCTGGATAATAAGCGTTTCTTTTTTTTTTTTCAATCCGATATTAGATATTTTCGGCCAGTCGCAGACGTTTTACGCACGCAAAGCCACGGAGTCGGTCGTGGTCTTCTCGGAATGAGTCCACCTACTCTCCGAGAGATAACCACCCCAAACCTCCGCTTCTCGGCCCGCACAGTTCGAATTATAGCCGACTAGCCAAATTCTGACCGAACAAATCGTAAGTAGCCCAGAGAAAAAAGGCCTTTTTTCGAGCTAAAGGTACGAGGGACATAGTTCAGGTTATCTTTCGTCGGATTACGCACCGTGGACAAAATCTCCAACTATGCCTCTGGATAAGCGGACTTTTTTGCCGAGTACCTCTCGGAGAGTCTCTGGGCTGATTCCGGCGAATGCATGGCTGATTTGATCGGTTTACCGGTCAAAACCGGACATGAACGCAAAAAAAAACCAATCGAACCGATGAAATCTGATCCGCACAGGGATCGGCCCGAGAGTGCAAAAACGACAAGCTTTGGGGCTGCAATGCCCTTCCCAACAGAAGGTATGAAAAGTGTGCGCTTCGTGCAAGTAACAAGGGAGTGTTTCGTCTTAAAGGCGGACAAAACAGGCTCGCCTCTCGATCTGCGCCCGACGAAATGTCAACCGATTGAAGGGGGGGTGCAATTCATGAAGGAAGAAAAAAACGAATGAATCACACGGGCACAAGGAGAAAGCTTGTACCTGTACTATACCAAGTACGAGGTACATAAATAGAGTGCTCACGTCGTTCTCCTTCGACGTAACCAGGAGGCGGCTCATGGCTGTAGTCCATGCCTCGTTGCTCACCCTAGCTTCGACTCCCACGCCACCGCTCTCTTCCCTGCGCGGAAATAGTTGACCGAGCATGAGTATTCCACCAGCGAATACAACAGCAACGCCATCGACAACCTTAAAAATGAGCGAGTACCGTAGGACACGGAGCCGAGCACAAAATGAGAGAGCGAGACGACATATTTGGAAAGGTTTTCACCTGATGGCGTTGGCGGCCGAAACCACCGCTGAGCTTCCCCATGCACCGCACAGCCGCTCGCACAACATGCATACCAGGCGTTGGGCGCCTTCACATGCAGAACGCGCTTCTGCATTGGAGTAGTCCATAGACTCTTGGGCTTGCTCGGCGATGTGATACTTGTGCAGCGCGCGTAGCACAAGCGGCAAGCCGGGAGCCGCATCCCTGTCATAATAACAGTGTGATAAGCACAATATATAAGTACTGGCATGGCAAGGGGATTCCGTTCCCCAGAACGCGTGAGATATCTTCAGCAACTGTATCATGCAGCCTATTGAATCAAAACACTACAACCAGCTAAGCGGGCATCTATCTAACCGTCTAGACATTTTTCCGACCCTGCAGTGACGACTTACTCATCCGGCCCCTGCTCGTTGGCACCGTAGTTGTCCTTCTCGTAATCTCGCAGAATCCTCGCCAACAGCTTGACATACACCTTCAACAGCTTGGTTTCAAGGGGGCGTCTACCCTTGCTTGAGACCTGCCCAGTTGAACATTCAAGGGTGCGAACGGATGTTAGTTCATTGACGAATTATGCACGCGTAAGGACGCTGGCGGACAACTAACGCCATTCGTACGGATACTGCAGACTCCAACAGTGATGAACTTGAACCCAGAAAGGCCACTGAAATCCGTTATAACCTGGTGACTGTCCTTTCGCTTGCTGCTTGTTGCGCGGACCTTCGCCATGACATCGAGAACAGCCGAAATGGCCACAGTTGCCTTCGCCGATCCAGAGGCTGTCGCCACACGGTTGAGCTTGTGCTGTATCTGTCCATGAGCAGGTTTAAATTATTGTTACATGAAGGAAATGCTGTAAGGGTGCAGGGAATCAAGCACCAGCACATAAAACGTCCTACTAACGTCTGTAGATACGTCTCTCGGGGGGGCGAAAAAAACACAACAACAACAACAACAACAAAAGAATTGACGCATGTATCGTAATGTCAATCCTACCGCTCACCGCTACTGTTTCCACATGGAGTCAAACCGAACACCGCACTGTTTTCCACAAACGCAAATCCACCTCGCACGTAACGCTTGTGAGCATTCTTCTTTCACGAATATCACGATAATTGAACGTTCACCTGAGAGTAGGGATCGCAGGACTTGTACGCAGCATGTTGGGCACGGGGCCCAATGCGCTGTTCCACGAGCCAGAGGCACACTTCCTCGAGAAGCGCCGCCAAAGAAGGCGCATCAAAAGAGCGTGGCGACAGCAAGCACAGGTCGTCTAGAGCGGTCACCACCTGGGGTGCTAGCTCCAGATCGATTCCGCCTGAGTGCAGATGGGCAGATACATATGATACGCCGGTACATGCATACCAGGTACCAGGGTAAATTTTAGCCTGCGACCCGAGAAAGTAATGACGTTACGTGGTGAACAATTACACACCTTCACTCATCAACACTATTAACGTTAATATTAGATGCGAGAGGGCGGTGTTTTCATTTGTGACCGCGCAACTACGGGCATACGGCACCCAGTGGTACCTCACCTGCACCGGAAACCTCAGCGTACTGTGCGTCGCCGACAGCAACAGCGGCGCTTCCAGTGAACGATAACCGCATGCAACGGACGAGGGTGATGATGAGACGAGAGTAATGCCTAGCCACGATGGCGTCTCCGCCCGTTCTTTGGCCTTGCGTTATCGCCCAGCTGGACAAGGATTTTACCTGGCGGCGGACGTGGCGACGATAAAGGCCGACTGATAAATTACCGTAGACGCTAGTCGAGCAGCGCGGACCCGACGGCGATGTACGCAGCACCACGGCACCATCACACTTTGGCGTCTCGGCTGTTTTTTTTTAACTTTTTCGGAACCCAGATATACCCGAGGTATTAGCCAGGTATATCCCGAGCATAGCGACCGAAACAAATGATACATGCCGTCTCAACAAATGCGTGCCAGGTAGTGTTGAGCATCGTTTATTTCCCTCTGAAAGCGCAAATAGGCTCTTAATATTAGTAGTTGACTTCAGGTTTGTTTGCAGTTTGGCCATGAAACACAGTTCTGACCTGGTTCGCAGCGGCTGCACGGTCTTGAGGTGAAACGCCCAGCAATGTGGGGCGCTGTAGAAGTCCTGTCTCGAGCTGAAACAGAACAAGGATGATTACGAAAGAAAGGAATGCTATGAACACAGCGATCGCGCAGGTACACATGACAAGAAGCCGCGGGTGTGCCGCGTGTGTGCCGCGTGTGGCATCGGTCATACACAAAGAGGGTGAATTCGGCTACCCTTCATACTATAGCCTCCCCGGCAACTCTTCATGACCCAAACACAAATATAACGTTTTTGATCGGTTATCACTTCAAAGTTCAGATGCTTCACGGTTTCCCACTTTAGGGGTCATACAACGCGCCATGCACCCCGTCGCCATGTCATACGCTAGAGGTGACCACCACGCTCGGGTCCACATTTTTAACGACAGCACATTCAAAAGAGGATAGTCTACACAATCAACAGTACTGCCTGTATCGTTCAAGGTAAAACAATGCATCTCACGGCCAGCGCCAAATGTGCGACTACGGAAACAAATAAAAACATACAACGATCGGAAGCTGGCTGTTCTTTACGTTGGCAATAAATTGCTCCTACACATCAGGTATAAGGTATCAGGGTAACTAAGTCTGTATTAATACTCATGACCGGAACAAAAAAAACGTACCTCCGTCGCCAAAGCCTCGAATGTGACATCGGCCGCCGTGTTGTCAGCTTCGCGCTCTCGGCTACGCGGAGAGAGCTTCACTTCGAGAGCGTTGCAATCAAAGCGGAACGGACCATCTTCGTCGCCGCTCATGGCATGTAAGCTGCCAGTATCGCGGCAAGGAGCGAAAAAAAGACCGAGAGGATAAAACAAAAATTAGACTATCGTCAGCAACATACATACAGCTGATAACGTCAGCAATGGTGGGGAGGGATGAATACGTCCATCGGCAGCTCGACAACCTCAGCGGAGTGTTCAATCACGAAAAAACACACCTAGACGTGGTAGTAACGGCGGGACGAGAGTCACCCCACGTGGAGTCAGGCCCGAGCCCGCCAAGACTTGCGCGGTGATCGCTGGAATGCTCCAGTTGCACCTCCGCGATATTAACTGGAGTCTCCGTCGAAGCGGGGTCAGCCACAGTTTCATCTGTTGTTTCCGGCGGGGCGTCTTCAGTGGCCAGCGGCATGCATGGCTGCTCCGTTCTGCGTAGACAAGTAGAACACAATTGTATAGAACGTCAATTGGTATGGGTCACGTACGCGTGCCGAAGTACAGTACATGCAGCATGCTGTCCGTCTCTTGAGCTATAACTACTTAATACTTGGAATGCTGCAATGTAGCCGCTATACCTTACCTCTGGTTACCGTGCCCTGGTGCTTCAAGCACCGTTAGTTTCCCGCATCTGAGGCATCCTATAATCCCAAACCCGGAGTGCAACCTTACGAATGCGACATTTTGCTGCAATCCCTGAAAGTGCACTGTTATGCAAACATGAAGCACTACTTCGCAGGGCAATACGCTTGTACCTGTCTTCTGAAGAGGGTTTCGCTGGTGCACTTGGGGGTGCAGATGCGACTTCCCGCGCTCCCCGGGCGCCGTTATGGGCAGCAGAAGCAGACTTGGTCCCGTGCTTTCGGTCCGCCGCTTTCATCCTCTGCGGGGTTGGAATCGAATGAACAGGGTTTCAGAGTCTCGTCCGCAAACCCGCTGCAAACATGTTCTCAAGCGACCAATTTACAGTTTGTTATATGCCAGTACTACTTGAAGTAAAAATAAGGCGGTAGTTTTCGCGGCACGAGACGGCGTAATTTCAAGGGCTACAAAGCCTACTCGTGCTCGTAGGACGCCCAACTCGATAGCACCCGTCAAACCAAAAAAAACTACACTTAAAACTCATAAACCAGGTAGGAATAAAACATGCGATGTCATCATTGTTTCTATTCGGCGCTACGTTTCGTCTGTTTCGCACGGGGCTAAACGTTTAGTAGACCTTGATTAAGTGTGCCCACCAGCGACGCGCAAAACTGACTTCCTAAAAAGTATTTACTGAAGAGCGCATATTCCCACCCCACCGACAGCGTCCAAGCACCAGTTGAACAAACTTGGGGCACGTACTGAAACAAAAACAAGATGCGCGTTACGATGCGAATGCATTGATATTTTGAGGGTAACCCGTTTAGGAGCATGCATTACTCTGGCACATCTGCTCGCACGTGCTCAACTGCGCTATGTATCACCTCCAATCGAGCTACAGTAGGGTTAGAGACCACGACGCAGAGCGGCTACTGGTGACTCACCTCTTCCACCAGAGTCTTGGTCTTATCGTTAACCGACCCCATGAGACGGTGAATGCGGGCGGGATCCATGTCAAGGCTGACGTAGCATGACCCCACCGCATCCAATGCCGCGGAGCGCACTTCTGCTTGATCAGAGTCCACATGCCTGGGATCGCAAGGACATTAAAAGGTGTTCCGTGTGAAGTTTGACATATCATACGAGCCGGTTCCAGCGACAAGCGAAATACCTTCCTTTTCACACTTTGCGCCATGATTTACTAAAGTTGGGAAACAAAAATTGAGCAGAAGCCTTTTGAATTCATTATGTCGTTCTTAAGACCTATGCCAATGGAAACGCAAAGCTTCCATAAAAAGTTTGAATTCTTAAGATACCCGTCAGAATTTTTTAGCTACAGCTTGCTACGGGCATATTTCATGAAACGGAAAGTTCCACACTTTCGGAAAAGCCCAAAAAAAACAAATCTGGATCCGATGTTGGACCAAGATCGGCTTGAGAAAATCTCAGGCGGATCTTTGGTTCGAAGCGGCGAGATTCCGAGTCCTCGACAGACATCGATCGACAAAACCAACGAATGCGTCATTACTTCTGAACGCAGTGCGCTCGTTAGGGGCTCCGACCCACCCTAGGGTCACCGTGTTCACACACTGGCCGGTGACGTGTGGCGGGAGCTGGCCAGGCGTATGATAAAAAAACGGTTGACCGCTGGTTCAAACAAAAAAGATGACCGAATTTCACGATCCGTCTCGAATGGGAAAAAATAGTATTTTTTTTCAGATTTGGGAGGATACCGTAGGACGCCGCCGGCAACCTCTCGCCTCCTAGGCCATGGATCCACCTGATATCTTCGAGGCCGTCATCTACTCTCGTTGGTCTTGCCGAACACCGAGCGGGTTGGTCGTGGGCTGAGCCTATGTTGAGATCGATCGTCGATCGTCGCATGAGCTGATTTTAATCAGCTTGTTGACAATTTGCAACGAGAATGAACAAATTGCGCCGCCTGCAGCCGTTAAAAAAAAAATCCCACCTTTTTCTGTTCCTACAGCGGCGGTACGAGGACATTTTCGGCTGTTTTTTCGAAGCAATATCTTTGAAAAAAAAACTTCTTGACTTCGCGTTTCCACTATTAAATAGCATAGGTCTGAGGCGCAATTTCACGAATTTTGGGGATTTCCCGGCAGTTATGACCTTGACTACCGCACAATAAAAAAGGGCAGGCCTCACTTTTTTTGTATTGCCATGAAGAACAACCATGCCAAGTGTTGTTTCTCAACTCTCAAAACCCATGGCGCAAAAAAAGTTTGCCGGGGGAGTAATATTTCTCATGGTTTACCGAATTTGCTCAATACATTGTTTTATCTGTAGTGCTTTGACAGGCGGTCATGGAAAAAGCCACTAGCGGCTTGCGAAACGAACAAGTGTCACGGACGCCTTCGTCTTGTTGATGCGATCTATCAGCACGTTTAATGTCTAGTGGCTCGACGTATTCACTGATGAATGGCTTGAATACTAACTATATAGATTTTCCTATAAGAACTCAAATCCCTACGCACCAGGTTTGTAACAACGCGTCCCCAAGCAACAAAAATGTCAATACTTAGATCTATGCCAATGGAAACGCGAGGTTCAAAAGTTTTTTTTCAAATATATCGCTTTCAAAAAACAGCCGAAATTTTTCTCGTACCGCCGCTGTGGGAAAAAAAGAGAAAAATGTTTGATTTTTTCTTCTTTTTCCCCCAACGGCTGCAGGCGGCGCAATTTGTGTTTTTCTGGTCGCAAATTGTCAACACGGTGATCGAAACCAGCTCGTGCGACGATCGACGATCGACGCTCGATCTCGACATAGACTCAGCCCACGGCCAACCCGCTCGGTATCTGGCAAGCCCACCGAGTATAGATGACGGCCTCGAAGATATCAGGTGGATTCATGGTCTAGGGGGCGAGAGCTTGCCGGCGGCGTCCTACGGTATCCTCCCAAACCTGAAAAAAAAGTCTATTTTTTGCCATTCGAGACGGATGGAGAAGTTTTGTCTTCTGTTTTGTGCAAACCAGCGGCCGAATGTTTTTTTATCACACGCCTGGTCAGCTCCCGCCACATGACACCGGCCATGGTGTGAAGACGGTGACCCTAGGGTGGGTCGGAGCCCCTAACGAGCGCACTCCGTTCAGAATTCGTGACGCAGTCGTTGGTTTCGTTGATCGATGTCTGTCGAGGACTCGGAATCACGCCGCTTCGAACCGAAGATCGGCCTGAGTTTTTCTCAAGCCGATGTTGGCCCAACATCGGCCCCAGATTTGCTTTTTTTGGGCTTTTCCAAAAGTTATGAAGTTTTTTTTTTTTTAGGTGGCCCGTAGGAAGCGTGTTCTGATTTTTTTTGGCGGGTATCTTTGAAATTCAAACCTTTTATTGCAACTTCGCTGTACCATTGGCATAGGTCTTAGCAAGCTACGACTCGCACGCAAAAACAAGCTTCACCAACGTGTTCTCCCCGTTGATGCGGTCACGTAGGTATGCTTAGTGCCGACTGATTCAGCGTATTCGTCCATTGAAGGACCGAAGATGGAAGGTTATGTTTGTTGCTGGAACCAGCTCGCATCAATAACACAAAAAAAAAAAATGTCCCTGGTATAAAACTTACTTCGTAAACAATGCGTGCATTTATTCGTGGAGTTACGTGTTTACGTGACTCACTTGGCGAGCTCCTTGAGGCCCTTCTTGCCGAGCGCGCTCGCCGCCCCGTCGACATCGATACAGCGTGAGAGCTCCGACAGGCAGGCGATGCGGGTCCGGCTGTTCTTGGATGCAGCCGCCTGCATCATTAGTACGTTGAAATATTGCAATGATTCAGGAAACGAAGTACAAAGCACGGCATGCGACCATCCATGTCACCATGTGCCAGGTATATTACTGCATACTGGTATACTACCAAAGCGTTCCCTTTAACGTTGATGTCTTTACCAGCTCCGTGTGCGAGCTCGGGCACCTGTTGCGCGGTGTCTTTACGGAATGGATAACAAGTTTTTTCCGAAGGAACGCGTGGTGTACGTTCAGTTAATCACCAAGGTGATACGTTTATAAAAAATGGTGGTCACGATTTTGAGTCTGGATCATGAGAGATGCTTGGAACGATAATCGGATTGGTCCAAAAAACCTCGACGACAAAAGGAGGACCACGTGCATAGCCTAGACTTGCACATTTCTAAGCGCAAGAGGCGAAGACAGAGAAACCATGTTCCCTTCTGCCGAAAACAACCCTCGAACAGCTTGTACTCCGCAAAAACTGAGCTCCCCGGCTGTCACAACACGATATCCCCACCAACCTAGGAGCTCGATATACTCTCGACATGCCTTAGGCAAGTACGCAGGTTCCACACTCACTTGAAGCAAGAGCGGAGAGTACTTGGCGTATGAGCACATGAAGGGCACCTGCGCCAAGAGTCCGCGAATGGCGACGCGGAACCTCTCCTTTGCCTGGCCACTCTTTTCCAACAACGTCGGCAGGAGACCATCCACCTCAAGATCTTCAAGTCGGTACTGTGCTGCGACGAGAGTGTCGAAGGTGTCTCCCAGCAGTTGTAAAAGCTGCAACCACAGCATGCGGGACACATGAAAAAACGCCATGTTGAGAACTCTAGTACTGAAGACGACTCTTAATACTAGCCGAAAGACTTGAAAAAAAGTAGTGAGGTTCCGCACGGATGCATCACTTACGAACAGTACAGCTGAAACGAGGCATGACGCACCACCCAAGGGCTCGTGTTTATTTGGGCAAATCAATAAGAGGAGCACAACTAGGAGTACACGAGACGGCCCACAACGTTACCGACGACCAAGCACCTCAGCTTCAGCTGATCTACGAAGCACAACCTTACCTCCCTCTTGCCTTTCAGGTATCAGATACCGGTATCATTTTTGCCTCTACAAGAACCCTTCTTTGGGGGAATACGAAGCTAACGTCAGCGAAAGTCGACGATCGTGAAGTACTTGCTCAAACGATTGCATGTGCTTGCGCGAGGTCGCAGAATGTAGCCTTCACCGACTGGTATGCCTTAAAACTGCTTGACACGCGACCTCGAGGAAGTACGTGTATGACATACGCACACGCCAAACCAGCGTATGGATACCTACCCAGGGTGGAGTGGCACGGGATCCATTTCTGCTATTAATAGCAAGTGTGAATGCGTTGAAAACACATGAGCAAGCACAGCAATACCTGTCCCATGGCCTTCACGTTTTCCTTCTCGCATAAACGCAGCGAGATCCACTTGAACACGAGATCCAACTGGTCCATAAACGAAACACGCTGGTCTTTGAGGGCACATGACAGGAGCTCCACCCCCGGCGTGCCACACTCCTGCGGCAACAATACAAGGACAAAACGTGGGGGGTGCGTATCGATCGCTTCTAGAAATTTATATTTTCCGTGGGCTAGGATGTGTCACAAGCCCTTGATGTCGGGCCAGTCAAAGTCGAAACCTTACAGGAAAATCAGTCAACGTATGATCGATCCGTCAATAGATAACTCACTGCCGAACTCAGCTATAATATATATATATACCCAAGTAAGGTGCCGAAGCATCTAACGATATTTTCCGACGTGGCGATCGGCCAAATCAGAGACATCCAGCAAAAAAAGGTATACTAAACTATGTACGGAAACCAGCTATTCGCGGGCACCCACCATACTCCCAACCCTGGCTGGAAACAGGATGTCGACAGCTTCCGGTCGAAGTAGCGGACTCCAGAGAGCTTTGAGCGTTGAAGTTTGGTGCTCCCGAGGCTCGTCGGACGAGACGAACCAGCGACTGCGCTTTTCTGCTTCGTGTCGTTTGGCCTTAGAGTTGGTGGACGTAAGAGGGCCTGCTGCTGCCGCCGCTGGGGTTGCAATGTCGGGCGCTGGTGTACTCTCTGCCTTGTGGGAGCTTTGAACGGATCAGCGAGACGAAGGCGTACGACACGTACAACGTATTGGCCTAACGAACGGGAGTGAAACTTCCGACGAATATGATAGGCACAGCATAGGCCCACGAACAAAAAAAACGAGCTACTGTAATAAGAACGTCAGGTGCACTATGGGGGGAGGCGCCAGGAAATGTGTATTGAGAAATCGCGTCAGCGGCCAGAGCTACGTTAAACCCTACCAGATATACTATTAGGCTATGTTCAACGTTGCTCAGGGTTGGTGTCATACTACAGTAAGATTATATGGTTTGCTCATGCTAATAGTGCATGACGTGTTTTTTGTCGGCGGGCCTATGTACTAGATTGGATGTATATACTACATTTACGACTATGGTACCCCTATTTCGGCGTGTCTAGCGCTACACGCTCGCGGCTATCTTGCTATCGTGGCATGGTGGCAAACGGTTAACGAACACCTACGTAGGGCGTGACGGCCGTTTGCCTAGACATGTTGAAGACCCTCCGTTGGTAGATCCACCGCGCACAAGCTTCGACACCAGTGCTGTGGGAGCCGCCGTTGGGGCTGTTGTGGAAGTACCACCGGCATCTGCGGTCTCGGTGTCGCCAGAAGTGGGCTCCCCTGCAAGCAAGCACGAACAAATGAACGTCAGGCGGGACACGGAGGTTCAGCGAGATTGAAGGAAGCAGGAGACGCATCACTGCTTGGGGTGCTCTGTCATCACGACAGTCCTTGATACGGCAGCACGAAACAAGATCCTCGCTACGTACGGGTAGCAAGTTTTGTGAGCTGTTCACAAATGTGCAAGAGAGTAATGCCTATATGGTGATCACACCTGAGCTCTCGAGAATCTTCTCCAAGGCGGGCTTAAGCTGGCGCAAGACCGCTGGCTGGAAATCACGAGTTGCCGCTCGCACGCGGGCCGGCTGCACCGTGCCGGCAGCGAGCAGGCCAGAGAGGCATTCTTGGGCTGCTTGGCGCGCACCGGCACTTTTGTCTTGCATGCACCTCAGCAAGGGCGAGACAAGGCTCGTGGGACCCTGCTCAAGAAACAAACGCAACATGGAACGGGAGACATGACCAACAAAATTAAACGAATAACTCTTCGCTTCCAGCCTCAAAAACAAGAAGCGGAAAGCATGTATGCGAGTCTTCAGTTGTAACCTGTTGTAGCTGTGTGCTATCAGTATGTAATTGAGTTATGCGAATGTAAGCTAAGAACCGAGCAGAGTGTCACACAAGGGTGCGACGAGGTGACGTTTCTAGTGTTAATAACGCTGTTTCCGCAATCGCTCATAAATAAAAGGACAAGTGATCGGCGTAACCACAGCGTAACCCCTGAGAGAGTTGATCACTATCACAAACTGCAAATACTACAAATTGAAATTGGCAATATGTTGATGTGAAATGATTTCTCTGTATCATGCACAAGCATCATATGCACTACATTCATCACATGCATGACGGGCGCACCTCTCCAGCAGGAATGAGTGGAATGGCGGCGTTGAGCCAGGCAAGGAGCTCAATTCTCCCGACCGTGTTGCCCATTGCAACAACCACAGGGGCCAATAGGGCTTCGACGGTCGGAACATGTAGCGCGCCTGAGGAGAGAATACAGAGAGAGCACAAACGCAGCGTACTTGGTCGGCAATGGCATTGGCGATCCCTTCTGCCCACCGTTACAACGGCGGCATAGAAGCGTGAGAGCAATGGTGACATAAAGGTCACAGTAAGGTTGCCAACAGTTACTCAAAGTCTGTAACTTGACGTGAAGCTTAAGGGTTACGTTGCAACAAAAGCCAGTTCTACTATAGCAGAGTGGCACCCGTCCACAAACCCCACATACAAAATAACGTGCGGAATCCCCAACTACCGTCAGGGATGGACATTCAGTCTCTCACCTCCGGAGGTGGTGACTTTCTCGAGAGCAGCAATCGCAGCGTCGCGCATCAGCTTGCGATTGTCGGCTACACACGCCAAAAGGGGCTCTGCGTAGATGCGGGTAAGCTGCGCAAGAGGAGAGGCCAAGAGTTGAGGGGAGCCATGGATGGGTGGTCGACTATCGCCTTGGACGTTGTTGAAAAAATATCACACGCTGAAATATTTCAAGACACAGAACATGCAAGCGTTGGTACTGCGAGGCACCCGATAAATGTAAGTGCGGCTACAGTGACGGTCTTGGCTTGAGCACAAAATGGGGTATGAGCACTTTACATATTACCTTGACGGCGGCATCGGGCCCAACGCTGGAAGCCACTGCTGAAAGGGCGTTCGCAGCCAGAGGCTTGAGGTTGGATTGGGAGTCAGCCAGGCGAGGGGTGATGCTCTTGAGAAGCTCCACCATGAACCTGTTCGCTTCGAGGTGGTTTCCAGACCTGAATACATATTCAAAGGGACGTTGTGAAAATGTGGTGGTCGAGCACAGCAGTCGAGGTTACCTCAGCATCCGACAGCAAGATTGCACATCAAAGATGTTCACAATATATCCTGCGCCACTCGCGGCGAACAGAAAAAATTGCGCTCCGTACCCCGCAACAATGTAGTGTTAGCATGTACCCCACGCGCAGCAGCTCGGGCGGGTTGCATTTCCACACCGTGAATTGACGTCGGAATGGACGTCGTGCCATGAACCATGAAACGGTTTCGGTGACATATCGACGGAGTAGAGACTACCTGGTAGCTAGTAGAGACCATAACAGTGCAAGCCAGCGTCGGGCCGAGTCAGGATCCAAGCGAGCAGCGCAAACGCTGGCTGACTGTCTCAGTGAGGACTCACTTTGTGCATGCTTGGATGACCTCTTCCATGGCTGATTTTCGCCCCTTCCACGCTTCCTTTCCCTTGATGCACTGCATACGAGTCACACAGTCCTGGCAGGAACAAGAGATACAGAAAGAGGCAGATGTTGCGCGAAAGTGCCGCATTCCGGGCGAACTGAAAGTCACGTAACCTTCAAGATGAGTGCCGTGGGCGAGAACCTCTTGGAAACGAAGCTACAGACGGTACAGATGTCAACACGCACCTTTTCCAGCAAGGTGCTGAGGTCCATTCGTGGAAGGCCACCACCAACAGCACCACCTCCGTCCTCGGTCGCGCCGCTCGCGGATGGCGCCTTGCGCGTCACTTGCGAGTTGGCAGCCGGGTCGTACCCGACCTTGCTGAACGTACTGTCCACCTATGACAGACACGATGAGGAACACAACGAGCAATCAATATATCGTAAAAAACAAAATCAACACCAGGTATATGGTAAAAAACGACCCGGAGTTCTTGCAAGGAGCAACCAGCGACATAAACGGCGACATCAACACCATGGCGTGGAGCTACACATATAACTTTATAATATATGCTGCAGATACGGCATCGGCCTAACCCCTTCACTACTATTTAATACAAGCATCAAGGAGCGCGCTAATTCCACGTACGGTAGTTTATCCCCAGAACAAATGCCTGCAGTTTTGAAGGGATTACATAGAGCGCCGATATGCCGCATCAAGGCACCTTGTTGAACCTCTGATCGAGCACCACGTTGCTCTAAGGCATACCTGTGTTTGCAGAGCTGGGCGTAGTTCTGGCAGGAGAGCCTTCATGGGAGGGCCAAGGCGGTGGTACATGCTCCCCAGCAGCTCAAGCGCAGATGATCGCACCTGTTGGTAGCAAGCATTGTGAACCGAATCAATCGCCGTATACTCAGTAAATGACTTGCGAACAAAAACGACGGAGGCAACCTCAAGCACGGGAAGGTGTTGTGCGCAATAGACTTGCTGTAGGACTTAAACCGAGGAAAGAGGAACGGGCTAAACTATGCTACAAATACTCGCACGGAATCGGCCCTCCCTGATATAAAGCAAATTGTTACTGTAGTATTTTTGTACCAATCTCCCGGGAACACTATTATTAATAGTGCCTGATCGTGGCAGTTGTTTTTCGCCTTGTGCGTTGCTTCAACTTCTTCCAATCGCCGGCTCCTCAATTTCGCCACGAGC
The DNA here is from genome assembly GCA_031213475.1 of Nereocystis luetkeana. Taxonomy (NCBI): domain Eukaryota; class Phaeophyceae; order Laminariales; family Laminariaceae; genus Nereocystis; species Nereocystis luetkeana. The sequence continues at coordinate 2,794,065 of JARUPZ010000034.1, read as the reverse complement.
ATTTAGATTGCAAGGTGGTCTGAAGCTCTCGTCGTCCTGCTTCTGGTAAGATATCCGGTGTCGTTGTACAGTACATCGACTATGAATTTTATAGTACGGGCCCAATGTGATACACCATACACCATAAGCAGCATCAAATCGTCGTGCACTTGGGTCACCTCCATCCGAGGCGCGTTGAGCAGATACAAGATACACCAGACCTTTCTTGCACAAACCATTAACGTGCGGACTCAACTAAGGCGTTACAATACGGCGGTGCATTCGTGTCGCCGAATATATGATAGGCGCCGAAGCACGCCGTGCCACATGTTACCCACATTACTTCGTCGTCAAACTCTATAATAGCCCAAAGCATATTCGATACCAGATACCACGTACTTCGTATGATGTGAATGATGTGACAGCAACAAACCCCTTTAAGGAAACTCTAAAATGCAATTCGACAGGAATATAGTTGTTCCGTCCTCCACGTCGTCGGCAAGCAATGCAGCCAATAACTACACATAGATGGCAAACGCACGTGTCAGGCAGAAAAGATGCGTTCCCTACGCTACACTGCAGAAACCTAATAATACAACTATTTGGTACCTTGGGATTGACGTGCTCAAGCTCTGCCACAGCAAATGCCACAAGTTGCGGAGCAGGAAGAACTCCGGCGCCGAAGTCTTTCACGCACGCGTGAAGCCATACCAGCGCCTCGCTGTGCACCAATGGCGCCTTTGCCTGTTTTGCAGCTTTCATCACCCTGACAAAAATCAGTACCAGGTACGTACGATATGGGTTATGAGTGTCACCGCGACTTGCACAACACGGAATGTAATTAACGAACAATAGACTACCAGGTACTATCAGTATGATGGAGGACTACTGCGACGGAGGGGCGCCCGCTACATGATCCCATGGTATCAAACATAAGGCAAAAACGACTTTACCATCACGCATACGCACGCATTTACCACTGTTCGGTTCAGCGAAATGACTTATAGGTCAAAAGTTGCCTGTATCGTGTAATTGTGCGCAGAAGTTCACCTTCGGGCTACCCAGGAAGGGCCAAGCGACTCTGCTGCTGATGTTAGCAGGGAAGACGCATTTTCCTGTTCGAATGCACGCATATCACACGATTTGAATCGAGGTTTCCCTTAGATGTGACGAGAGTGAGAAGGCAGACGAAAAAGCCTGCATACGGAGCGAGAGGCGTCACCGCCCTAATTTAGCGTCTATAGCATCTAAACGCTGCCACGTGTGCCAATTTCCGCTGAGCGCCAGAAAAAAAAGCAGACAACGACCTCGGGAAAGTTCGTCAACACGCAATGAACATGAATGTGCACGACCGGCTCTACCTGGAGCTTCCTGTCCCCGAGCTTTTCCACCGCCGGTGAGAGCACGATGGACACAGCCGCGTGACTCCCCTTCGCAGCACCAGCCGCTTGGCAAGCTTCCAGTAGCGTCGAAATGCCACCAAGAGCAGCCTTGAGCACGTTGAAGTTGGAGTCTTTGAACTGCTTCGTGTGGGCCGCCAAAACCAAAATCACCGGGCTGAGGAAACCGGCAGGGTCTGGAATAAGGGCGTCGCGAGCGTTTTGGTTGAAAGGGCCACCATCAATTAGACATGTTGCGAGCTACAAGAACAGCACGTTAGTCAATCTGATGGCCGGTAGGACCGCTGGCATAGGTATACACCAGGTAACAGGTACAGGACACTACTGGATGAACTAGTGCACCTGATTGGACCCCCTGGCTGATGCCCTCAATAGATGCCACTTTTTCTTTCCAAGCCGCACCGCGTAGTCCAGGAACGATGCTGTCTCCCCATCCCTTCATCGGCAAGGCACGGGAGAGCGAATGTGATACCGTAGTTTGATCGGAAACAAACAGTTGTGCGTTGAAACCCGAAGTGAAAGGCTACAGCACAAAAGTTTGTTCTCCCTGCTTAACAGCGTACCACGATACTTGGTATACTATAGACTAAACGATGCCCCACCTCGATCCCCGAGGACTCAAGTTTGTCCATAGCCTCCTCAAGAGTCATGGACACGCTCTCTTCCCCCGCGTCGTCAGGTTCTGCGCCTGCGCATCACGCCATGACAAAAAAAAAATGAGTGAATAGACAGGTCGTAACTGCAGCTTTGATTGCTTTCACGCAATACTGTCAGATCATCATCCTTCATTTATGAGACCTCAGAAATGGCTACACCAAAAACGAGATGGTGTGAGTGAGCAGCGGTATATCCAATCAATAATAGTGGAATGCTGCTCCCTTCTCGTACATATCCTTGGTATGTTCAATGTCAAAGTTCAAAAGGTCTGGAGTCCGGTCAGTAATGTATTCCCGCCCGACCAAGCATCAGTCAATGCTGTCATCGTCATTTTGTTGTTGTAATTAGTTCCCTTAAGCTCCGAAAGGGGTATTAGGGCCACTCCTAACGAACAAAAAAATCACGATTCGTGAGATTTTTGTCGTGAATCGTGATTTTTTTGTCGTGAATAACAAAAAATCATGATTCATGACACCATTTTTTTTAGCTTTTCCCTAAAAAAAAACAAAATCACGATTCGTGACATCTGTCGTGTCTCCACGCCTGATCAAGGCAATACGCAACCCACGCGCACCAACGGTATCCAAAGGTTGGTATAGGGGCATGGCAGACTCTGCTTCGTCCGCCGCTTGTGGACAACGGGCGGCTACCCAAAGACACCGCTGGGCGCGGGCTAACGAGCAGCTTGTGGCCTCGAAATTTCGAGCAGGAGGAGCCAAAGCTCGAATACAAACGCGAAAATGACCTGAGCATGTATGTCACAGGCCAGGCCGGGCAGAGACGCCCTGCGAGATGGAATGTCGCGAACCGGGCTTGGCCGACGGTCGGTGAAATAGGAATCTCGCAGGCTGGGTCAGGCTTGGGCCCGTGATTCGAATATACCACGGGCCGGGCCAGGCGCGGTCGGCCCGGCTCGGCCTGGCCGTGCCCCACTCGCGAGAGCTGGCTCCACCCGCAAAAACCGTTTGTTGGGTTTGAAATATCGGAATTTTTACAATTTGAAAATATCACGAAACGTGACGTTTTTTCGGCTTTTTTCGTTAGAACTGAATTGTCACGGATCGTGATCTTTTGCCATGCCAAAAAGTCACGAATCGTGATTATTTTTCGGTTCGTTAGGAACGGCCCTTAATAGTGAGGCTGCAGTGTTATACAGGGTGCAGTGAAACCCGAGAGCAACGACACCATCGGAGACGAGATGTGATGACAAGCGAGTGCCGTACCTTTGCCAGCCGCAGCGGCCGGCCTGCGCTGAACCGAAGACGATGGGTCTGGCGCCGATTTGGGTTTGGCCTGTGGTCTGCTTTTGCCTCGTGGTGCCGCGCGAGGCCGTGCTGTTGATGGCTTGGAAACACTGCCGCTGCCAGTGCTGCCTTGGGAACCTGCCATATACATGACGGACGGTGCTCACGGTTGAACCTAAAGACGGTTGACCATTGTAAAAGGTGGGTGACTCACGAAGGAGCAGCACGGCAGGCATTTATGGTCCACAACGGCGTCCACCGCTACAAAAGCATCACATGAATAAGGAACACAAAGAGTAGAGCATGGTCGGCTCCAAAACTAGTCTTGAAACGATGCTGTAGGTGTTCCCGCGTTTGTCCCACAGCAAAGATCGACCGCAGTAGCGATTAAATGGCGAGACATGAATGGCATCGCTCGCAGCTAACAGTAGACGAGTCGCGAGTCGACCAATGTCGTAATTGGCTGGAGCAAACCCAATACCTGGTATAAATGAAAGGGCGTGGTTGAATGGGGTTTACCTGACGATGACTTTTCCGAGGCAGCCGATGCACTCTTTCCTGAACCTGGTCGTTGGGTAGGCGCCGCAGATGACGCCTTCTCCGGCTGTGAGGTAGCACTGCTGCCTGCCCCCTCGACCTGGTCTACGATTCTCTTGAAAGCCCTGCAATCGGTACATGGGAGGCACAGCAATATCCACGCGGGAGCACGAGCACGTCATGAATGCACCAAGCCACCCACACTCATACCAATATGACCCCCAGCATCCTCACAAGCCACGGCTGCCGTTACGCATTGAAAGACACCCACAAGATGCCGCGAATGGAGAAAACAAACGATGCAGGGCGACCACACGACCATCCGCATCCAACGGCTGTGCAGCTTTTTTCAAGATGTTCAAGGCGTGACGCTCTGACTGATGTGTCGGGTGCCAAGACATCGGCCAACGGTGCATCGACCAACAAATGTAAATCGGCTGTGCGAGATAGGCAAGCTAGCACACACGTCGCAAGAGACAGTCACTACAGTGCCGAAAATGGTGCGCTACTCCGACAGCCCAGCTCCAGTTCGTGGCTGCGGTGCATGACAGGCTTGCACTGTGCCCACGTAGGCGGCACTGAATTCCTGGTACTTAAATACCTGTGTACAACAAATATGAATACGGAATAGTCCACGTGCAACAGTAGCTAACCTTGCGTTCGAAGTCTGTAGCTCCTGCACAACTGCCCACACCGCAGGCGCGGGTCCCTTTGAACCTCTGCGGAAGAAACAACGACGAAGCAAAAGCAGTTGAGACATCGAAGTAGCTGCACCACGCAGGGCAAACATGTCCCCTACCAGTTGTGTGTGGAAACGCAGTGAGTATACGAGTTGCAAGATGAACGCGGAGAACAACCTCATAGCAAGCCGGCCAACACCTTCAGCAACAAACCCACGAGGTGACACGATGGTCGAAGTGGCCCACAGAACGATTCTCACCAACACGAGACCGATATTTCCCATCGCGATAGACTGGGTACGAATACGCCGAAGAACATGTGAAACGGTTGTAGTGCCCTACCCATTTGGGGACAGCACTTGGGTTCACCCCCGAATTTCCAAGGCTTACCTGGATGCGTTGGCGATAGCTGCAATGGTTGCGCTCCCAGCCTCCCGGATCTTGGGGTCCGAATCATCCACGAGACGAACCGTCGTCCTGTGCACACGGGGCGTTCACCAAACGCAATTACATTATCGACACGTTGGTATACCACCACCGCTGCTTACATGAAATATGAAATAGAACTGACACTTCCACAAACGGGAATAGCGCCCATATAGGGTGTACGTAGTGTGTATCTTCTCACTTTGCTAGCGTCGTCAGCGTTGCCATCTCGATAGCAGGTTTGCTGCTTGCCACGCAGCGAGATACCCAGCCCAGAGTTGCCAAGCGTGCGTGTATGGAGTTTTTTTTGTCCAATGCGGCGACCAGCTCGTCGATCACCTAAGGGGGGGTGGCAGGGGCATTAGAAGTGCGAGCATTGCGATGACGCAGGACCACACATATTGGCATACATTGCCGTCAGTCGACTAGGAAAGTGCGATAACTCGCGTAAGCGTTTTGAACAAAGGTGCGAATTAACAAGCGTTCTACGCAGCACCCCGCTATTTTTTCTGCGCTCACGCCACAGCTATGAATAGAACGATCGGCAATCGGCGCCAACATGAATCGTGGTCTACCCTGGTTAAGTGCACTGGGTGAGGGCAGCCACGCACTTGATCCAGAGAGTGTGGGTTGCCGTAGACCTTGTCGAGGCATGTTCCAAGCACGCCCACGCACTTCTTGTCCTTGAGCTTGACCAGCATCGCCCCCAACACGCTCCTACAGTACGGCTGAAACCCTGAGCCAAGTCCTTCCGCCAAAAGTGCAAGAAGGCGATGAGCAGTTGAAGCGACCTGGAACAGCATCAAGGGTGGAACTGTTATGGGGACATCAGAGCAACACACCATTGCACGCTGTTCTGGGCAATCGATACGTAGATGGTCAGCGCGGGCTGGGCCGGTTTTTCGGTTTCTTATTTCAGAGCTGTCTAGTACGACATGTACGTTCAGAACCAATTGCCACCGCTGTATCATTGGTCACCCAAGAAGGATAGATGTGCGCCATCGCGGATGGGCCCCCAAAGGAGTGATAGACTACAGTACTCAGAACTATTCGATTCCGAACGCGAGCCGTGCTTCAACTCTGCTCTCATTCAGTTCAAGTTTTATAATCTGAGGTTTCAACACAGCAGAAACAACAGAAGTAGCTTGTGAGTCGTGCTGCGCCTTTTCGGGTGGTCGCTAGGGTTTGAGGGCTTGCAGCCGTAACTCTTGTGCTGTTGATGCGTTCGCCACTCGTCATTCCCTCGTAAAATAAAAAAATCCTCAAACTGATAGTGTCTTGCTTGGAACTATAAAGCTTCCACGCAGGTCTGCTACGAGTACGTACCCAAACTCCGGGCGAACGGGGATGATAGTCAATTCCAAGAGGGTCTTCCTCCCGCCGTCTTTGGTACCTTTGGTACCCCATTCGCACTACACTACTGACAGTTGTGTTTAATATTTAAAATGCGGCGGCGATACACCTACACTCCTGAGTTTTCTGTGGTAGGCTATCACCACCAGCGTCGTGGCGGTGGGCGTCTCAAGCCTACACACAATTCTAAAGTTGCGGCTAGCAAAACAACGCTATATAGTAAAACGACGACGAAAGAGTGGGGATCAATCAACCAATCATTAATTTCAATCAACCGATCAAGCTCCTCAAAACTAATCAATCCTACCTGGAAGTGTGAGTGATCTCCCAAGCGCTTGACCTTTTGGACCAAGTCGCCGTAGTCACCGGCGGTCAGCTTAGGGATAGTACCGATCATGTCGACGGCAATGTTGAGACCTTCCAAAATTTCGCTCCACTTGGCCGCCGCGATCTTTTGGTTGAACTCCGTCTTGGGCAGCTTTGACAGAATATCAACCTTAAAACGAGTAGATGCGGACTTGTAAATAAGGTGCTGTCAGGAACAGGCGGTATGCCCACGGGTTCATTAGCCCAGTATTTTGACGGTAAAACGAGTTCAACAGCATACGTGCCGTTGCAAAAACGAATGCCACGGTGCACCAGCAAACAGCGTTCAATGCAATGTACCGACTGATTTCCATACCGAACGCGCATCGCACTGCTACACCACAACACTGCTACACGTCGTTCGGCACAAAACATGATACTCGCACGAGAGGCCGACGAGATATACAGCTGCGGCCACACATGGTGACAAGGTGTGCTACCGATGATGACAACACTGAACTGCCAATTAAGGCCAACGGCGGCCGACCTTCGTTCGTGCCGTCTTGCCTTACGCTCGACAACAAAACAAACGGTGACACTCACTGCCTCGACGAACTCTCTTGGGTCAAACGCCGCCTCCGCCTTCCCCCCGGGCTGCTGTCCGTCTTCGCCTTTGCTTTCCCCCGACGCCGTCGGTCTGAGCACATGATGAATCAAAATACATCATCAGTGAAACACATGGGTCAGAAAAACGTTTGCTGTCAAACCGGGGCTATAGAATTGGCTTTTGTTTTGCGCTCGTCGCACACAGCTAAAGTCAAAGCAGAAAAGAAAGTCCACCGTCGAAGCAACTTGACGCCAGAACAGTAGGCGTACACCACGACCCAAAACGGTGAATAGTGTGCCCTCCTTACGGCCTACTGCGAATGCAGTGTTGTGCCGTCCGTGAGTGTTCTGTAAACAGAAAAATAAAAATACAAACTTGGATGAGGATTCTAGTCGCAGTTTAGGAAAGCAACTACTAGTAGCGCGGTCCTGTACTTGACTGGCGTTGCTTCAGGGGCAAGAAAAAAAAAAATCCATACCCTGGTATGTACATAGCATGCCGCATGCCACATAATTCCCGGTAAATATCGTCGACTACTAAAATGAAGTGGAGGCTTGTCTCACCGGTCCTTTCGAAGGTAAAGTGTGGGCACTCGTGGAGACTCCGTGGCTTTCTCTTTCACGAGATTGTCGAGGTCGGTTTTTTGTGCAGATCGTAAGTCCGCAATAACCGATACGAGGATGGATTCGCCACACCAGCTGACGATTTCGGCTGCCAGTCCCAATCCTTGCTGGCGGACGGCCACAACCTTGTGCGCCAGCATGCCTGTAGCACAAAATTACAGCGGTACATAACAAAATGCAAAAGTACGAGTACTGCAGATCTATGACGGACAGGCATGAAGTGAGCGCCGCATACGCAACAAAATCCTGTCATGTGTGTTGCACAGTTTCGATGCGGTTGTGTGCAGTACGCGAGAGTTTTGATTGGCTCAGAAGGCATAGTTAATTCAGTTCATCGCACACAACCTAGGCCAGCGTGGCATCACGAGAACGGTACGAGTGGTATCCTTATGCACTTCTCACTTATCACCAAACAATATCACAAGGTTCTCATCGAAGATGCCATACTTGCTCATCCATGTGTCGATACACCACAGTACCTGGAAGAGCATTCTTGAGATCTTTGAGAGGCATCGCCCTCGCTCCAAACAGCTGCAGTGCCTTGGTGAGAATCCCCACACACGCAGGGGGTATCTTGGGCTTCTTGTCTGAGAGTCCCTCCAGCAGCACGGCCACCACCGCATCAGGCGTGTCCACCTACCCCAACATTGACGTCAAAGCGTTACAGGGTAGAGCAATAAAAACTGGTTGCATGAAGTGCCTCACAAGGATCGTGTTGGATCTGCAATCAAGCTGATCGAGAAAGCGCTTTATTAGGAATGAACTTTAACTTTGTATCAAGCGCAGCAAAAAACACAAACAGAACGATTGCGAGTGAAGCTCTCCACACTATGTATTGCTCATAGTTTCCCGTCGTGTCGATCATAGGCTCAATAGCAATAGTGCCATACCAGTAGTACCCAGTGCCGATTGCAACATACAGAAAAATTGCAATTGTACGAGAAGAGGCATGCGCCTAGCGAGTAGCAGGTAGTGTCAAGTAATACGCTCCTGGTAGCTAAAAATTGTCAGGGTCATTTTGGCATCGCACCTCCATGAGTTTGAGAAGAGCCTCCTCCGCTCTGCTAGCAGTGGCTGGGCGACCGCCTAATCCTTTCGAAACCACAGCTGGGGTCAGGTCTGCAGAGAATTCGCTCGCTTTGTCGAAGGTTTCGGCGAAAGCTAGGAGAGCGTCCAACGCCACATCGAGGCAGGAGGCGTTCGAATCTTGGACCATCCCCTTGAGAAATGATGCTGAAGATCCGTACGGCATCGGAAAAAAAGTCAGTGAAAACGCCAACACAGCTATGCCTGCACTCTAAAAAGGCGCTCAACCTCAAGTCTTGGATATAGTACTCTCCGAGTGCGCGTATCGCACGTGGTATGACGAAAGTCGACATAAGAGAAACTACCGCCGATGCAAGCATTCACGTCAAGCTGCTATTAACAATAAATTGCAGTCAACAAATCCAGGATGTCCAGGACAAGTGTGCACGGGCGGCGGGTCCTGCTACCGACTCAGCCACTCCAAGATAGCATGTAGTGTTCGATGCATGCCACTGAATCCGTCTTGGCATCAGCAGCAGTCGCTCACCGTAGTCGTTAAAGGCTTCATCGTCTGGCGATTGGGCCTGTTGAAAAAGAGCCTGCACCTGCTGGTACGCTGACTTTCGCACTTTCCAGTCCTGAGAGGCAATAAAGGCAACCAACGCGAGAGGTGTGAGTTGTTTGATAGACCCCACGACGCCGACTACGTCGCTTTTGAGGCGTTTGGCGCAATCGAGTCCTCATACGGTTGTAGTCGTGCAGCTGCACGGATCTGTCTTGAGGGCAAACGTAACGTTTGTGACAAAAAAAAAAAACGATAGCCAGGGTGTCGAATTTCAGCTGGAGGAAAAAACAGCATCGATACATGACGTAGTAGCACAAGCTCGCGAAACGGAAAACCAAGCAGCGGCGCTATCTCGAGAATGGCAACAAGAGGTAGGGCGAAGACAAATTCGCTCACCGTCAACATCTGCACACTGTAAACAAAAAAAAAGGCACGCAACCAATCGAGACAAAACGCGTCCGTCCTAATCGCCAGCGCCCGTGGTCCAAGCCGTACTCATATTAATGGATGTGGTATTAAAGATAGTAGTTTAGAGTTATTTGTGCTGCGCGACTTTTGGGCCATCGCCAAGCAGCATCTGCGTAGTCTATGAAAAAACGAAAAAACTGGAGAATTGTGTTTCGAGCTGAGCACAGCATTGTGTTGCAAACCACCGGCAAAGGTATATCTCTTTACGGTTTCATAGCCAGTTTTCCACTACTGAGTGCACATATTATGTAGTCCAACAAAATGTAATCATGCCTATGGCAAGGAGATACTGTAGTCTGTGCATCTCTGCATGCCATTCATGCAAGTTGGTGCAACAACATACGGCGTATCATAACGAAATTGGAAGCGACCGGTTCCCTCACTGCGATTGTGGCACTGCTTCGATCTATTTTGGATGACAAGGGTACAGCAGTGTTAGACTATTTTAATAATACATAACCTGGTTCTTGTATACGTAGTCTATCACCACCTTAGCGTACTATAAGGTACCATGTACCAGGGTACACATTATAAGCAAACTCGTTTTGTAAGTACTTGCAACATGCAACAGCAAAAACGGCACTCCTCGTATGATACATCTAGACTGCTCCACCTACAGCCATATATCCGTAGAATATATTACTTTGAACAGGGCAAGCTACAAAAAGGAGTATACCACTGTTTGTAGCCACGTACCTGGTATACACGTCTAGTCAAGGGGAAAACAAAAGTACCAACCTCAAGACATATGACAGGCTGACGGCGCGTTGAACCATGCGATGTGGAATATATAATCGTTACATCAAGAATAACCGGGCATGCGGATTCGTCACGCGAGTAGAACATACCTTGGATATGAGGCGAGGCTCTAGAGGGCCGTCCTCGCCGTCAGCAGCAGTACCTCCTGTTGCGACAGTTGGGGCAGTTGCCTCCGGGATAGCAGCCTGTGGCGCTTGCAAGGGGGCGTCCCCTCCACCTGGGACCGCGGGCGCTGAGGGTGTGATGTGCAGCAGAGCAGGAGGATAAAGATCAATACTCGTATTTGATACTGCTCTTGTACGAGTATATTCCGGTATTGATCAATGAAAAGGGATCGGACGACGGCCGCTACAAGCACAGCGGTAGGCAGTCGATTTTGATACTAAGCTGATGCATACTGCTGCTGTGGAGTTGTGCGTACCTTTTGAGAGTTCTGATACAGAAATACTCGTTCATGTCAGGGTAGTGTATAGTGTATCCCATCCCATAAAACGAACAGTACAATATGTAAAAAAGTACCAGGAGTGAGAGTGGAATTATGTACGCGTAATGTACCATCACTAGTGTCTGTGATACCTTGCTGGTTCACACTTGCCAGAAACAAGTCAGTAGTGCGTACTGTACTCGACCGTCTTTCGTAAGATCACACCAGGTATCGTACATACGTACAGGAGCGAGCTTCGTGTTTTACTGAAGCATCCACATATCTCATGTTTGGGTATTACTGTAGTTGTCCTCACAAAACGTGCTTCGAAGGCAGTTCTTGAGGAACGAGGGACAGCGGTGTTACTTGCTCGTTCTCGTGACTGTACTGCTGTGCTGTGGGCCGTCACCAGTAGAGAAATTGGACGTACGTGTAAGGTCCTCAGCCATTTAGGGGTGGAGAAATATAATCAGCCCTCCGCAGAAGCCGGCAGAGGCCCACCTCTGGCACCTGGCACCCTGATCCCATTTGGTACCATACGGGCCATACCCCTACATACCTACAACAATTCCTGCTAGACAGCTTGTAGTACACACATACAACCGCATTGAATTTACGTGCAAATCTGAAGAGCCTTGCACGTACGTGAGATTTCTCCGCCTCTCGTGGGCCGTGCGACCGTGCGATGCAGTATTCTTCTGCAGAACCGTAAAGCCTTGCACGTACGTTCGAAAATGAACAAACGAGAGAAGCAAGCAAGCTCAAATCGAAAATCGCAAAATCGCCCTCGTACTAAACTCATCTGAGGCCGTTTCCTATGCGGTTCGATCTTTGAGCTTTAAATTTTGACCCGATCGCTTTTTCAGGTGTGAACTTGGCAAATAGAAACAGTCTTTCTATGCTGGAAAATCATATTTATTGTGCGTGCATAACTTCGAGCAAACGCCGAGACCAACGGCTGTTGTGGTCTGGCGACGCGCTGGGTGCCCTGCACTGCGCGTAGGACCCAAGCGTCCGAGCCAAGGCTGACGGCGTCTGGTCTGGCGACGAAGAGACGTGGCGAGTGCGCTAGAGTCAACCTGTCTTCGTACTTCGGGTTTCGCAAGGTGACTGACTGCTGCTGCGGCTGCTGCTGCTGCTGCGGTACAGCAGTGTAGACTACGAGTACGTGTCCACGGAGAGGTGCGCGCCGAGTGCGCTTCTCTTGGTATCTACTGTAGGCCCGATCCCGCGCCAGCCGGCTGTAGTCTGGCGACGGACAGACGCGCCCCCCGCCGACCGCGCGTCGGGCGCGAAGCAACGTCGCTAAACAGCTGTGTCGCCATCCAACTCCTCGACTCATCGATCGTAATGCTGATGTTTCCTGTCATGGATAACATCTTGAATTTAGAGAGCATGCCCTTTTTCGATTTGAAAACCAAAATCCGACGACTTGGGTCATCGGTTCTCTATTCGATTTTTTTCTGGTCGGATTTCGCCAAAATCCGACGACTTGGGTCATCAGATATTCAAATCGATTTTTTTCGGGTCGGATTTTGCATATTTGGACTGCATAAGCAGGGGCATTCATTTTCGAGATCGAAAAATACAAATTGGACCCTCGAAATCAAACCGCACAGGAAACAGCCTGGGGCTGTTTCCTACGGGGTTCGATTTTTGAGCTTCAGATTTTGACCCGATCGCATTTTCAGACGTGAACTTGGCAAATCGAAACAATCTCCCTATGCGAAAAAAACAGACTTACTGTGCGTGCAGAGGTTTGAGCAAACGCCGACACCAACTGCTGTTGTGGTCTGGCGCCGCGAAAAGACGCGCTGAGGCGCTGCACTGTGCGTAGTATCCAAGCGTCCGAGCCCACGCTGACTGTCTCTGGTCTGGCGGCGAAGAGACGTGCCGAGTGCGCGAGAGTCAACCTGTCTCGATATTTTGTGTCGTGACAAAATGTGACTAACTGCTGCTGCTGTTGCTGCTGCTGTAGTCTACGAGTACGTATCCACGGAGAGGTGGGCGCCGATTGCGCTTCTCTTTGTATCTAGAGTAGGCCCGAGGCCGCGCCGACCGATTGTACTCTGGCCACCCAGAGACGTTCCGCCAACCGACTGCGCGTCGGGCGACACAGTGTCGCTATCCAGCTGTCACTATCCAACTTATCGATCGTTCTGCTGCTGCTTGCCGTCGTGGATAACATCTTGAATTTAGAGACATACCATTTTTCGATTCGAAAATCTGATGGCCCAGGTAGTCGGACTTTGGACCGGAATCTGACGACTTGGGCCATCGGATTCCCCAATCGAAAAAAATCCGGTCAGAAATAGCATATTCGGATGGCATAAGACCTATGCCAATGGAAACGCGAAGTTCAAAAGTCTTTTTTCAAATATATCGCTTTCAAAAAACAGCCGAAAAATTTCTCGTACCGCCGCTGTGGGAAAAAAAGAAAAAAATGTTTGATTTTCTATTTTTTTCCCCCAACGGCTGCAGGCGGCGTAATTTGTGTTTTTCTGGTCGCAAATTGTCAACACGGTGATCGAAACCAGCTCGTGCGACGATCGACGCTCGATCTCGACATAGACACTCAGCCCACGGCCAACCCACTCGGTATCTGGCAAGCCCAACGAGTATAGATGACGGCCTCGAAGATATCAGGCGGATCCATGGTCTAGGGGGCGAGAGCTTGCCGGCGGCGTCCTACGGTATCCTCCCAAACCTGAAAAAAAAGTCTATTTTTTGCCATTCGAGACGGATGGAGAAGTTTTGTCTACTGTTTTGTGCAAACCAGCGGCCAACTGCTTTTTTATCACACGCCTGGTCAGCTCCCGCCACATGACACCGGCCATGGTGTGAAGACGGTGACCCTAGGGTGGGTCGGAGCCCCTAACGAGCGCACTCCGTTCAGAATCCATGACGCAATCGTTGTTTTTGTTGATCGATGTCCGTCGAGGACTCGGAATCTCACCGCTTCGAACCGAAGATCGGCCTGAGTTTTTCTCAAGCCGATGTTGGCCAAACATCGGCCCCAGATTTGCTTTTTTCGGGCTTTTCCAAAAGTTAGGAACTTTTTTTTTTTTTTTGGGTGGCCCGTAGGAAGCGTGTTCTGATTTTTTCTGGCGGGTATCTTTGAAATTCAAAGTTTGTATTGCAACTTCGCTGTACCATTGGCATAGGTCTGAAGAGCAGGTGCTTTCATTTTGAGATCGAAAAATACAAATCTGAAGCTCGGAGTCGAACAGCATAGGAAACAGCCTGAAACAAAATCTGACGACTTGGGCCATCGGATTCCTCAATCGAAAAGAATCCGGTCAAATTCTGCATCTTCGGCCTGCATTTAAGCTTATGCTTCCATTTTTGGGAAAGAAAAATACAAAAATACAACCTCAGCCCGTGCGTGAGAGTTTGTAAAAGGCTGTTTCCTGTGCGGTTCGATTTCGAGCTTCAGATAAGTATTTTTCGATCTCAAAAACGAATGACCCTGCTTTGCAGTCCAAATATGCAAAATCCGACCGGAAAAAATTCGATTCGAGAATCCGATGACCCAAGTCGCCGGATTTTGGCCCAACATCCGACGACCTAGGTCATCAGATTTTCAAATCGGAAAATGGCATGCTCTCTAAATTCAAGATGTTATCCATGACAGCAAACAGCAGCAGAACGATCGATGAGTTGGAAGGTGACACAGCTGTATAGCGACGTTGCTGCGCGCCCGACGCTCGGGCGGCGGGCGACCCTCCGTGGCCAGACTACAGTCGCCTGGCGCGGACTCGGGCCTAGAGACCAAGAGAAGCGCACTCGGCACGCACCTCTCCGTGGATACGTACGAGTACTCGTACGTAGACTTCACTGCTGTACACCAGCAGCAGTCAGTCACAACATGGGACCCAAAATACCAAGACAGGTGGCTCTAGCGCACTCGCCACGTCTCTTCGTCGCCAGACCAGAGGTGGTCAGCCTTGGCTCGGACACTTGGGCCCTACGCGCAGTGCAGCGCACCCAGCGCGTCTCTTCGCGGCGTCAAACCACAAAAACAACAGTTGGTCTCGGCATTTGCTCAAATCTATACATACCAGTACACAATACATCTGATTTTTCCGCATACGAAGGCTAATTCTATTGGCCAAGTTCACATCTGAAAATGCGATCGGGTCAAAATCTGAAGCTCAAAAATCGAACCGCATAGGAAACGGCCAAAAAATACAGTAGTTGAGACTTCCCGAACAAACAACAGGGTACTTTAGAATCGCTTGCCACTACTGTAGAACAAGACAGCGCCATATTTACGAAAATGAAAAGCTGGATAAATGTGCACATCATTTGACAAAATGTAACTCGTATGTGTGATTTCACCACGGCGGTCACGGCTTGCGGTGTTGGGGTGGTGGACACTCGGGCTGCTGCTTTCAAAGCTCAACGCTCAGACTGGCGATTACAAATTGTAAAATTCGGTAAAAAATGGGATATAGACGAAGCGTATTAGGGTGTGTCCAAACAGAATCGAAAAGCGCAATCGTAAATCGAATTCATTTCGATTTCGATACAAATTAGCCGACGTGTCCGAACAGAATCGAAAAGTGCAAATAGAAATCCAGGCGAAAAGCAACGTAGAGCACAACCTACTTGGGCCGTTCGCAACTGTGCACACATGCCGGCAATCTAGCGCTCGGTAATACAGACCCACCGCAGAAGCAGGCAAACGCGGTGGCCTTTCGATTCCGGGAGGTCGTTGGGCCTCCCATGGAGGTGGTGGCGCGTCCAACGTTGACGCCCCGAGATCAAACTTGAAATCATACTGAGGACGAACTTCTGACCTCGTTCTCGAGTGTATCATCCTCAATTTTCCTCAAACTATGTTCGCTTAGGCTCGAACGCCGGGAAACAAAGACCCGAAAACGTCGGGGCTGGTGTTGTGCTTCGCCTGCTGGCTGTTTACGGGGAGGCTGTGCGGCTGTGTTGCCGTGCTAGCTGTGCGTGGGAAGCTGTGCACGGCCGTCCTGATGTGATATTTTGACGTGGCGTCGCTGACCAGTAGGACGCGGTGAATTGTTGCTGTGCGTGCTTTCGATTTCGTTTTCGATTTCCAGCCGTCAACGTTTTTATTTTTGCATTGGGTTGTAAATCGTTCATTTTCTCGGAACCTAAAAAACAAAGGGGAACATGTTTTCAACAAAGACCAATCAGGGCCGGTCCTATCGAGGGTAAAATAAACGGGAAAAAAACGAAATGAAAAAACGAAAAACAGGACTAAAGAGTACGTGAGTTTTATTGGTCAAATTATAAAAATTAGAAGTAGAGATCCCGATACCTCCGTTTTCACATTTCGTTTTTTTAAGTCCCAGAGGACTTGACAAAAAAACGAAATTAGTGTCAAATAAACGAAATATGGGATACCCAGGGTCGAAGAGGAACATAGGAGGAGCTTGAAGCGTTGGGATGAAGTTCCGATAAAGTTTCTACGGCCGGTTGGCAAGCGCACGATGGCCGAGGTAGTGCATGTGGCTGCCACGCGGCTTGTCTGCTGACGGCGCGAGCACATCTGGGTAGGGAATCACCATGGGGTGCCCTCGTAAGAAACCGGGGGATCAGGAAGTGGCTGTGGCGGTATATTTTTCGACATCAGTCCCATTCAACATTCAAACGTCTGCCATCGAACAGCGATGGCCGATACACAAGTTCTAGAGCACTCCGTAGAGAGCGGGTTGGACCACGAGAACCGCCTGCTGTGGAGGGTGCCTTACGTGTGCGAGTTGTGTCTATCCACCGTCGCTGTCGAGGGCTATCGCCGGGAACCACGGGCTGTGGCGGTTGAGTCATTTCGAAAAATTGCACCGCGTGAAAATTCGACTCAGCTTCTTATTTTTGCTTCGTTTTTTTTTCGTTTTTTTGCCCTCGTTAGACCCATGCCAATGGTACAGCGAAGTTGCAATAAAAACTTTGAATTTCAAAGATACCCGCCAAAAAAAATCAGAACACGCTTCCTACGGGCCACCCAAAAAAAAAAAAAAGTTCCTAACTTTTGGAAAAGCCCGAAAAAAGCAAATCTGGGGCCGATGTTGGGCCAACATCGGCTTGAGAAAAACTCAGGCCGATCTTCGGTTCGAAGCGGTGAGATTCCGAGTCCTCGACAGACATCGATCAACAAAACCAACGATTGCGTCATGAATTCTGAACGGAGTGCGCTCGTTAGGGGCTCCGACCCACCCTAGGGTCACCGTCTTCACACCATGGCCGGTGTCATGTGGCGGGAGCTGACCAGGCGTGTGATAAAAAAGCATTTGGCCGCTGGTTTGCACAAAACAGAAGACAAAACTTCTCCATCCGTCTCGAATGGCAAAAAATAGACTTTTTTTTCAGGTTTGGGAGGATACCGTAGGACGCCGCCGGCAAGCTCTCGCCCCCTAGACCATGGATCCGCCTGATATCTTCGAGGCCGTCATCTATACTCGTTGGGCTTGCCAGATACCGAGTGGGTTGGCCGAGGGCTGAGTCTATGTCGAGATCGAGCGTCGATCGTCGCACGAGCTGGTTTCGATCACCGTGTTGACAATTTGCGACCAGGAAAACACAAATTACGCCGCCTGCAGCCGTTGGGGGAAAAAAAAGAAGAAATCAAACATTTTTCTCTTTTTTTCCCACAGCGGCGGTACGAGAAATTTTTCGGCTGTTTTTTGAAAGCGATATATTTGAAAAAAAACTTTTGAACCTCGCGTTTCCATCGGCATAGGTCTTAGGACTCAACCTGCTGTTTTTTGCGAAAAACGAAAGTTTATTCGTTTTCTTTGGGGGGTTTTTGCGTTTTTTTTTCCCTTGTTAAGACCGGCCCTCAGCGCCTTGTTTATCATCATTTCGATTTTCGATTTCGATTCTGTGTTTGGACACGCCCCTACGCATTTTGCAAAGCTGAGTATCAACTATTCATATTTATCAGTCCAACTCACAGCTGATGCATTTTGTAGGGTTGGGTCCTGGATCAGTATCTACTGGCAGTACTCCTGTACTGCCAGTACTCCTTGTACTGGACTAGAGGCTGTCAGTACAGCCAGTACTTGGCTCACTTACGTACGTCTTGCACTATGCCTCCTGAACCACATGGAAACCCACCGAATTGCGCCGCATCAGAGGGGAGAGGCTCTGTGAGACGATGGCACGCACACACTAGAGGGAGTTGGGTACACACGATGGAACAATCTAATATCAGTAGCAGCAACACGCCCTCAGCAGACCCAAACGGCGGGTCTCAAAATCGCGAAATATGACCGCTACCATGGCTTTCAACTTGCTTCAAGATGTTTCGGGAGCAGCTTGTTGATGAATGGAAGGTGTTGAATACACAGTCATGTGACTAATAATAGTGATTATAGCTACTCTATGTCACCGATGTCAAGAAAATTAGTCAACATATTTGACTGTTATTATCCACAAATATTTTGCGTTTACGTACTCGTACTATTAATATTAATAAGACCTATGCCAATGGAAACGCGAAGTTCAAAAGTCTTTTTTCAAATATATCGCTTTCAAAAAACAGCCGAAAAATTTCTCGTACCGCCGCTGTGGGAAAAAAAGAGAAAAATGTTTGATTTTTTATTTTTTTCCCCCAACGGCTGCAGGCGGCGTAATTTGTGTTTTCCTGGTCGCAAATTGTCAACACGGTGATCGAAACCAGCTCGTGCGACGATCGACGCTCGATCTCGACATAGACTCAGCCCGCGGCCAACCCACTCGGTATCTGACAAGCCCAACGAGTATAGATGACGGCCTCGAAGATATCAGGTGGATTCATGGTCTAGGGGGCGAGAGCTTGCCGGCGGCGTCCTACGGTATCCTCCCAAACCTGAAAAAAAAGTCTATTTTTTGCCATTCGAGACGAATAAAGAAGTTTTGTCTTCTGTTTTGTGCAAACCAGCGGCCAACTGCTTTTTTATCACACGCCTGGTCAGCTCCCGCCACATGACACCGGCCATGGTGCGATAACGGTGACCCTAGGGTGGGTCGGAGCCCCTAACGAGCGCACTCCGTTCAGAATTCATGACGCAATCGTTGGTTTTGTTGATCGATGTCTGTCGAGGACCCGGAATCTCACCGCTTCGAACCGAAGATCGGCCTGAGTTTTTCTCAAGCCGATGTTGGCCCAACATCGGCCCCAGATTTGCTTTTCTTGGGCTTTTCCAAAAGTTAGGAACTTTTTTTTTTTTTTAGGTGGCCCATAGGAAGCGTGTTTTGAGTTTTTTTGGCGGGTATCTTCGAAATTCAAAGTTTTTATTGCAACTTCGCTGTACCATTGGCATAGGTCTAAGCAGTGTTTTCGATTTATTTATTTTTTATTTTTACTTCTCCAAAAATTCTCCCGAGGTAACTTTTTGAGGTAAACTTCTGAAAAAAACGCGAAAAAGTAACTCAGCGAAGTCAGGATTTCATCAAAAGTTGCGGTAACTTTTGGCTCTCTGTCTCATTGGCCTACACACACCGAGCATTATCCCGACGCAGAACGCATCATCTCAAATCTTGAAGGATCAAAACACCGAGCATCTTCCATGCCACCATGCTGCTTGCTGTACGCATCACGACAACCGCTGGGAGCACAGAGGCTCGAGAGGTGTAGCTTGAGTAAAGAGCGCACGAGCGGCGTTGGATTGTGCCAGCGGGCCGCCCCCGCTGCTACGTAGGGTACACGCTTTTGCCTACTTGGTGACGACGTGGAGGATGCTTCGTTCCAAAAAAGGACTCACAATCACACTCGTACTCGTACTCGTGCTCGCACAGAGCGCGACAGCTCGTGTATCATTTCGATTCCACCGCACTGGAGCAGCAGGAGCAGCAGCAGCAGCGGCGGCGGCAGCAGTGGCCGCGACAGTGGCGGCGAAGCGGAGCCCGCCGGCGCTGTGGCGTGCGTAGGCTGAGCGCAGCAGGAGCAGCAGCAGCAGCAGCAGCAGCAGCAGCAGCAGGCAATCCGAAAAGGGAAGCTGGCTGGTGCTGGTGCTGGAGCTTGCTGGTGCTGGTGCTGACGCTGTTTATTTTTGTTGCTCAAGCTGCCTCTAGCTGCGGCTAGCGCGTGCTAGCTGCCGCTTGCTGTGCTGCTGCTTGCAGTCGTGGGCTGGCAGTGGTGGCACCGCTGTCAACTCTGCCGCCGAAACGCTGTTGGACTGCCGTTGCTACTCCCAAGCTGTTTTTCAGGTTTTCGTTCTTTTTTTGGCGCGTTTGCCTCACCTCCCCCCTTCCCTGCTTATGTTCGGAGGCGTCGCCTGCAGGATTTGTTTTACCTCACTCGCGAACACACCGAAATCGGGAAGGGAAGGAAATTCACTTTTTTGAGCGCAAGTAAAGTTGTTGTTTTTTTTACCTCTGTCGCAAACACTCTATTTATTACTCTATTTATACCCGAGTGCGGCAGCATCGATAGTGATCCCAGATCGCGTAAAAACACGCCTCCGGCGGGGGCCCCCACCAGCCGGGGGGAGGGCGGTGGTCGCGGCTGCCCCGCAACCACGCAGGGCAGCCGCGGCACCAGTGTACTGTTTGGTCCCAGTGTACTGGCGGGCAGAACCAGTACCCAACCCTACTATTTATTACTCTATTTATACCACAGCAGTAGTATTTTGTACCAGAGGGTATTTCATAATTAAAATTAACTACCAACTGTTTTCGGGTGTCGTTTTCAAGGGAACATACCACAAAATTGAAAGCACTCCGAGTACACCAGATCAAACTCACAGCTCTGTGGTGCCGACGCGGCAGCTGCAGGCCGGGCTCTGGGTTTCCGCTTGGGGACAGGCTTCGCGAGGGGCTTGACCGTCGATAGGGGTTCTGGCGGGTTGGCACCATCAGCCCCTTCTTCCCCATAGTCAATAGTCGATGAGAACTGCTTCAAGTCCTCCACTGAAAAGGCCGCAGCGGCCGCAACACACTCCGGGCACGTACAATCCATCGATCGTTTGCACGCCATGGTGGTAGTCTTCTCGTTGGGGCACTCGTGCTGTGTCTACCGTATTCAATGCCCGTTGCCTTATGTTCAACGGATTATTCAATTCAATTGAAATGGTGTTTCAATTGTATGAAGGCGGTATATACCAGGGCAGACAATACCCCCATCTAGTCAGCATGTGAGCACGAAAACATGTGAGCACGAAAAAAACACCTCTGAGAAGTGACCTCTATGACGAGAGATTAGCAACCGACAGCAGTCACATTCTCGGCTCCAGTAGAGCATCATCTTAGGGTGCTGGCCGAGCGTTGCCCCGATAGATGAAACAGGTTTTCACGACAAGCAAGAATATATTGCTTGTTGCTTGAAAAATTGTATTCCTCCTCGGTGCGAGCTTCGTGCTGCATGTTCCCGGTTTACAAAGTTTAAATTTTGTTCGCGGACCTTGCGACGGGACGACGGAACCTCGTGGGATGCTCGCTCTTGATCAGGACGGAGAACTTCCCTGCGAGGTAGAGTCTGTGTTTGCCTTGGTGGACGAGATCCACCAAGGATTCTGCAATGTGCAACCATGCTTGTCCACAGACCAGCTGGAACAAGTTTACGACGTGTTGTTCCATAGGATGGTGCCAGACCGTTTGAAAAGCTTGTCACTGCCAGACAGCTCTCTGGAATATGCCTGGAGCCAACTCTTGGCGAGACTCGACAAGCGTCAGCATCCAGTATCCTGGGCGAACTTCATGACCCGGATCCTTTACTTGCTGAATACGAACAAGGGGCAGGATAGCGGGCAGTTTTTCTTGCATATCTTGCACTTGGTTGCCCTGCCGGCTGAAGAGATACAAGAGGGGCTTGGACGCGCCATCCTTCGTGCGTGCATCGATAGCGTTGCTGGCCGAGAAGCGGTACTCCCAGGTGGGGAGCTTAGACAGCTGGCCTCAGAAGACCTAAAGTCGTTGATGTACTGCGTAATCGCCACCCTTCGGCGGAACGGTAATGCACCTGCCGTATCGTCACCAAGCAGCACACGGACAGGAGGAGCTGGAAAAGCGGAGAATGGGATCCTCGCGATTTCCGTGTGCGGGCTACGGTTGATGTTTGATGTCGCATCCTACATCCTGGCTACACTCCTACGGGCCGGAGGGAGCACCTGGGCATCCCAGGGAGGCGGAACTCGAAGAGCCTTGGAAGGAGCCTTGGAGACTTGGCGATGGGATTTTCACGTAGAGGTCTGCATGATTTCATGTGCAGTAATCATGCATTTGTTTTGGAATTTGACCAGCAGACTCGACCGCGTATCTAGGAGTAGCATAATTATAATATTTCATACCAGGTACCATGGTAGTTGCTTCATCTACTCGTGATGTTCCGTACTGCTGTACGATTCGTTATAACGCTACGTACGAACACTCCCCTTCGGTACGTAGCAATTTTTGTGATACCATTTGGAATCGAGTCAATCGCTCTCAGAGAAAGAGGCGAGCTTCAGCACGTAGGCTACCTACACACATCACGGATAGTCCGAAGTGTTTTCCTGAGCAGGACCCCGAACCGTAACCGGAGAGAGTACTGCTGTTGACAACGACCACGTCCGCGACAGGGTAGTAAGTGGAGTACGACGAACAACCGGCCTGCGCTTGTCGCGATTCGACAGCAAGCTGTCAATCAACTCTGACGCGTGGATTGTATGGTAATTTCCCCCTTCCGCGCACCCTGTAAACGCACAGAGGTTGACTTCGAGCACATGTATGATCCTGTAAATCATTAGCATGCCCGACGCAATCCTACTGCTGCAGCACGTGACAAAATTACACTCCGTCTGGTAAATTCCTGGAAACCGTTGGTGACAGGTTGTTCGTCTCCTGCGCGCATGCCGACTGGAGGAAGTTCGAAAGCACTTGGTACTCACTATCGCCAGACCTCTGTATGGTGAATGGGGGCACATAGGGGCGCTGGAGGAGGTGTGGGGCTTTATAGCCCACGCGGTAAGTAACGTGCCATGTACATTCAGTAACTATTGAAGTGGAAAGGCTCACCCACATCGAGATTAGTCACAATGGTTGAATTTTGCGGCCATGCACCTGGTATGAAACGAAACGATGCAGAATGTCGTACGATATAGTACCGCCGCCCTACATACATCCTAGACCTGATCATGGTGGCGTGGGAGGCACGATCCCCCGAAAGCCTGCCTTGCCGAAACTTCACCTGTGCTCATGGTTTTTGAAGGCGGTGGGCCTCCTTGTGTTTTTATTCTTGCGCTTCATACAGGATGAAGAAAGCGCCGAAGTGCACCTTGCAATGCTGTGCATTTTAGCCGAAGACCTCATGCGCTTCCTGGATCTGCCTGTTCGGCATGCCCAAGCGTTGTGGAACCTCATCTACTGTGAGTCGAACAAGCTCCGTGGTATCTGACCCACGTTTGATCTTATTTGGGAAGTACCGCAAAGAGCGTCGACTTCGCGCAGGGGGATGAAGCGACCGTTCTTCGGCGCTCGATTTTTTTTCTCGGACGGGAAGGCTGCCAATACCGAACAACATTGAGGTGTTTCCGGATAAACCTGGTCGAGAGAGAGCCTTCCGAAATATGATGCTCGACTCGATCACCCTGATCGTTTTCGAGCAAACTATCAATAGCGCTGAAAAACGATCGAACCCCCGTGCGAACTCAACGGTCTTACCGGCACTCTTTACGGTACCCGAACTCCTCTGACGTTTTTCCCGCCGCCTCGGCCGCCTTACTACCTTACAGTGGGAGTTTCCAACAAGTCTGACCTGTGCCGACGAAGAGGTCTACACATGTTGCAGCGAGTTATCGCTTGGGCGGATGAGTCAAGCCACTGCACAGACGAAGATTCATGCGCAGAACCTTCTTCAAAGCCCCAGTCGTCTCCTGGTCCGATCGTCGGTGACCTTGGCACGAACGAGGTGTTCTCTGGGTGAGAAGTATAATCACTCTCCGATGGCTGTGCCTTGCCTGCCCCGGATCGCAACATTTTGCATGCAACCACCCGCGTCTACTTTAAATAATACAGCAATATTGGTGCCGTACGTCTCTCCTCATTTTGCAAGACGTTCAGGGTTCTTGGTGTGTGAACTGGCACCACCCTCTAGACCATATTCGTGTGTGTGCGCCTCAGGGAAGCGCTGGTGCAATGGAAAGAGTACGCGCGGGTCTTGGAGGTGTTGGAAATGGAGACAGAGACGCATCTCTTGGATCAGGTGAAGCTCTTAGCCCCGCCTCTGCCAGGTTCTGCATTGTCAAAAGGCATGTTTTGTTGACTACCTGCTAGAACTGCCACCATGTGTGCCGCTCTATGGGACGTAGGAGGCTCTGCCAGCACCATTCTGAATTCGTGGCAGAGGGTTGAGTTTCAAGGACAGTTTTCGTGTAGATTGACCAGTCAGTGATCCTTGAGGCGACTGCCTAACAGTCACGGCGAATTGGCGCCATCTTCCGTCCACGTGGGGGTTTCGGTCCCTATGGATAGACTCATGTTACAGGTCGGCCTGTGTTTCACAGTTCGATATGCATGACAACAAGTCACACGAGAAGCCAGGCGTACTTATCGTGTCGCGTTATTGACGTCAGGTGGTTCCGACTGTGGAGCGCTTGTGCTGCAAGCTTAGCTCTGCTACGTCATATGGTGGGGTTGCTCCAATGGCATCAGAATTCAGATGGATCGCCATCCCCCTTGGTGTTTTGATCGGCACCGGAAGCATTGCTCGCAGGCGGAAGTTGATGTATCGCATTGTCAATCGCGATCTCGGTCTTGGCAAAGTCGAGGATCAAAGCGCTGGAGGCGGGAACGGTGTTGATGGCCACGGGCTGGGGCACATGGAGGAGCGATGGGTTGCCCAAGTATTTCTGCCGGCCCTGGACCACGTTGGGTGGCACAGGTGATATGGTGATTGTTGATTGTGCTATACCGAACCTACTTTCACTGTCGTAAATTGAGTAAACTCCCCTCTGGCGCACGCTACTGGGTGACATTACTTCATCCTCCTTTCTCCCGTGCATGCTGCCGCATCAGCTCTGTCGGCAAGGGAAGCCTGTACGACTTTTCGCAGTCCGTTACGGACTTCCTTCGCTGCTATGTGCGAACGTTGTCTGCTCCGCGGGTGGCCAACTTCCTGGCACTCGTGATAGAAGCGATCAGAAAGCGGTCTATCGGGTCAACAGATGCGCTGTGTTCCATCCTTGCCGCCTTTGATCTTGGCGATGGAACAAGGGTGCCTGCAATGGGACGTGACATGCTGTTTCAGCTGAAGGAGATGCTGCTGGTAGTGCTACCTCCTCTCAACGAGGTACGCGAAATTTTTGTGGGGCCCAACTTTTTATACTGGTGTAGATCGATCGCATGTCTAAGTCGTGTCCTCGCCCGGACCAGGAAACGTGGTGGTGGGCTCTGATCCCTGTCATCGCTTGAACGCGCAGGCTAAACGGATGCTGTTGCTCGATGGAGTGGTGCAGATATTGGAAACCTTCACGGACTATGAGCAGCTGGTTGTGTCCCTCCCCGCGCAGCACGAAATGTTCGTGTCGTCGTCTTTGAACCTCGTGATGAGCGTCCTGTCGGCCATCCCTGATGATCTCGTCAAGCGTTGCTATTTGCCTCAGCTCGCAACATGGCTCGCAGCCCTTTCGGTCCAACGCGAAGGCCCTGGATCGGTAGACGGTACTGGGTCGGTACACTCCACTGGATCGGTCGATGGTCAGTCTAAGCACCAAAAGCTTCGGATGGAGATGTACAGAAGACGGATCGCAGCCTACGTCGAAAGAAAAACTGAAGACACAGGGAACGCTGATCGTGATCGTGGCAAGCTGGCTGGGGACATCGCCGAGGGGCATAGTCTCTGCGTTCTTGGTCTGGTTCTATCTGAAGACTTCAAGAATCAGGACGACTGCTACCAGGTGGGCGTATCTTTGCTGCTTGCTATTTCCTCCATCCTCGTGCATAAGGCATAGCCGCATGCCAGGTTTTCTATGCTAGATGCTGTCACTAATTTATTCGGCCTACGTTGTAACCCCGTGTTATTTGATACAATTTGATCAGGTGCTTTTGCGCGGGCTGTCGCCGCTCGTCAGGATACTCGGAAAGTGCTGGAAAGATCACTATATCAGTGGCGAGTGTGTCCAAGCGGCGTTGGTTTTGTTCAGTGCCTGGAGGGCAACGGTCGATGTCAGGGATGCAACAGAGAACTGGCGATGGAGGCCACTCGAGCCATCCGTTGACGAAGTCGTCAATCACGTGGCAACTCGGCTGGGATGGTTGATCGAGAACGCCTGCATTAGCCGGTCTCCAAGTGCAAAAGCTAGCACCGGGATTGACGGCGAGGATGCCCAAGTGCTGCTTGCGGCCCTATCGGAGGCGATGAAGTCGACAGCCTCCACAGCGCAGTTTTCCGCAGACCCACGCACCCACCGATCTCCCGGGGTCCACTCCGCCGCAGTCAAGCTTCGCGATCGCTGCGTATCGCTCTTGACCGCACCTCAAAGAGTGTGCTTGCCTCCAGCTGCCCACCTCTTGGCAATCGCATCTCTAGAGATTGTCGTCCGAGCGCAAGCGTTGTTGCAGAACCAGGAGGTTGAACTACCCGACCGGTGCCAACCGCGAAACGTTGATGGAGCCTTGTCTTCGTCCAGCGCTGCACGGGTCGTGTTTTCTCTTCTGCAGAACAAAGTGGAAGGTCGGATTGCATCGCAGAGTGGCTCGATTGGGCAAGGTGAGGGAGAACCAGAGGCAACATTGGCGCATTGAGCCCCAAGTAGCTCTCCCAGGACTGCTCTGATCTTCTGCGGGGGTCAATCACTGGGGCGTTGTTTTGTCGTTGGTTACGGCAGTGGTTATTGATTGACATGATGGCGTGAATGTGTGATTCAGCCCTGGAAGTGCAAAGTGCACCAGCAGTTTTGGCGATCAGTAAAATGTGGAAGAGCCCTGCTCGTTGTACCTCGCCTGATATCCCCACGTCAGGCTCCGACTCGGACTGGGGGGGGATTATGAAACAACATGAGCTGCGGAAATGGAGCTGTATCTCGCTTTTACTTCCTGTGGCGCTTGGTGTAGAGGTTGGAGAAGGCGATGGAATGGGGGAAGATCTCACGGTATCAGGTTCGTCCCGAATGAGTGTTTGCTATTGGAATACTAACGCTTCCACTCGAACCCGATTGCCATATGTATGTAGTGCCGGCTACGAGATATATGCCCACGTACTGACCCCGCCCCGTTCCTGCCCCAGTGTGTGACTCGATAGTGGAAGGAATTCGAGCGAGCTTGAGAGAGGAATTGCCGATGGCGATGGCATGCTTCCAGACGGTGTTCCCCTGCTACCTGCATGTCTTGCCGGAAGATGAACGGGCGGCGGGATTCGAAAATGTATTCGAGGTATGCTTCCAGCGATCACCCAGGAGATCAGTTCTGAGGGTCAACTACGGCATCGCCATTGCTGATACGTGTTGGCTGAAATGTTGCAATCACATTGCCTTCGCCGAGGATGCTGGGAGTTCTGGTCTGGGTGCACGGAGCGGCTGATACACGAGCATGTTTAAAGAAAGTAGCGTGCCCCAACAGACCTGCACTTTTTTTTTCGCACTGCAACTGTTTTTGTTTTTATATCGACGTGCCCCCAGCTGGTCTGGAGCGCCTTCAAGGAGATACGACGACCGCAGTTATCTCTTGTACGGGATCTCATCTCCGGCGCGCTGCATCCGGTTGCTCTGGCGATGCCAGAGCTGGTCGGTGCCCATGGCGTTTCTGGCAAGGTTAGTGGGCTGGTGCGTGCGATGTACTGTAGCGTGGCGCATGCAGTCCAAGCTGTCGAGCTCGCTGTCTTCGGTTGTTTCGTTGAAAGCAATAAGTGGACGTGATCAGATGAACCCTCCAAGTCCTGTGAATTTCCTGTAGTGCGGTTGCTTTTTTTTTTCAAGTATCCCGAGACAGTCCGGAGACTAGGCTAACCTCGCCCCACTGAATGGGCCTGTGTGCAGGAGCAGCAGTCCTGTTTGGTGGAAGCTTTCAACTGTATCCTGAAATTCGGTGCAGAAAACAAGCCGAACATTCTACGGGCTCTTGTCGAAAGGCTGACGACGCTGTGGCGGCGAAGCCCAGGTGGGTCAATCAGAATGGCGGCGAAGCCCGGGTATAGGTACCATAGGTACGCACGCAATCGTCTCTGGCCCGGAATCCGTAGAAGTCTGAGTCTTGCTCCCGTTTGTGCTTGTGCTTGCGGTTACGTTTGCGTGCATTCTTCGTTCACCCTCGATGTAGCATCCTCTCGCATCACTTCTCCGTTGGTGTTGGATCTGTTTTCCTCGCTTGCACTTCCCTCACCCGGTGTCGTCCATATGCTCCACCAGGCAGTGTGCTCAATCTCGTGCCGGGGATGGTGGAGCTTTTATTGTTCAAGGAGTGGGGACGGGGGATAGAGACTATCGGAAACGACGAAGCAAGAAGGTAAATTTCCTAGGTTTACGTAGGGCTTCTTCTAGCAAAAATGAAAAGTTGTCCGTCCGTCCGTCCGTCCGTCGTCACCCCCTTTCAGTGTTTACAAGACGACGCACGTTTTTTTCAAAACGTCTCCCAACGGTTCACGCCCACGTAGCGACAATCGATAGCCCTCACGGAGACGTTCGGTATGACCCAAACCCCACCTCCTGGGGTGTCGTGTGTGACGAGTTCTCAGACGAGCACCCGGACTGTCCATGACCCAGCCGGGGTGGCCGTCTCCTTGCACCTCTCCATGCCCTCGTGACACCCAGGGCACATACCGTGCGAGCTGCTGAGCAGCTACAGCAGCAGCGGGCACCCACTCATCCGCCATCGACCCACCAACCGACGCACTTACCTACGACTCACCAACCCGCCCATCACACACTCTCACACACTATCCCCACCCACCCACCCACCCACCCACTATCTCGTGTTCTCTAGCTTGGGCTTGCGCAGCCCCAAAGCTTCGCCACGATGCTTCAGGATGGCAGGAGGCCGTTGTAACCGAAAATCGACACTTGCCAGAAAGTGCCGTGGTTGAAACATACGAATCGCCATTGAGTAGAATTTTGGGAACACTAGTATCATGTTTTCACTGTCCTTTGCAACAGTATAAGACAGCCTGGTTTCGTCTCCAATCAGAAAACGGCTTTTTCGATCCACGCCTCCGACGGCGTAAGAATTAGCCTAAGAACTTCGGAATAAGAATTATCGGTACGAGCACGTCGCAGTAAAACACTCGTTTGTGTTTACTGTTTTTTTTCCAGAGATGGTCCCGTTCCACGAAGACGGGACGCGGAAAGCATTAACAAAAAAGGTTACTTATTCGCCCCGCCCTGTCCCCAATGGTACAATACTTCGATACTGCATGCCGATGCTGCACCAGTATAAAAGGAAAGAGATGCTGCCGCCATACTGCTAGTACACATAATGCACACTCGATGACAAAGGCGACCTCCAAAAACTGGATTATTTCGACGAGCTCATCCTGTCCGTCTTTCCCCTTTGTTTCTGTGTAAAGGCCGAAATTTCCGGGCAACCTGAAATGAAACAGGGCGTATATTAAACTACAGGCTGTTAGTACTTACGTCTACCTTAAACGATACCAGGTACTTGGGCCCACCTAGGGAACAGCAGAGCCATGCGTGTCGTTGACCCTTATGCTGAAAGTTGTATAATATGAATGCATGAATACCCAAGTTACTCGATCGCCCCAGTGGTCTGAAAACGAGCTGCTCATCTTCCTAGGCGGTTTGACCGTGCAATCGAATTGCGTCAGGAAGTTGATTCGTCTGTATGATACTTGTCGCTCGTCTGTTGACGATAACACGATAAGAGAAACACGGGGGGAGCGCCCGGTGGAATGAAAAACTTTTCAACGCACGTCAACGAGCTTTCATTTTGGCACAGTAGACTATTGTCATTCGTTCCCTTTGTTCTATTGTTACATGTAATGTTGCTGATGTACTCCGATTATCTTTGACGGCAGCAACGCGGAGGCTCCACGGCTGATGCTGCTGCTCTTCATCGACAATTGGCTCATTCCCGCGGCTGCAAACGGCCTTGAAGTGAGCAAAACTATTAGAGCAAGATGGTATGCCGAACAAAGAATATCCTGTTGTTGCTAAGTTGGCAGGTCGCAACTGATTTAGTGCATGCAGTACTGCGGTCTTATCTCGTACCAGGTATATCTCACAAACTACGTAATTAATGTCTTACGATACCACCATATGCTTTACTGAATGTATTATCGGTGACTTACAACGTAAGTTTAGACTTGTCTGGTTGTTTACTGAATGAACGTGTCATTGTAGGAACTTACCAATAACACGTTAGTTCTAACTCGCAATACCCAGTTATACTGCTGGAATATGTCACTGCTGGCTCAACCTGTTACTTTTTGCTGACCTTGGCGTGTCATTTTTCAATAGCCGTAACACGTTCCTGTAATGGTTTACAGTGTCTCATTCCATTGCCGGTGCTCGTATGCCGTGCCGAATTATGTGGCCTTCGCGTCTCTCAGGATTCTAGACGAATCCTACGCGCGCTGACTTTTCAACTCATGGAGTTGCAAGGATGCAAGGCGTTTAGGCAGTCCAGCATCACCGACTCCGTCGTCCATGGGCGCAAGCTTCGGTCGTGGCAGGTATGGCCTCCTCGCCTGTGGTGGTGGTCGTAGAGATGCTAGCGGTAGTGGATACCAGTGCATGTTTACGCCTCCCGCCGACACGTATGAGACCTGCTCGGCAGGCTCCAGCATCGACGGTTTAAAGTACCAGGTACTGGTATGAAGTTATTGTGTGTTGCTCATTGCACGGCCGTTGCACCTTGCATAACGACGCAGGCGCTATGCGTTCTGTGCGGCTACTTATGTGACGCAGCTCTTTCGAAGGCGGACGACCATACGTCGGAGGTGAGACGAAAACGGCTCGATGTCAATTTATTGTGGTTGGAATAGGTAGAGCACGCGAACACAAAAGTAGGCTACAATCGGCATCTGTCATATTACCAAAAACATGATCCGTACAAACAGAAGTGATTGAGCTTAACAAAGGCGGATGACGAACAGCGATCAGAAGAAGGCGCCCGTGGACCGGCCCTTCGCATGCCTGAGTGGCATGGGTATTTGTGGTTGAGGGAAATCAACGGCGCTTTCCCCCTTCGTAAGGTTCGTAAGATGAATGGATTCGCCGGATGACATGTGGTTAATGTTTTCACCCCGCCAGTGGGTGCCACACGCTTTAACCGTCTGAGTGGACGATGCGAACGGTTGGATTTCCTTTCGTATTATTGACGTGATGTTTGGTATCACCCTGTTTACCTAAATGCTGCTGCACCCGGCCTCATAGCGTTCCCAATTTTTGGTAATACATAGTCCGTAGCCACCGTAATTGAGCGTTTCTCACCACCGCTTTCGTGGCCCACCTGATGCACTGAAGCCAAACCTTGCGATTTGGACGTTGCCGTCTGGTGGCAGATTGTGGACGCCATCGCAACCTGGTTCTGGCCAGTGCATAGTCGAACTGCGCTTCCGCCTGTGCGGCAACAAATGGAGGTCTTTGCCGTGAGGATGTGCAAAGCGTACCCTGACAGGTTCCTGGGTGCAGTGATGAAGGTGAGGTCGTGGATGGTTTCGTGCTTTGCCATGGGCTGTTTCACGAAGCAAACAATACGCGAGGACTAACCCTCGTGATCGCTGACCGCAATTTTCTTGACTGCAGGAGCTGGCGGACTTCCGCTTGCCGGGCCAGGTGTTGTGCAGCCTCCTGATAGTTTCAGGACATACCCTCGTCGGGAAGAACCGTGAGTTGAGCGTATGACGCTTGGATCACCAACATCATATTACGCTCAATCCAAGTGCTTTACGTATGCGCCCGCCACGCCTCTATCAATCGTGCGGAAGGATTTATTGTTAGCGACCGTGTGCGTTTTTTCGACACGCCTGGTGCACTACCGCGGCTGATTTGGCGAAGCGAGTTGCTAATTTATACGGCCGCCGAAAAGGGCATGTCTTAGTGTCTTACTTTTGATCTGGGTGAAGCCAGAGATCCTACGTAGGTAGGTATAGAAGTTCTAAAGCCGGAGGGAGATCCACGCTATCCGACCGAAAATATCCGAAAACATTTTTTTCTGTTATGCTTTCCATCAGTGCACACAGCAGTTGACGATGGTTGACGACGGTTACAAACAAATATCCACCAGGGCGAGTTCCTACTGTAGGGATAGGTACACACTCTATTTTCCCTCAGCCGTGAAAGTTGCACCCATGCCCTTTGCCCTATTTATTTACGCTTTTGGTGCGTCGCCCCCTCGTCCGCCGTCCGCAGCGGTTGCTTCTGCCCTCCATCGGCGCAATCTGTTCGAGGCTTGCCTTCCCTGGATGGTGGGCACCCATGTTATGGGCAGGATGATCGCTCAGATCGTTTGCTATTCTGTTCTGCCCGAGTCGGGGAAAGGCACGAATGGAAGTCAACTGGAGGGTCTGTTTTTTTTCTTGCGCGACAACCCGGACATGGTGAGATGGCCACCACAAACACACAGACCACGCGCCTGGCCAGCAAATTGGCCCTCTGCAGTCGCCTCGTACTTCGTGGATTAGCTTGCTCTTTTTTCTTATTTCTGCGTTGGCCCTGCCTTCCACGGCACTATGTGGACTGGCACACTGTTGGTTTCTTATTTCTTCGTTGGGGCTACCTTCTACTGCACGTTGTGGACTGGCGTGTTCTTATTTCTTATTTCCGCGTTGACTGCAGATCAAAATGAGGAAGAGGCAGCTCGAGGCGTTCAACCAGGCAGACTGTGTGGCCATGTGTACGGTCAGAGGGATGTTGGAGGCGCATGGAACGCGATCCGATGGCGAGA
The DNA here is from genome assembly GCA_031213475.1 of Nereocystis luetkeana. Taxonomy (NCBI): domain Eukaryota; class Phaeophyceae; order Laminariales; family Laminariaceae; genus Nereocystis; species Nereocystis luetkeana. The sequence goes on along the minus strand of JARUPZ010000034.1, from coordinate 2,761,243 downwards.
TCGCCCCTACTCATATGTGCGAGCTCCTACAGCAGGTGAGGCTTTTCAACAGGCTGCCGGGATATAGCAGTGATGTAACTAAAATGTGCTTCATGCTTTTTTGCTGTGTTGGAAGATAGTTCGCGAAACGTGAGCCTGTAGTGTCAATTATAATACAATATCCTCGCTTTCCCTGATAATGGCTGGTTTGCTCATTCTTCGGCCCACAGACTATGGATGAGATCTGGAACGAAGCGCTTTACGACAAGAGCCGTGCTCTCGAAGAAGGACGGGCGTGGACCCAAACTACGGCTGCGGTATGATACGTCGAAATGCCGTTATATTATGATGATAGCGATAATGATGTTCGCACACTAGCGCATTTCCCTGAAATTTTGCCTGTGGTCACAGATACAGAATTGCTGAGTTTGACGTTGGTTTTCCCTGCATATAATCCCGCGCCTGTGGACCAAAGCGGCACCCCTGACCAAACCGCATCCGACAGCTTGAGTCGTTGGCCACGTGTCTTTCACAGGTGAAGAAAGGGACATGGTTCGAAGAGCACTCCGAGGAGCCTCGGGACGCCGACAACCACATCCAGCAGAAAATTCTGCCTTGGGACACGCTTGACCTGGTACGAAGGTGGTGGAAGTATGGAGTCGCCCATGTCGATCAATCTGTACGAGTATACTATTAATAGTGCGTCAAAGATGATCATAAAAAAAACGAAAAGAACACCAGACACGGTTAAGGGCGTTTGTACCCATAACCCATGAGGACATAAGGACCTTTGCTTATGGCACCGAGGAAGTATGTACCCGTGACGTATGACTGACTTCGTCAACATGTTTCTGCCATCCGGTTTTTCAGGCTGTCGAGTCGGCGAGTGCGGCTTCCTTGCAGCAGTCTACCGCAGCAGGCAGGATCCGGCAGTCTGTGGTGATGTGCGCGACCCTAGTGGACAAGGTTTGTGTTGGTTTGTATGGTCTTGCTGTGTGGTGCCAGCGCTTCGAGCATTGATTTCGAGGATTTGAAACATATGTCGTCATACGTGGCTAATATACTTGGCCGGAAGCGCGAGGCGAGAGCGTCAGTTGCGGGGAGCATTTACTGGAAGTTATTTGGACCATGAACGAAGCTGTACTATGCGCGGGGAGACGTACCAAGTGCGGTACCGGGTGTCCGCATTTGCCATTTTTAGCTCCATCATGGTGCACTTCGGAAAGAAATCTGGGGATACTGGCGAGTAAGCCGTTGGAGTTTGTATAAATACCTCGTACCATATTCGCACCTGCGTCTGAGACGACGTTTGTTTTAGGAAGCTAGCCGTCGTTCACGTTCACGCCTTAACGAGTCGATACCCGTGGATAGACCCATGCCTTGGAGTTTCCGCTGGTGCGCGCCCACGGCACAAGTCAGTATTGCCCGCCCTTTCCCAAAGAGCCCCTCCAGAGCGTTCGGCTATGATAGCCAGATTTGTTCCACACTCCCTTCTCGACAGGTACCCAACCTCGCAGGCTTGGCAAGGACCTGCGAGATATTCGCCGCGTCAAGGCTTGTGGTTCCAGACGCCCGGGTCCTGACAAATCCCGCTTTCAGCAAGATATCCACGGGAGCTGAACAATGGCTTCCCATCGAAGACGTAGACGAGAAAGAGCTCTTGCCGTGGATTCGGAATGCGAAGAGGCGTGGCTACACGCTCGTCGGCGTGGAGCAGACAAATAACTCTGTCTGCCTTACCAAGGTTCGCTCACGCCACTGCTTGAGTGCCCCTTCTGATGAATGAGTGAACTGCATCCAAACTTTGCGGCCTTCATTTGCACACATCGGATAGATCACGATCTAGATCCACAGCCGTAGATCATATGTTTTCCGCTGTGATGTGTTGTGCAAGAGCTGCGCAGGCAAACATGTGCGCAGGAGCCGTGTCGTCATACATCCCACCCGGCAAACATTGTCTAGATTGTGAAGAGAATAGTAAACAAGGGATTAGGAAGGGCCTGCCCGCCCCCATGACGGAGCGGACATATTTTGGATATAGCAGTGCGTTCGAACGAATCTTGAAACGTATGTGACGAGGTGCAGTTATAAGAAGCATGCACGAACCGCCAACGGTATATCCTAGATAAAACCCTTTGAAGAATCGGTAGCTAGAATAGATCATTAAATAGTACGATCATGGATTTTTCTGCGCTGCAAGATCTAGATCAGGAAAAAGAGAGATCTGTCGAATGTGTGAAGCGTTGCGTGCTACCCTAATATTTGCCGGTACCTGCTGAATGCGTTTAAATTTCTCGAGCTGACTCTTTTACATTTGGTGTGTTTGCCTCGTGGCAGATGGACTTCCCGAAACGGTGCGTTTTGATGCTGGGGAGGGAGAATTCTGGGCTACCACTTGAAGTGATCAACGAGATGGACTTCTGCTGTCAGATCCCACAGCAAGGCGTGCTGCGCTCCCTGAACGCCCACGTCAGCGGAGCACTGGCCCTGTGGGAGTACACCCGCCAAATGCTGGTCGCGTCTGCCTGAGAGGGGCACTGCAGAACCAGAGCGCAACCCTGTGCTATCATAATTCTTGGGTCTAGGCAGCGGAGACCCTATAGGGGTACTGCAGAACCAGAGCGCAACCGTGTGCTATCACGTCAGATTCAGAGATCCTATACTTGGAAGAGTGCATACACACTCTGCAGTAGGGGATTGTGGTCTGAGGTTGATAAGTCTGCAGTTCACTACGCGAATCCCTATAAATTCGCTGCTTTATGCATAGGAGCGAGCGGTATCGCATGTATCATACTGTACCGTTTGTCACGTAGTGGCTTAGAGTGACAAGGCTGCTGCGCTCCGTGTTTTAAGCTGGCACATTCAAGAAGCAAGAGGCAAGTCGGGAGTGTCTTTCATGTACCAATTGATTGGCACTCCCGTATCATAGGTGCCACTGCGGGCAAGGTGTGCCTGCCATTCGTATCTCGGAGAGAGTTTTCGACGCAAATATTAATTATCATATGGCGACAAGGGGTTCTGTCAACAACGGAAAAGTGAAAGGACCGCCGCTGCGATTGCTACAGGGAAAATTCCTGGCTGCTGTGTCTATTGCAAAATGTTTTTACCCACTATACCCTGTCCCACCTACAAATCCATCACAGCAGTACATATACTACATAGAGCGGGTCAAGCCGCGCTCACCAACCCATCGGGGACAGATATTTTCCAAAAATTGGCTGTCTCATTGCCCACGCCAACCTCCAACAGAAAAACTAGCTCTCGCTAAGTGCAATCCGCCAAGTGACGCAAAATACGCAGAGGGTCTGCTGAGTCCTTTACTCTTTAGTTGGAGACTTGGCCGATTCCTCTTGTGCGTTGCTCTGGTACAGCTCGTTGAAAACATCCTCAGGCTCCTGACAAGGTATATGACGTGCAGGAAAGAGGGTGATAAGAGCGCCAGCTGCCTATAAAAATGTGCTGCCAAAGTACTCAAGCGTGTTCGGTTTGGTCATTTGCAGGCATCTGCAGAAACGCACAGCCAGTCGCAGAGCCTCCGCTGCTAGTGGGTCTAGCTTGCACGCTCTGCACACCCAAAGAGAAATACAGTTTGAAGGATGGGTATCAAAAGATCGACTGCAAATATTGCAAAGCAGGAGGTACTCTGTGGCGTTTACAACATACCAGGTAGTTAGCACACAAGATCACACTCGCACCTCCTCAGAGTTTTTCTTGACCCACGCGATTAACTCTGCAACGCTGATCTGGCCGTCCGAGTCGGTATCCATCTGCGATCGCGGCAATGTTCGGAGGAGAAAATAGTTAATCGTGCAATTCAAGGCAATTCAACTTTGTCTGGGGTGTACCCTGCCGGGTTGGCGACAATGTGTAAGTGTGGCACTGCAAAGTAGTTATTAATAGTCAGCATGGCCGTGGGTTGATACTAGTAATTAGCGACCTTGTAAATTACGAACGGAGATCGTGCCGTCCGACCGTCCGACCGAATTTTTCCGAAAGCAAATACCTGGTACCTAAGTAGGTGTTTCGCAGGGATTACCTACAGTTACCTATATGCCGTCCACCAGCGCACACACTTAGTTGACGATAAATACACATTGTTATTGCCCTCGATGAAATGCATTCGAGCGCTATTCTCAGTTTGCTTGTCTTTTTTTTGTGAAGTTGTAGTTGGAGTTGGTGCGAGTGTGGAGAGACCAGTCGGCACCGGCACAGACAACACCCCAGCAGGCGGGGTTTGGCTCTCAGACTGAAAGTCTGCTTTTCTTCCTTGGAAAACCAAGAACAAAAGGCTCGCGCGCCTCATTGTAAAAAAACGGTTACTATATTACAGGACAGAGTGGTATGCCAGTACAGCAGTACGATAGCACGGCGGGAGTAGGACGCCCCACCCCCCCCAACAGCCTTCAATAGGTTGTGGTTTGCCTGGTCCATACGGCGGTGAAGTATACTGGAAAACACGTCTGCCGATATCTGTATATCGCAGAATATCTCCCCTCGCCTCCAAGAAAACCCACACGGCTCAACAGTTTAAACGTGACGGGCACACGAAGACGCTGAAAAATGTTTGAAATACTCCTTGTAAATGTTGCAGCAGATCTTGACATACCAGCACATGAGTACGTACGTACCTGTTTGTTGGTGAGTCTCACTATGTTAATCGTCTATGTTCTTGGCCTCTTCTGCTCTTGACATATGAAAAACGCAGTATGCACACATCTGTAAGATTGCAGGGGTGGTCCAATAGCGCAGGAGGTGATGTTCGTGATATCTGTAGGCAGGCTAGCGAGTGGCGCATTTTGATCCTACCGCTCTTTGTTTCTTAAATCGGGGGGGCGAAATATACGAGGGTAACAAAGTGATCGACACAGACGAACTGCTACACGTCTGTACAACACAGGATTGGAAAGTAAAAGCGAACTACTTTTCGTCTTGAAATTGATGCGATTTTTTCGTGCTGCTAGACTACTAAGTAGTGATGATGCACCAGACAGACTCTTTTAGAGCCTATACTATTATTACGGGGGGCCATATTAAATAGGACCAAAGATTGTTAGTAAAAATAGGGAAATATAGATGTTTTTGTATTCACCGTAGGTCCTAAGTAATATGGTCCCCCGTAATATTATTATACTATCAATAGAATAGTGGGAATGACGAAAGTGACAGATCTACCGTGATTGTCATTCCCATTGGTGACACACAGCAGCAGTGGTCTGCGGCGGGGTTTCTTGACATGTATTGCGCTTGTACGCACGACGGTTACAAAGTAATCAATACCAGGTACTACACTCGTGGTCGTACTATAATAAATTATACCAGGTAATAGACACATTTAAGGCCCGTCACAGCGAGAAACCTTTTTCATGATGATCGAATAGAATTAAAAAAAAATGATTTGATTCAAATAGAAGTTCGTGAAAAATAAAAAATATATGCCTTCGAGTAATATCGAGGAATAGCGGGGGGGGTTTAGATCGAATAAGGCACAAGGGTCAACGAACACCAGAGGGCAATCAACGAGGCGGGCGACGGCCCGCGCCCTCCCCGGGGCACAACCCGGCACACAGGCCGTGATTCCAATGGGCCCAACCCAACTACTATTATTAATAAAGATCAACTGGCGGTACTACTACTACTTAATCGGTAGCACAGCGAACAATACAGCGGGTTTTCTTTATACTTGATACAATAAGGCCGGCCATCTATCAACAGCCACCAATAGGTTGTGGCTTGCCTGGTCCATACGGCGGTAGTAGTGTATACGGGAACAATCGTTTTTTATCATACGACATGCGCACTTTTCCGACTAAGCACATGCAACAAGCTGTATACTCGTGAGAATTATGCTGCAAAAAGTAGCGTCTCTCCGCGGCCAGACTACAGTCGGCTGGTGCGACGATAGACGCTCGATCTCCACAGAGACTCAGCCCACGGTCAACCCGCTTGGTGGCGGGCAAGATCAACTAGTTTAGATGACGGGCTCGGAGAAATCAAGTGAACTCATGTTCTAGGGGGCAAGAGCTTGCCGGCGGCGTCCTACGGTATCCTCCCAAACCTGAAAAAAAAGGCATTTTTTGCCATTCGAGGCGGATTTTTTTTTCATACTGCGGGTGCTGTGCCGCAAAAAGTAATCCACTGCTGTTGTACTGTAAAAGACCTGCTATAGTATGCGAATGAAAACGCGAAGTACAAAAGTTTTTTTTCAGTTCGTGCGACGATAGACGCTCGATCTCCACATAGACTCAGCCCACGGTCAACCCGCTTGGTGACGGGCAAGATCAACTAGTTTAGATGACGGGCTCGGAGAAATCAGGTGGATCCATGTTCTAGGAGGCAAGAGCTTGCCGGCGGCGTCCTACGATATCCTCCCAAACGTGAAAAGAAGAACATTTTTTGGCATTCGAGACGGATACGCGTACAGTAGTACTCGTCGAGAATTTTTTCCATCCATTTTGTGCACACCAGCAGCCAATGTGCTGCACTGAGCGTAGGGCCCAAGGGCCCGAGCCAACTCTGACTGCCTTTCTTTGGTCTGGCGGCGGAGAGACGTGCCGAGTCAACTCGTCGGTATATTTTACTTAACAATGTGACTGCTGCTGCTGGTGTTGCTGCTGTGCCGCTGCTGCTGGAGTCTATACGAGTACGTTTCCACCTAGAGGTGCGCACCGAGTGCGCTTCTCTTGGTCTCCAGGCCCAAACCCGCACGGTGGTATGGGATATGGGATATGTTGGTGGTATGGTATATGGAAGAAACACCATGTGGTATGGTATGTGTTGACGGTATGGTACGGGAAAAACACAGTATATGGTATGGTACGTTTGCGGTATGGTATGGAATGTGTTGACGGTATGGTACGGAAAAAAACAGTATATGGTATGGTACGTTTGCGGTATGGTACCATGGTACGGTGTCGTGGATGAATTATATGGCTAAAATTTGCCTGGTGGTATGGTCTGTTTCAGTATATAAGGTCCGTAAGGGCCGAATACGTCGTACGAATATCATCTGCAACGAGCTTATATATCGGCCATTGGAAAGTGTTCGAAAATATAAGCCTTGCGGACAGATAGACAGGCATATATGCATTTACCAAAACAGAGACTCAGTTCTACAAACTGAGAATTACCAGCAACCGTGAGTTCCCAGCGAGAGCTACATCTTGCTAGAAAACGGGTGGCGACCTCCTCCCCTCGCGCGATAAGGCCTCTTCGCAGCTTTGTTGCGCTGTGCTGTGCCCACTACAGCCAAACGAACGTGCTCACATTCGCGGCGATAGCCTTGGCCTCTTGCTCCGTAGAAGCAGTTGCCAGCACGTGCTGCACAACGTGCGCTATCTCTTCTGCCGAGACCATGCCATCCTTGTCACGGTCCAAGACGTGCATCTTGTCTCCAATTCGCTTCTCCACGGACTGGATCTCCAGCTCAAGCCTGTTGAGCATGGAGGCCAGCTTGGTCTGCACCCTCTCTACGCTCTTGTCGACGGCAGGCTTCATTGCGCGGCCAGGATACATAATACATACCGGGCAGGACACAAGACGCAGGAAAAGAGAAGCGACAGATCACAAGGGCGAGGAGCATACGGTACCAGTTGTTGTCGGGCACGGGGCCGTAAGAGACAGGACCATGCAGACGACTGATACGCATGCTGAAACCAAACTACCAAAACACATTGAGGGTTCGACGCACCAATACATATCACACATGACCTACCGAAAAAAGGAGAAACCGGATACCATAAACACTCGCCCGGCCACACGCTTCACTGGAGTACACTGTAGTACACTGCAGTACATGGGGCATACCAGGCATAGCTACATATACACCTACCTCTTCTGCCTTTGCACCTTCGACCTCCGCGTCATCCTTAGCATCTGGCGCAACGCCATCTGACGGCGAGGTGGGTGGTGCAATGGGTGGGATATCGCATACCAGGTATAGCGCACTAGGAGCTTCAGCCAGAGCACACGCAGTTTCACCTATACAGGCTAGTGACAGCATACCAAGTACCAGGTATGCTCATTTGAAGTATTTGATACTGATATAAGTACAGCGATTGAACAAGCGAACAGGTCAGCGCCTTCAAGTCCTTGCCGCGAGCTAAATACAGCGGTAAGTGGTTCGAGCCCGCTCCGACTGGTAATCCAAATGGTGACAAAGAGATTCAAACCAAACAATTCAGTGACCCCATCTGCTCACATTACGCCAAGATAACAGCATGTCTACACCACCTACTGCACGTACATTCTGAAGCAATGAAGCATATCATGAGTAGAACAACGCACTCTAAAAGTAGTTCTCGGGTACGTTTCGAAGCGATTTAGCGCGAACCTACCTTGCGCCACGACAGCAGATAGTGATGTCGCCTCCTGCTGCTGCGCGTCAGGCGCCTTCTGCGTCTGCCAAGTACAAACAGAAAAGAGAGTCATGTATTACTCTGCCTGGAGCAGGATGGGTCTGCAAATTTTGTCTGTCGTCCAACAGCACTCATCGAGGAAAAAAAGTACCAGACTCGGTTGTCCAAGGGCTTCACAGTTCCCGGTGAAGCGATGCCTCACACGAGCAGGCCCAATTATACCCAAGGAAGGGATATTAGAGGCGCAGAGTACTCGCCAACACATATCCACTGCCTCTGCAGGGGTTGACTGCATCAAACAAAGCGGCTTCTACTAAAGCCATCGATCAGAATGCTCTCAAGCGCGGTTAGTTGTCGGGATCTGCCCGCACACAGGAGGTCGTGAGTTTTTGCAGTACGAAAGACGCGTGCAACGGGATAGGGTAGCATCTCCATTTTCTGACGCCGCTCACATGAGGAGCTCTGCACCTCAGTCAGCAACCGACTTCCAGAAAAAAGGTAAAAGCTGCAAAGTGTACGCCCGATAAACAAGCACGGCTCGCAAACGCACGACGGGCACACCTTTGCTGGTGGTGGTGGCAAAGGTTCTGCCTGGGGCTTTGCCTTCTTCTGGCCGGCGGCAGGAGGTTCGGCGACGTCCTGCGGTCGAGAAGACGGCGGAATTCGTGTCGCCGCGCCCTCAGCTTCACCCGCATCGCTTGTTTCTCCGTTTATTCGCTCCCCCTCGTCAGACTGCAGGACACCACACGACAGCGGGTGACAGGGCACGAGAGGGTAGCCGTGTCGGCCAAAACAAGAGGAAAAACAGCGCATGACAAGGCACGACAGGGTAGCGGTGTGGGCCAAAAAAAAAAACAGTGCGTGCCAGCGCATAAACAGGGCACGACAGGGCAGAGGTGTACGCCAAACCAAGAGGACACTCAGCGCGTGCCAGCGCATGACGGGGGTTGACAGGATAGCGGTGTTTGGAAAAAAAAGAGGAAACGGTCGGGGTTCTCAGTACTGCTCGGATAGAGGACAGTGGTCCATCTTCCGCCTAAAAAGTGTCAAACAAGAAACCCAACATGCTGACAATGTGTTCGTACGTGGCACGCCGAGTCGCGACACCACGCCATGATCAATGTGTTTGTTTCAAGACACGCGAAGTCTCGACGCCATGCCACAAAAAATCATGCTCACCTTGCCCAGCGATTCTTGCAAGGCCGCCTTCATCATGGCCAACTGTGCCTTCTCCTTCTCCACGCTAGAGGGGCTGGCCAACGACTCCAAAGCATCTAGCTCAGCGGTCTGAAAGTTCGACAAGGGCAAGGACGGAAATCAAGGAGAGAGCTACTGTACAGTAATTTCGCCGACTGCGTGATTCGGGTACTGCGCGACACGTCAACTAATTTCCTCGTCCGAACCTGAACATCGAAGACTAAACCGTTCCACTCAAACAGTAAAAGTGCAAGCAAGATGCTGTCATTCTTTCGATAACTGCACCCACGTTTTAAGAGACAACCTGCTTGGAATTAGTGTGGGAAAGTGTTGGTTGTGGTTGAAGGGTTAAGCGATATAATGGCACGGCTGCTTGTACCTCGAACACTTTATTGCATGGATTGATTGCCCGCTCACAGTCAATTTGTTGCCGCCATCCTCCGGGTTGTCCTCGGCTGGCTGGCTCTCTGACAACTCCTCCGTCACCTCTTGCGCACGCTGCCCCGGCACCGCCTTCAGTGAACGGCCGCAACATGTCATCCCCAGTATGGGAAAACGGAAAACGCAAGCCGGTTACGGTCGAAGGGATGCTGCCGTCCCTCCCCGTTTAGAGCACCGCGGCTGGTACATCATCCCTTATCCCTTCGTGACTACCGCAAATCTAGAACGAGCGCTTCCTCCAGAAAGCGTGAAAGAATACAACTTCGGAGATTGAACCGCTTGATATCGAGGCACGAGGTATCATTTCGCACAGTGCGTTATACGTTCCCTACGGCTAGTTCGTGGGCGTGCTGACCTGGGCTGATTCAGTACCAGATGCTTTCTTTGCCTTCGTGGGTTTGGCTTGCTTGGGGTCCACCAGCCGGTCCCCCGCCCCTGTGCCCATGGTGGGTGTCACGATATCTGCTTCGGTGGAGATCGGCTCTTTGCCCCCCTCTGCTCCCGCCTTCGGCACTGCCGCAAAGTGACCATGGCCCTCTCGCATAATAACTTCTGGTGTGACGTCGCCTTGAGCTGTCCTAGCCGCTGCTTCGACGGCCGCCTTCTGGATGGTCTCGTTCACAGCTTCGTCCTCTGCTGTCTCCTTCGTGCCACCGATAAGCGTTAGATTGAAATAGGACGGGCATTCACCTTTGTTTAGTCTAGCTAGCCACGGACGGTGCGCAATGAAGCACGGCTCGATGCACAGCTTCGACACATTCTCTGCGAGGACTACTCGGCGCCTTCGCAAGCAAAGCACGATCGCGAGTTATCATATTTACTCGCAGTACATACCGTATTCGACGCGATGCCATCCAGCAATACGCAGACACACCGCGCGCTAAAGAACAAGCAGGCTATGTAGACCCACGGCGCATCTACCATTCAGCAGAAAGCCCCTTCGTACTTTGGTATGTACCTGGTACCAAGTATGATGTAACATATGCGAGGCTCAGCCCCTTTAATAGATACTGAGATAGATCCCTTGGCCCGTTCCTGCACTGTGTCTCCTGCACCGTGTCGGCAAAGCGACAGAATCAATCCGATGCGTCTCACCGCGGCTGCGCTCGTCTTGGATGCGCTATGAGCAGCCTTGACAACGTCGGTCTCGTCCATCTCGGCAGCCTTGAAATCCTCAGCCTTCTTGGCTTCCTCGGCCTTCTTAGCTTCCTGTGAAAGAACGTTTGCAGTACGAACACTTTCTCAACAAAGATGCACAGAATGACAAAAAAACATTAATCATCTCGTGATAGGAGCGTAAAGGCCCGATATCCGATCCATATACCGGCATATACATTAAATATTATATTATGTAGCGGCCAAAGCCGCAAGTGGTGCCCAAACTCCAAGCCTCCCCGTTGCTCGTGGGAAGCCCATGGGACCCTCACCACTCTTGCTCTTGCTCAACAGATTCTTCTTGGGGGGCGATATTCTACAGGATGGCAACACGACGCAAGCACTGTAGCCGAAAATACAGCTCGAGTATCATGTACCTGGTGACCCCGAAAATGCAGCACGGGTAGCCGACGTCACGAGATTACAGCACGATTCATAGTATTGCAGTCCAAAGTACGAAGTTGCGAACATACAGCAAGTTTAGCCGAAAATATACCAAAAGCAGAAATTACAGCGCGAGTATTGTAGCCGAAAATTCAGCACCCTCCGCGATCGACCGACCTGTGCCTGCTTGGCCTCCTCTCGCTTCCGGTTTTCTTCCTCGATGAGCTCGTTCTGTCGTGTCAAAGACTCCAGCTTCCTCGTGCGGTATTCTGGTGTCTTCTGCTCCTCCCTGGAAGCCGCGTCAATCATAACCTGCGCCGACCAAAGGGCAAAAGGGTTATTTACGCAAAACGTCGCGGTAGCCGCGCCTGCAACCATCAACAAGGGTTTGAAAACCACGAGGGAATACTAGCAGCGGGTATCTCGCTCGCGCTGCTGTCGTGAAGAGACGGAATAACCACAAAGCTGCCGTGAGCGACAATCCCTCCCACGAACTGCAACACCTAATAACAAACATGCCTTAGCTATCGCTAGACACTTGCGCAACACGACATTCGTAACTGTCGTCGGTCGACTTGTGTGCGATGGTCGATTTGGAGAATTTGGATAACCGTTTAATATAGCAATATCGGTCGTAACAATCAACCACGAGTGGGGGGGGGGGCTTCGCCGAGGCCTGAGACTTGATGCAACACGTGCAACGCTCGACCTTAACGTTCGGCGCTCACCTCCGTGACGACATCCTCGTCCATGGCGGAGATAGACTGCGCCAAAGCCTTCGCGGGGTCGGGCGCCTGAAGGGTGAACGCCCGGCTCATAATGAGCAGGGAGATGGGTACGCTCTTCTTCGTACTGCAAAGTGCCACCGCGACAAGAAAACATCGGAATAACATCGACAGCACGTACGACGGCGCAGCGCGGAATGAGCATGGTTGAATGGTTCAGGAGGCAACATTCGGGGTTGTGGTTGGTGCCAGTCAAGGCGCCGAGGGTTGAAGTAGCGCGTGTGCAAGTAGAAACGGCCTTAGTGCAATGAACACGCGCCATTGCCTGGCAAGTTTTCTCCTTTTACGCTACAGTCCGTGGTCCCCCACCTTACACTTAATCACCATCTCGGTGTAAGTCACGCAGAACTGCTGTAAAACTACAACATCTTCTTGAAGTCAACCAGGTATACACGTAAAGTGCGCTGTGAATAGAACGAGCTCGTTGTATAACTATTAACAGTGGTCTCACCTGAGATCCAGCCACTGGCTTAGCTGCCTGACATACCCCTGCTTGGTCAGACCCGTAGCGCGCATGCCTCGCTCTCGGCATGCTTCCTGCACCAACATGGACCAAAAGCAAGACAGGTCCGGGTTTGGTGCAAAATGGATACTCCAGCACAGTCGAATCCTTCATCATACCGAGAAGCAGCTCCTCGTCAACATGAACTAAAATGCGCTAAGGAGGTACGAGTGATGTACAACTGGCGGAGATCGGGGTTAGAGCGAAAACAATGAAAACAACGTATTATCAGTAAGATGAAAAAACGGCTTATGTGTGGCACGAAGTATGCGAAGAAAAGGAAGGTCTGCGTTGTCAAGCAGTTTCCGTTGATATTTTTCTCATGTCTCGAGAACGGACATGACACAGTTTGACGCTGTCTTTGTAAATCTAAATGCCAGTGTATACGTTACATACCAGGTACGTAGTTGAGATACACTGGATAACGACGATTAACACCTGTTTTGAAGGAAAAGCGCAGAATCCCGGGGAAAACATGACTGTAGTAGCTCTTCCAGTCCAAAACTATCGACAAACAAAATATCGCAGGTTGAGCAATTGCCGACCTGCACTGACCTGAAGCTCCTGCTTGGTCAGACTCGACACTCCTTCCCAGAGGATGCGCTGGTCATCCTGCCAATAAAGACACCCCAAAAGCAGGACGACGATGCATGAGACAATTGCGGGCCAGCGACCGACACACGTGGCAAAGTCTGGCGGGCTTTCGCCGGAGCGAATGCATGCCCCGATCTTGTACCTGCTGCGCTTGACCTCGCCTACACCGTACCAGTATCAGCTACAAAACCGTAGCAGCTCACGACTTATCAAAACCATTCACCAAGCATATTTTCAGCATCGAACATCGAACGAGCAGTCGTCACCGAGAAAGAAAGGTAACAAAAATGGTGTACCGCACCGTTTGGTTCGAAAAGCCACCCTTTCACGCCGGAGGAATGCACCTGTGTGATGGCTCGCAGCTTCGAGCGGAGTTGGAAACGCAAGAAGTTGTCGTTTCCGAATGGGGGGAGCCCCATATAGCGGCACATGTTTACCAGGCCAGACCGCGAGATGTTGTCCATAGTCAGCTCGTCCTGAAGAGACGCCGATAGCGGAAAACGCAGAAATTGACAATATTGCACATCTCAGACAGACGATCGATTCCAAGTTTATTAGCTAAGCATTTCAAGGCAGGTTCTATAGTACCCTATGTTGCAGGGTGGGAGCCGTACGTATAATCTGCGTGAACATGCTTCCTGGGTTAGATCTGTGCTACACAGATCCTGTTCAACATCTAAAAAACAGCAGCTTAGGATCTGGAGTAGATGATGTATCTGTATATGATTCATCTGTAGATAGATAGATAGATCGCATCTGTCCGAGGTGTGCATTGTGATAATAATTTCGTACCAGGTACATAACCAATGGGCGCCGAGACAGGGACGGGGTCATGAGTTGGTCAAAACAAGATATACCAGGTAGGACCGAGTCATGGGTTGAACAAAATAAGATATAGGGCACAAGGTCGATGGAACGCAAGGAAGCCTCCGCTGCGTCGGTACAGAAATTGGCTAACGCGGCACCATACATTTTCGGTGGGGCAACATGACCTTTCTTGGGGATCCTCTACCAGTGTACCTGGTACGTAGGAGCGGCACGTTTTTGCCTGTCCGGGTAAGTATGTATCAGGTATCAACTTGCCAAATAGTATAGAGCCAAACAGTATATACTTGTTCTGCCTCACAGATCGCTCACGCTCGTTCACGGGCGACCGGTTGTGTCTACACGGTTTAGTCTGGTTCGACATTGCATAGCGTGGTATTGATATGATGCGGAAACCTCATTTTATGCACTCAGAGAGACCACACCCCATAATAGGCAAGGCACCTTGAACAGCTTGGCAAATTTGGGTATATCCTGGTTGGTGATCTCCCCCATCTTAGCCTTCTCGATGAACTCCGTCAGCTCGCCCGTCGTAGCCTCGGACTCGCCGCCGTCCTCCGCCCTACAGATAGTAGTATGAAAAGAACCATAGTGGGAAATATTGCTACGCCTTTAATAGCAGGTAGCATACACTCGGAAGCAGCGCCTATGCGTACCCTGGTCAGAGAAAATGTTGAGTTGTCCGCAAGGGTTCCATCGGTTGTTGCCAAATTGATACCAGGAACAATAGTATCCGTGCTTAGTACGCCACAGGAATGAGGCAGGGTGTGTGATTCCACTCTCTCCATCGTCTTGCACCTTTTAATGCATGCAGCAGCGGTTGTGTCGGAACTAGTTATACAAAGTACTAGGTATGTGTAATACCTAAATAGCGTTGCTTTGCCTTATCCTAGTGAAGGTCGCGCAAACACCCGTACTCGATATACCCTAAAGCAGCCCAGGAACACTCTTCGTCAAGTTTCTTAACGTGGCCGGAAACCCCCCACCAATGAATCCGTCATATAGAGATGGGTTCGAGTCGATATTTATGGTTCCATGTTCGCTTCAAGAAGTGCACGAGACATCATTAAAAAAAAATGTTTACAGTAGGAGAGTACCAGACATACCGTCATGTTTTTCCTTTTTTTAGTCATCACCTTTACTTTCCAGCCTAACTCGTATGAGGTTTTACCCTCAGCGATCTTCTGGACAAGCCGTGGCCACAGGTGTCATCCCTTCTCCACCACGGTACGTGCCTTTATTTTTTTGTCGCGCATAGGGTTCAGCATTCCCACTGCTCGTCGATTTTCATCGAATGCAGCTAACTCATGCTCTCGCGCTTTCCGCTTGGTACACAATAACAAGCCTGACAGAAACAGCACTAAAAATAGCAATAGCTCCGACGAACGGCGAGCAACTGGCGTAGTACGACGACACACCTCGTTTTTTTCTTAACCGCCATGGCCGTGACCGTCTCCTGAAGAAAGCCAGCGTACGCCATGCGCAGCCGAAGCTCCTTCTTCAGCTTCTCTTCTTCCTTCAAGCTGTCCTGAGGTAACACAAAATGCACCATGATCGTGGGGGACAGAGACGCAATGAGCCGCTGAAGGCCAGAATCAATGGCGAGTTGCCGGAGAAATGATAAATAGGACAACGCAGGGAAACATGGAAGGCAGATCGTTCGCGCAACAGGTTTCTGCAACTGTCCAGTGCCGGCTTGGGTGGCTACCCTTCTACTTGATGCACAGAAAATTCGCAAGGAAAACTTTTTTTTTGCGCCAATGAATCAGAGGCGTAGACCATTTTCCAACCCGCAACCCAAAACTCGCCGTCATGCGGCCCAATACCTGGAATGTCGATGGAAGCATGTTGGGAAATATCCTCAAGGCCACCGGTAGGAGAAACTCCATGAACGGGATCAGCACAAAAGCCTGGAGACGGCACAAAGAAGCAGCGACGTACATATGGATATATATATCGTGTACGTAAGCGAGAGGTTGTTGTGCGAATGTAGCTCAAGAGGCGTCGAAGTGAGCTGTCGAAGTCATCATCGGAATCGGCAACAGCCGCAGCAGTAGGAGCATCATCAGCATCTTCATTAGCATCGTCATCAACACTACCACCATCATCATCATCATCATCATCATCATCGTTACCCACCAATATCATTAGCATGCATGAAATATGGTGTAAATACCGCAACACAAGAGTACCGGGGCTACACAAACCCGACCTGGATGGGCAGGGTTCTCTCGAGCAGAAACGGGTAGGTTGACTGTCCAGTGCTACTGTTACGGCGGTATTCGCTTTGAAACACACCAAGAAGGAACGGACGTCGTCCATCACTTCGAGCGAACTCAAGTAACATCACTGACAAAATGAACGCTGCAAGGCTGTGCTCAGCAAGCAATGAACAACTACTGTACACACGCCCAGGGGGGCACTCGAGCAGGCAATCGCATAGCGGAATCAAGCGGCGAGTTCAGGGATTGTACCACATCAGCCGAACGATCAGCACGATGTAGCAGCTCTGCGTACATCTTGGAAACGTGGATATTTCTGTTAACCTATGCCAACAAAGTGAAGAGAAAATATGTTTCTGCTGGAGAAGTGTAAACAACCTACCTACAGTAGTATAACACACAACGGTGGTCGCATGAAACGATGCTGTTCACTGCAAGTGGCAGCCCTATACAAAGTATCGTACTCATACATAATTCGAGATAGTACGGTCATCAGGGTGCACTTTGCGTTTGGCAAAAGTACGCTTGCGACTTCAACAGTGGATTTCTGTCGAGCAGTCCCCAACAAATCGGTGAAGAATTTGCAGTACACCGCACGATGCCTACACACCCGACCTTTCGTGCAGTGAAAAAACAACCAGCTACTATCATTGGATAAACACTCGTGATGTATTCCCCGTTGGTTCACGCAGTGAAATACAACAAGTACCATCGCGAACGTATTTCGAGTAATACACCCTCGACCCGACAAGTCAGCTACTCCAATCGACGACATTTCTCTATTCTGCTAAACACGCTTGAAAAGCGCCTGCCTTCGAACGTTGAAGGCACATCTCCAATGAAACGACCGCGAAAGCGCTGGATGCTTGAGACCCATTTAACCGAACTGTAATGGTTGCCACCACGAAGCTCACCGCAAGTGGGACCATCCGGAAAATGTCACTGGCCGTTCGAAGCAACTGTTTACGTTCCCTTCTCGTCATGGGGAAACCTCTGAGGATGCGCTTGATGATCTTCTTGGCGGCTTTGATGTCGTTCCACAGCAGCTTACACCCGAGCCAGTAGTGGCGGCCAAACTGCGAACGGCGTCAGGAAGGAAAAGCGCGGCCAACGGCGAGCAAGCGCTTCGTTGGGTGGCGAACGTCGTTATTTCCAAAAATTCCAATCATACATCTCGGTGAACGTCTGTATCCATATCTACATACCAAGTATTTATCACACCCCGGGCAATAGAAAATACGAATATAGACTACAGATGACAGGTACGAATAGGCTCCTATTGCAATACTGTCTTGGGTGAGGAAATGGCAGTCCATCTTGCGCATGGTTCGGCTCCCAGCGGCAAGATTAGCGAGCATAGATAGCTTACCTCCTTGAGGTGGTACTGAGCTTCAGCTAGCTTCTCCTTCAGCACGCGCGGATTCCGCATGATCTCCCAAAGAAATATTGTGAGCGCCTTGGTCGCATCCCACGTCATGACTGGAATCATCTTGACCATGGCAACAGCTTTCTTCCGGGTTAAGGCCATTTGGGATTGCTCCACCTGCATTCCGTACATAACAAAGAGCGCAGCTAGAAGTACGCGACTGAATGAAGACTTGGAGATACACGCGAACGTATGACATTAATCTCCTATTAATAGGAGTCATTGAAAAGGTCCGCACCGTGAACGGGTTTTCAATTTGACCCAATCTGAATATTTTGATGGGACTCCAACGAGCATAACGTGCTTAACAAAGCAACTTCGGTAGTACCTCCGGTATACCTCTACCCGAGGCTTGATGATGGCATACAAACGCTCCCTCAGATGGGAACAAAACGTGTGGGTAGTACCGCACGCAGGACATACAAGGCACTGTAACTCGGCAGCCATAAACAACAGCGCGCACCGAAGCATCGACTGTTTCCCGGGTATACACGGAATCACGTTCAATTAAAAAAAACCCACCTGCTCTGATGCCTGTTTGGGGTTCTTCCTGGCAGCCTCGTAGAGCTTGTACTCTTCTTGCAGGTCTTTGAAGCGTTGAGCCGACTCGTCCTTGACCGGCTCGATTTCTTTCTGTCCTCCGGTGCGGCACAAGTTCGGGCACAGCTGTCAGCGGTGTTCATGCAAGGTTTCGTCGATAATAATGTACTGGGATCAGACTAAGAGAGTGGCGTCTGAGGCTATTAATAGTGTGTCAACGTATCAGTCTTCAGGTAGAAATATTAAACTTTTACAGTAGTACCCGCAAGATGTGGCGCAAGCTTTATGATCTTGGTTTTCCAGGAAAAAAAGCCTCGTCAAACGGATCGTACGAGATTAGGTTGCCTTGTTTTTGTTTATCTTTAAGTGTGTGCGGGTGTGTGTGACTCAACATTTTTTTCGGCCACGTTTGTCCACGGCGCTCAACGCACACGGCACCAATGTCAGCCCCGGCGGGCTCTGTGCACGTACACAAACTAAAGAAACCTCGTGCTGGTGCGGTTGTAGAGTTGGTCGAGCTAGGTGCGGCAACCTTTGTACGAGGTACATGGCTGGGCCATGGTATAAAAAAAACAGTACCGTAAAGTATCATGACGGTTTGTTTTGTCGAGTTTTACCTAACGAAACCCAGCTCAATAAGTACTCGTGGGCAGAATGTGCCTGCCCACAGCAACGTTCGGACCGTGTCCCTAAGACATGCTGCAGGTGGTATTGTCAGCCCTCCCCTCCTACTAATGAGGGGACGGAGAAGCAGGGTAAGCTCTGCTGCAGATGGCGTACGGCAGTAGTAGTGGTGTTTTTTTAGCTCTACCTGACGAAACCAACTCTACGAGTACTCATGGGCAGAACGCGTCTGTCCGTTCGGGCCGTATCCCTCAGACATGCTGCAGGTGGTATTGTCAGCCCTCCCCCCGTACTGATGAGGGGACCGAGAAGCAGGATAAGCTCTGCTGTAGATGGCGTAGAGCAGAGGTAGTTGTGGCACCTGCTACGACACGATCTGTTGGACACATGTCAAGTTATAGATTTTTCTTCTTCGAATTATGGGAAACCAGGAAACACACCACAAAATCGAGTACGTGTACAAAGGGTTCATGGGTTAAACCGACAAGCCGAACGTACAGCGACGCTGACCCTGGTCTCTTGTGCCCTACTGCTGCTGCTGCTAACGTTTCTTTTTCCATAGGGCCGTTCCTCACGAACCCATAAAAAAACACGATTCGTCACTTTTTCGCATGACAAAAGATCACGATCCGTGACATGTACTTCAGTCCTAGCGAAAAAAGCTGAAAAACGTCACGTTTCGAGATACGTCCAAATTGTAAAAAATCCGATATTTCAAATCCAACGGTTTTTGCGGGCGGCGTCAAGTCTCGCGAGTGGGGCACGGCCAGGCCAGGCCGGGCCGACCGCGCCTGGCCCGGCCCGTGATATATTCGAATCACGGGCCGAAGCCTGACCCAGCCTGCGAAAATCCAATCTCACGGACCGTCGGTCAAGCCCGGTTCGCGAGATTCCATCCCATAGGCCGTCTGCCCGGCCTGGCCTGTGACATTCCCAGATCATTTTCGCTTTGGTCTTCGAGCTGTGGCTCCTACTCCTCCAAATTTCGAGGCCACGACTTGCTCGTTAGCCCGCGCCCATCGGTGTCTTTGCGTAGCAGCCCGTTGCCCACCAACGGCGAACGAAGCAGAGTCTGCTACGCCCCTATACCGGCCTTCGGATACCGTTGGTGCGCGTGGAATACGTAGTGCCTTGATCAGGCGTATTTCGAGACACAACAAAAAGTCATGAATCATGAGTGACGACAAAAAAATCACGATTCATGACAAAAACCTCACGAATCGTGTTTTTCTTTGTTCGTCAGGAATAGTTTGAGTGGTTCGTCCCCAAAACTGGACTGCAGTCCTAAAAGGGTTTAAATAACGAACCCAAACGTCACGGATACGTACGACCGCCTACGTACGACGGCACAGCAGTAGATATTATTTCGTGTTGGTTGAGCACAACAATCCGCATTCGCTCAGCATGACGCGTCACAGATATGATTACTGCAGGTACTACTGAGGTCGCGCCTCATGACCACGAATTTCTAAATACTACTGCAGTACCGTTCCGCGTGCTGTACGTACAACGTACAACACATATTAATAGCACAGCAGCACACAGCAGCACGTGTAATTTGCCGCCTCACGGGCGTGCCAGTACGACCATTATTGCGTTACTCTATACCGCATCTGGCTGACGCATGTTCTAACTGCATCGTGCAAGTCGCTGGTAAAACGTCCAAACAAGCAAGTGCATTAGAGTGTTTGCGATTCTTTTTTTTTTTACTTTTACTTCTCCAAAAATTCTCCCGAGGTAACTTTTTGAGGTAAATTTCTGAAAAAAACGCGAAAAAGTACTTCAGCGAAGTCAGGATTTCATCAAAAGTTGCGGTAACTTTTGGCTTTCTGTCTCATTGGCCTACACGCACCGAGCATTATCCCGACGCAGAACGCATCATCTCAAATCTCGAAGGATCAAAACACCGAGCATCTTCCATGCCACCATGCTGCTTGCTGTACGCATCACGACAACCGCTGGGAGCACAGAGGCTCGAGAGGTGTAGCTTGAGTATAGCGCGCACGAGCGGCGTTGGATTGTGCCAGCGGGCCGCTGCCGCTGCTACGTAGGGTACACGCTTTCGCCTACTTGGTGACGACGTGGAGGATGCTTCGTTCCAAACTAGGACTCGCATCACACTCGTACTCGTACTCGTGCTCGCACAGAGCGCGACAGCTCGTGTATCATTTCGATTCCACCACATTGCAGCAGCAGCAGCAGCAGCGGCGGCGGCGGCAGCAGTGGCCGCGACAGTGGCGGCGGAGCGGAGCCCGCCGATGCTGTGGCGTGCGTAGGCTGAGCGCAGCAGCAGCAGCAGGCAATCCAAAAAGGGAAGCTGGCTGGTGCTGGTGCTGGTGCTTGCTGGTGCTGGTGCTTGCTGGTGCTGGTGCTGACGCTGTTTATTCTTGTTGCTCAAGCTGCCTCTAGCTGCGGCTAGCGCTTGCTAGCTGCCGCTTGCTGTGCTGCTGCTTGCAGTCGTGGGCTGTTAGTGGTGGCACCGCTGTCAACTCTGCCGCCGAAACGTTGCTGGGCCGCCGTTGCTACTCCCAAGCTGTTTTCTAGTTTTTCGTTCTTTATTTTGGCGCGTTTGCCTCACTTCCCCCCTTCCCTCCTGATTTTCGGAGGCGTCTCCTGCAGGATTTGATTTACCTCACTCGCTAACACACCGAAATCAGGAAGGGAAGGAAATTCACTTTTCTTAGCGCAAGTAAAGTTTTTTTTTTTTTCACCTCTATCG
Organism: Nereocystis luetkeana; assembly: GCA_031213475.1. Classification (NCBI taxonomy): domain Eukaryota; class Phaeophyceae; order Laminariales; family Laminariaceae; genus Nereocystis; species Nereocystis luetkeana. The sequence continues at coordinate 2,739,496 of JARUPZ010000034.1, read as the reverse complement.
CAAACACTCTATTGTGCAAGCCGTTGTGTTTTCATTCTGGCCCATCCTTTCTGAGAGGTTGCTCTCCTCCCCGTCCGTGCGTAGCCTCCTCTCTTTCGTACTTACTTCTGACGTGTGTGCTGAGGTGCCATCGTCCCCAATAACGCGTAAGTTGAACCTCGACTGCTGTTGATAGTCGTTTGTGATCACGACTGGTGTTGGATTTTACGGCAATCAAGGACACCACGAAAATCGTTGCTAACGTCACGTGAAGCATCGATTGCGCGCATTAACACCGTATGCGCAAGAGCATGCAAGATATTCACCATTGCATCTCCATCTTCAGGGGTAACACAATGACCGAAGACCGGACACCGAAACATCCCACCAGCCTCACTCACATCGCTAGGCTTCAATAGACCTCCCATAAAGACCTTCTGGGCCGGCAGCCCTCGTCGACCGTTGCCGTCAGGAGAATCCTCCGTCTTCGAGTCCGCCTGCTCAGGGGGTCCGGAGGACAACGCTCTTAATGATTGCCAATGCACCCGCTGCTGTGTCGTAGCCCCTCCTGCCCAAGGACCGCAGCCGCCCAGTAGAGCTCCTTTGGATCGAAGCGATGCTCCCAAAGTCGCGCGCAGGACCGATCTCGTACTCGAATGTTGGGACTGGTTTGACTCGAGACACCGCTGTAGTTCAGAGAGAGCGGCGCTTTTCTTACGTGTGGCACCAATGGACTCCATTGGTGGACCTTCCCGAGCAATGCACGATTCCTCGACGCATCTGCTACCTACCACACGTAAAGTTGCACCTCCATAATTGCCGAGGCCACTACTGTCACCCAGGCGAGAGCGAAGATAAGGCAAAGGGTTGACAGCATGTGAGTCGGCCCAGGCACGGCGTACGTTTTTACTGCCGCCGCCACATGCGGACAAGTGCCGTTTCCAGGACCTTGTGAACCCAGCAGTCTCTGACTGTGGCGGCAATCTAAGCAGCCGCATGTACGACATGAATGTCGCACAAGAGATTGCCTAATGGGTGCACTGGAGTGAATGCTTAGGCTGGCCACCTGAGGGCAAGCGAAGCCACAGGAGGTATGTCGGCAGTCGAGAAACTTTCTTCGTTTCGTCCCCTGGAGTTCCACAATACTCGTGGAGCCAAGTACTCGGGATATTTCGAGTTCATCCCCGGCTTGAAATATAATGTCGAATGTTGGTTGATCAAGAGCGACGGCTGTTTCCTGTCTCTGTGATTGTTGTGGCATTTTGTTGCTGCTAGGTTCAAAGCTGTGGCATGACCACGGCCGTTTTTTCATCGTTTCGGCGCCAAGGCAGGGCTTCTGTGGCTGCTGGGTGGCAACGATGCATGTCAGCACGTGAGCTTTATGTTTTATGTCACCCGATGAAAAATTCTTGCTTTAGTACGTACCAGGTGGGTATGCTATATTAGTGTATACGAGCGTTATTATGCAATGTTCAATGATGAACGTCTTTTACGTCTTGCACTGCAGCAGCAGTCTACAACTTCTCCTTGTGGATGTTTTGCTGGCATTACCGCGCCATCCTCCATCCGCTAGCCTTTAGTCTAGTCTACGTACCTTTTCTTCAGCAGCACCTGAACTGGTCCCGTTGAAACCAGCGCACTCGCCATTGCAATGCGAATCACTTTCTCACTGCAATCTTGATCTTCCGATGTATCATGTCATACCTGGTACGTATTTCGGTACCTGGTATTTTTTGCTGCAGATCGCGGCAAGGCGATCTTCATTGGTGCGACTAAGGAGCACACAGGGAAGACTTCGGTGTCTATGGCTTTAATCGCAGGGCTCGTACGAAGGTACTGTCACACTGTTGTTAGTTGGCTCGGCGCTCCCATTTCTTCAGCGACGATATGAATACAGAGTAGTACCGCATTCTATCGGGGTCTGCGTACAGCAAGCAGTACGTATGTAGACTACTGCTGCTGTTCCAGGTACTTGTCTACCTGGTACGTTTCTTTTCTGCTACACCGGAAGATCTCGTAGCCGAATTCAGAATACTCGTAGAGAGAGCATCACATGTGTATGTGTGTATCTTATGTAACCTCTCGACGATTCTGTGCGCATTGGTTTGGACGACGCGGCGATGGTGCCGACTGGCGATACCGACTGTGAAACATGGCAAGGTGGGTTGCCGTACAAAAAACAGGGACCCTTTTTGAGCTGCCTGAAGCGCCCGACGTCCCGGTCCAGCACACAAGTGTATGTGTATGGCAGCAGTTAGTTACGAGCACGAATATCCTGCTTCGGGAGTTCCTACTGCTGTAGCGTCAACTTACAGCAGTAGTAGACCAACTACCTGGTAGTATTGTGAGAAAAAATGGAGCCGTGTCTTCTGGCGATTATTTCCTAATTTGAGGCTCCAGAAACATGTGCATGAGGAATTAGGACCATCTATTACTCGTATGGCTTCTGATTTTGGAAACTGGTGTTTATACCAGTATACTCGTACGTGGGGTGTGGGGTGTCGCAAATACTCCTGCTGTGTCGCAAATAGCATTACCCTTTGATATACTCGCAGCGTTGGCTGGTCTTGTTTGTGTCAAAGGAAGCAAAGCTAACGGCCACCGAGCGCCGAGTCACAGCGTGCGTGGTCTCGGCACTCAAGTCCGGGTTGATTTTCGCCGGTGATGTCGAATCCCCGTTGCTGCTGCTGTGTTGCTGTTACGACGTCGAATGACCATCGGTGCTGCCGTCGCCGTTGCGGCTGCTGCTATCGCTTCCATGTGAGGGTAATCCATATCTTACACGAGCGCCGTAGCCCGTAGGTACAGCTCGCCGTAGGTGTGATGCTTTGGCGTTGGTGACGGATATACTCTGCAGATGGGCAGTCGTGGTACTGCTGCTGTAGCGATAATACCCAAACTTCAAGTAACTCTCAGTTCCTCGAGGCATCAAAGACCGCTCAGAACTGGGCTCAGTTCTGAGAGGATCGGCTGAGTTTTGCCCCCTCTAGGAACTGAGACAAAAAAACATGGATTAGGGTGTTTGCGAAAGAACTGATTATGGTCGGGTCGCGAACCACAGGCTACTCACCAAACCAAAACATAATCGGGTTTGAAACTGCTTGCGAGAACCCAAAACGATCATTTCGGTTTTGAATTGGAAATAAAATTCTAGGAATTTAGAATACAGCAACAAATGACAAATAACGAAATAAAAGTACGAAAATGGAACACCACCGGCTTCGCACGAAATGCTGCTCCCTGCTGCTGCTGCGTGGCTCGCTGCGTTTGTGTCTGTTCTGTGTGCTCTGTGGCAAGTCATACGAAGAGTGTCAATCGATGCGACCGGGGCCTGTTGTGCAGTGCGTGCGTAGGCGTGCTGTGGGTGTGCCTGTGGTGCGGTAACACCTCTGGGGCCCAGAGTACCGCTACTGTGTTGCCGCAGCAACAACAAGCAGCACTGCAGAGCAACAACTTCAGCAGCAGTCCACAACGCACACGGCGCCGTCAGCGATGTTGAAGCTGCACCCTGCCAGCCCTCCGCCGCATATTGCCGTATGCCTTTGCCGGCCATAACGAGGGCTTCGCGTTGACACGGACTCGCCGCATGGGCCGTGCGCTTGGTTAGATAGCTTGGTGGTGAGAGGCAACCCATGTATCATGCAAAACTCCTTCTGGCTGCTGCTGTACGCTGTGCGATGAGAACCTGACGTCAACGATTATGATTTCTTGCCAAATACGATGTTTTCATTCGTCCGGGCCGATTCCGGGTTGTCCTGGCCAATACGGTGAAGATCCTAATCGAAACCCAAGAAGGCAAACCCAACCCGAATTTTTTGTGAAGATATGGGCCATATGAGGCCGTTTTGGGTCCTGATTTTGGGAAGTTGATTGTTTTTTGGGATCGGGAGAATAGAAATTGGCCAAACCAAACCATAATCGGAACTTCACAAACACCATATTTCCTATCCCATAATAGATGGTTCTGATTTTCAGACTTCAGAAATCGCTTAAAACTCCGGAAATAATCGCTAAAAAAATCCCATCGTAGTTCGTCTTTATATATCTGGTATTTTTTTTTTATATTACATTTTTGTAAAAATGGATTGCACAAGCTGTCCGCACCAAACGTGATGCCGGTACTCGTAGCTCTCAGAATTTTGACACAATGACAAAACAAAGCACAATTCTTCACACTGTAACCCCTGACTATTTTAATGCCTTCAGGTTCGGGCCAGAGCGCGTGAGTTACATGAAGCCCGTGGGTCAAAAGCACGTGTTGGTGAAAGGGAAGGATGGAGAAGACCTCAAGGTAGGCATTTCCACGATATGGACAAAGACGTGATGCAAGAAATCCCCACGGGGGGTGGGGGGTACTTGATAGGAGATATATACTCGATCTCATGCATGGCCGTAGTCGTAAGACCATAGACCCTCACATCCCTACAATGCTGGGACGGAGCTTGTCGGGTTTTCACCGACCAGGCAGACATTGCTTGCACCAAGCGCGAAGCGCTGTGAGGTGTCCGGCGAGTCGTATGAAGGGTGAGCTACATCCTTCTAAGAACCGCTTGTGAGGCGGACTTGCATACGGATGACAGCTTCAATGAGTTAATATAATTTCCGGTGTAGCCACTCCAGAGACAGCAATGGGAGTACTATGTATCTGCTTCTTGGGTGCCTTACCATGAACACTACGTGATACGGTAATTCCCCTTGTGCGGAGTAAAGGTTCTTTACCTCGCACAAATGATCTAACTCGACAACCCTGTGACCGACCGCCAAAAAAAAAAGAAAAAAACGGTACCCTGGTTGCCTAGCTCAAGTAGTGATCGGTATGTTTTACAGTGTCGTTGCCAACCGACGCCAACCTAACCTATATATAGTAGGGGGGGGGGTATTGACGAGGGAGCGGGAGAGGCAACGCCTCGTATAGTAGGACGGGGGGGGGGGGGTTAGGGGGGGGGAACGCCTCCATAATATGGGGGGAGGGGGTCGGGGGAAAACTCATTCAGGGGGGGGGGTTAGTGGGGAGGACAGGCGTGTGGGGAGAGCGCCTCATTCAGCTCGGGGGGGGGGAGGGGGTCTGGTTTGGCGCCTGTACATGACGTCGCAAACGGCGCATGGTGACGAAAATATTACACAGCAAGTTCTGTATTTCATTCTTCGTTATTCGAGGCACATCCAGATTGATTCAATGACGTGAGTGACGTCTACGTGCTACTACTGTGTACATCGGTCGCAATCCAGGTGGACAAAGACGTCGCTGTAGCCAAAGAACACTTCGGTCTTCAGGCTCCGTACGACGCGATGAGCCCTCTCGTGCTCTACAAGGGCTACACCAAAGATTTTCTTGACGGTAAGGTACGATGCACGAGGCAAAATTCAAGCCCTATCCGTCCCGTGGTTTACTGACAGGGGCTTGGTGCCTAGGTGCACATTGATTGACCTTGACGTACACTAAGTAATCGAGTCCACTTACTAACTTATGATGCATTGTAGAGCTCTCAACGTCATTTCCTTTATTCGTGCTCCTCTTGTGTTCCTCTCAGATCGACCCTCAGCACCAGGTGAAAGTAATCCGGGAAGGGTTCGAGGAGCTGATCGAAAGTAATGACTTCGTGGTCGTCGAAGGCACGGGGCACACTGGTGAGTTTCGATTTACCCAGTGCATCTGCTAGGTGTGAGGTGCTGGTAGTCCTTGATACTTGAATAACGATAACGACTGCGCCCACGTTTTTGCGTCCAAATATTGTTTGAGTTAGGGTGGGATCATTATTGCAGTACTAAAAGGGTTAAAAGCGCGATGGTGCCCTCTTGAAGGTTCGCTTGTGCTACCACTGCCTGACACGGGCTTGGAAGATCACCTGAGAAGCACCCGTGGGTTCATTGTTACCCTGAACGCGGAACCCGTTGTTTATCGTCAATGGCAGAAGCACCACTATCAATTTCCACTGCCACGTGGAACCCAAGTGCAACGATCACGACCACGCATCTTGTCATGCAGCCCTATTGTCAGTCAATAATGTTTTAATATTACCTCCCTTTGGGACCCCAGCAGGCGGGGGGGGTGGCGAAAACAGGTTAGGATGACCGCATCAGATTTACCGCATTGCCAGCCCGGCGTGCTGGAGCAGGAGATGTGTCCCACTGTAATGGCGATGCAAAGAGTTGTACGACACGAATGCAGCATGCTGATTGACGCTCATCTGCGCACTTCTGCACGCAATAAAATCGCAGTCGTCGTTGTATGGTCGTTATGCTACAAGCAAGCCAAAATATTTTTTACTTCCATGCCCCCCCCTTGAGCAGGGGTCGGCAGCATCGTTGGAATGAGCAATGCGGACGTGGCGAGCTTGCTGGGCTTAGACGTGCTGCTCGTGGCAAATGGCGGCCTGGGTTCGACCTACGACGTTCTAACGTTGAACCGAAACTTATGCAACTCCAAGGACGTCAGTGTGCGTGCTGTTCTCCTGAACAAGGTGTGTTGGTCTGCGATAGAATCGCCATAACATCTGAGTAAATTACAAGATTTTACGGTAGTCATGCTTCGTTTATGCAAGCTGCATCTGGTAGAGGCGTTCCACTGTAACTTAAGCCAGGTTGCTCGGCTCGGGGGGCGTATATCAGACTTGGTTTATACCAGGTGAAGCTTTGACGCAAAAAAATATATTTATTATTGACTCAACACCGTAAAACCCTTACCGTGACCCTGACCGCCTGGGAAATTTCTGGGAATGAAGCTACAATGAGGTGGTTGTGTGTGCTATCGATAATTTTGTCGAAGCTGGGCTAAGTCATACGGTATACACTAGTGCGGCGGGGAATCGCGGACAGTTGACTATGTTGCCGAGGGGAAAATCGAGAACGCAATTCCGCAAACACGCCCACTGTTCTCAAGGAAGGCGGCTTTTGTCGGGATATTGGGCGAATGGATGCGTGAGTTTAGTAGGATTCCACGTTTTGACCTACCGGTTGTGGTAGCACGCGGTAAAGCCGGTCTCGGGCATGAATCAAACCATAAGTAGCGACAAACTTTTCATCTCCGAGCCATAAGGGCTCTACTCTAGAGATGCTAGAGATGCTGGGGCTATCTGTTTTGACGCGCTGGATGAACGGTTGTGTCATCGTGCGACACAGGTGAAACGAGACAAGAAGGACATGATAGACAACTACATCACCAAGGCGTTGGCGGTCAACTCATGGGGTGAGCAGCTATTGTCATGGGGCTGAGTGGGACTCCACCGCTGGGTGTGATGGTCGTACGCTGCACAGTTTTCGTGGCTCCAGATCTGCGTGTAAGATCCTTACTTTATGCCAGGCACCTGATACCCGGTACAAGGTACACCTTCTTTTGTATCTGCATTGGTTGTTCGCCCACCTGCGCAACGCTCTTCCTGCTATAACTATGACCCGGGGGCACAGAGTTTGGACTCTCCCAATAGATGTAACCCGTCTCCTGCCTTGCATAATTTATTGGGCAGTGGGGTCAGCACTCCCTGCACTTTCTTCTTGCGCCGCACTGCTGTCCTTGTTGGCGCTAAGAGTTTTCCGCCTATATGCCCCATCAATATTTCCACCGTCAGTTGTATCGCATGTGTGCGCGAGTCGTGTCCTCGGGAAATGAAGCCGACGATGAGGGGATGCGAATCTATTGTATGCGTGTGTGTTCGCGCAGGATATCGCGGCTAGCTGCACCATCGGGGCCCCTTTTACTAATGCGAAGCCATCCTGTTGTTGCTGCAATCTTCCCCGTGAATATCTGTCATACCCGGGTGTGATTTCTACACCTCTCATATTGCATTTTAAGTCCACAAGTGGACCACTTGTGGTATCTGGAACGGATTCAGAAAAAATGTCTGTCTGTCTGTCCCATCAGGGTCACGCAATGGTCACCTACGGACAAATTTCTTTCGAAACGGCCCATGCCGCACGCATCAGGTCGAAGCCCTCGCGGAAGCGATCGTTATCGTCCAAACCACACCTCTTCGCGTGCCCAGTGTGTGGAGTTATCAAAGTTGACTTCCAGCATCCCGAACGGGGTGAGCTCGCCGAAGGCCAGCGGATTTTTTTTTTGTTGACTACTCTGTTTTCAAGTGGAATAATATGAAATTCTGGAAAACTGCATGCTACGAGCCATCAGCGGCACAGCACTCGCAAAGGCTTTCCTTCGTTCTTCCCTCCTTCCCGCTTCGTTCCGTCCCTTCCACGCTTTCTTTCCCTCTCCATCCCTCCCTTCCTCCCTCCCTCCCCCACTCGCTGTCTCCCCTCCCTCCCTCTGTTCTCCTTCCTTGCTGTCTTGCCCTCCCTGGTACCTGGTACCTAGGAGGTACTCTGCTCGTCGAGGTTTTACTTCTATACAAAAGTTAACCCCTTTAGAGCCGCAGTCCCGTTTTGGGGACAAACTACTTAAAATTTGAGTGGTTTGTCCACTTAAGGGGACTGCTGTGTTACTAGGGATAGTCATTTTTACTCGCCGAGATTTTAGTTCTATATATAAAGTTAATTGCGTTCGGACCGCTACGTGCCCGTCGTCTCTTGTCTTATAATGCCATCTTGTTTAACCCCTTTAGAGCCGCAGTCCCGTTTTGGGGACAAACTGCTTGAAATTTGAGTGGTTTGTCCCCAAAACGGGACTGCGGTTCTGAAAGGGTTAAACCATAATACGTAACATAAAAGCCATTTCGAAATTTGGTAAATCCTTTCGGGCTTTATTCCGTACCAGGTATATTTTTCAGTACGGCGAGGGTCCCTTTTACGACTGCAGTCCCGTTTTGGGGACAAAATACTTGGAATTCGAATGGCCTGTCCCCAAAATGGGACTGCAGTCCTAAAAGTGCGGTTCCTTTGAGTGCGGGCCCCAGTGCGGTGTTCAGACGAATGCGGTAGTACAGAGTAGATGGTATCAATAGCATGAATCGTAGCCCTTGGCACACATACCTTCTCCGGTATGTAGCCGCAACCTACACGTGATAGCGCAGTGAAACAGAGGCAGAGCTACAGGTCCAAAGTGTGGTATAGACTAGTTTTGAGTTCAGGATGTCCGATGAGAGCAAGTCGCTGGAGGCCGAGGCACACGCGCCTACTACTGCGCGAGGGGCTCATGCTGTTTTAATTGCTGCGTAAGCACAAGCGGAGGTAAATGCTCATGCTGCTGTAGCTGCTGTGCAAGCGGAGGTCGACGCACGCTGGGTAAATACGATACTCAAATTTGCAAGTTGCGTAATACCAGGTGTGATACAGACTATTAATAGTTTTGAGTTCAGGATGTCCGATGAGAGCAAGTCGCCAGAGGCCGAGGCTAACGCGGCTACTGCTGCGCGAGAGGCCCATGCTGCTTTGATTGTTGCGCAAGCACAAGCTGAGGTAAATGCTCATGCTGCTGTAGCGGCTGTGCAAGCGGAGGTCGACGCCCCATCCTGGTACCAGGTACCTGTAGGTACTCTGACCTCTTAAGTGCAGTCCTAAACAGCAGTGATGGGAATTAGACTATTAATAGGTGGTTTTCTTGATCAACAAACCACTAGAGGATTTAAATTACACAGCAGTGGGCAGTTCACTCCGAGAAACACAAAGTAAAAAGGAGATGCGATTAACAGGATGAAAACGATGCGACGTCGAAAATTGGAAATCGATATGAAAAAACAGGGCAAAATAAGGGCCCGTCTTAACGGGGAACGCTATTTGGAAATAAAATTTTAATTTCTATGAATTTTAATTTTATTTCGAAAAAAAAACGTGTTTGTGTCCTATCGGGGAACGGCGTATTAATTGTCAACCAAAAACGAATTCGGAATGACCTGGAAGAACGCGCCGCGTCACACAACGCCCAGCCGACAAACAGCGACGCGCGTAGACGAGAGCGAAGGTTTGCGCTGCCGCGTGCGCGCCGCCGCCAGCCTCTTTTTCTTTTTGGTCGCGCATGATAGGAAGCTATCACTCTCAGGATGTCTTGGGTGGGCGGAGGAAGCCCTCAAGCACCACGTGCGGAACAGCAGCGGTGATGCAGCTATCGAGGTCTCGAGCGTATCCTCCGTTTTTTTGCTCATTTGCTCGGTTTTCGTGGTTGTTGGCCGATCGAGCAGGCCGAAAAATTGGGATTGCGGCCGCCATGATGTGTTTTGAGGCGCCACCGCCTGGGTACGATGTGCTATGGTGTGTGGGCGTGAGCGCGGCTATTGCTCCGGTCACCTCTCGTTGAGGATCGCGTTTTATCGCCTCGATCGCGGTCACCGAAGCGGCCAAGAATCGCCCCAGACTCCACCGAGGGTGTTGGCCCACCACGAACATGCTACATCAAGACCGAGGAACTCCCAAATTCCAAATTGCAATTAAGAAAATCACACGAAAAAAGTCCCAAAAGACTTTTCACTCAAATTGTTTTTTTATAATTGCCTGCTTGGTCGTTCGCTCTTCGGCCAATCAGGTGCAACTTGAATGGGAAAAAAGCCAAATTGAAAAAAAAAAAGTCCCCGTTAAGATGGGCCCTAAAAGTGGTAGGAGGGAAATAAGATGTACTTTCCTCCCGTTTGACGACGACGTAGGTCTCACCTATAATTACTGCTCCGGTACATAGCTTGTTTATTTGCTGTTTGGCGCGTCGGCCGCATACGTATTATACCTATTAATAGAAGGCTAGAATACGAAGTAAACTACTGTAGCACAAACCGATCACAACATAGTACGTATGTACAAGGTACTGTTGATACGTATATTACTACTACTACTACTACTACTACTACTACTACTACTACTACTGCTACTACTTTACTACTCTTCTACTACTTTGTTGGTCGCTCGCGCCCGCAGCAAGAACAAGCATCACCGACAGCAGAGCAGCAGCCGCTTCTCAGCAGCAGTCCACAACGCGCACGGCGCCGTCTACGATATTGAAGCTGCACCCTGCCAGTTCTCCGCCGCACATGGCCGCATGACTTTGCCGGCCTTCACGGAGTCCCCTCGTTGGCACGCCCCCGCCAAACCGGCTGTGCGCTTGGTTTAGATACCTTTCGGTCTGGTGTAAGGCAACCCATGTATCATGTCGCCCTCCTGCTGCTACGTGACGTAGACGATCACGGTTTCTTGCCAAATACGTATCAGAACTTTATGCCGAGGATCGAGGACAGATCTGCAGATTTCGCCCGGGCGGACCCTCCGACGAGAGATGGAATCCCCCGCCTGCGTATATCTTCTGTATACGTATCTACGTTTAGTTTCAAGCATGCGCTTCGAATATAGCACCTCGTACCTGGTATGATTTAATCAGAGCAACAATGAATACATATTTTTCAGTACGTACGTGCGGTGAGGGTTGCCACGTCACCCTTTTAGGACTGCAGTCCCGTTTTGGGGACAAAGTACTTGGAAACTGAGTGGTTTGTCCCCAAAATGGAACTGCAGTCCTAACCTTGCGGTTCCATTGAGTGCGTGGCCTAACGTAATATGTGCGGTGAAATATCTAGACTCGAACTAATCCCACTTAAGTGCGGCTGCCGCACTCATGCAATGCCTTATGTCATTTTACTGGATACCTGGTATGACAGGAACGACATACACATTCTATAAAAGAGAAAAAGCAATAATCAGGAAAGAAACGATACGTAAATTCTCGCAGATTTCAGCACGAGGGGGTGTTGAACAGAGGCCAAGAGATAGGTATGCGCTGTTCCATCTCCTCATACAACAAACACGACCAACTACAAAAAATGGTCGCGAGTACACACACTTGTGGAATAAGCACGTCAACCCCTTTCGTTGGCCGCGCAATAACAATATATTGTTAGTACTACAGTGGAGCCGGTCCATCGAATGTGCTGACATCTCCAAATTGTACCTCATTTACACCTGGCACACATGTATACATGTCAAATGTCGGCTCCGCAGAGTCGAATTCCTCCAATGCAGCAAAAACGACTCTCAATATTAACATTGTGCAGATGCGCACGTCCTGGGTGTGGTGCCCTGGGCGGACACGCTAGACCAGCCATCGGTGCTCGACCTGGAGCAGATGTTCGACACCACAGCCCTCGCTGGAAGGGAGCATCTACTTCGCAGGTGCGGATTGTGGAGCACAAGTCGCGGAAACAATAAGTGGAAAAGTCGCTAAAACGACAAAAGAGGTACCAGTGTTATGATATGGTGTACATACTCTTGGCGCTCCTGCGGAACACAGCTGACGTGCGAGTGCGTGCCGACGCAGGCGCAGAGAGATGGAGATGTCTCTGGTATGCGCACGTGAATATCTCGTTGCTTATCCTTGAAGAGGCAACTTGACAGGAGTTTTAAGTACGTTGTCCGGAGCGCACAGAACGACGCCAACCACTTGCAAATCTTGCGTGGTTTTGGCTCTGTCTCCTCCAGACGACATCAGCAGCGTTGCCAATGCTGCTGTTGCACGAAATGGAAAATGGGTCTCGTGCGTGTCAATGCGCGTTTCTTGCGAGCGTTGCAGGAAACTTAATTTCTCGTTATTTTGGCTTCACCGCAGATTCAGCAGGTTTGAGCTGGTGACGACGAGCCTTCGACTTCTCCTGGAGAAGCTCGGAGACGGTGGCGTATACAGCAGCTCCACATGCTTCGTTACCCACGCTACGAGAAGCGACGTCATCCTTGGTGAGTGTTGTTTGTGCCAATCAGCGATGTTATGGCAGATACGAAGTATATTGAAAAGTATCATCCCATCTACCTGGTACAGTATGTGCCCTACTTCTCCAGCTCCTTCCCTTTCGTATCTGCCGATCACATAGCGTGCACCCCCCCCCCCCCCTCCCCCCCACCCACTGCAATGCAAGGCCTTTTAATCGTGTGAACAGTTCAGCATTTTCTTCCTCGGTGGACTCGCGTCGAAATGTGCGTACACACACTTTTGTTAGGCGGTTTCTCCGGTCCATTGTTGCACAAGAAAAATGTTGCTCAGGGGGGAACGAATTCGCGAAATCGACCTTCCGTATTGGTTACGAGGTTCAACCACTAGACCACCGGATGTAGTGATGTATGTTGTGGCGTGCCTCGCGTTGCGCCAAATCTCGAGGTTCAACCACTAGACCACCGGGTGTAGTGATGTATGTTGTGGCGTGCCTCCCGTTGCGCCACATCTCTCCGTATATGAACGAGGGTCCTTCCATGCCCATCAACTCGTCGCAACTTGAACGAAGGCCTTGTTTGCAACTTAAACGAAAACATTTTGCGTGTACTCGTACGTATGAGTATGTACTGAAGACGGTTCTGCCGTCCTCGTTCGCATCGACGCCGCCCATGCGCAGGATTGTTATCTCACTCGCAGGACAGCCTCAACGAAAATAACAGCGCAACGCCATTCGAGGCGGGTCTCATCTTAACGGGTGAGACAGTTTTCATGCTCCAAGTTTTGTGTACGAGTAGCGTGCCGTCGGTGGCGGGTAATGCAACAGCACCAGTGCCGTCGGTCGCGGCTAATGCAACCTCACCAGGCTAGTCCGGTCTCTATATACTGACTCCGCTTGCATTGCATGGCTAAAGCTTGGTATATTATGTGGGGGGGGGGGGCTTTGGTCGTCATTCGTCATGTATTGCGCGCCGACTTGCCCAGCTACCATACTTTGTCGTTTAGACCTATGCCAATGGAAACGCGAAGTTCAAAAGTTTTTTTTCAAATATATTGCTCTAAAAAAGCAGCCGAAAATTTTCTCGTACCGCCGCTGTGGGAAAAACTGAGAAAAAAGTTTGATTTTTTCTTTTTTTTTCCCCAACGGCTGCAGGCGGCGCAATTTGTTTCTTCTGTTTGCAAATTGTCAACACGGTGATCGAAACCAACTCTTGCGACGATCGACGCTCGATCTCGATATAGACTCAGCCCACGGCCAACCCGCTCGGTATCTGGCAAGGCCAACGAATATAGATGACGGCCTCGAAGATATCAGGTGGATCCATGGTCTAGGGGGCGAGAGCTTGCCGGCGGCGTCCTACGGTATCCTCCCAAACCTGAAAAAAAGTCTATTTTTTGCCATTGGAGACGGATGGAGAAGTTTTGTCTTCTGTTTTGTGCAAACCAGCGACCAAATGTTTTTGTGTCATACGCCTGGTCAGCTCCCGCCACATGACACCGGCCATGTTGTGAAGACGGTGACCCTAGGGTGGGTCGGAGCCCCTAACGAGCGCACTCCGTTCAGAATTCATGACGCAGTCGTTGGTTTTGTTGATCGATGTCCGTCGAGGACTTGGAATCTCGCCGCTTCGAACCGAAGATCGGCCTGAGTTTTCCTCAAGCCGATGTTGGCCCAACATCGGCCCCAGGTTTGCTTTTTTCGGGCTTTTCCAAAAGTTAGGAACTTTTTTTTTTTACGTGGCCCATAGGAAGCGTATTCTGATTTTTTTTGGCGGGTATCTTTTAAATTCAACCTTTTTATTGAAACTTCGCTGTCCCATTGGCATAGGCCTTAGAGAGTATTTTTTGTTGTTGTGGCGGTTGACGAAAGAGTTGGAGGTGAAAAATTGCAAGAAGCAGGACAGCAGGTGGAAATCAAAACGATGAGAGTATTCGATGTTAACTCAAACAAATAGCTGGAAAGAACCGAACCAAATAAAAAAGAAAAGAGACGAAGGAACCACTACGACGAGGCTCCAACGACAGGCGATCATTTTGTCTTTGATTTTTCTCACCATGGTTTTTGAGAGTTGAGAAACATAATTTGACTTGATTGTCCATGGCAATGTGAAAAAAAAACTGAGGGCTGGTCTTTACCATTTATTTATTTTTTGTTCTCAAGAGCAAACGTAATGGTACCACTTTGTGGCTCTTTTATCTGGATCTCAGTGACATGGCGCCATAGAAAATGGGTGTACACCCCCCATGTGGAGACCAATGTAGGTCCACGAAATTGCCATGATGAGAAAATCCAGCCAAAAGGGATGTCTCACCGTCATCTATCTCACCCCTGAGATGGTGGCGAGGACATTACGCCACCATGTTGTTGCCGCATTTTGCTGTCCCATCAAACAGGTGCGATGCTGTTTTTTTCCGAACCACTTCGGATGTCAAGCAATACCGTTACTACAGTAAATATGCTGGTGCCGTATTATCACGAGTCTAGCAGTAAATAAATAATACCTGGTACCAGGTATGGTTTAGGCACGAAAAAAGGGGAATAATGCAATCCTGAGATTTTTCAAGTACTCATGTTCAAACAATGAAATGACCATATCTTACGAAATACAACTCTGATTTACCGCGAAACTCTTCACCGATGCGTCCGCCCTGTCGATGCGGGCGTGTGGATAGCCTAGTGAAAGACAACACACCACACCGTTTAGCCTATACCCGGCAGTTGGTCCTGTTACATACCTGGTGTATAAATACCTGGTACGACGTACAGCAGTAACAACATAGGAAATAACCTGCTGGCATAGTTTAGTCGGGCGTAGCAGTCTTATGACCGAGTAGAATTGCGTACCAGGTACATACGCGTAATTTTGCTGCTATGTGGTACGTACGATGCCCCGCCAATACACGAATAATAGCTGCAAGCCGAGCAGCAGCAGAAGCAGCCGAGAGAAGGATCACAAGCTCAATATGTACAGAGAGGGTAGGAGGTGATCACTGTTGTACTGTAGCACTGTAGCACAAAGGTGTAATATCATTCCTGGTATGACGCACGTAAATACTGTTGGAGTTGACTCACAACCAAGCGTATCGTCGTCCAATCTGCTCTTGTCAGTTGATAAAATACTCGTAGCTGATCCGAGTACCTGCAAGTAGTTTAATAATTGTTATTGCCCTCGATGAAATGCGTTCGAGCGCTGTTCTCAGTTTGCTTGTCTTTTTTTTGTGAAGTCGCAGTTGGAGTTGGTGCGAGTGTGGAGAGAGACCAGTCGGCACCCGCACAGACGGCACCCCAGCAGGCGGGGTTGGCTCAGACTGAACGTCTGCTTTTTTTCCTCAGAAAACCAAGAACATCGCGCTCGCGCGCCTCATTGTGAAATACGGTTACTATATTACGGGACAGAGTGGTATGCCAGTACTGCAGTACGATAGCACGGCGGGAGCAGGACGCCCCACCCCCCAACAGCCATCAATAGGTTTTGGTTTGCCTGGTCCATACGGCAGTAGTTTATACGGGAAATTTCAAAGCGAGTCGGCCGATATCTCTATGTCGCATAATGTCTCCCCTCGCCTGTAAGAAAAGCCCACGGCTCACGGCTCCGGTTCCGAGCGACGATGGAAGCCGGAAGCCTGCCCGTCCCTACGTACGGAAATACACACTCCTTTTACGAAGCATGCAATCATAACGTCATGTAGAGTCCAGGCGGTGGTGGATCAGTAGGTACAGCTTGCGAGAAATAATATTGAGCAGGGATTTATTTTCTGAAATCGGGGAGACGAAACATACGACGGTAACAAAGTGATGGACAGACGATTAGAGACGGAACATACATGCCTGTACCACACAGAGGATTGGAAAGTAAAAGCGAATTACTTTTCGTCGTGAAGTTGATACGAATTAGACTTTTCGTGAGTAGTAGTGATGATGCACCAGACTCTTCCGCAGCCTACTGTTACGGGGGACCATAGAATTAGGACCTAATATTGTTAGTAAAAATAGGTAAATATATACTGGTATATTTTTGTGTGTACCGTAGGTCCTATTTACTATGGTACCCCGTAATGTTATACTACAGTAGAAGAGTGGGAATGCCGAATGTGTTAGATCTACGGTGTCACACAGCTGCTAGCAGTGGTCTGCCGCGGGTTTTCTTGACATGTATTGCGCTTGTACGCACGACAGTTACAAAGTAATCAACACTATACTCGTGGCCGTACTATAATAGACACATTTAAGACTACGAATTGAAGATGTACTGATTTGGGTAATGATTAGAGAAAAAAACATCTATCGAGGCTTGGACCTATGCCAATGGGACAGCGAAGTATCAATAAAAAGTTTGAATTTCAAAGATACCCTCCAGGCACATTTAGAAAAAAAAGTTCCAAACTTTTGGAAAGGCCCAAAAAAGGCAAAACTGGGGCCGATGTTGGGCCAACATCGGCATAAGAAAAACTCAGGCCGATCTGTGGTTCGAAGCGGCGAGATTCTGAGTCCTTGACAGACATCGATCGACCGAACCAACGACTGCGTCATGAATTATGAACGGAGTGCGCTCGTTAGGGGCTCCGACCCACCCTAGGGTCACCGTCTTCACACCATGGCCGGTGTCATATGGCGGGAGCTGACCAGGTGTATGATAAAAAACCAATTGACCGCTGGTGTGCACAAAACAAAAGACAAAACTTCTCCATCCGTCTCGAATGGCAAAAAATAGTCTTTTTTTCAGGTTTGGGAGGATACCGTAGGACGCCGCCGGCAAGCTCTCGCCCCCTAGACCATGGATCCACCTGATATCCTCGAGGCCGTCATTTATATTGGTTGGCCTTGCCGGACACCGAGCGGGTTGGCCGTGGGCTACGTCTATGTTGAGATCGAGCGTCGATCGTCGCACGAGCTTGTTTCTATTAGCGTGTTGACAATTTGCTACCAGAAGAAACAAATTGCGCCGCCTACAGCCGTTGGGAAAAAAGAAAGGAAAAATCAATCTTTTTTTCTCTTTTTTCCCACAGCGGCGGTACGAGGATAATTTTCGGCTGTTCGAAAAGCAATAGGTTTGAAAAAAAAGTAGGACTTCGCGTTTCCATTGGCATAGATCTTGGACGATCCCCAAATATGTAACGACCAGCGTGAAATATGGGTTTCCCCAAAATAAGTACATGGGCACTTTTGCGACCAAGTACGTAGAGTATACTCGAAATACTCTACTTCGCAGTAGGGTAGTAAACTTTTCTGGGCATTTTCTTTTCTTTGTGTGACACATCGTACAGCATACAGCACACAGCACAGCTCTGCCGCAGCAAGCAGGAGCAGCCTCAGCTCTGCAGCAACAACGCACAGAAAGCACCGCCATACGATCCAAACCCCCAACCCAAGTACAACCCTCTTCTCGGCGTAGTATGAACTCGCAGCTATCACCCTTCAACAGCGGCAATGTCGGCAGCGTGGAGGGGCACCGCGATCCAGCACGCGTGACTCAACCGACAGCCTCTCGTAGTAGCTGGAAATGATTGACCACAATATTCCCCCGAATATATCGAGCACACTCAGCACAACAAACACCACCACACCCTGCACAGCACAACCCGGCTCACAGGCCGTGATTCCTATCGGCCCAACCCAACTACTATTTATAAATATCAACTGTGTGGATACCAGGTTCCATCTCGTAGGCCGTACCGCCTCGTTACCACTACAATCCTTCCAAGTCTTCCTGGCTCCTCGGGGGCACTCTTGAGATTACTTTTTCGTTGCTGACCCTCGAGAGTGTGTGAACGCCACACGACCCCACCTCGGTGTGTCTCCACACCCAAATCTGAGAAGAGAATTACCTGCTGCGGGACTACCGTCCCACATTTGGCGTCTCGGCTTGGAATCTCTCTTTGGGAGCAGCGTTTTTGTTTTTTAGAGCGGGCTGGTTTTTAAGCCCCCAGCACGTTTCTTCCGTCTGCTGCAACGGCTGACGAGAGGAGCCCCCCTAGCCCTTCTGGACCCGGAAACCGTCGCCGGGACCATGACCACACCTCACGTCATAAGGGAGGTCACCCCTCACGTCTTGAGGGAGGTCACACCTCACGTCGTGAGGAGGTCCATCGACAAGTAGTCGAAGGTCCTATTGACCATACAGACTCAATACGCAACCCATCTGTGTCCGGTCGGGCTGCTGATGAAGATGAGGAAGAAGAGGAGTTCTTCAGCCCCGGTGAACGCGAGTCCTCCCCGGAATCGTCTTCAGACTACGAACGGAGGCATCATCGTCATGGCCGCCATCGTACTCGTCGTGGGCATCGTCATGGTCGCCACCGTACTCGTCGTGGGCATCGCTGCCGGTCGTTCTCTCCTGTCCGTACAGGAGCAGCTGGCGAGGTAACCTCCCCCCAAACTCCCCTGGTCAGTGAGACCAACATTGTTATGCTCAATGAGCTTCTCGATAGGTCACTCAGGGAGGACGGTCTTACTAGTAAAATAGCAGACGTGTTGTCGGCTTTGACAGGTAGAGTCCAAAGTAATCCGCCTGAATCGAGTAACCCTAGTGCGGGTAGCTCTGTCCCGTCCGTGCCATCCGCATCCGTCAACACAAGGATGACCATGACTGACTTTGGCGCTGTCTCGATTTTTTCAGGCAATGACAATGACAAAAAAAGCATCTTGAATGTTATGGCTCAGTATGAGGCATTCGTCACAGCAGCTCTCAAATCACTTCCCGGTCGAAGACATGATTGATGGTTTAATGATGGCATACTTCATCTTCGTGTTGAAGGATGAGGCCATCCAGTTTTACACACAACTTGTTAGAGGGCAGGTACCGCGGAGGCGTAGCGAGGATCGTACTAAACAGTTGTCCGACGCTGAGTCTAGTGCAAAACCCACCTCCTGGTCGGAGATGAAGATTGCGTTCGAAACGTCATACCTCTCCGCTGACGCGGTAGCGCGCTCCGTCGAGCAGATAGCTACCCTCCGTCAAAACCCCAACGAATCAGTCACGTCGTACGTAAACCGGCACCGCGACAACTTGGACAACCTAGACTACCGTCCCACAACTGGCGGGTATAATAAGCGCTCACACGATGGCGATCCGCCCGGTGAACTCTGCGGCCCCAGACCGCGAAATAGAATAATCCCCAACAAACGGTCCGAGAGCTGACGACGCCTTGTTGGCCAATGAAAAACATGTGGGCTGTTTACACATTCGACAGATTGACATGTATTTTCAACTGCCGGGTTATTATTTGCAAGTACCGAAACATACGACGAGAATCGCAAAATATTAAAGGCGAGGTAAAAAGTAACCCATAGCTGTTGTGAAAACCTGCTATAGTTAGCATGCAAAGGGAAACGCGAAGTACGAAAGTTATCTTTCAGCTCATGCGATAGATGCAGCCCACGGCCAACCCGCTTGGTGGCGGGCAAGGTCAACTAGTATAGAAGGCGGGCTCGAAGAAATCAGGTGGATCCATGTTCTAGGGGGCAAGAGCTTGCCGGCGGCCTCCTACGGTATCCTCCCAAACCCGAAAAAAAAAGGATTTTTACCATTCGAGACGGCTAGAGATTTTTTTTCATCAAATTTGTTTCACACCAGCAGCCAAGTGTGTTTCGTCAGACGCCTGGCCAGCGCCCGCCACACGTCACCGGCCATTGTGTGTTGTTGTTGCTCGGATTTACTGTGCGCGCACAGACGCGAGCAAATGCCGAGACCAACTGCTGTTGTTGTGGTCTGGTGCCGCCAAGAGACGCGCTGGGTGCGCTGCACTGCGCGTAGGAACCAGGCGTCCGAGCCAACTTTGACTGCCTTTCTTTTGTCTGGCGGCGGAGAGACGTGCCGAGTCAACTCGTCTGGGTATTTTGTACTTCACAGTGTGACTGACTGCTGCTGCTGCTGGTGTTGCTGCTGTGTCGCTGCTGCTGTAGTCTTACGAGTACGTATCCACCGAGAGGTGCGCGCGGAGTGCGCTTCTCTTGGTCCCTAGGCCCAAACTCGCGCCAGCTGTTGCAGTCTGGCCACGGAGAGATGCGCCGCCCGTTGACCGCGCGTCGGGCGCGAAGCAACGATGCTATACAGCAGTCGTGTCACCATCCAACTCATCGATCGTTCTGCTGCTGTTTTGTTGTAGACATCTTGAATTCATAGATCTTGCTCTTCTTGTGTACTTGGTGTGATATCATATGTTGGTACAGGTATGATGGTACTATGCGGCTCGAAATATTATATGGAACAAACACGGTAGTATGGGATATGGGATATGTTGTTGGTGGTATGGTATATGGGAAAAACACCGCATGTGATATGGTAGGTGTTGACGGTATGGTACGGGAAAAACACAGTATATGGTATGGTACGTTTGCGGTATGGTACCATGGTACGATGTCGTGGATGTATTACATGGCTAATTTTGCCTGGTGGTATAGTATGTTTCAGTATAGAAGGTCCGTAAGGGTCGACTACGTCGTACGAATATCATCTGTGACGACCTTATACATCGACCACTGGAAAGTGTTCGAAAATATAAGCCATGCGGACAGACAGACAGACAAGTTTGCCTTTACCAAAACAGAGACTCAGTTCTACAAACTGAGGACTGGGCACTGGCACAGCATGTGGCAGTAGCAATTTACTGATTGATCCGGCCAGTATATTCGCCAGTAGTTTTATCTTAGGGACGTCCAAGAAATAGAACCACTTACTTCGGTCTCAATCCCTGAGCGTGCTCAGTTGGTACATCCCTGGCCTCTCAGAGCTCCCATTTCGAAACCGCCTCCTTTTATTACTTGCCGGACCTTTCCAGCGGTTCTTTGTTTTCTCGGTCCTTTCTTCTTTTTTTCTTCTTTCGTTTCGTGTGCGTGCGTGTACTTCGAGCACGGCACCGCGGGAGAGCCCGGCGCCGTCGGGGTGTCAACGGGTGCTGGCGGGTAGAGGGGGAGTTGCAAGGAGCGCAGTCGCCGCTTTCGTGCCTAGGCGTCGCGTGTGCCTCGAGACACGAGGGATGCAGGAACGGGCTCTGCCTGGCCTCCATTTGTGATTTTTTATAGAGTATGTACGAGATAGACCTTTCCAGCGGTTCTTTGTTTTCTCCATTTCTCTTGGCACTCTCGGTCCTATTTTGCTTTTTTCTTCTTTCGTTTCGTGTGCGTGAGTGTACTCCGAGCACGGCACCGCGGGAGAGCCCGGCGCCGTAGCGGGTGTCTGCGGGTGCTGGCGGGTAGAGGGGGGGTTGCAAGGAGCGCGGTCGCCACTTTCGTGCCTAGGCGTCGCGTGTGCCTCGAGACACGAGGGATGCATGAACGGGCTCTGTCTGGCCTCCATTTGTGATTTTGGATAGACTATGTACGAGATATAAGGGTCGTTTGAGATTGCAAGATAAAATTCAAGCGGTGCTTAGTTTTGCGATCGGACTGAAAATCACAGAGGGAGGAACCCAGTCTGAATAACAACATTGTCGAGCTGGCGAGCGACGGCCACAGTGAGCACCGGGCTTAACTCGAGGCGGGCGACGGGGCTCACTGTGGCAGAGAGTAAAGAAAACTTTACCCGGACCGAATCGGTGGCGAGGTGGTCGCGAGAGGGGCGGGCGGCGTACGAGGCTGAGAGAGAAGCTCTGCTGTACGTTTTTGTTTTTTTTTGACCGGTGCAAGGTGTTCCAATCAGACGGAAAATTATTTCATGAGAGGACGGGGATTTTTTTTCTTTCCAATTTTTTCGGTTTCATTTTCATTGTTTTTGCGATGCTGCTGTGCCGTGCTGTGCTTTCTCTTTCCATGTCAATAGAGGAAAATGCTGTGTTTCGTACAGGAGTACATACAGCAAGCATGCCAAAAGGATTACCCTACCTCGGGTAGGTACGTACGTACGGCATGTGAACGAGCGCAGAGGGCCACGTACGTCCGGCAACCGCCCGCGACGCGAAGCGTATATGGCGTCCGAACTGTTTTCTCCTGAAGGATGGCGGCGGCACTCTTGGCATTATCAAGTCGCCAGTTTGCAACTACGATCAATCATGAAAAAACTATATTTAATCATGGACCTCTGTCCGCTTTGCACAACAGTAATTTGGTGTATTTTTCCTTCCTGAGCGAAGCGCATTGTACAACATAAACATAATTACGTTTATCCTTTTCCTAAAATCACTTGATCATAAGCACCTGCCTCACGCTCAGCGAGTCTTCCGCGATTTTTTGTCGCTTCTACGATCTTTGCTTTCTTCGCGTTCTTTGCTTTCTTTGCGTGCTTGCTTCTCGTGCCACACTTTTTTTCCCGGAACAATAGAAAAAAAATCTCGGAAAAAGAAGAAGTCGATTTTGTTTTTTCAGCGGTTTGGGAGGCTCTCTTTCGCTTTTTTTCACCGGCTGATTGAAATTTCTTTTGCACTTTCAGTTCTTTTTTCCTTTTTTCTTCCGTTTAGTGTGCGTGTGTGTAGTCGGAGCACGGCGACGCGGGCGAGCCCGGCACCGTCGCGGGTGCCGGCGGATGCTGGCGGGTAGAGGGAGTGCGGTCGCGGTTTTCGTGGCTAGGTGTCGTGTGTGCCTCGAGGCACAAGGGAAGCATGAATGGGTTCTGTCTTGCCTCCATCTGAAAAATTAGACTGAGTATGTACGAGTCCATAAGGATCGTTCGGGATTGCAAGCTAGCGTTCAAGCGGTGCTTATTTTGGCGACCACGCTGAATTATACACAGAGACGAACGCCCGTCTGACCATCGACATCGTCGAGCTGGCGAACGAGGGTCACAGTGAGCACCGGGCTTCACGCGGGGCGGGCAACGGGGATCACTGTGACAGATAGGGAGGAAAGCTTTACCCGGACCGAATCGGTGGCGAGGTGGTCGAGAGAGGGGCGGGCGGCGTACGAGGCCGAGAGAGAAGCTCTGCTAATCATTTATTTATTTTTTCTTCTTCGGTGCAAGGTGTTCAAGGGGCAGACAATTATTACAGGAGAGGGGACGGGGATTTTTCTCTTTCCGAATTTTTCGGTTTCGTTTTCATTGTTTTTGCGGTGCTGCTGCTGTTCCATGCTGTGCTTTCTCGCACGTGCGTACACACCAGGTACAGATCATAGAGCATATCGAAGGAAGAAAAATCAGTACCCTACCTGGGGTATGTACGTACATACGTACGGCATGTGACTCTTGGCATTATCAAGTCGCCAATTTGCAACTATTAATACAACAATCATAAAAAAATATGTTCAATTATCGACCTTCTGTCCGCTTCGCGTAATCCGATGTACTTTTTCTTCCGGAGCGAGCGTAGCGGGCGGCGTAGGCCGCCCGCGGAGCGAAGCGCCTTGTACTTAATTAAAGTAGCACGGAAGCCACAGAATGAGCTTCGTAGGAGAGAAAAAGGTCGTCACATGATCGCCACGCGTTGCGTGCATTATTGTGTGTCCCATGACCGCAATTTCGGCCTAATGCATTTTTGAGAACCGATTATGAGGGGGATGGTGGCATTTTAGTATTTGCCTGGTAGACACATTTTGCGGGCTTAGCCCCTCTTATGAAATATAGAGTTTGCGACAGGTTCTGTCCCCTGCGAATGGCGGCTGTTTATCAGGCAGGTAGGAAATATGGGTGCGTTTTCCAAGTCGGAAATCATAAATCAGTTGTGACTGGTGTACTGTCTGCCGTACGCGTCGTCCACGAGACTCTGGCCCACCGTACGTAGCGAGTTGATGCCCCATGCCATCCGGGTTATTCGTCAGTCCCAGCAGCCACGAAAGATTCGAAATATACTTCGTACCAGGTATGAGAGACTACAATCGCACAGGGACATGTCGCCAGGCATGGAAAAATGTAGCTCAATGAAGCCAAAAAATGACCTATAATAGTATGAATAGTAGTCGCAGCCGCCTAATCGATAATTTCGTTTACCTGGTACGATATACCGGTATGATAGCATGTATGTGGACGAAGAGCATCCATGCATGAGAAACTAAATATTTGCAACCAGTGCCTGTCGCAGTCGCCCTAACATGAACGGATTTTTGTATGCTGGGTCCGTTGAATCCACACAGGGACACCTCCAGGGCACATCCCGCATTCCTTCGTGAGCGATTACATCAGCCGCGCCGCGATACCGGTCTTGAGCGTGGGCTTGTCCACGTCGAAGACAATGCACAAGCTTGAGGGGTTCACGAGCAAGATGAACGTCAAGGACCGCGTGAGGACGCTGAACGTAATTGACCACTACGAGCCGTTCATCGATTTCGACGCGCTGCTTGCCTGCGCAAGCGTTCCGCCACGACAACCATGATAAGACCAAGCGCATTTGAACGGAGCGTGCTTTTTTTCAGGCCGATTGTGAATGCGAATATAGATAGTAGTGTGGCGGGCACGGCAATCAACCCTCTGACAATGATGTACAAGGGGGGCTGTTGACGATTTTAAACTGGGGTACGATCAACGATGTCCAACATTTTTTTCGAAGGCCGACCACCACGTGGTATATATCGCCTGTTGATATTACAAGATTTACATGCTTGTACGTAAAAGTCGAGCGCGAAACGCTAAAATTTACGGTTTACCTCCAGAGAAGCAGACAGACTACCTCGACCACTCCCCAAACACCCCTTGATATTGTAATATCTGTAAAGCTGAACCTGATATCGACTGAACTGGTGGTGCGTTTGCGCCACGACAAAACAACTAGGTGGAGTCACTCGCGTCTCCGTCTGGTCGCCACCTCCCTTTCCCCCAAGCCCCTGGTCCCACCAATTTCCCCCCTCCTCCCTCTCCGTACAAGGTGTCCAGCATTGTTTGCAATTCTTCTTCGCTGTATCGCGGTGTTCCAAACAGGGCGCTAGGTTTGCTTCTCGCATCGCCGTCTTCGTGCAGATGCTCTCCAAGCCCAAGCGATCCAATGCCCCCTTCCCCCCCCTCTGACCACGGTAATTTTTCGAACTCGTCCTCCTCGCCCGAGGAATACGTTTCGTCGTCCTCGGAGTAGTATTCGTACTCGTCTGGAATGGAGGGGGGGGCAGGAGCACGGTCAATGTCCTGGGGCTAGGCAATTTGATTATTCGTGCATTGTATTTTTCCAGGTACCTCTCTATTCCCGAAATATAAGGAGCGTTTGGATGAAATGCCACCAGGTAGTGTAACCGTTACTTGTATTTTGGGAGAGAGTGGTACATGTATCCTCCGGCGGGCCGATCAAATGAAAGGTTAAGCTCACCATACTACGTTTCTTTCGGTTGTATCACTTATCTACTGTGTGGCATAATAACATTTCGATGAACTGCGCTTTGTTCTCTTGCAATACGATGGGCTTCGACGTTAGCATTAACACAATAAACGTGTTGCTCGTGCGCACCTAACTCAGACCGGCGGGCGGGTAGAAACCCCAACTTGAGCTCATTACACTATGATATACCTGGTGCGTTCCCTTCGGTTGTACCTGATACTGTCATATCAATATTAATACTATCAATACTGTGTGGCAGAGCAAATCGATGGAGAAACGCGTATATATAGCAGTTCGACCGACGTTATATACCACACTCTCAGCTGATTTTTGTTTACCGTAATCAGTTGGTTGACACGTGTCCCCCAGAAAAACAAACCCAAGCGCAAACTGGGGCATGTTAGCAACAACGAAGCCTTTATACACGTACCCTGCTCGTCGCCTCGAAGCTCGTTTCCCAGGCTGGCCTCCAGCATGGCGTCCAATTGTTCCTGGAGCTGTTGAATCGAGAAGGTAGAATCAAAATGTCATCGCGGTCCACAGGTATCAGGGGGACAGAAATAGCGTGCACAACAAACCGATCGCCCAGGCGGCTCAATGACGTTGTACCCTCGTGGAAAGACTCTGTATCATGGATTAGAATATCGGTGCCGACGCGTCCCTCGCAGGCTGCGGCTAACAACAGCGTCGATAATAACACCGCGCGGAGAGTGCTTAGTGTGGAGTGAGTTAAGCATCATTCGCCGAACATCCATAAGCGTACTCGTACGTGGGGAGTGCTGCACCCGGGGCGTGAGAAAATCGAGGGGGAGGGAACGGACAAGGAGGCTGTCTTATTCACCCTGTGAACCCCCGCATGTTGAAAGTGCCAGGTGCTAATAATTTGTCATTCCGCTGTTACAACAACAATCAGTACCAGGTATGCTTTTAGCCGTGGGTGTGTGAGGCGGTTGTCGCTGATCTACAGTTCTAAACGTGAAGACAGCCAATAAAATATTAATAGTACACCGGTCAGACTACAACTGCCTGTGGGTGGGACGCAAGGTGATCGAGCGAACGGTGGGGTACCTGTTGGGACAGAGCACTGACATCACCACCCTCTAACAGCCCAGTGGCTTCGTGACGGCGAGCATCGGGTGACAACGATGGTGGTGTCCGGCTCTCGCGGGGAGGAACGATATGCGTGACTCACCAGAGTAAATCGAATCCCCAACCGATCGACCCCCGCGAACTCGCAATGCCCCTTTGGACCAATAACAAACACGGCGCACGTCGTTCCGCCCAGCGAGTGCCATTGTTTGACACCAGGCTCTGGTACTCTTGTGGTGCAGCAATGAAAAAATACGACCTGCGTGGGGGTTTTCGTGAGGAGTTCTATCCACATAACAGATAGTATGTAATAGCTCTCACCTGCCGATCAAGTTCCTCGTCCATTTGTCGGCTTTGTTCGTCCTGACATTTTTCCAACTCCGACATCATCTGGGCATCCAGTTGTTTGTCCAACTCGTCGTAAATTTGGCGAGATATCTCGTCGTTCACCTGTTCACATGTTCGCATTTGGTACAGCGCACTTTCGCGTGAAAAAAAAGGAGGTCGCGTTGGGGGACAAGGCTTCGGACTCGCGACAACAAAGGATTACACTGACCTTTCTATTTTGCATCAATGCCTTGCGCCCCACGCATGACACGTATGGTATACTGCAATTGCCGCCACGCTAATTATTAATAGCATACAGCCAGTATACCCAGTACCTCGCAGTACCAGTACCAATAGATGAAACCACGTACATCAGAGAACGCCAGCCCCATATTACTAAGCATGGCTCCGTATACACATCTTGCCTCATTAAGGCCGCGGTGGAACTCTCAGGTACATCGTTATCGAGCATGCGCAGGTAGGCATTTGCCTAGATTATAGAAACGACTTGGAAATAGAAGAACGGATTTGCAAACACGATAAGTGCTCCCAAATTTCAGAAACAGTGCCCCCAATAAACGAGAATCAAGGGCTTTTTAGCCCTTTTGCCCTTTTTTGAGCCCAAAAACGTACTACTGCTGTACCTCTCGCGGGATCGCACACCCTGGTAAGTAGATCTTTCGAATACGTCACCTTCATATTTACAATGATCCGCGAAGAAACCAGCAATGTTTTGGTGAAACCCGTTAATTCCTCGGTGACGTAGCCATGGTCTGGAATGAAATATTAAGCGAATATGCGACTTGATTGTACTGCTGGCTCGAAACTTCGAGTGAACGAAAACCCTTCGCGACTAGTTTCTGGCTATCTACGACTGCTGTCTGGTGCACCGGACGCCCTCACACACCCCATATGGAGCACGCCTCATTTTCGTGGGGTACTGTATGGTTGCTTGCGAAAACTTCTATTATTAGTTGTCTGCAAGTCAAGTGCAAATGTTGAGTTGGGGGTGGTTCTTTGTCTCATTTTGTGACTTCCATATTCGACAAAACATTCGATCACTGCGGCGCCCCAAAGTCGAGGTGTAGACCTCCGATGAGAACTCGACGACAGCCAATCTCGAGATAATCATAAGCTGCTGTAGATGAAACAAAAATCTGGTACACCCGCTCCCTGCTAAGGCACGAACCAGCCGAAGGCCCAAACATAGTGTGTCAAAATAGCGGCGGAATTGATAAGCCGAGAAAAACATCCAGAGAATAAAGTCACCCAGAGGTAAGAGGTGGATAAGTTCCTTCGTGGCGTTCAGAACAAAATGCCCGTTTTTTGCACATCGTGGACCGTTTCTCTTCCGGCCGCGGGCCTTTTCTCGCGCTCTCAGCAGCGGGGCACGCCGGGGGGGCTCGTGTACACTACGGCGCAAGCTTGGGTCCCGGCCAGGCTCCGTGGCGCGCGTTCTGGGCGTTTCAAATTTGCGCGAGCTGGCAAGGTAGCCACGGGATTGCTTTCCGCCGAGACAGAGCCAAGCAGAACAATGGAAACCCGACTATTTCATATTTTGTGTGTTTGCCTTGCTGCTGCTGTATCATGTCTGTATCACACCGCCCCTCCAGCTTCGTATCAAACCCTCTACTTTGTGGCAGCCACGGTACAACACCAGTCGCATACCAAGCTCTTCCCTTTGTGACGACCACGGACGGTGCATCCAGCTCGGTGCATCTGTGCGTGTGCGAGTACGTGTTATGTTTCCTGTCGACCTGCTGGTACCGGTAGGAAATACTGTACCAGGTAGGATTGAATACATCAATTCAAGAGAGGTGGAAGGATGCTACGCACTGGGCAGGACGATACATACAGTAGACCCATGCTTCCTGACATTTCAAAACAGCGCAGCCACGGTACACACACTACAACCGCAACGGCACAACAGCAGTTCGTACAGCCTGCGCTTCACACTTCCGCATTTTAGACGGCCACGGTGCTTTTGTGATCATATTACAGCAGTGCTCACCAGGAGATGCTCTCGATCACGATCACATCTATTTTCACGTACAATACTCGTACTTGTACTGGTACAGTATTAAAATCAACTACACGTCGTCGAGACTCATCCCGCTCTGATCAAATTTAGAACGTGTCTATGATTCCGGAGTTGGAGAAAGAGAGAAGGGGTGCCCAATCTACGTGGAGAGTAGAAAATAAGCGACACCCCAAGCGAAGACACCAAGAGGCGATGTGCCGCTACCAAAGGGTGGGAGTTGAGGTGGAGGCAGAGAGGTCAATAACCGTTAACCTGGCGGTGGGTGTCAGAATCGAGGAACATAGATTGGGGGGGGCGGAACGACCCGCCTCCAGCCCGCATGCAAACATGTAGTGTGTGGCATTCATCAGGGAGAGCCGATGCGCCGATCGAGGTGTAGGGTAGGGGTATAACCGTGCTATGGTATGCACGTTCCCCAAGCCTTCGGAAAGCTGAGAATGTGAGGGGATACGAAGCCTGAGCGTGAACCTGGTAGGGCAAATGGGTTTATTTAGCGAGAGCGCCTTTTTTCTGACGGCAGGTGGAGACCCACCGCCGCTACTCTTCTAGCAGGGTCCCTTCACGGGAGAGCCATAGGAGAGTAAATGCAGAAATAAAAAATGAACAGGCGCAGGCAAATCTCGCACTACCCAGGTAAAAGACAGAGCAAAATGAGCTATTGGCAAATCTCGCACTACCCAGGTAAAAGACAGAGCACAATGAGCTGTTGATTCCTGGGTGGCTATCCCTACCTCCCTACCTCTTCATCGAACCTAAAAGGGGTCGACCAAAGAGGTCCGGCAACTTCATGACATATACACTGGCGGAGTGTCATGTTAAAGTCTGTGTCGTACAGATGGACTAGAACCGGTACACAAATAAGAAAGTGTGTTGGGCGTAAGCTTTATTTACCCAGATCTCCAAGGAAGATCAACAAAAAAAAGAAGCTATTAATAAACAGACAGTATACCTGTGGTACAGCAGTGCTCGGAGTAATAGGGACGCCTGATGATGATGGTCCCCAGGATTTCAATGCAACCACATCCGGAAGGGGAAAATTTGTATGATAATGCTGTATTATTACCAGGTACGTACCAGGTACCAGGTACCTGGTACATATTTACATGTACCTCAAAGGATTGCCACTATTTAATACTGCTGTACCAGGTACTGTACCTGCTACTGCTGCTGTACCTGGTATATTAGTACTAAGGTACGTACCAGGTACCTGGTACGTAGCAAGTACAGCAGCAGTTGCCACACTGCTGCGAGAGCTACAGCAACCATAAAAATACGTACCTGGTACACGGAAAGGGACGGCATCAGAGACATACACAGACAAGTACCAGAGAAATGTCTCGTACAGCAACTGAACGCGTAACTCTGTTCGCGATGCTGCCTACTTGACACTTCGTACTCGTACTGGCTCGGAGAGCTGCTTGGGTCGACACGTCAGAGTTGAGTATTGAGAGATGACTTCAACATGAACCATTGTCGCACTCATGCTCCTCTGCTGACCTGATCTGAGAGAGATTTCCACGGGTCGTGCTCCTCCGCATGGCTCTCGCCTCGTGTCAACCCCATTTTGGACGCCTTGACCGGCGCGCCTTTGCTTTCGCCCGCGTCATCCTTGCCGTTCGGCGCTGCTGCCATGAGCCGCGCAAGAAGAGCATCCAATGGGTCCTTGGTCGCTAAATCGTTTATCGTGGGCGATGACGCCATATTCCACGAACCAAGTTGTTACTGGCCAGGGTACCCCACAAAAGCGCACAAGGTGAGAAGGTGCTGAAAGCGGTAGCACAAACTGCCGTAGTCCCCGCCCACCGCTGGGTGCAGTGCCATGCCCTCTCTTCATGTCTTTACCTTCATCGCCCCTGACCCCGTGTATTATATATTCGTGCTATTCGTGGAAACCCTGTCTTTCCATCTTTCCGTACACCGTACACGTTCAATTCAATGGGAATGACTAAATCAATTTTTTTTTTTTTTTTTTCATCCCATTCATTATCTTCGCACATCTTCTTCTCTCTCCTTCCAACTCGTAACTCAGATCCGGGGTCACATAGCAGGCTCTTCTCCCCCCTTCCCGCTACGGTACGTGCCTTCATTTTTATCGCGAGAAGATTTCAGCCTTTTCTTCCCTCGTCGACTCGCATCGAATTGTGCCTACCCACGCTGCAAGGCGCTCTCAACAATTGAATCCTTTTTTATTTTTGCAAATAAAGTCAAAGTCCGACCCACCTGGGGCTCGAACCCAGGACTCAAACAAGTAGAATTCGAGGTTAACCACTTGAACCACCGGGGCGATGGGAATGACTCAATGGGAATGACTAATCCCATTGGTTCAATTTTTTCATTTTTTTGAATTAATTGTCGTCGAGCGACGATATCATGTACCAGGTACCAGGTACCAGGCAGTCGCGTACCACACCGTCGGTATGCACGTACCAGGCCCTGCACAGAGCACAGAACACAACACGAAGTACACGCACGTGTTTTGTGTGGTGTGTGTGTTATAACATTTACGTTGAACCGTCCGCTCTATCATACACGGGTGCATACCCACGACCCAGGAGACACTAATACAACAAGCCTGTCAAGTATACCAGGTACCAGGTACGTAACAGGTACAGCAGATATACCAGGTTACGTTGCTATTTATGCAAGCTCCCCCGTGGTCACGTGATCACAGCCCAGGCAATACCCAGCAAGGCTAAGACAGACATCATCAAGTGAGGGTTATTTGTTTGTGTTTCGTGCAAAAAAAAAGTAAAGGAGTACGTAGTGCCAATAAGTTCGGCGCGGGGCACGGGAGAGGGGAACAGACATGCTTGCAGGAAAACATACCAGGTACCTGGTATTATTTTAGAATTTTGAATTTGGGGAGTTTTCCCTTGAAGCTGCTTGGAGCAGAAATAAATAAATAAATGGAACCTCGTACTCGTTCGAATGATTGTGCGTTCGCTCTCGGTTCCTTTCTCCTTTCCTACAGCCAGCAGAAAGAAACTTCGTGAGTTGTTGTGTTTATATACATATAAAAACAAGTACATTGGTAACTACAGCAGCAGTAGAAAACAAGCTGCGATCGGAATTCCACATGTTTTGCAAATGTCTCGTATGACTACTATTATTATTATGAACGCGTACTCGTACGAGTACTACGGTGGTAATTGTGGCGTCGTTGGTAGGACTTACCCGATAAAACCCCCCGACATTGAACACATTTGTCATGGAACAGGGAAGTGACACTTTCCTGCCCAGCCTTTGAGTATCCGGACAATTAATTGTTCGTAGCTACAGAGTAGCGCTACGGCAGGACATACATAGACTCGTACTACAGCGGCAATAACTTACCAGGTACATATTTGTTCGAGATGGAGATTCCCGCGACAGCGATAACGCGTTGCTGTTGGGGGGGACCGAAGTTGCGTATTTGCGGGAGTATGAGCTTTTAGGTTGGGGGGGCGTCGCAAAAAAAGCGAAAATCAAGGAGATGCCTGTAAACACTCTTGGTACCACATATGAAAATGTATTGATATTAACAGACGTTTGGCAACTACAAGCGACTCGTATGAGCAACAACTTGTCCGATCACAGAAGAACAAACAAATCGTAGTCGCTCTGAACACAGCCCACAGAATGTTGTTTTGTGGCTGTGGAACTCTCCTTGAAGGATCCGAACGATTGGGGTTATCAATAACTTATGTTCCGTATCAACGAAGGATATTCTCCACAGGTGTGCAGCAGTGGGAATATGACAGTAAAAAACACACGAGACCGGGAGGCATCGCCTCAATGTAGCTCCGACGGGCTGGCATGTGAGCTAGACTCTTGCTCCGTTGAGAAGACAATTCAATCAACGAGGGGACGAGACAAATTTGAACACTGCTATTAATAGATGGTCATCGTAGCGCAACAAATCTTCAAACACCAAATACCATGCGAGAGATGGGTGGCCAGGTGTCGCGGTCAAAAGCATTGGGGTTGTTCTAGTCCTACTCACATGCGCAACGTAAAACATCATCGGCACTCTACAGGGAATGCACGAGGTCGGAAATGCGATGATGCCAATAAGATAATCAATTGCCACTAACTGGTAACATACTAATTTACCTAGCCGAACCGAACCTACTGCAAGGGAATACAGGTGATCGAGGGCATCAAGGCCGCATGGGCCCTATGTAGGCCGTCAGTAAGATCCCTACACCCCGTCGCATGTAGAACAATTCCGCTTCTCCTGACTTAAATCGATTCAATAGGAGCCCATGTCAAAAGTACCACCGAGCCGAAAGCAGTTCCAGTACATGCTGCATGCATTTTCACGATGGAGTGCCTCCGCCAGCGACCAGTGACTACCAAGAGGAACGAAGCGCAAATTAATCGAAGAAAGAGGTGTACAAGTATATTGCGTGGGGAGAGCAAGGACATCGGACTGAACCGCACCGGGCCCTACCGAAAAAAAACACCGCTCGCGACGGCCATCTCAGGGAATGAAGGGGGTGAGACCCCTGAGAACACAGCAAACCTTATTGCAAGTCATTGTTGCGTACGCAACTAAATTAATAACTATTCATACAAAAAAAACTGCGTAACGGGAGAACTATCTGGCAGCATTGTTACCATCCTTCTCCGCAAACACATGCGTGATACCTCTTCGACAATAACTAAGCCCACTTCTCTATAAGTGAGCGGATGCGCTGGGCTGAAAACGGCATGCAAATAATCCCCGCGCAAATCCTCGCGGTCGGTATTAAACGCACAACACGAACAGAAAAAAGCCGCCGATTGTTCTACCGCCGTGTCTATACATACGCAGCACGCATGGTCTCGACGAGCTCAATTGCTCGCGGCCTCAAACTGGCATCATCGCATCGATCGAACACCGTTATGAACCTATCCAAATGCTCGGGGGTGAGAGTCGAATACTTTGGTCCACGCCCTCCGCGCTGCGACTCCGTCATGCCTCGACTACCCACATTTAACCGGCGGTCTTGCTGCAGCAACCCTAATAACATCACAGCCTCGTTCCATCTGCCGGCCCTTACACACGCGTCCATCGCAGCGCTGTAACTCACAACATCAGCTGGCGGTGCTCGCGCGGTTTTTGTGTCACTCTGGTCTTCAGAGAGATGCTCTGCGAGCATCTCGTGCAATAGCGACACTGCCCGGGACCATTGCTTTCCTTTACCGCAAGCGGCAATTACAGCGTTATAGGTGATAGTCCCACGGGGTACCCCGGCGATGGACATGCGATCCAGCACCGACAGCGCAGCGCGCCACTTACCGGCCCTCCCACAGGCGTCTATTGCAGCGTTGAAGCTCACCTGTGCGAAAGGGCGCGTCAACGAGAATAGGCGTCGCGAGGCCGGGGCACGTCGGCGTAAGTTATCATGCTTAGTTCTACCGCACTATTGCCCTGATGCAGATAATTTTCAGTGGCTGCTGTATCCCCCACTGTAAACAGATGGGGGTATGTCGTTCGATGCTTGACATATCGGGCGACCGATGCTTGACATATCGGGCGACCGATACTGGGAAGCATCACGTTGAAAAACAAGGTCGACACCCCGATGGGTAACATTGATGTATTGAGTTCTATGAGTATTAGCTACTGGTACGTATCACTATACTGCATGCGCCAAACCTATGCTATTATCGCAAAACGTAGGAACGTACTGTACGTGCTCACCCATTGTTTCAGTGCTTGAAAAAAGCGGAGGGGGGGAGGGGGGGGATTGAGTATGCTGGTCGCCAGACTGTTGACGCGTATTCCGAGAGGGACCGAGGTCTACGGGTACGGTACGTACAGTCGCTTCAAAAAGGTGCAAGCACAACACTTCGCGCAAAACCGGGGTCGATGAATTCGAGCAACCAAACGCCACCGACAGCGTGATATATCGTCCCTAGCTCCATGCTCGAACACGTCGAGGATATATCCCCCAGAAGCAAGCACAGCATGAATCGCCCGAAAAATGCGTTTCGTTTCTGTGCGCGCGCGGCGCTGTACGCACACGAGAGTACACTTCCGCGTCACGACTCGGTAATCTCCATCAACCTCACCTCGTTGGGGGAGACCCCAACTGCCTCCATTTCTCGCAGCAGGGCTACCGCGCGCGCCCACTGCTGACCCTTGCCACAGGCGGAGATGGCCGCGCTGAAGCTTCTGACAGTTGGCGGTATCCCCTCGCCTCGCATCTCGTCGAGAAGAGACAGCGCCATGTTCCACTGACCCTGCTGGGCACAGGCGTCTATCGCAGCAGTGAAACTCACTTCATCGCCCCGAATGCCGAGAGATCGCATCTGCGGCGTAATATGCAACCCAGTCAAAAATGGAGAGCGGGTCGATCATGCCGTTCACAGCTTCGTCGTTGTGTCTACAAAATAAGGCAGCAGCTCATCGATCACGAACAGGGTCGGACCCGCGGATTCAACTTCATCCGATAACGTTCGTTGCACACCGCTCACAGAAAGGTGCAGGTCGAAGACCACGCCCATCGGCGAAGTGCCTATCATAATCGTGACCAAAAGGTTATAGCTTCGAAACGAGGTTGTTGGTTGTAACAAAAAATCGAAGCAGGAGTTCTGAATCACCAACATCGCAGGTTTGTAAGGAACCCAGACAACAATCTTCGACAAAAATCGCGGTGAGTCACGCGTGGTGAGGCACCTCTCACCTGCTCATGCACTGCCAATGCCTTAGCCCACCGTCTGTTGTCTCCGCAAGCCGTCACAGCTGCGGTATAGCTGTTGATGTTCGGCTGCACTCCCATCGACGGCATCTCCTTGAGCAAATTCAAAGCTTGTTGCCATTGTCCGCCATTTCCAAGCGCTGATATCGCCGAATTGTAGGATATTACGTTTGGCTTCACACCCTTCGCTCGCATCTCCGCTAGCAACCCCTGGGCTCGTTCCCATTCCCCTGCTTTACCGCAGGCGTCGATGGCAGCTGTATATGTGGTAACGTTTGGATAACAATCTGCTGCTCTCATGCGCCCCAAGAGGTTGAGCGCGGGGCGCCACTCGCCCGCCTTCCCGCACGCAGACACAGCAGCGCTGAAGGTGACCTCGTTTGGCGGTATGCCTTCCTCCGTCATCTAGTTTCGAAACGTCGATTTGGTACATTCAGGTGGGACAGGAAGCCAGCGACGATAGGATCAGCTTGCGATGTAACACGTGAAAAAAAACATTACACAATCTCGGCAACACGCAACTGATTCAACACGGCAGTTATGCTGTCTCCTTGGTCCTGCCCCATCAAGCCCACAACTGTCAGAGAGGCAAATGGTGCAAGGAGGTCGCGCACGGTGCACACATGTTCATCGCGGCCGTAAACCGAGGTACCATCAAACTGCAACTGTCGCAAGAGTGGAAGCAAACCAGATACTGACCTGATCAAGTAGAGCCAGAGCCCGTTCCCACTGGCCAGCGTTACCGCATGCTGCGACCGCCGCGCTGAATGTGTTGACGTTCGGGCGTAATCCTGCTGCAACCATCTCAGCGAGAAGGCCGAGCGCTCGCTGCCACTGCCCACTCCTCGCGCAGGCATGCGCAGCGGCATTATAGCAGACCACATTGGGAGGTAGGCCCTCTGATCGCATCTAGGAACATGTAGGGGGCAGGGGGGTGGGGGGGGGGGGGGGTGCACTCATTATCATGCATGGCCGTAGTCGTATGACCATAGACCCTTGCATCCCTACAATCCGGGGCGGAGCACGTTGGGTTTTCACCGACCAGACAGACATTGCTTACACCAAGCGCGAAGCACCGTGAGGTGTTCGGCGAGTCGCATGAAAGGTGAGCTGCATCCTACAAATAATCGCTTTTGAGGCGGATTTTCTTGCACATGGATGATAGCGTCAATTAATTGATTTATTTTCTGGAGTGGCCACTTCCAGAGACAGCAATGGGTTTACTATGTAACTGCCTCGTGGGTGCCTTACCATACACACAGTACGTGATATAATCATCCCCCTTGTGCGCAGTTAATATTTTCCCCGCACAAAAATGATCTAACTCGACCGCCAGCCGTGGTAACCGCCAAAAACAAAAAAAAATATGGTACCCTGGGTGTCTAGCTCACGCAGTGAAAGGTGTGTTTTACAGCGTCGTCGCCAACCGACGCCACCCCAACCTATACACCTGGTATATATACCAGGTACCAGGTAGATAATATAGGGGGGGGGGTAGGGGAGGGGTGTACTGGATATCATGCATGGCCGTAGTTGTATGACCATAGACCCTAGCATTACTACAATGCCGTGACGGAGCACGTCGTGCTTTCACCGACCAGGCAGACATTGCGTGCACGAAGCGCCAAGCGCCGTGAGGTGTCAGGCGAGTAGCATGAAAGGTAAGCTGCATCCTACTAAGAACCACTTCTGAGGCGGACTTGCACATGGATGACAGCTTCAATGAGCTGAGCTATTTTCCGGTGTGGCCATTTCCAGAGAGAGTAATCGGGGTACTATGCAACTGCCTCGTGGGTGCCTTACCATAAACACTACGTAAAGCGATCATGCCCCTTGTGCGGAGTAAAGGTTCTCCACCCCGTACAAATGATCAATGACAGGGAGGGGCGGGCGACCTCCAAAGGACTGATTCTAGACATTTTTCGGTGACACAGTAATGCACAATTGTTCGGGACCGCCCACGAACGCCCTTTGAGCTTCACAGTTTCGGACTGAGCGAGGATCTATCTGTGTGTTCAAGGGTGCTGCACGAAGACGCGGTGAGTCGAACCTGACAAGCTACCAATAGCAATAGCCTTGTTCACAGCTACCCCTTGAGCTTATACTTCATTGCACGACTTCGTCGATACGTATTATAGGACCTCGCACGTTTCGATGTTGCTGACGCCATGCAGGCTACCGACATTAACATTTCCCCCGCATTTGGGCACGCACGGTCGGAGACTCAATAGGAACGAAAACAAAACAGGTCCGGTACAGAGCTGACAGTTTTGTCGGCGAGACACGCCGATCACAAGCACAACAACGAAAAATGATGAATACGAAGAATACGGCTTCGTACCTGGTTGAGCAGCTCTACCGCACGCTGCCACTGCCCGCCTTTGGCACAAGCGTTCACAGCAGCACCGAAGGCGAAGTGGTCCGGTGGTACGGATTCCGAGCGCATCACATCCAGTAGTGCCAGGGCCTCCTCCCATCGGCCGCTAGACGCCACAGCGCTGTATATACGCCGCGCGCGAGGAATGATGCATCAAGAGTGCGTGCGAAATAAATTCTCAGACCGGCGACGAGCTTTGCTTACAACATGTGAAAGCAATTTTCAGCATGTTAGAGCTTGATCAGGAACATATGCGACCGTTTTTCGCTGGGTCCTTCTGCATACAACGACGTAAGGCCAATTTCCAGTAGAGTTTAGACTGTAACACGTTAATAAGTTTTTCGCTGGGTTATTCTGAAACGCTTAGGCCACTCGACAACAGCAATTGCAACTTGTTGGGCGCTTGCAAGGACAAATCAAAAGTTTTTGCTTCGAAGGGAAAATTGGCCGTTTCTGCTTCAACGATATCAAGGCAAGCCTGGTATATTACATACTGCTGCCCGTATTAACAGTTTCATCCTCAGCTACTGTATTCCTTCTCAGTCTCGAGAACGTTCCGCGCGGTCGATTCTTTTTCCTGCTATTCCGGCAATTGCCTTCAAGAAGCATGGCTCCCGGGAAAGGATCGGTCGCCGTGCATCGCCATCTCCGATAAATGCAAGCCAACCGTTCGCTGCCTCACGTCTCGGCTTCATATCGCATCGTCAAAGATTGAGTCATATCTACTAATCTTTCACAGTCTGTTTATAGGTCTCGACAGAGTACGCGAGACACACTAAGCGTGCGGCCCTCGGCAACATAAAAATGCTGCTCGTACGGCACATCAAAAATGTACTAGAGTACCGGGTAGTTGAGAGCTCCAGCGGCGAGGTAGCGCACGAGATAGACCTCGCAAGACAATCTGCTTTCATCGCCAAAACGCGGCGTGCACGATTGGTTCCCATCCAAACGTCACAAGCAACGAATGCCAGTAGCAGCGTGGCGGGTGCCAACACTTCAGGGCAAATTTCGGCAAAATTGACGGCTGCGCCACGGGCGCACTCTCTTCAACACCCATAAAGCAGCTGAGCAGTAGATTCGTGCAAAGTACGCGTACAAGGCGAGTGCGTCCTGCACTACCTCTGTTAGATCAGGAAACGCCTGATCTGCTGCGAAACGCGCGGGGACCAGGTCGATGGGTAACAAGGCGCACCTTATAAGCACGGAGTACATGAATACGTCGAAGACGATACCATTGGCTCGAGCAGCCTGTGCTTGCGTGAGCGCTTCCGTCCACTGCCCACTCCTTCCTAGAGCCTGATCAACGTGATGTCATC
Source organism: Nereocystis luetkeana (assembly GCA_031213475.1). Taxonomy (NCBI): domain Eukaryota; class Phaeophyceae; order Laminariales; family Laminariaceae; genus Nereocystis; species Nereocystis luetkeana. The sequence goes on along the minus strand of JARUPZ010000034.1, from coordinate 2,699,970 downwards.
AAACGCAATAAGTGTCGCATGATGCGTCATGAGAAGATGCCGTGTGGTGACTGATATACGATCGGGAAGGACAACGGCAAGACAAAAGCAAAATCGCACGCCTGCGGTCACGAGTCACGAGCGGCGGGAAGAGAAAAAAACAAGAGCGGTCGTGGTAGCTGCGAACTATATATACGCAGTTTAAACCAAACAGAAAGTAGAATGTTTCGGAAGCTATTATCAATACTAACGATGACGGTGTTCATACTTGCTGTAGTTAATTGCTGCGTTTCGTGGCTCAGAGCTAAGAGTACATTCACGTCGATACGATTGTAGTCTATGTAGTACAGGAGAATCGTAGTGACAGAAGGGCACATTGATCGTGTCGGTGACACGCATGATGGCGACAGAGGAAGCGATTGTCGCAAGTGCCGAACACGACACGTTTGTTTCCTCGTATACCTGAACCTGGAGACACCAGGCATGATACCAGCTGTGCGGCACATCCAGACACCACCCGTGCGTCAAAACCACCCGTGCGTCAAAAACGGGTACTCTGTCCTGTACCAAGTATCAGGTAGAGTCTATGATACCAGATAGGGAAGCATATCCAGATATCCAGTTCCGCTGTGTATCAAGGACTGGACCATCGTGCAACAGCAGAAGAGGCGACGAGCGCAGCAGTCTTACAGAGTAGACGTATACCTTGGGGGGTAAATAGTCGAGCGACAATTGAAGTTCACAGGTACACTACTGTCATACCAGATACCAGGTATGAACTACAGATACAGAGTACTGCAATTTGTACTACTCCGCCAGATCCTCGTACTGCTGTCAGCCGTACCGATACTAAGAAAGTGGGGCTCGGTTCGTCATGAAAACAAGAATCGGTACGAATATTACAGCTTAAAACTGGGCAACAAGATGATACTGGTACTTACATACGTATCAATAGTAAGTATAAGAAACACAAGATTATACCTGGTATACAACAGCGATCGACTTCCGTATGAGATACCGGTAAGAAACGCTCGCCAACGATGGACGAACGAACCCAACGGAACAGGCTCTTCGATGACACAGAGATGAGAAACTGCCAGCGGTTGAGGAGAGCTAAAAAAATACCAGGTAGTCTACACCGGTACAGCAGTACGAGTATAACGCAGCGGCTAACGAGCACCGAGATACCTGGTAGATAATAAACTACCCTTTGACCCTCCAAGACTGCAGTCAATCAACATTTGAATGGTTTGCCCCCAAAACGGGACTGCAGTCCTAAAAGGGTTAAGGCAGCTGGGTTTTACACACACAATAGGAATGAGCCTCGACGCCGAATTGACGCGGTATAACTTCTACCTGGTACAGCAGTACCATCATCACAACCACGTACCAGGTATTACGTACGCCTATGTTATGCTTTGCTTCTGTACTTGTACGATAGCTCGCGGAACTCGGCATCACCCTGGAACTCCGACTGAGTTGTGTTCCTCCCCGATATTCACGTACGTACGTGCAGCAGCGCAGCAGCAGTACGAGTATCATATGTCATACCAGGTATGGTATATTTATAATACGAAGACTACCGTAGAGACTTGAGACTCCTCGTGCTTTCTTTCTGCCATTCGTGACCACACGGGCTAGATTTCGGCCATGTGAGCTACTGGTACTGCTCTTTATACGTACGTGATACCTTCTGTAGTACGTACGTATTTGTAGACCATACGTCATGTATATTACCAGGTATATCAGCAGCAACAACAATAACAAAGCAACAAGGCCAACAACGACAACTATAATACTATGTAAGAGCGTCTCTACTACCAGGTATCTACTCTACGCGAAAGTGTTTTGATCACCTTGAGATTCTCAATCAGTTTGCTCCTTGCCCCCTTGCTTTGACGTCGTCGTACAACAACCCGCTGTCGCTTTCTCTCAGGATCGACACTGCTGTTGTTAGTGATAACAACACCGTCCGCCACTGCACCAAGCCCAACACTCTCGCGAGGATGTGCGGGCTTCGAGACGGGACGAGGTAGCCAAAGGCTTCCGGAAGACCTTACACGCCTGGGCGCTTTCCCCTTCGATGTACTTCTCAACCACAGGGTAGAGTCGTCGCCAGGACCAGTCGTGGCGAAGGGAGCATGAACATGGAAACCAGACAGTTGGAGGTCCCTGAACGTACGAGAGGCTGAAGCAGAGTGCTGCATTTCTTTCCACATGACTGCAACGATGGTATTTCCATGGACGCACACCCACGCTAGCGACTACCTGAACGGCTGGCGAAGTAGCAGAGTTACAGTATATTCAGCTGGCCAGCTACCGCCGTGGTATCTTGTAAGGCTTTGTGAGGCTGGAGGCCCGGACCGCTGGCCGCAGTGGCCGGCAGGTGTGCGATCGCGACAAATCGTGAGACAGAGCAATAAACGGGACCCCTGTCCAACCAGGCCTCTATATCTTCACGTAAAATAATATGTGGATCTTGAGTGTTCGTTGAGATCTCGCGAAACACACCGACCGTGTAGACAAGTTGGGTCGCAAAGTACTCGCAAACCATACATACCTGGTACATCATTTGCAGGGCTTACATACCTCAGTACCGGATACATACTACGAGTGGCACCTCCAATCCCAACCCACATCACCCACGACTTCAAAGGCGTCTGACCCTCTCGCCTCCGCACGCTTTGGGCTAGGGTGCCGGCGAACTAGCCCCAAGCTTTGACCGGGTGATGAAGTTCCTCAGGTATGGTTGAATTTTTGTTTATTGACCCGAATTTTTAATGAATCACTGAGATCCGCCGGGTCATGCTTGACCTGTGGACACGCCCGAAGAACAGATAGATGTTGCCAACAAGCACACAAGTAGGATGCAGTGCTGTCGTCGGCTTGGTGTCGCTGGAAGCTCGAGCGAGTGAGTTACGCGCGTGCCCTCGTCGCCTCGCATCGTCCGCGCTTTTGAAGAGCTCATGATATGTACCGGTATTTTTATTGCGAAGCTCCCGGTGCATTTATTTTCGTGTCGATCCAACGGGGTGCAAACGCGACAGAAAGAGAAGCTCGTACTTCGAAGTCGCAGCTGCTTCCCATGCATATCCCATGTGTACGGCGGTAGCTCGCCACGCATACTATGCCCGCTAGATGAGCTGACCTACTACGTCCTTCTTTCCCTCACAATCAATGTTTGTGTGCTCTGGACCAGGCGGGAGTCGGAACGCGGCGATTTCGAAGCGAAGTCGGCGTCTACGAAGAGGGTTATGGATTCTTTTCAGGCATCTCCTGGGAGCGCAGTGGGCAGCGCCAGACAACAACAGCAGCTGCAGCAGGTGCGTCTTTTTCGGATTATTTCCATTAGAATTCGCCACCCTTTGGACATCTAAACAAATGGCACAGATAGGGGCAAGACGCCGCACAGCCACAGTAGCGTTTGCTCGGTCGCGTAGTGTTGCCTGATTCCTTCTGGTGACACGATTATATGTTCCTCTCTCTTGCGGGCGACTTCTGAACAAGTAGGTGCAGGAGCCAACCCCTGTGGTCGTGACGACTACAGCTGCGCCGAGCGTGATAATGACCAACGAGAGCTCGAGCATCACGATGCAGACTCCGGACAATGTGATCGGCGAGACGTTGGTTGTGCAAGGCCGCGTGGAGTTCCAGAACCTCCTACGCATCGATGGCCACTTCGAGGTGAGCTTCAGCTCGTTGGCTGAGCGCATGGCTCTCGTCTGACAACGTCCTACCCTACACCAGTATTCTCGTACGTAAAAGGCAGCAGCAGCACGAGAGTTCACCGTCGGTTTTATTGATTCAAAATTCGGAACGATTTATTATTTCCACCCAGGGTCGGGCATGTGATGTTGCGAGCCTCGAGCATCGCAATCCCTTCTGAAATATGTACCCACGGGTAGAATCCTACAGAGTATTGTTGTAGTCCTTGGTGCGAGTACTCTGTGGGTGTTGTTGTTCTTGCGGCGTCCGAACGAAACATACACACATACGTGTGAACGAGAACCGCGGTTCTTCGACTTCGCTAACTCATTTGACGGCGTCTTGATACTGGTGTGTGTCCACTGAACTCCCAACTGTTGAGCGAGCAAAAATGGATGTTGTTTACGAAAATCAACGGAACTCAAGTTTGTTTTATCAGGTATTTGTAACTTCTTGGGGGTTTTTTCCAGTCGTTGCTTGCGATGCTAGCACGATAGAGTGCCTCACGGCACGAGTAGGATAGGTGGGTTTGACTTGACTCTGTCGCACCCTTAGACATAAATGCCGCACGCTACGATAGCACAGCTCGTCTTCGAATGCACAGCAGCGGGATTTTTGTGACATCCGTCTCTTGCTCGCGGTGAAATGACCCGCAAGCAATTGTTGTTGTTTTCGTATTCACTGTAGCAGGACGTACCAGCACGTACTAATACTGGAAAACAATGTTTGTGAAAACGCTGCTCGGCATATATATACTCAAAACCGTCGTGACTGGTGCAGAACCCAACACGTAGCAGGCAAAAACCGTGTAGTTGCCGACATCGATTGACAGCTTCTGCTGCTCATGTTATTAGTAGGTTGATGCCTTCACTCAATCGTAGTGTGTATCGTGCGAGTACACCATTCATTCTCGTACTTCTATATTTTCGCAACTGCCTTTCTCTACTGGTTTTGGTAAAAACTCTTGACACTGCTACGTATCAGCATTATTTTCCCATTTCGGTGCGGTGTTTCGGAGTTATTTGTAACATGCAGCAGTAGTTATGGTCGTCGGTCGGACGTCGAAAAACCCTCCTCCTTTGATAAAGGTATGCGGCCGCACAGCCGCTCATTGTTACATGTGATAGATAGATGCTGTTGTCTGTGGATCAAGAATATACTCTCTCTCGTACGCCCTTGTCTCAGGTCCTGCCGTGTCTTTTCGCTCCACTTATAAGTTGGCGTGAGCGCATGTCAGACGGCGTTGTTGGCAGCACTCACCATCCCATTATCGTTACACGTATTGTACACGTGACATGGCGTCGGTGAGCCCTTCGGGCGGCACTATCGATTCAGACTTCCAAGAGGAAAAATTGGGAAAAAATTGAAAGGTTCTTGAAAACTCAACGTTGCAACAGCACGAGCCCGAATAGATGAACATAGGGTCGTGTGTCTCTTGTGTCTTTATTCTTTCTCGCTGAGGTTGGTGCTGCCGGGTGACCGCGGACTATTACGGTAATAGATTGTGGCGATAAGGCATGCCGTTAAAACAGCAGCAACAACCAACATTAATCCATGGCAGATACTCGTGCTTCGAACTCCGTCCCAATGTACCCGACGAAGTTTATTCACACCGTGTACCAATATGTTCGTATCTATCTTTGGATGCCCACTTTTTTGTCTTGACGCTGCTTGACGGCTGCCTGCGGACTGCGGAGTAGAACTTCAAGCTGTTCTACTGTACAACAACAGCAGTACTGCTGTGGGTGCCAGTCCAGCAGTATACTTGTATGAAGGCTTTATTCAATAATTAAGAAAGAACCTACAGCAGTATTAATAGTAAGAACATAAAATACAAGACTCACTTTACGGAGGACGCTATTAATATCATACAAGAGAACGTGGTACTGCTGTACATGTGATTAGATAGCATCGTTAGCCGTCTTTGTGTACTTACTTGGCTATATGCATTGCGTGCTCTCTGTCTATATACTCAGCACGATACGGGCAGGCGGGAGACGAGCTGAGGTATACCTGGTACCTGGTATCATATACTTCGCACGAATGTATGTGGATAGATATCTGCTAGATAATTACCTGGTGTGTTGTAAATATCACCACCAGTTATGTATCGTTACCGGCATCTCCAAGTAAGTGTCTCTCCCTGGTAGACTTTACGAGCATGAACGAGATGTTATTTATTAGTATGATAGAACGAGATGTTATTTATTAGTATGATAGTATTAATAGTTACTTAGTATCAAAACACGAAATCATTGTCGGTACGTACTGCAGTTGTACACATGTATGTACGGCTCGACACTGCTGTAGCAGTACACGATTATTAACCATTAGTGACCAAAATTAAAGGCCTAATATTATACCTGGTAGATTAATATCATAGCATAGTCGCCAGATTAATACGAAGAGGGGTAGAGAGGAGGGAAATACAATTTCATGTGTTAGAAGGTACCTGGTACAAGATACCTATTTGACCAATAAGAACGGCAAATGTGGAGAGAACAATCACCTGGTGCAGGAAGCAGCCTTTATATATATGATACCTCTGCATGAACATTGTAAGAAAGAAGAGTGTGATTAAATAAAATAGTACTGGAAGTAGAGGTGATTATTTATTTTCCGAATTCGGGGAACGAAATATTATAGACAGATTGTAATATACCTTCTTCGCGAATCGGCACGGTTTGTTTTCGTTATTACAATACTCCGGAGTACCAGGTATAAAATATTCCGGTACGAAGTCATGTACGCTTCCTCCTTGAATGAGGCTCCTTGAATACAGCCACAGCTACATACCAGGCATGATATCATAAAATACCAAAAACTACCCCATCGCCTTAATGGGATTCCACAATCTGCGATAGATAAGGGAACCCACAAAACGTTCTAATAGTCACCTGCAGATTTTCCCGACGCAGACAGAGAGCTGTTTTTCCGTGGGGTTTATAAGGTTTGCTGATTTTATTACGTGTAGCAATTCGTCTTTGTTTTTGCTTTTCTTACGTATTATTATTTCTCACAGGACCGCGCCAGCGCATCTCTTCCGTCTCTTGTTTTTCATGTACATAAGTTCGTTCGCCAAGTTGCTACGCTTAAGAGCGAGACGGTTTGACTCTTGCGAGTAGGGCGGGCATGTGGAGGCACTACTATGTGGCGTGTCTAAAGTCTGACATCTAAATAAAACCCCGTGAATGATGAAGAGTACGGATTGAACCTACCACGCGAAGACCGTGGGCATTCAACAAACGGAAATTCGGGATTCTGATTGGATGAACTTTTTTTTTACTGTTTTTTTACCATCAGTACCGTAGTATTAATAGTGCAGTTGTAGAACCACACAGCACAGCCTTTCCGTTCATCGCGTTCATCATTCATCACTACAACACCAATATACACTATTCGCTGCCGGGTATAATGTATTGGTACTACTAATATTAATACCAGGGCATTATACAAGGTTCCCATCGGGATTGTGGTTGACTTGAAGTCCTTGGGATGTCGCAAGCTGAAAAGGGAGAACACAGCAGCAGCAGGCGTTCGTTCCCAGCTACTCGTACGTAGCCACCGGGCAAAAACGAAGAATATATAAAAGGAATACTTGGTAGCAAGCTAGAGAAAAAGTGGGCACGGGGTCATACAGTAGTAGTATGAATAGCTATACTACACAACAGACCGGTTTAAGTCGAAATGCATTTATTACCGGTGTTACTGATTGCAGGATTAATCTCGTTCCAGGTATAGATCTAATGCCGGTACTTCGTGTCACCTCCGCCTGGTTTTTATTGAGAACGAACAGCTCTACAAGCTACAAGCTACCAGGTATCAGGTAGACCTCTAGGCGATACCATGGTACCTGGTGTGGGCTACGAATAATGACCTTTTTTTTTGCCATCATATGATACGACGGAGCCCTTAGCCTCTACGTATCATACCTGCTGGTATATGGTCGAAACCCAGGATAATGGTGGTGGGATATCATACCGGTAGTCTTGACGTTTTGTTTGATTTGGCCCAAAGGACCGCACGAAAAGAGACGTAATCCTCTACGCGCCGTCAGGCCCTGCATGTATGTTGTATGTGATGGAGTAATGTGGTGATTGGTGATGTGGTGATTGGTGATGTGGTGGTTGGCCCTTGATCAATTGTAAAACATGTCCTCGTGTTCCTTCTCATATTCCATTCTATCTCGTGTTCTGACCACTCCCACTGGACAGCATCTCTTGTTTACTGTTTACTCTACTTGAAAGCATCGACACCTATTATTTAGAAGCATCAGAGCGGACACACGTCGGGGGGTCCGGGGATGCAGCTATTAATATCGTATGATGTCATGCGTACAGATACCAAGGCCGTGCCAGTCACCGGCGCCAGATAATATACCTTTCTTGTGACCAGAGAGTACCAGTATACCCTTATTATACGAAGGGTCATGGCGGGGTTGGGGATAGCCGCTTTTGATTCTTGGTTGTAGTAGTGGAGCTTATAGTATAGGGCCCGAAGCTCCAGTTATCGCTGTCATGACGCCGCAATGGCGGAAGTACAATTCGACACTTTACTTGGGCCATGCGTGCCACCTATTTTGATGCATCCTTGTGTGGTGGCATTCACTACTGTGTTGGATATCAGTCGTGCTCGAGCCCTTGTTAGTGTGGCGCTGATTTATGCGGTGTATACGCACGCATGCATGCGTAGTTTCGACCTATATATGGGCTATGACAGCAAAAAAACTATTTCGTACGAGTACAGAGTGTCGTGTTAATTGTGATACCTTGTATTCGTCTTGATCCCCACGAATAGGCCAAGCACATGCTTCACAGACATGCTCTCTGGGTGGAGTGTAAAAACCGCACATCATGTCGGGTTCGCATTTTTTTTTGTCTTCATGCCTCGTGCACGAGTAACGGTGTTTTTTTGTTAAATCATGTTTGCGTTCCAGCTTAGTTCGTCTTGAGTCTTGATTTGCTTCGGGACGCATTTATTTGTGTGTTTGTTCCTCACTTTACCCGTCGACATCCAGCACAACCAGTGTCCGTGCCAATTGTTCAATCCTAGAGAGGTGCAAGTGCTTTGGTCCAAAAACTACGCCACAGAGATGCTACATTTTTATTATGCAGCGAGAAAACAGAGTAGGCAATGCAATGCTACGTACTGGGTACGATAGGCACGACATACGCATTCTATGAACGTAAGAGAACTAAAGAAGCTATTAATAGAGAAAAACGAAAACAAAAAATCGAAAGAGGAAATAAAAACTAAATGAAGAGACTGTTGTGCCCCCCGCAGGAGGAGATGTGGCAGACACTATACCAGGTATAACGAGCTAACGAAACAATGTCACTACATATACACCAGGGACAGAGTGAGGCTAAGAACCGAGGGAAATAACAGGCAAACCGAAGCACAACTGCTGCGGAAATAATACCGAGTAATACAGTATTATTAGTGTCGTCGTAGTCTTTTTGTCAACGGAAATCTTCAAAATTCCGCTCCAAAATATATTCTTCGGATGTTGTGCCGTCTTGTTTTTTTTACGAAGCTATACGAACGACCGTCCTCGCCTTGCTCGGTGTTTACTTGTTTTCTGTCAGTTTCATTATCATAATAACATATAGTAATATGTAGCCTGTAGCGTCAGCAAGCCGAAGACACGAGGCGTAGCTGACGCAGCGTACGGCCTGACTAAGCAGCGGTCCTCAGTTGATATAGTGCGTTGATACATGTCCTAACGCTGCTACCGCCCGTTCGTAAAACGCGTGAATCCTGCATGTCAGGGAGAACTGGTCGGAAATGGGAGCCTCATCATTGGCCCCACCGCGGAGGTGATCAGCAACCTCAGGGGGCTCAATGAGGTGCGTCTCGTCTAATGATATCCTGGATTTGATTTGTTCGCTCCAAATTCGAACTTGTCGTGCGGTTGAAACATCCGTTGCAACCGAGCCGTGGGCAAAATTGTTAATTTCGAGCGAATGTTCACGTTTATGTATACTTCCTACAGTAATTTTGACGGCACGAAAAAAGAAGGGGTCCCTTTTGCCTAAAGCGTCCACCATACCGGTACGCCGTCCACCAACGTACATACACAAGTTGATGACAGTTACAAACTTCCTGCTGCGCGACTTCCTACGTAGGGGCAACTACAGCATATTTTTCGTGTACGTTAGTATTTGAAATCTAGCCGCATTTCGTGTTCGGAGTTGTGTCGTTGGGCAGACCTCTGCCGGGGCCTGGTTGCACAAACCTCCACGGCCACTGGCACGTAACGTACGGTAGACCTGCCGTGACAACCAGCTTTCCCTCGATGTATAGATACAAATGTGCTCGCGTATGGTGCCAATGCATGGGTTGATGCTAATAATAGAATCTCCAGAGTGCGTACGAACTCTCCTTGCTTTTCCCTCATTTTCATAATGAAAATAATGCGCGACCGGAGCAAAGCGGGCATGCTGCATCAGTCAAGCGGATTGGTCAACACACGTTCCACCCTGGGTCTGCGAGAGTAAACACGACCGACCCCCGTCCTGTGATGCTGTGATGCTGTTGTAGGTTTACGTGGAGGGCATTTTGATCGGAGACTGCGTGTGCAACAAAATGCAAATCCGGTTTGCTGGCTGCGTGACGGGGAACCTGCAGTGTGCATCCCTCGGTATGGACCCCTCCGTCGTGCTCAAGGTGAGTCAGCGCGTGCACCTGCGTCGGTTCATAGCTGCTGTATGTGCTTGGCGACTCTCGAAGGTGCATATGGCCTGCACATGGCGTTAACTGATTACCGGTACGAGGTATGATACCGAGAGCATTGAGGACCACGTCCGAGTGCAGCTCGCTACCGTCCTACTGACTCTAGCCTCAGCACAGCTTGCGGTAGTCGGCGCTTCGTACTTGGCCAGACCACACGAGATGTGTTAAGTTGGTGGCGTGGTTCTGGTTGTAGTTGTTGTGGAATGCGTTGATAAGGTTGTGGTGAGTATGGTTCGTCGGTTATTTCCTTTGGAATGATATGGCATGGTTGTGGTGGTTATTTAGTTTCGGAGGAGATTCGTGAATGATCCGTTGTGTTTTGCTGCCATAGCTACAGTAGCTACAGTAGCTCCCAGGCATGATATGAATACGACTTGCGAAATACCAGGTAAACCCTACCATCTCAGACCTGTTCAAGCTTGGCTGGAGATCGTACCGGACGTGTTTCGGTCGAAGAACGCCCACCTGCTTTGTTTCCAGCAACCTCACCAACGTGTATATCCCACTCCGCCCTTCTATCTTGACAGGGAAGCGCTAACGTCAACCCTCGAGAGAAGACCGACAAGGGCAAATCCAGCAGAAGCACAGCCCCTCGCCACAAGCAGCAGAGATCACAGGTGTGTCCCGGCCTGGAGTGAGTGTCCACAGTGACAAACATCGAGTAATCTGACAAATCGTTTGTCATTGCCGTGCTACTGTTGTACAACTGCTGTGTCGCGGCAGAGCCAGCAAGATGTTGTAGGGGGGTGGCTCCGAACCCTTTACCAGACCCGGAGTCGATTTGCTCCTGCTCGAAGCATCGAGCCGTTCGTGCATTGTTCCACCACGGTTTCGGCATTGATCCCACACTATTTCCAAGGAGTTTGTCGCCCAAAACGTGGATGCAGTTGGATCGTCCCAGGCACGTACTATCGTTCGAAGGATCGTGCGATACATTCTTCCTCTTGCGGCCGCCATGCGGCGTTACTTTCCTTTTAATGTATCCGCTAACCCAGTTTTTCTGTCTGAGACCAGGGTATATAGAACACACGCGGCGGAAGCACCACTTAGCTTCCAAAGCTGAGTAGCTGCCACGCAATCGGTTGAACTCACAGCTAGCGTATTTGAAATTCTTAAATTTATTTTCCCTCTCCTCTCCGTTTGTTGTGTTGTTTGCCAGCCCCGTGTGGCTTCGGACGAGACCTCATCGTCATCGAGGGCTTCGACTTCGATCCTGAGCCCCGAGTCGGTTACTTCAAGGGCCCCTGGGTACGAGGATGACAAGGGTGTGTCCACTAAGCAGAAGTCGAGGAGCAGAGGCAGCGGAGAGACGGGGGGTGGGGGGAACCATGGGCGTGGTTCTTCCAGCGAATCGACGGCATCCTCTGTGGCGCAGTTGGCGGTGGAGGATCTATCCCACACGGCGGGCGCCGCTGTTCCGAAAATGGGAGACGCCGTGAACATGCCGGTCCGTGCACGGCCGCCAGTACACGCAACGAGCCGGCCGACTAGCTAATCCGGCATTGTGAAAGTTAATGCCGGTGGCGAGGACCCTGCTTCGGATGGAAGGCAATGATGCCGCCTTTCAGGGAGTTTTAGTACTGCCACCTGTAGCGGACGGATTGGAAGGCGTCGAATGGGTTTTCAAAAGGGGACTGGGCTTTCGGTGGGAGTGAAGGGGTAAGGGGTAAACAACGAGGCTTTTCTCTGGTTCGCGTTGAGCGACGCACGCTCGCTCCTTGTGAACACTACCGTGCGGGGTTTCGTTGGTATCGAAGACGTCGTGAGCGGGAAACTCGCGCGTTGTTCCGTGCTGATAATATACGGGGCACGAGCTTCATAGTGGCTTATTTTTGCACTAGGCCGGGGGGGGACTGCTGGGGTGTCTGTTTTCTGCGGGTTTTGGTGTGTACACCTATAGCATGGATTTCTCGGAGCTTGTGGCGCCGCGATAGCCGGTGCCAGGTCAACACGCTGACGAGAGTCGCATTTTGTTTTTGCTTGTTGGAATCGATTCGTTTCGTCGTTCTCTCTCCTGCCACAAGACGATTGCGTGGAACTCACGCGATGACAAGCTTTGTGTCTCGGAAAAAAACACGCGTCGTAAGAGAGGTGGTGTTGCATATCTGAATATATGGTGTGAGGGAACCATGAACGTTTACGCCCAAGGTCGAGGGGTCGCCTGATTGGCGCTCTTCCTCGCCTTTTTACATTGTCCGTCATATTGTGCTGTAAGGTATACTAAGTATTTTTTCGCGTGTGTGGCGTCATGCATCTCCTATGCCTTTGCGGTCCGATGATTCTCGCTGGCGGTGGTAGAAGTCTTGGCTGTGTTCGGCAGGGGAGCGCGCCTTGCTGTATTCTTCTATGTCGTTCTTCAGGAGAGAGCTGCTGTGACTGCTCTGGGGTGAGAGACGGGGGGGGGTACGGCGTACAGTAGTGCCGTGTTTGTGCAACGTAAAGACAGAGTCATCTTGGTTGACGATGACGGAAACGCCCCGCATTGACCTCAGACGGCGCTACTACCATTAAGTCTTGAGAACAGTTTGAGAGGATATTACGTTACAGTAGTAGTAGCAGCCATAGTAGTGGATGGCGCCGACCCCCTCGGCGATGCGACATACTATTAATATCAATAGTAGGTGTCAAACGAGGGCAGTAGTGCAATGCAAGTAGCTAAGTTCAGGTGGTGGTGGTGTTGAGATCGACCAACCGGTTGATTGTTAACACCAACTACTGCTGCTGCGGTGATGTCAATAGAAAGGGGTACAGTTTTCGTTCGCCGTACGTCTAGCCGAATAGCTGGTGTTTAGGGGGAGTTTTTTTTGGAGGGGGCCTGCTTGCAGGCCATAAAAAACATCACATTCTTGAATTGAAATGACGCTGTGTCCAGCTGTTTGTTGTTTATTTCGATTTCATGTATTTGCGGAGGGAAGAGCTTCTTGAGCGGAAAACGGCTCTGTAGACGGTCTGTGCATTGCGAAGTAGGCTGCGCCCATGATGGTTTGTTTCTCCGTGGGCCGTGTGCCATACCTTAATTTCTAATATTTCTGGTCCCTCCCATGTTCTTCAGTCTTTTCTTCCTTACAGTACTGTCCTGTACCAGGTATGTGTCCTTATCTATCGATGCGACCGGGGTCCTGTTGACCAGCCTTTATGTCTCCGACGGTCAGTTACAGGACAACATCGAGAAATACTACTGTTGTAACGGTGTTTCCTCCCGCAGTTTTTTATTTGTGGTCAATTTGTTTTCAAGGACAGCATGAGTCGGCGGAAAAATCTGGGTCGCTGTTCAGTGTCGTCAGGTTCAGGTTGAAAACCGTACTATATTTGGCGTTAGAATTTGACGTCACCCCTTGAAAAAAAATGGTTCGTTGGAGGAAAAATCTCAAAAAAGTTTCAGAATGGACGGCGCGATTTTTCGAACGAATGTCGAGCTTGTCAAATTTTACCTTGACACAATCATCCCGGTTCACATCAGCCTCTCACATCTATAACCCTTCATGCGACTCGCCGAACACCTCACGGCGCTTCGCGCTTGGTGCAAGCAATCTGCCTGGTCGGTGAAAGCACGACGTGCTCTGTCCCCCCCGGCATTGTAGCGTCTATGGTCATACGAATACCGCCACATTCATGACATGAAGCTTGGAGAATATTACCACCACTACAGTGTCATGCGTCTTTCGTACAGGAAGTAAACTATCCATGATTCAAAACAAAATGTATGTGCTCCATGCGCTGGTCGCAAACCTGAACGTGCGTCGCGTACAGCGGTGCTGTTAACAGATTGATACCTGGTGGTACTGTTTACCTCGTTAAAATTATTATTAACTGCACCCACCTTTTTGGGGTGGGGGACAAACTAATTGGGATCAACGTACGACAATGTTCATGCTCAAAGTTTGGACTATTAATAGGGAAAGGGTAAACTTGAGGCAACTCTATACACAGTAGAAGATCCAAAAGCTGCACGTGGATGCCCCAAAAATCCCCAACAGCGCCGGGCAGTCTGCTGCATGTATGTATCGAAATGCCCTTGAAGGTGTATAACCGAGCCCCCTCGGTCGTTTCTTTATACACGATAACAAGCATTCAATGTGTATGTATGGTATTCGCGGATCATGCAGTTTGTGCAATATAATACACTGACTGGTACCTGTTACTAGTAGAAGTAGCGCCGATTATACCCGCTAAACCAAAATTGATCGCCGGCAAAGTCCCTCCAATAGAGTTGCTCAAGACATACCACGTACCTGGTAGTATCTACCGGACGTTTTTCAAGCATGTGTCAAAGAGAACACGCGATACGCGAGTGCGATGCGCCAACGATCCAAACATGTTGCATTTGACCTCGGGACTACTTGCTTTAATAGGTGGCTGCACAAGGCCAGGAGCAATACATACGCAAATACGCAGCACTGACGACCATTCCGCGATAAGGAAACACTAATACCAAACAAATACAGAGGGGTCGCTACCATGCTGCCGCCACCCAAGCCCCAATCAACTTTGATACCTGCTACAATAATATCAGGTAACCTCCATGACGCTGCTATGCAGGGCAGGCTTTAACGCCGAGAATTAGATTTAGACAAATACGATTCTCCGATAGAGTGCCATTTCATTCCTTGAGCATGAAGTTCGGATCTCGACTGTACTTGCTCTCGAAGCGCGTTATCCACCTCGAGTCGGCCGGAATGCGGGCGGGGGGGAGAAGCGGAAGGCAACCATGTCATTCTTCATCGTTAGTACTAACAGCAACCATTAGATATCACGCAACTTCGCCAAAAGACATGTTATACATGCAGCTCAATTCCGAGGTCGCCCAACGATTTTCAGCAGGTATATGAATACCAGTATAGCACAACGTAGACAACAAGGCAACCATGCGTTAATAGCTGACAGCCTGGGAAGCGCGATACTTTGCGCCAATTGCAGAAAACACAAGCACGCCACCCGGGCCCCTGTCGAATGAACACTTTTAGAGGCTAAGACTCACGTATACTCCTCATCCGGTCGCTCGTCCTTCATGTACCAGTACCACAGAAACAAAGGGGACAGGAAACCCGTCGACACTGAATTTATGGCAGCAACAATGGGTCTCTCGCTATCTGTGTTAAATCGAAAGCACACGTATGTGAAGGGTTGTCTCACCTATCCAAGAGGTTCGTCGGTACAACCATCACCTCCGGACCGGCTTGAGTGCTCTGGCTGAACGACGACATGAACTACGTGAAGGGCGACACCGAGACACACACGCGCAGTATAGATGGGTCGAAGCTGTTTAGTGACGAGCAAACATGCTGTAGCCATCGCAGTATAAAATTAAAATAACATTTACAATGCCACGATCCAAGGGCTGCGTGAATCTCGGCATAGTCGCAGCGAACGAGGCCGCGCCGTCACAGTATACACCACGAGGTGCACCTCAAGTATTGTGGAGAGAGTCCAGTATTCAGCGATTCGACAACGAGCCAGAACAGGGGAAAGTACTCCCACTCCACCCCAGCTGTCCTTGGACAGCTCAATCCACAATCGGTGTTGCAACCATGTACACGTGCCTGGAAAAGATCCTTGGCTATCTTGAGCGCAAACTGCTTTCGATCTTGAACGCCTCCACCTCCCAGCCGAAGGTTCATGACAACATCCTTCAACAGGTTTGTGGCGGCGGGAGCAACGCGCACAACAACGTCGGGGGCATCAAACAACAACCAATATTTGTTTCCATTACATGGAAGTCTCAACAACCTTCGTGTCAATCACAGAATTCATCTCAGTGATCTTCGTGTAATTCACAAGAACATTTAAACAACATTCTACTCAATCACATGATCCTCTAATATAACCTTCGTGTAGTTAACATAGCCATCTAAACAACCGCCGTTTCATCCACGTGATCATTTGAAGAATCGTCGAGCACAGTAATTCATGTGACCATCTAAATAAGCTCTACTTCGTCTACATGCCATCCAAATCACCTTCGAGTAATTCACATGATCATTGAAATATCCTCCGCTTCATGCACGTAATCACCTAGTGCAAATGCTATCCCTTTCTACATAAAGGACCACAACAAAAGAACACCTCCCGCCTCGAGAACCTGGGTCGTGACTGCGCTATATAGGCTTGACAATCCGTTTGTATACATACGACGTGGAAATCCTGGGAAGCCCGCATTCCTCCATTGGTACCAAACAGCAAGCGGCATTCGATCCGGGAATCTCTTTTGCATAAACGTTGTACCTCTGACTCGATAGAAACACCAAGCTGGGCCACCCCGCAAGAACGCATCTGGTCTAATATAACCTTCGTGTAGTTAACATAGCCATCTAAACAACCGCCGTTCCATCCACGTGATCATTTGAAGAATCGTCGAGCACAGTAATTCATGTGACCATCTAAATAAGCTCTACTTCGTCTACATGCCATCCAAATCACCTTCGAGTAATTCACATGATCATTGAAATATCCTCCGCTTCATGCACGTAATCACCTAGTGCAAATGCTATCCCTTTCTACATAAAGGACCACAACAAAAGAACACCTCCCGCCTCGAGAACCTGGGTCGTGACTGCGCTATATAGGCCTGACAATCCGTTTGTATACATACGACGTGGAAATCCTGGGAAACCCGCATTCCTCCATTGATACCAAACAGCAAGCGGCATTCGATCCGGGAATCTCTTTTGCATAAACGTTGTACCTCTGACTCGATAGAAACACCAAGCTGGGCCACCCCGCAAGAACGCATCTGGTCGTTGGTAGGCCAGCCCGTTCGGAACACGCCCGATGGCTTTGCGGCCGCCACCGCGCCAAGTACTTCCCTGCAGAACAATAAGGCGTCGATACCAAGGGGGAGTGCTACTGTAGGTTCGTGAAACCACCCAAATGACCCACGCGCAGCATCGAAGCGTACTATGGACAGGCGTATAAGGACCGATTGGTGAATCCATATTGATACCCCCAACGGTCCTTGCATTCCGTCGAGGATTGTATAGATATAGCTGTATGCACGAAAATCCTAGGCCTCGGAGGGCTGCATTATCCCAAAACATACACTGAATAGTATGGGTTTACACCCTAGGAAAACGCTCCCTTTGGTGTTACAGACGCCGGCGTATTTTGACAGAAAACGCTGCCATCTCTGTATTTCATTGAACAATAAAGAACAGTAATAATACTCGCAGTCTACCGCAATTCTGGGCAGTATTTCATATTGTGCAGCGCATATTTTCTATCGGCCATTTGCGACTGACATCAGTCCGTCTCAGCCCCCTTTATATACAGAATGTACATGGTCAGGTAGGTGCTCGTTTGGGCACAGCAAGCGAAGGTTCATCCACCGCGAATATACAAGGCGCATACAAGCTGCATTAGAGCCGCCCACAAAGACGGTAAACGAACGACACAAGGACCACGCGCACTACCAAACGCACCATATCCAGCAGCGGTGGCCTGCCAAAAACTTACCATTGCTCGAAGGCCCCCGTCGTAGAGCTAGGTACGCTGAAGTAAAGCACAGCGGCATGCCCCGGCGGAACGGGAGAGCTTGGAAGCAGAAAAAATACTACCTCGTCTACCTGAGACGAGGGCATACGGCAAAGACATGCGAACATAGGGCTAAAATACGCCGGCGCGACCATACATGACCGTCGTTGACATTGCAATGGTTGACATGGAAGTGGTTGGCACAGCAGCGTGCTAGCTACTGTAGTACCGGGTAGCTTCAACGGCCTCAAGGGTGTGTGCAAGAAACGCAAGACGTATGCCGCCGGAAAGCACTTGGCCCATTCCCGTGTGATGTCCACAAAGGGCCATCATTCTAAAAATCGCACCTATAGTCGAGGCTCGAAATGAATATTTCTAGCGGGTACATTAGTTCATGATCAAGAACCTGTGGTACGAATACGTCTCGGCGAGAATGAGTACAAAGGGTATGTTTCAACCCTATTCGACCCGTAGCATTCTTCGGGAAAATCATGGTCCATTCCAATCGCTCCAATGCTATTTGGAGGGGTTAGGACACACCGCCACATCTATTTCGTAGCTACACTCGAGAGGTGCAGGAGGCGCCATCCAGATGAGTCGGTTCTAAAGCTACTGCAGTGGATGTGGCCGCGGCGACGCATACATCTGCTTCAGTTTCAGGAGAACCGCATGCTCACCTCTCGCGGGTTGAGGATCTCAGTGACACACTTGGATGGATCTATCGCCCTGTGCGCGAGAAGGGGCAACGGACGCGCAAAACGGTGCCAATACTTCAGTTCGCGAACAGCGTGCACCATCGGCACAGCTAACGCACCATACGGAACGGACTCCGGACGCTTGAATAATGCCCTTTCTACGACAACCGGAGACATACCAGAACGTGCTCTGAACTCCCTCCCTATGATCCAGCGATATGATGTTCTATTTTCTAATGACACTTTTGCTTCTAGGCTCAATCAAGCACTTTCTGGACAAGTCGTGGTCACAAAAGTCTTCCCTTCTCCCCCCCGATATATGCGTTCGTATCTATAGTGCATATCGGCAGGGTCCAGCACTCCCAACGATGTGAGCAACAACAGCAATGCTGCTGTAACCGCAGCAGTACATTACTGATGCTGAGTTACAGCATCGAATAACTGCCATCAGAAGCGATGCATGCAACCAGAGCTCTCCTCGCACAGCACGAGACAGATTTGGGGCACCAACAGAGGCTCGGCAGAACGGCAAAAGACTGCACGACAAATCTGCACGAGAACTCTGCAAAGAAATTCTGTAAGGGAAATCTGCCTATTGATGTAGTGTCCTGCATCCCCACCGTCCCCACCTGAATTCTGCAATGACGGGGCGACCTGGGGCGATGACGCCAAAAGGGACAGGCGGGGCAGCAGCCGCCATGCACGAGAGTGGCCTGTCCGACGAGCAGTCAAACGACAGCTTTTCAAGTTAAAAGTTTGTCTTCGCATACTGCGGTACATTTAATGCAACAGACGTATTACTTGAATTTGTCATCAATCGAACAATGCTCCAAGTCCATCTCTACCACGCCGTTTGCTTTCCTTCTGCAGTGTAGCTTCTATCGGTTCAGTTGATTTCGGGGGGGCACACCAACTCGTTATTACAGCAGTATCCTGGTACGTACTACTGTAAGCTATTTTGGGATGCGAGCAAGCGAGAGTGTTGTTCTCGAAGGGGGCTCGAGCTTGTGTTAATAGCAAGCTTCAACACAGCAGTAAACCTATTACTCTTGTGCATGGCTGCTCCACCACCGGCCACCGACAACCTTGTACGAGGTACCTCGCAATCGATTCACAAAGTTCACACATCTCGGACAGATCATCGATTCTCACCTCATCATCATCATCTGCTTACTGTCGATATTTCAGGGCAGATAGATTCTTGATCTGTATGATCTACCTCATGTTTCCGGGTGGGAGCCGTATATTCTGCATGATCTATTGTACAGTAGCACGGTTGTCCTGTGTTGAATCTGTACTACACAGATCCTGCACAACATCTCACAACGGCTGATAAGATTTAGATCATATATCTGTACAAAGTAGATGGTCTGTCCGAGGTGTGAAATAGTTACACACCAGGTACAGTATACAGCAGTTACTACGTTTATTATGTGTTACTAGGGAATAAAAGGCCCTCCCTCCCCCACGGCGGTCGGGCCAGATTCCTGCAGATAATATAGGAGCTATAATGGGTGAGCCAATACGTACATAGGATGGACATTAATTGGGCCCCCGTGCTTTACGTGAACGAAAACCACTTTGTAAGTCACTTTATGTAGGACCTCAATAAGCGTTAAAATGATGAATTGTGGAATATTTATTTGCTGTGCTTGCTCCCTCTCTGGAATCTCACACTGCAACTTTATTAGTCGTTGGTTGCAGCAGTACGACGCAATACAATATGCGGGTACTACGATAAACGCACAGCAGAGGGACCACACTCGGAGTATCGACTGTTTCCGTATCGAGCAAATCTCGTACTCTGAATGCTGAGACTGTTAGGGCGCTTGCGGCCTCAACATTGCGAGTGACTGGGAGTGTGAGCAGTACTCAGACCTCGAAATACTGAATGTTGCGAGTAAGTGCGAGTATGAGTGGTACTAAAGATCCAAATGCCACGGGTGCAAGGAGTGCCCGCAGGATCGGACGCCGAAATATCCGAATGAACGGTCGTCAATATTATCACTTTAATCGAGAGGATGACGTGTATTAAATCGAGGTGTCAGAGCAGAGGTTAGACGACCGTGCTGGTAGGATAATGAAATGAAAACGATGCCGAATTTACTTCATTGCAAACACGAGGATAATGGAGACGGCAGCAGCAGTGGTAACGCAAAATGTAAATGCCGTACGAGACGTATCTGCACGAAGAACGGCTGTAGTTATGGTGGTCATCGACAGAAGAGTGTGCCGGATTGGATCGTCCTGAGCAAAGGCCAGACGATGCTCGTAAGATATCAATATGATAAGGAGCAGATAGATGCTCCGAGTACCTTGTAGTAAAGCAACGAGTATCGGAGATAAAGCACTTCAGGTACTTCGTGTACTCGGAGTATTTCAGGGCTCGATACTCCGGGATACTGCTTGTACTCGGAGTATTTCGGGTATGATCACTCTCAATACTGCTTCTACTCGGAGAATTTTGGGGTTCGATACTCTGAAATACTGCTGTACTCCGAGTATTTTGGGGTGCATTACTCTGGAATACTCGTTGTACTTGGAAGCATCTGGGGATCTTGTACTGCTCCTACTTTAAGTACTCGGAGTACTTGGGCATTTCGTACTGCAAGACTTTAATACTCGGAGTATTTCAGGGTTTCATATTCCGAGGTACGAGTAATACTCGGAGTATTTCAGGGGTTTATACTCCAAGGTACTCCGGGTTGAGTATTGCTCGGAGTATTTTACTCGGATGATGAAGTATTCCTGGGTTCAATACTCGCGATACTCGGAGTACCCCCAGTAATTTAGATGTTTGTACTCCGGGTACTGCTTGTACTCGAGTATAAGTACTGCTCATACTCCCAGTACTCGGAGTATTCGGCCCTTCAGTACTGCTCATACTCCAAGTACTCCGAGTATTGAGGCCACCAGTACTCTAATACTCGGAGTACGAAAACTACTCGATACTCCGAGAGATCGAACGCTTTCGAGCCGCGAGCAATGTCGGTACAACCCCCAAAAGCCGTAAAACCGGCTGCTGCACAGGTGATATAGGGCGAGTTTTGACGTCGTGAAAGGCTGTTTTGGATCATAGTGATTCTTACTGATATCAAAGTAGTAGTGGAGCTCGAGCAGGGTGCCAACAACAGCATCATACGATGGCGAAACAACAGAAAGAGGAGCGGCAGCAGCAACGTCAAGCCGAGTGGTAAAAATTGACGGGGATCAGACGAAGCCAGCACGAGCAAACGTGAACCGACGGATGATGATAAACAAACCACGCATACGCGTCATACATCCGCTCCTGCTAGGAGAGCCAACGTCTTTCGCACCGTGTAGGCGGTTTGTGTTGTCTCACCACAGGTGCTGCAGGCAGGCTTCTTCCTTCCGCTGCTGTATGCAGTTGAGTTGTCTTTGCTCGGGGCAAGGTCTTCGCGCCGAAACTCATCATAATCGCCACGGGTTACCAACAACGCGGTGTAGCGAGCGTCGCTCCTCATCCTCTCTATACGGGAGGTGAAGTCGGTTGGTTAAATAAATAAAAATTACGGCGCGTTTTCAATGCGTAACGGCAAAGTACGATCTCGACCAACAACGCGGCGGGACAAACAGATACCTTCTCGTGTCAACCGTGCATGATTGTGTGTGTACAGCAGTGTGCTGCGGTAGAAGGAGATAGAGAGGGTGATTTGGAAATTGGGTGTTGTTGCAGGGTTTATAGAGGAAGGTATTGCTTTGTTGTCTGCAGTAGTCCTCAGCGCGGCGTATGTAGTGTACAAAATACGACAGAGAGGATTGCGTGAACCCCTCGGTAGCTCGAAAGACTCTGATTTCGATGGGCTTCGGGTGAAGCGGCGGTAGATGACGAGGACCGGATGTTCAAAGCGCAGGAGGGCAGGAACATATGCGTGTTTCGAAGATGGCGTCGCAAAGGACAAGATCTTGGAACGTTGCACGAAGGCAGCTTGCAAAAGGTGATTTCGGAGAATGTGAGAGATACATTTTTTTCTACGTTGCGCGAATGGAGCTTACAAAAGTTGATTTTGAAATACGTGAGGAATATACATTTTAAGCAAGTTGGTACTAGAGGCAATACTATGATGTGGTAAGTTATAAATTGGGCATCACGCTGTCTTTATATAATTAATAGATTAATAACAATGGTACTCGTAGTCCCTCTGTTCCCATGTTCCGGCTCTCTTGCGAGTGGACAAGTGTTTCCCATGTACATATGTCCCTATGTTCCGGCTCTATGTACTGCTGTATGTACTATTAATAATAATAGTCAGTGCTGTACGAGTCTTACGACAAGAGTGCGCCACAAGAGCTCTTGCGCATGCTACGTATTATGTCCATCTGTGGAATCATGGCAGATCATACTACTGCTGCTGTAGTTCCGGCTCTCTTGCGAGTGGACAAGTGTTTCCCATGTACATATGTCCCTATGCTCCGGCTCTATGTACTGCTCTATGTACTATTAATAATAATAGTCAGTGCTGTACGAGTCTTACGACAAGAGTGCGCCACAAGAGCTCTTGCGCATGCTACGTATTATGTCCATCTGTGGAATCATGGCAGATCATACTACTGCTGCTGTAGTACGTGCAGCTGTACAATGTGGAATCTACAGCAGTATACGACTCTGTGCAGCGGTACATGTATGTGTTGATTGCTGCTGTAGAGGTCTATTCATAGTATACTGCTGTGTACCTGGTATTTTATTATTATTATTATTATTATTATTATTATTATTATTATTATTATACTGCTGTAGAACTACTGTAAAGTATAGTATACTGGTACGGTACACAGCAGTACCCTGTTACTATTAATACTACTGCTGTACAAGTACGAGGTACGTACAACACTACTACTGCAGTACGAGTACTTGTGCAGTCAGTACTCCTGTACGAGTACTACTCGTCTTACAGTTTTTGAAAACATACAAAACAAGGCGCCACATGTGTTCTGTGCGACACATGTGTGTACCAGAACTAGTAACATGATATACCAGTACCATCAGCCACTACGTGATTGCTGTACAATAGTATAACATGAACCTTGTGGTACCTGGTTCATCATAGAGATCGCACTGACGCGGTTGTACCTTCGAGAATGGGAACACGTGGAGAGACAACGTCCGTTGAATGCCGGCTGCTTCCGCGATTCTGTTACGTGTACCTGTAAAATAAATACGTCGTATATACTCGCAAGACTCGTAACGAAGGTGGGTGGAGCTCTCCCATCTCGCCCGAATCTTCAAGAAGGCTAGGCACGTCGAATATAGACGTCTATACGTACTGTACTATGAATACTACTTGCTTTGCGGTGCGCATAAACTTCAAGAAGGTGGCCGGCTGCGGGTTCTGGAAGGGTAAGGCGGTCGTTCTTTGCAGACGAGTGCAGCCGTATGGGTTGCAAGCTGCAAGACCGATGCACGAATATCTCAGCAGTATCTCAACTTGAAGCAGACGGCACAAGCACTTTCTAATAGTGCACGACAGACAGCACCTCTACCCCGTATCACGTATCATACCTCGTACGTCGTGCCCAAGTTTTTCAAAATGAACTTGCTGGCAGCGATTTACCGGTATCCCCACGGCAGAAGCAAGAAGGACACAGATCCTGTAGACCGATGTGGAATGGTAGCTTGATGAGCTGGGAAGCCGGCTACGTGACCAGCTCTCCAACAGTGCAAGTGGTAGAGAGCTATTTGTGCTGATTTAGCCTGGGTATCCGAGTGCCGATATCCGAGTGCCGAAGTCCGAGTGCCGAGTGCCGAGCAAGTGGTGCAGCAGGTGCAAAAAAAAAACAGGAGGAGTGCTATAACACTGTGAAGGCTTTGTG
Source organism: Nereocystis luetkeana (assembly GCA_031213475.1). Taxonomy (NCBI): domain Eukaryota; class Phaeophyceae; order Laminariales; family Laminariaceae; genus Nereocystis; species Nereocystis luetkeana. The sequence continues at coordinate 2,675,557 of JARUPZ010000034.1, read as the reverse complement.
AAGGGAGGGGCTTCGAACTTCTTGTCAAAAAAAAAAAAAAAACATGGCAGTTTGTGAATTAAATCTGAATCTTTCAGTCGTAGCCTCTATTTTGAGGCCTAGGATTGTACCCATTGCCAGCGTGTGGGCGCCACGCCACACCGAGCATCCAGCTGGACACAGGAAAGGGGGAGGTTCGATGACTGCAAGGGGAGGTTGTAGTTGTTGTTGTTCTCACTTTAACTCTCTGACGAAGGAGTCCGTGGTCACACAAAGGTGCAGGAGCCTTATTAATCGGAAGATCCGAAAAACCATAAAAAATCGAAATTCGGGTGCCTATAAATAACAAAAATACAAGAAGAGACGCAGAAGGCGCACACAAGATGAAACTAACGTGCAGACTGAACTAACACGGCCGCGCGTATATCCTCTCAACTGTACAACATAGAGTTCCCCCCGTTCCCACCACTAACCAAATCGTGGCTGCTGACTACGGCGGCTGCTGTCTAGAGTGCTGCCTGCGCCGTACGAAACGCACGGTAGTCGTGAACACAGAGAGAAACACGCCAGGCGTGCCTGCTGTCTGGGGTGCTGTCAGATTGACGACTCGCGGACATGCAGTGAAAAAGGAGCAATCTAACCGAAAAAAAAAACACCACACGAATATCAACGATCGCATTCTCTTCCCGGACTGGCTGACACAAAACGTGCAGCACAGCTATGATACCACGCGCCTGAAAATTGCGGGGGTCATTCCTCATGAAGGGCATACAACTCGCCAAACTACAGAGACCAGTGACGTTAACAACAAGTACATACTGCCTCGCGAAAAACAAAAACCAGGAAAAAACGTGCAACGGGAGGTATGTCGACCGGGGTTGCAGTACAGAGTCCGACGTGCCGAACGATATCAGATACTACAGTATAACCGAGATACCTGCAGGTACTGGCTGTACCAGTACCATATTTACCGGTCGTATCGTAGTCAATGCCCGGATGAAAGATTCCTCATCCTCAAGGGGTTTCATCAACAACATCGTAACGACACACTTATCTACGATACTATATATATATAGTAAATGAACCGGGGAGCTTCTGCACTTGACATCTGGAGGCATACAGTAGCTGGAGCGGAGCTACAGCAGTAGCCACAGAGTGAGACTGATGACTATTTTGCGAGCTAAGGCGTGACAGGCTGGCGAAGGGTCGCATCACGAAGACTAATGTACACTACACAAAGAAAAATGGGCCCGTTCTGTCGGCCGAGATAGAGTAACCGTTCATGTCGCACGAGGAATGGAGCCGAGAGCGGAGCAGGCAATTCTTCCTCGTTCCTATGATCATTGTGAAGTGTATAACCAATCAGAGGGTCTAGGCTGTGGGCTATGTACGTTCGCCGCGAAAAATGCTGCGCGCTGGAAACGGGTGTGGATATCGAGCGTCACCAACAGTGGTAGCTGCGATGCATTTTGAAGACGGGGATAAAACCGTTGGGCGTGTGAGTGAAACGGTACGATTCTTCGTATTTCAGCACCTGCCTCGAGGTCTGAACTGTGCTGGGTGTGTTGGGCGCAGTTTTCGAGTCAATGTCCAAGTAGTTGCGTGTGCTGTGTTCGTTTTATAAAGGATAGACCACTGAGCTACTCAGTCAGCGCTGACTAAGTAGCTCAGTGGTCTATCCTTTATAAAGAGAACAAAAGAAGTACCTTTGGGCTCGATACGGCCTCCCGCCGATAACATCCTCCGGGGTTGATCAAGCCCCTAATCAGCGCCTGGTTTTTCCTTCCTATAGCCCCCCTCCCTATTAATAGTCGTGAGTTCTTTTACTCAAGTGGTTCACTCCACTTTCGACTCTCTGGTCGAGTATTCTTTTATCGGGGTTCTCTCCACCTGATTTTCCTTTTTCTACCCACGGCAGAAAAAGCGGAAATACGACGTCTGGCGGGACTCGAACCCCGGACTTCTTTGTTCATTTTATGAAGGATAGACCACATACCTACTCAGTCAGCGCTTTCTTAGTAGCTCAGTGGTCTATCCTTTATAAAACGAACATGCTGCACTTAAGTGTAAAACTGTCCTCGTTGCTGTACGTAGGGCAATGTTGCATACGTACGTATCTGGTACTTCTTTAAGGTAACTGGTAGTTTGGAAGAGGGGGTGGGGCGAGTCGAAATAGTAGGAGGCTAGATTTTTGTATGGGTGGGTGCAGTCTACCGAACCGCAAGTATGGCTGAAGGCGAGGCCTACAGTAGCATCCACAGAAGGGCGGATACTGTATACACTTGGTATTGGTATCATAGTAGTCATACTTTTTTCACGCTCCATGGATACGGCGGGACGGCTTGGCGCAAATTGACCCACAGTCTGGTGCGATACCAACATTTTGCAATGCAACATATTTATACCGTACACCAACGTGCATATTACAGGAGCACAAGGCCTACCCGGGTTGGGGGGCGGAAGACATTGCAACAAACAGACAGAGTCGTGATAACTACCCGTGCGTAGTGTATCAGGCTAAGCTTTGCTTCGAGACGTGCTGCTAACCCTACAACCGACGGTTTTCAGTTCAACGTCATAAATGTCGTGGCCACACCCTCTTCTTCACCGCAACTCAGCGTTTGCCTCGCTCCCGGTCAAAAGCAAAACTCATGTCCCCCTTGCGGCCTAAGAGAGGGGAAAGAACGGGGGTGTGAATGGTCCAAACACAATGTACCGCCAGAAAGCTATATGGCATAAACAAACTGAACAGTGAAACATACCTGGTACCTGATACTACGTAGGGTGTGTCACAATAATAGGGAATGGGATAACTCTCTCCCCAGCTTCGTACCGCCAGAGAGTCCCACGTACATACCATTATCGTCTGTGTGCATTTTTTGAAGCTCAAGCATTGCGATTCGAACCCCTTTGGATTTGTGCGCGAAGTTCTGTAGCACGCATCAAACTGTAGTAACCGATTGCTGTTGCCCCCCGTGCTCTTCCTACGCGTCACACGCCAGCCGTCCCCTTTTGTTCCAGAATGCATGCCTCGTCCACTCCTTGTTCGTGGTAATAGTTTCAGGTAACACGCAACCCCTAAACAGCGCGGTCTCGCCTAAGCCAGCAAGAGCGCCCTGCCCTGCCACAGCGCCCACCGACACTTTGTTGCCGTCCAACAACACGCACGTTGTCGTTCTGGGTGACGTTTCTTTGTCGCGGGGTTTCTTTCGCCGTGTTCCCGAACACGTGGCAGCTGCTGCCACGTACAGCGGGGTTCCCGCGAGCGGAGGTAGATGGCCGGATGCGGCTAGGTTCGACCCGACCTCCCTCTGACATAGATGGTCCGTTCGTGAACGTTCTGACTGATATGCATTCCGTTTCGATAGGAATCCGTCCCGTTGCGATCGAACTCCTTTCCGTTCCAACTGATATATGTTTCCCTTTTTGGTTTCATGGGTTGACGCAAGAGGGGTAACCTGCGGGGAGCTCTGCGGATGCTGACGACGACTACTTTGACTCTGCCGCTCCCGTTGTTCCTTGTACTCCTGGCCCAGAGTTGCGCACGACATCGCTTCCACTCCAACGTCTTTGATACGGTTGTTCTCCAAGTTCAGCGTCTTCGAGATCGTGATCGGATCGAGGCGGGATGACGAGGGTAATCATGTCAGTCCGGTATGACGTGAATTCTAGAGTAAGCGCGACCGTGCACTAGGTTAGCACTATACTTTGCGAGCCGGAGGCGCGGGGTAACAGCGTAGGGAGCAGGAGGGTTCAACAAGCGTAGTGTTGCTGGAGTGCTCGTGTCCACCAGAGCAACAGCGGTTGGAATAAACTTCTTTCGGGGGCGACATTCATCAGGTAACGAGCCAGCTATCATAGGCATACCCAGGGACGATCGACCCCTAAGGGGGTGCTTGATGGCCATCCAGAGGACTACCCCCCAAAACAGCCCAGGGGGTTGGGACATATGCAAATGTTTTTCCTTGCCCTATCGAACGATTGTGGCTTCTACTACGTGGGTGCTCTGACGAACGCATATACGTAAACCTTATGGAATAACTTTCCCCGAACACCAATGCTACTTAACCTATGGAGAAACCCCATCACCTCACCAGCAGAGGAGGGCCGGTCTCTTCGCATCCAACCCCGCCATGAATATCCAAGATAGAGGCAGCGAGCCACTCGCAGCCCCATGTGTTGATCGAGCAGCCTTGCAAGTCCAACTGTAGAAGGAAAATGCGAAGTAGGGTATGGTAGGATATGGTAGGGCATGGTAGGGATCAAACACCAAGAAAAAGTGGGCAATGGACAGCACACAGGCTCTCGCCAGTTATGAATAGGCTGAGTGGCCAGCACTGTATATTTTTTTTGCTTCAAAGCCGAGATCTTCTCAAAACAATTGGATATCCGACGTTGCATTCGCTGAGGGTCTTCATAGTCCGAAGGTTGTCGGGAGGTCGTCTATGGGCAGTGGACGATGCGGACAGTCATCGAACAACTGATATGTTTGCGTTGCTCTAGAAGAGGCAGGTCGACTTATATCTGGTTCACCAGTGGGATTCAAACAGAGCACGACACGGAGCGGGGGCACCTGAAGGGGTGGCGTATCTGCTACGGAATCGTCGCTCCTTGCCCGTAGCGCTTCTGCCAGAGCTGTCGCGGATAAAAGGGAGACAGCAGGTTAAGCCACTGAGAGCACAGCTTTCCTTTCCTTCATTGGTCATTCACATCATTCAACCTCTCGGGTTTACTTCAGGTGGGTCGCGAAATATGAGATGTCGCTTTTCGGCTCTGGTGCAGCGAGAGTTGTTGCAAATAGTGCTGGTGTTCGTCCGTGCTGTCTCCGTTTTCTTCATCGCCTACCAGATACCGTTGATACAAAAAAACGCCTCTACTAATGGGATGCCACTGATAAAACAAGAAGTGTTGCCATTTGCACCCTTCAAGTACCGCAGACCACCCCTTCTTCAAACCGCTGCGGCGCGCACAGTAAGGAGCGGAGTCATTGTGTACCGGGTATTTATTTTCCATCGCGATGGGAAATAAAAAAGTAAACAGTGGAAGACCGAAAAATGTTGTTCTGAAAAATCATCGCGAAATCGAACCCCGTGAAATCAAACGTACCGCTTGCCCCACGGTCGCTGAGATCAACATTCCCAGCCAAACGCAAGACCCGAAGACGACATCGTGCATCTGCAAGTCCCCGGCACATGACGGATACATCTGTATCAGTGACGGCGCAATCGGAAATGTCCAGCACCTGTTGGCATGTTCGAAACAACAAAACAACGAAACAAGAGTCGAAAAGGAGGCGACACGTTCACAGGATAAAAGAGGGCGAAAACGTTAGCATCCTTAATGCTATCATGTGCCCACTTGATGAATACGTCTATCAGCCTCGGCCCCGGTGTGAACGTCCTCCCCCTTTGCCTATTCCGTTTTCTGGCGTGCTCTTTATCTTTTTATCTCTCTATCGCGGGTCGGGTCCACTACTGGAGCACTCTCTCCGCTTGTCGAATTTTGCTTGTCGACTTGATTCGAACGATGCGCAACAAGCATTTTCCACCGATAAATTCTCGATGATTGCCGCGATAGAAAATAAATGTACGTTGGGCTATGTAGCACTGCCCGCATACGCGTATCTGGAGACCTCGATGCTGTGTACCAGTACCCCTTACGACCGCCAACTTGCGCTGGCGCCATGTAGTTGTGTCTGACGTCGTTTGATGGAAAACGTCTATCCCTAGCACACAAGTCCAGCAAGCAGTCTTCTCAGCAGAAACGCCCAAGGGCCCCCCCTACTCCGTGACCGACTTTCGTTGTGTGGCAATTCAATGGGTATTCGAGACACACAGATTCGGTGAAGCGTACACCTCTAAGCAGCACCCTGTTTGAGTGATGATGTTACGAAGCGCTCTTGCACACGCCACGACCCCTCCGATGCGGTTACCCGACAGCACGAGCTTGCGCAGACTGCCATCGCGGGATATAGTCGCCCCTGCGATGGATGAAGCCGAAGAGAAATATACAAACGAAGCGATCGTCACCTATAGTAACATTTGTCCAGGCCACCATGATTGGATCACACTGTTTAACTCCTTTGGGACTTGAGAGGGATAATAAATGCCGATAATAAGTAGGTATTCTACCTGGTAACGATTACATAATCGGCCACACAAAACAGCCCGGGCAGCTAGGCTGGGGCAGGGGATGTGTCCAACGTACCACGTAGGAACATTCCTGGTGTAGGACACCTGCAAAGTACGATTCTATTTGTATTCTATACACTCTCCCTAGACGGCTCATGAGGCAGTATTTCTCGTCTCTAAGATCGCTGTACCTGGGTCCCAATGCCTTAAGTAGACTTAATTTGACAACTTAATCTGCGTTTGCACCTTGGGTTGTAGGTTCCTGTATAATGGCTGGTGTGCTAGAGGGCAAGTCAAACTATCACCAACACCAACGACATGACTACCGTACAGGATTTTCGATAGTTACCTGTTGGTGTGCGTCCAATTGTCGCCCCCTCTTCGAGTGCAAGAGCTAGCGCGGCAGCACCAGCGTTCCCGATGCCGCAGTTTTCAAGGCAAAGTTCTTCTACCTTTCTTCGACAGCAGGCCTTCGCGATTGCCATTGCCCCCCTGTTGCCGAGGAAGCAAGCTGTCAACGACAAACTGGAACAAAGAGGGGAAACTTCGGTGTCTACGCCGCCATCCACGAGTGCAGCCGCCGCTGCGCCACCAGCGTTCCGAAAAGCTCCGTCACTAGCGCGGTCGCCACCGCAAAGCACAACAGCTAGTTTCATTATATCTGGGGTGAGGGACGTAAACAGCGACTGTGTAGAGTACGGGGTTGAATGTTGATGGGGCTTGGGAGGTTAGAACAAGCGGCGCCGGTGATGGTGATACCGTATGGGACCAAGGGGGCCAGTTCACTCAAGGGTCTGTTGTGAACCCTCGCAATAAAAATATAAACCACGTAAGAGCGCCGACTTCAATGCTGTCACCTTGACTGTCGCCCGCCTTGGGCGGGTATGCGATTGAGTGTGCTGAAGCGGCGGTTCCTCGCGCGAGAGAATTGCGATGCCGTACGCATTTTAGGGCGTTTACCAGTTTCCACACCTGTTGAAAACACCGCGCAACGGGCGGACAGGGGAGGTAACGTGCCACGGACGATGGACACGCAGCAGCGAAGCGAACCTGTGTATCGTTACGCAGTGGTTCACTCAGAACACCTACCTTATCGAATTGATAGATTAGGACATATTTCAGGGCGGTGCATCAGTACATCGCGTCACCTTCGAAATAAAAAATCGCGGTCTTGGCTATTGAAATTGCGTTCGCACATCTGCTGGTTTTATTTCGGTGGTTATGATACTGCTTACCTGGTATAGCGCAATATATGGCAGTCCCGCTAGAGATTGAATCGCCAGTAGAAAAACTGCGTTGGTGCGCTCTCAAGAATTAGAAATTGGGGAGCCACGGTCATGTGATGGGCTATGATGAAGGAACGTCCTGTACGTAGTGTAATGTGCATGGAGGTTGTTATTTCCCCTCGCAACACAAAGAACTGAGTGGTTTGTGCTGGACCCCACGATGCTAAGAAGCCACCCATACACCGATTTTCCTCCTCCCCTTTTTATTTTTCGCCTCGCCAATGTTTGGCGTGTATTTCTAGTGCTAAATATGCGTATCGTACCTCTGTAGCAGGTGCAGGATCGAGGATAATTACCCTGGCGAACCGACACAAGGAGGCCAACTCCTGGTATGATAGTTTGGTAGGTCGCCACTTGAGTAGGCCCGTCCGTCTGACCTATGGTAATATACGGCGTGGATGGAGCAAAATATGTAAACGGGTGGCAACTATCGCGCCGAGATGGAAGGGAAAGAATTTTCAATTCCGCAGTTGTCTGAATTGTCCTTTATTTTAGAATAGATGATGTGGCTTGGCAAATAAAGACCGCCGAGACTTTTCCTAGCTCAAACCGTAGATGATTATTCACAGTAGTACAATACGTATTTTTGTCGTGATATATGTGTTGATTGGTTAAGTTTCTTACCTCGTCAACGGCTTTGAAGAAAGCTGCAGAGGAGAAGTCGCTCGAATTCTGCAACACAGGGGAAAATGGTATGTACGAAGAGCGAAATAACTGGCGCGAGTCAGGGTAAAACATGCCCCGAAACGAACACATACTCATAATTGACAAGGGAAGCAGCCGCCGTCTGACTGACTAACAGCTAAAACACGTGGGCCTCACGCATGATCCAAGGATTCGGCCTTTTCTAGCAGGAAATTCACACATGGTTCAAGTGTTTGACCGTTTTTAGCAAGGAATCCGCGCATGGTTCAAGGATTTGGCATTTTCAATCATTGTTTTTGAGAAGTGAGTCGCTCCGTGCGTGGGGAAGAAGACGCTACTTTTTAGCTGTGGTGTGTAAGCCGTCGATTTATTCTCGTCTAGACTATTCCCCTCGATTTTTATTAGATGACAATGGCTTTGATCCACCTCAACCACTTTCGGTCGCACAGCGGGCGCACGAAACGCCAAACCGCCAATCCATCCGTGCTGCCGACCTCTCTACTTGTCCTGGAGATGGGTGACCACGGCCTATCTTGCACTTCCGCCGGTGTTCCAATAGCTGGGCCGAAAGCGGAACCTTTCTCCGCGTTGGTCTTGGTGCCTCCATCGCTCTGGAATTCTCCGCTACCATGATCGGTTTCCTCCCATACAATATCGCGACCAACCCAATCTTGACGAGGTATCCCACCCTTCCCATCGGTACCCGCGAAAGGGCGCCGAGCCTTGGTTCCCTTGCCCGTCCACTGTGAGTGCGCCTCAGGGAAGGGCGAAAAGTCTGCCGATATTTGCTGACGTCGCCGTTGGCGTCGGCAAATTGTTGCTCTCCCTCGTGCCGTTTCCTTTGTCCTCGCTGTGCGTAATTCTGCCACCTCAGTCAATGGGGCATTGTTAGCCAACCCCTTCCCACCTAGGCGTCGATGATTCCAGCCCGCTGCGGCGTTGGGTGTACGAATACGTGCTTTTGATTTTAGTGCAGGCGGCGCGTCGTTCAGATCTTCTGCAGAAGGCGAAAGTGGGTTCGACCGACGGTCTTGGTCCCTGCTTCGAGCGCGTAGGGTTTGCAGACGCGAAGGAGGTAGGGCCCGACTTGGTTTTCGCAAACACACCCGTGGCGTCATCCGCCAGGTACGTTTTGCGCTGCCGACCCGATCCGATCCGATGATAAGGAAGGAATGCTCGTCGTGCACTCACTCCCTCTGCGCTCAAGTTAACGTCGTTGGGACGACTTCAAGCGTCAAGGCGAGGCAGCATGGAATGATGGTGACGATAGTGGCCATAGTGACCATGGTTACCATAGTGACCATAGTGACAACGCTACAGCATCAATCACAACAAGCAGCCCGGATTGCTGAGGCAGAGGGGAGGGCGGGGGGTTGGAGTGTACGCATTTGTTGTCTGCCTTAGTCGTTCGACCGTGGGCCACGTATCCTTTTCGAAACGAAGCTCAGCCGTAGGAAATGCTTCAGGGCCGTTGATTGATACGAAGTGCGACGAGAAGGCATGATAGCATGACACCAGTCGTAACCACTGCGCGTTCCCACTATACGGTGGACAATAAGGTAGTTTTGGTTGCTATTCCTAGGCCCGAAAAGCGTTAACCGTTCAAACATGCATAAACCATCCCAACTCGGTACTTTCTCGGCCGTTCACGTAGGGATAAGCACATTGACCAAAAAATTGCTGGGCACCCTCATCGGCGAGTGCGCAAATGTTCGATTTTGAATGCTTCCATTACGACGTCTATGTCGTCTTGCACTCACCCACGACCCCACGCACATAGCGCTTGCACCGCCACAGGGGCTTCCGTGACGCCGTCTTCTTTCACGGAAGACTGTGGCGGGGTCGCCGACACCTGTTTCTTACCCTTTGGTATGAGACTATCAGCAATTTTAATCGGTTTCCTCTTCTCCACCAAGCCTGTTGAGGGTAGAAACGAGTGATGGGTACGAAAGGTGACTTCGAGATGAATAAAGCAAGCTCTGGTGAAAAGAAGAAGACTGATGATTGCCACATACGCAACGCGCTTTTCTTTAATTCTGGACGTAGCGTAGGACATACACGACGACTAGTTGTGGTGGCGCTAAAACCCACGGAAACAGAGAGATCAAGCTGGTCCATGGAGTATTTTGAGGACCAACGCCCAAACGGGCAGGGTGGACCGTAGCTGGACCGAGTCCAGCGGGCAGGCGGTATATCCTGGGTTGCTGTTAGTCGATGAGTTCGCACAAGTCCTACACAACCCGAACTCTCCGGGTGGTTATATGCGCCGCACCTCATCCTCCTGGGATGAGGTCGGGTCAGGCGAGCTTAAGCTTTCTTTTTACCCACCCGCCGTAATTGGATAAACCAATACTTGGTATATACAAAATTAGGATACGGAAGTTGTTTCGACCTCGTTTTGACCCGTTGCATGTTCCAGACATGAGGTAATGACCGCCGCCGTAGGTGTTTCCCATTGCTTTTCTGCAGTTGCTGATCGACCCCCGAACTACGGCAACACTCACTTGCAAGCATCGAGGGCTGTACAATGATTGAAATAGACCTTGGCCCGAAACCCTAGCCCTAACCCGATAACCCGAGATTTTTCTCGCGATGAACATGTCGTGAGGAGTTAGTGTGGACTATCAGCCATTTTGTCGACGCCATGTCGCCATGTTATGTGTTGAGGAGATAGTGTGAACTACCGTATCAACCAAGCTAGTCCAAGACGTAAACTCCACTACTGAAAATATCGGCAATTGATTGCGGTGTTTCTTCGCCTGTGGCTCCTTCTGTTCACTACCTGCTCAACAACTGTTTCGTGGCTTGCGCTTTCGGTTCTACCTTCTTGTTGTTGATTGTTGCCACTCATACTGCACGTTGATTGTCTCGGGTGGCAACTGAAATAAAGAAAATAATAAAACACCATGTTCAATACCTGCTCTTTGTTTCTCGGCGGATACGAAGCGCTTCAACTCTGATACATAAGCGTCCACCTGACAAGCCTCGATAGCTCGAAAGCACCTGTATTGAAGTATAAGGGAGGGCGTCCTCGGCCGTCTGTCTGTAGCTCATGACGAAGAATTTGGTGTTGGTAAAGCGCGACCATAGAAGATAAGCCAATGCGGAGTAGAACATCCTGCTGGTTTTGCAGAGATCTAAAGTGCTATATACAGCTGTTAGTTATACACCAAGATTGTGATATCAACCAGTAAGAGTCGCGAGTTATTGCCATATCCGCGGAGGGAAGTTAGAGTGACAAAGAAGACCGGTTCAACATGATGTAATGTCAATCAAACTGATGTCGACGCTATCCAAAGCACGCCATCTAGCTGTAGCATGCCAAGCTTGTGAGGCCAACCAATCTCAAGCTGTAGTTATATCCGACGAGGGACGTCAACCATCCAGAACCGCACCTACGTTTTTGGAGACAAGCTACTTCGGAATATAGTTTAGGTTGATGGCTTTCTGAAGGGGTTAAGGTAACGAAGAACATCCTTCCACATGTATCATTCATCCTCCATCGCCCATGATCCATCATCTATCATCCTTCATCGATCATTAGTGAAATGGGTACTAATAATGACTGATGTTAATGCTAGCAATAACACCAAGGGTGCCTCCCGGTCCAACTAAACGCTACCGATAAAAGAGGATTCCTGCCTCAGCATCCTTCGCCGCCGCACTTCCCGCTGAAAGCCAGCCACCAGCCTATTCGCTTGTTGTTCGTGAGCCCTGACGGAACCGGCCCGGCCCCTGGAGTACAACGTAAGGTCGGTATCAAGCAGTAGAGCGGTTGTGCAGTTGATTCTTCGTGTTGGTATTTCTCATTTGATCCACCACCCACTGTTTTCATGCTCCATCGTTGAATCGCGCGCTGGGCGCACGTGCAGGATTGAAACGCCCTACGTACGCTAGCCGCAGTTTGAATATTTGAAACTGAGCTTTCACACCTGAATCACACCCGTAGGCCCCCCTCACGCTCCCCGCGCCCCTATATACTCGCTGTGTTCGGGCCTGCGCACTACGTTTTCGCAACCACTCAGCCGATAGGTGCACGAGCGCACAAGGCGCTGTTGTGCGGTGGAACCAATAAAAACCAGCTATCGAGAGAAAACTCGGGTGCGCCTCATAGATAGCCGTACCCCCCGCACTATTTGCTATCTCGGCTCACCGCCCTTGACACCCCCTGAGGTGAGACTGTATGCGTATCGCCATGAAGGTCTCTTTCGTTCGCACCGAGCGCCAAATTGACACGGCGCTCTCCAACAATCGCCTCTGTCTGGCATCTTTGACCCGGGTGTATATCTCTCCAAGAACGCGAGCTCTTCCCAGTACCTAACCACACAAGGCAGAAATAACAACTCGGCCATATAGTATTGCTTTGTTGTGCAGGCCAAACGATAGATTTGCCTGGTACTGATTTAATAGTGTTGTGGTGTTTCGCACTCTGCCGGATGAGACAGATCAGGCGTCCATTTCGTCTTCTAGATATTTCGGGGCAGATGTGTTCCTGCTGAATGGGACATTCAATATCTAGATAACATTTTGCCGGGTAGGATCTGTGTGGCACGGCTCTTGAGCACGTTTTTGCCGGGTAGGGCCTGTATGGTACGGGCCTTGCACATGGCAATATCATAACGGCAAATATAGGGTCTATATACTTTACGATATTGTGATCTGTGCCTGGCGTGTATAGTGGTTGTTCACCTACCGCACGTGACACATGAACTGTAGCAGATACGTGTTCTACTACGCCGGGCCCACCTAATCGACAGTCGCGACAACAGCTCTTCTTGTGTACATCGATGAGTTACTTGGCGAAGGGGCGAGTGCAAAGCACGTAGCGGGGGGGGGCGAGACTACTGCATGTCACGAGAATACTCCTTGAGATGGCCAATATAAAAGAGAGTAACCGCGGAAAATAACTCGAGTCCGCGTCAGGGTTGAGATTTCATGCAGAATCAAGAAGCCACAGTACCTCCCGATGAGCTAAACACCAACAGGTTTTATCATCGTCAACCAGAGGCTCACAAACCAACGTAAAAATATCCCGCGTCTCCACCTAAACCCACCCGATGGTGCCTTGCCCGAACGAGAGCGCCCCTCCAAGCCGCTTGCCCGATGCAGCACTTTGCTTGCAGCTGGACATGGTCTGTGATAAGCCTGCCCACGAAGTCGCTCATTATTTCCTGAACGAGCGACCTGATTGTGTCTAACTTCCGCCTGCCCAGATACCGGCGAGAATAGCAATGGTTGAATGTGCTGGTTTCAATGGTTGAGTAGGCGTTCTACGGTAGGGGTTGCTCTTTTCACGCCCCCTCAACAAATATCCCAATTGGGACTCCTCGAACAATGCAACCGAGGACCTACCCAATATCTGTGGATACAGGGATGTACGTAAAAAAACATTCCGAATTCTCCAGGTCGTGGATCACTGCCCGCCACTTTGCACGCCGTTCACCTGGCGAGCCACCCCCTTACGCGAGCTTGGAAAGCTGATAACGCCTCCCATCTTGAACAGTATTCGCCCCACAGATTCATTGCCGCAAAGAGATGACACCTCCGCCTGACAAGCGCCACTAGGCAGACGGCATCCTGTGCAGTAACGTGTGCGAACGTTTTTGAACGATTTCATCGGGAACTTGCAGCTTGACGGGCATCTTGGCATTCCAGTCGACTACGTGCGACGTGTGCGGCGCACGCCGCGAACAAGATAAGACTAGCGGGCACCAGACCAGACCGTTTATCTATTAAAAGCACGCAGCGCATTCAGCAGAACTCGCCTGGTGTTGAGCGGTACTACGCTGGACGGAAACGTAGGGATCGTTTGGGTATTGATATTCGTACGTCAACGGTCCTGCTATTTCAGTTCGGCGTGGTACTGGGTAAAAAACAACAGATCCCCTGAACAACGTTCTCTAAACACCTTTCCACGAACAGCTTCCCTTGAGCAGAGCCGCACAAGATGAATGCTGCCACCCTCCAACCGACGGTTTCTACCCAGCGCACAATTCTGATGTTGGAAAGCTACACACGTGTCAGTACTCTGTACCTGCTGGGCTCTACGTAGGGACAGCTTCCCGGGAAATTTCCTCCGTGCCCGGTGACCTCGATACAGCGCCACGAACTTGGAAACTGCGTGACTTAACCACGCCAATACACTCCACTCCCTGAAGGCCCTCTCAAGGATCATACGTCGGCACCTGGGGGACGGATCGAAAAAGGCGCATGTGACGTCACCCGATTCTTTTTTTTCACGGGGGACTATAAGAGTCAGAAGAGTGAACAGAACCCACGATGGACCCTACAACTAAATATCCCCATACTACCACAGTAGTACAGTAGTGTCACAAAGACTATTTTTGGTTCTGATTACTATGGTCCCCGGTAAAGTAGACTCTGGGTCTCATCAGGTGGTCCTCAGACTGGCGGTTCATGCATGGTCCAAAGCCGAGAATGTAAGTACTGATACCCAAACATGCAAATAGTTGTGGAACTGCAGAAGGCAGCCATGGCCACCCAGATGGCAATTGCGCAAGCCCCCTCGCATAGAAGTAAACAATACGTACGGACCATGCCACCATGCCCAAGTATCCGGCCGCTCCTGCAAGTAACCGACTTCGCCTGTTAGCTATTAGCTGTCCCGGCAATGTGTTGGTGCTTGCGACCACCTGGCGTCACCTGTGTTACTGTTGTTGTCGCATGAACTCGTCGCCTAAATCGAGTCTGTGGTCACAGAAACAGGCTCACAGAAACAGGCTCCAACAACTCCGGACTGGAAGAATACCCCAAGAAAAAACAAAACTAAAACAATACACATCATAACAGGAGCAAGTCGTACATATCTGTATTGCGTGGTATGGATGGCAAGCCTTCCCGGTCTGAGCAATCTTGTTGCAGGAAGCAACCACCACAGAGGTAAAAGGCATCCTCGCGATGCCTAACCGACAACACCCCCTCCTACACTCACATTACATTCAGCACTCCAGCGACTTTCTCGAATCGAATATTTCTGTCCCTCGCCAACGCCGCCAATAACCGCCCATGTCGACCCCTCCACACCGCCTGTATCTTCCCCGCCGCCTTGTGTTTCGGGAAGTTTTCCCTCCATTCCAGGCAACAGCGGATCAACAGCCGCCGTTCATGGGTTTCCAATACTACATCGTAGGCGTTGTTTAAGAGGTTGCAGTACTCGCGGGCTTTCTTAGCGTGGCTGATCGCGAGGTGGCGTCTATGACGCCAGCAGTCAGGGAATACGTGAGGGAGGGACGGAGGGAGGGAAGGATCCGGGGGCGCACGCATATTGAAGTCGTTGCAGTCCGACTTTGCATCCTTTCGGGTGCCGCGCGTGGCTTTACTATATGTTCGACAGGCAAAAACTAGGTGTTCACAAGAGTGTCGTACCGATGGTTGTCCGTCGGTGCTATACTGAATTCTTTAGTTGACCCTGGTGTACATTGTTATCGTTCAGAATCGACCCAGGAGATTAAGAACGATACAGTGTCAAATTTTCCGAACGACGTGTTCCAACCGCAAGGGCACCAAGCGGAGGACCAATCGACTCATTACATGATAAATAACTTTTTCGCTCGAAGTCGCGGTCGGTAACTCAGCACGAAGGCGGTAACAACTTGTAGCGAGCACGTCTTTGCCCCTCTCCAATTCTGCATACTCGCGGGTTGCTCTTCCTTTAATACGCCCCTCGTCTTTCTCGCCTGATCCAACTCTGAATGAGCACCGATGCTGAGGCGTACTCCTTGCGACAGGTGTTCTTGTTTCGTACCAGCGCAACGAAGCACTGACGCCGGATCGATTTCGTCACGCGCATGAGGAGCTCTCGCGCCTGCTGCTGCTGGGTCTTAATCCGCAATAGTCGCCTTTTAGCCAGCCACACTCTGCGGATGGGGCGACGCAAGATAAAACGAAGCTGTGCGTAGGCAATCATGTTGTCTTGGGGGCGCGCGCGCGCGGGGGGGGGGGGTGCAGATGCTGCCACAAACACGCCTGCCATTTCCTCCCACAGCTTGCAGTCCTCTTTTTATAGAGGGGTCATACTTCATCATACTGTGGATTGGGCACAAAGCACCGTATTTGAGGTAGTCTTGTCTTGTCAAGAGCGACTACCCAGTGTCGAAGACATCGTTTTTACTCATAGTCGAAGACCTCTTCAAACTAAGGTCCTCGTAGAGAGGCGCATTGCCGTGTCCTTACTGCACCTACGTGTGGTGTGTTAGAGCCAGCCAATGACGTGGAATGCTGCTGATGGCAAGACACGCTCGTGTGGTCAACGGCCCTCCAACCGCTTCTTGCAATTATTCGTGCACCTGGTTTGAATCACTACTTGCCGCGGTAGTTACACTCACCTTGTCTTTCCTTGCACATAAATTATCTTTCTCTCCAAGACAACGTGCTTCCATTGGTCCAATACACGGCGCTTGACCCTCAGTTTGTTGCGGTTGCTCGCCTCGTGCCCCATCTCAAGGGCTCGTGCCATCTGTGTTCCCCACATCGAGAACACATTCGAGTACATCACTATAAGGGATAATCAAATGTGCTCTAGCCTTATTTCCAAAGGAAGACTGAGAAGACAAGGACACATACTTCTTGTCGCATCGTAGCTGAACCGATTGTTCTCTCCAACACCTGCCACTCCCCAATAACTGCGCTGTTACTACTGAAAGAATAGGGCACGACCATTAACTCATCCATCAGCAAGTCCGCCTCACAAGACGTTCTTAGTAGGATGCAGCTCACCCTTCATGCAACTCGCCGGATACCTCTGGGCGCTTCGCGCTTAGTACAAGCAATGTCTGCCTTGTCGATAAAAACCTGACGTGCTCCGTCCTGGCATTGTAGGGATGCGAGGGTCTATGGTCATGCGACTACTGCCATGCATGATATCGAGTACCCCCCCCCCCCCACCCATACATATAGGTTGGGTTAGCGCCGGTTGGCGACGACACTGTAAAACATGCCTTTCACTATTTGAGCTAGACAACCAGGGTACCATTTTTTTTCTTTGCTTTTTTGGCGGTCGGTCACACCTGGTCGTCGAGTTAGATCATTTGTGTGGGGTGGAGCACCTTTACTCCACCCAAGAGGAATGATCGTATCACGTAGTGTTTAAGGTAAGGCACCCGAGAAGCAGTTATATAGTACTCCCATTGCTGTCTCTGGAGGTGGTCACAACGAATTTTAAAGTAACTTATTGAAGCTGGCACTCATACGCAAGTCCACCTCACTAGCGGTTCTCAGCAGGATGCAGCTCACCCTTCATGCGACTCGCCGCACGTCTCACGGCCCTTCGCGCTTGGTGCGAGCGATGTCTGCCTGGTCGGTGAAAACCCGACATGCTCCGTTCCAGCATTGTAGGGGTGCGAGGGTCTATGGTCATACGACCACGGCCATGCATGGTATCGAGTACACCCGCCCCCCCACCCCCGACCCCGATGGGATTTAGACGTGTGCCAGTGCCACCTCTTCTATTTCGTTTCCTTCGATCAACACTGTTCGGGTATTCTAATAAGCTCGCGAATTATTTGTCCCATGGCCACGTGATTCCTTGAGAGCGCTTCGCCACTTGCACAGGTCGAGAAGCGGTACTGCTGAAGATATTATACAAGGAACGAAAGGAGAGGGTCACCAACCTTTTTTGCTATTAATAGTGCAAATATTAGCCCACACTAATTTTGAGTTTTCCTCGAAAAACCTGGGTGCAATTCCGAAGGAGCTCTCACTCACTCACTCACTGACTGGATGCTCTCGCCTGAATTTTAGTTGAAATCCAGTCCTGCCTTGCTCGATAGGTCCTCCAACGAGCCTGAATCTTGGTCACCATTCGTGCCTGGTCGCGACACTCACACACGACACACCGCAGGATCACGACACCCCGTGAGACTGGAGATTGCGGTGACACTACAAGCACCCCGAATAAGTACCAGTGCGGCGGCTTGAGGTTGAGCTTTGTTTTTATCCATTGGCCAGACGATTAAAAAAACAAAAACGCCAGGAGATACTTTTGTGCGGACAACGTTTGCTTGGAAGGGATCCTTGGTTGTATTTAGAGCGCCGCACACGTTCTTCGTTGGTATTTGAGTCCTCCAAACATCCACCTCTGGTCAAGAAGCAGTTTTTTCCTGTTGCCGTAACACGAATGCACCAGGTACACTGCGCGGGATCACTCGTGAGGGCTGAGCACGGCTCATGCTGTTCGCTAGGGCTGTGACTTAGCTGATAATAAATCGCCGACTTCTTATTAGTTGGTTAGGTGTTAAAGTTAGTTTCGTCGGGTATTTTGTAGGCTTCTGCTTGTCGTTGTATCTGGCTGGTGCGATGATACAATATTACATCTTCACCCCACGGACTTTCTTAGCATTAGTGTAGCATTTGGATAGTACTAGTACCACTCTGTCCCTAAGTATAAGGAAGGTTCAGACATTAAGATTTAATCAAAACGTTCCTATATTACGGCAAAGAGTGGTACAGAGTACTGTAGTTGTCAAGTCCATCCAAGGCACGCCCCACCCACAGCAATCCTACTGTTCTATTGAGTACATAGAGCATTCCTTGGCTCTCACTTGGCGGTGGTCGTGCGCGGCGTCTCGCCATTCTCGAAAGACGGGCCCCCCGAGCCTCTTTAAGGCGACCCGAAGAAGCTCGTTTATTCTGTTCCGGCGATTTCTCTCGTCGGATGCCATCTCTCGCCCCGCCACACCGCGCGCCATTGCTTGAATTGTGGTAGCTGCTCGATCTCGTCTAGTGGTATCGACGACATGGTAGACGGTATGTGCATCAATTAGTCCACGGTGCGTTAACAAGAGTGCCCGCAGTTTTCTTCTTGGTAAAAAAAACGATGTCATGCTGTTTTTCGAGGACATTTGGTTCCCGCGGTTTTCCTATTGGCCATTCGTTCTGGGTGGATTTGTCTATTGACGCTGTATCGTTCCTTCCGTTACTCCACCATGTTCTTGCGCAAAGACCGTGAAAAAAGGCGCCACAAGAAGACGTAACCTTGTGAAGAGTCTACGGTACACTATTCATTGGTGTACTCATCGCTTGGTGTGGTACATGCTTGGGAGCATCTCGGCTGTGATCAACCTCACCTGTTAATGACGACCTGTTTTGCAAGCCTCCGTAGACAGCGCTTCATGACGCAAGAATCCCCCATTTCTTGCACCAACTGCTCCAGAACCTCTGCGCGTATTGTTACGTGATTTAGGCGATGCATCGGTGGGGTTACAAGCATTTCAATTAGCCCGGTTGAGACGTTTTTGGATAGTATGCAAAGGTTTTCTCCTTGAATGCCGCTGCCAAGGAAGTGCGCGTTCTCTACGTGGAGCGACTCTGCACACGTCCGAAATAGCACGCTCCAACACGCTTCCAGGTTGAGTCACCTTGCGCTCGTCGATCCATTATAATCGCTTGGACCTCGGCCCGGGCCTTCATACCTCGCACAAAGCCCTGTGTTTCGCCGAAGAGAGGGGGCGGCTGGTTGGGCCACAGTTGTTTTGTCCACGAGGCCCTCAGAAGGACTTAAAAGCTTTGACAATGGGCTGCTACGAGAGCCGTTCTCGGCTACGACGGTAGTGTGACATCATAGAAGTGTTGTGTGAATGAACACCACCATACCAGAGGGGTGATTTACGTGTGATTGATCGTCTGTGCGAGCAGGTTCTCTATGCGCGAAACGGCCAGTTTAGACATAACGGTTGTCGATAAGACCTGATATTTTTAGGTCCAAATACTTCTGCCGATGATCGCGAAAGGTCATCGTTTGGTCTTGTCGCGATTCGAATGCGCAGCAAGCTCCTATATGTTTCTAAAAGTCACGAACTGGAATATTGATTCCCTTTCCTCTGTTTGGAAAGAGTGATTCAGGTCGACGTGCTGTAGTTGGACCCCGGTGCGCAGTTCCGACCCTCAATGCCCCACCGGACTACAAGTACAGCACGCGAACCCACTTAAGAACATCTTTTTAGGGGCTAGCTCCTGTTCTTATGCTTGTTGTTGCTGCTGCTGTTCTTCTTCTTCTTTCATTATTCTCCGTCTTTTCCCTCTCCTTCCTCCTCTTAGTCTTCTTTTTCTCTATATTATTTTTTACCACACAGGACACCTAATAAGAAACAGATAGGCTGACCCAGGCTGGGTTTCTCATTTTGAGAGACTTTGACACTAATTTCAAGATAACGCTTCTCGACTACAGTACTTTCCTCTGAATCTCAACCTGGCTTTCTTATTAGTCTGTTCCTCATTAGATGTTTATGCGTTCTCCACCAAATTCAGTACAAATGGTTTGTTTTATTACGTTTAGTGCAATCATCGAGGCAAACATTCTTAACTCTCAGTTTCTTCCGGTTGTTAGTGCTGTCGCGTACTGTAGTGCAATCCGAAACCTATATAGGACTTGACATGTTCATCTATCACCCAAGTACCTGTATTTTTGCGGCTGCCCTGTCTTGATTCGCGCAATCGTGGTGAAGAAGCCAGTGCCGCCAGCATAACCCCTGGTCTCATTTCAGCATGAATGCGCCACAACAACAAATAAAGTGTGTGAGTAAAATGCAAAGGAGGTCGAGGGATTCGACTAAAACGATGTATCGCTTCGAGGTGCTACCCGCCATTTAGTCATGAGAGTGCTATATAGCGTGTTGTGCGTACGATTCAATTATTTTCGGCTGAGGTACACGACGTTACCGGAAGTGGAGTGATTGTGCGTACAAGTCTTTCGCCACTAGACACATGAAACACCAATAAATATAATATGTTGGTCGCTTATTCACCCTCGTTACAGTATGTATATGATTAGTCACAGCTTACACGCCTTAATGTGGAGCGCCGCCTTTCCTCACGCACAATTTCCCTTGTTTTTTTTTCCTTTCTGGGAATGTTTGTGAGTGGTTAACGTTGAAGCTCATGCAGTTCATGCTACTTACACATTGTCGGATGGCAAAGGCATTTACAGTATGGAGTTATGCGTTAAGAGAAAATTACGTGGATCACGCCGGAACGCGGGGGCCTGCCTTGTTCAGGCAATTTTCCTTGGCATCCTCCAAGATTTTTTGGTTACCTGAAGGCGCCGCATGGTTGTCTCCTCGAATCTTTGCACAAGAGCGTTCTCGCTGTCCCTGACAAGCCGCAACGCTGTTGCAGTACTGCGAGCCTTGGGGACTCGATACATGCACTGCAGACCGTACGCACAGGAGAGAGGAAGCGATAACAAAATTGCACATTTGTTGGCCCAGACGAACAAGCCATACCAGTACATCAGATATATATATATTTTTTTTTGCCGATCCTTCCTGATAGTCCTGAGCTCCATAGATAGCTACAATCACAAAATAACGCCAACGAGGTTAATTGTAGCAACGAGAGCTCGCGAGAAGCGTCGCTCTTACTCTGTAGGCTCGTCCTTTGACTCACAGTCAATGATTGCCAAGTTTGCTTGGCGACAAAAACGTGGAACCCAGGAAGGAGCGCTTATGGTTCGGGCGGGAGATTCAGGACCACGCCAACTATGGCCCACCTTGGACGGATCATCTACAGATGGAAATTTTAAATCCTAACCTGCCGATACGACATGTTGCGCAGGTTCTGTATAGTACAGATTCGACCCAGGCCACATGTCCTAGATGATGCAGATTAAACGGCTCCCACCCGGTAACATGAGCTAAATCATTCAAATCATACAGATCAGGCATACATCTCTCTGCTGAGAGAGATCTAGATCATCAAGTGGGAATCGATGATCGGTATATTATCTGTTCGAGGTATGAAATACTGCACTCGCCTGTACAGTAGTGGCCGACCTCGAGATATATTGCCTTTTCCTGCAGTGCTGCATAATGCTGCGGAAGGTATGCTGCAGGACGGTCCGCCTCTTCCACTGGATAAACTCTTTCACCAACTAACATGATTAAATACACGGCAAACGAAACGAAGCAGTCATCATATTCTAGACGGGCTTTGATAGATATGCATTATAACCACTTGGCTATTGTGAGCATCCAGCGCTGGCTGCTATTGATGGCTCACTTAGTGGGTATGGCGCATATATTACCAAAGCACAGTCTGCGGTTCGAATCCCCCCGTCGTCTCTCCTGGCCATTCTTCTAGTTTGATGGAAATTGCGGAGGTACACGCTTGAAAGTCATTGTGAACACCTCCAGGCAAAAAATGGCACACTATCTCTATTACTAGCAGGTTCCACTCACCTGGTGGCAAGGGTCGGGAGTCAGAGGTGTACCAGCGGCCGAGTGAAAAGCCGTTAGCACGTTAGGAACAAAAGCACGAAGCATATTGGTGATCAAGAAGAAAATGGCGTCAAGATTCCTTGCAGCCGTGGGGTTGGCGCGAGAGCGCAACAGACAGAACTAAGGTTCCTCGTACCCGGGATACTGCCTGGATCGTAAAAAAGCCGTATATCTCCATTAATTGAGACAGACAGGCAAGCAGGCAGTCTCGGGGAAGCAGCAAAGCTCAGACCGGCCCTAGAATATACATATGCAATTGAACGCGACAACTTGCTTAAGAAGCATGAAGGTTTGCTCCCCATACAACTCCCTCAGGGTCTAAATAACTTGTGATACCTCCGCCTTCTGACTGCGATTAAGGTTGTCGAGGATAATCGGACTTGTGGTATTTGACCGTCCGCTCTTTCTAGCGACTCCACTCACCCGGTCCTGCGCTTGTAGGGCTCGCAACCGTGTCTTCGCAGACGCTACTCGCCAGAAGCGTTGTAGCCTCCTGGCAGCGGAATCCTCGAGTCTGAAGTGGATTCGCCAGGGCTCAGACCACGACTGGAGGTGGTTCCTACGGTACGTTTGCATCAAATCAGAGCGGAAGCGTTTCCGGATTCCATCGATCCCACTTTAGTTCAAGCAAGAACGGGGTTTCTCCTCGAGAAGAGGTTTCGGGAACGTCAGAGAGTCGTGCTATCTGTGGGTTGCCTGGGTTCACTTCGACAACGCCATGTTTCTAGGCGCGCTACCTCCGTTCTCTCCTGGGAAGGACTACCGATCTCCATTGAGTAAATAAACTTGATCAGCGATATGGCGAGGTGACATTGCCAGCCGAGGGCACGTGTACTGTTTGGCTTGCCGCTTCTGATTGGTGCAGTTGAAAATTTTGGGCTGCTGACGGGAGTGTCTCAGCGCCCATAGAATGAAACCTAATCCATGGTCTAAATCTTCAATGTACTTTGATATCTACAGTGAGGCCGGGCAAGGTATGTCGCAGAAAAGAATGAGCATCAAACCTGTATCTCTCATCCCAGAAATTGAAGCTGTAGAGCAGTCGTTCGAGGCCGGCGACAGCACCAGTTTTGTCCCCATAACGACTGCAGCACTTGAAGATGCGGAACATGACGGATGCCTGCTCAGGACACATTGGAACCAAAGTTACAGTAGTGTCCCGTGTATTAAAACTTTTAAAATTACCAAATTTTCAATGTTGCTGAATTTTATTGAGGCGATCAACCTATCTGGCTGTAAACGACGAAGTTGCAGCCAGCGTTGTAGGTTTGATGTGGCTACCACTTATCCTCGTGTTCTGTGCGCTCTGCACTGCCAGGTGTTTAATGTTGGTAGTCGATGACTTACCTGCTTGTCAGGAGAGAAGGTGCCTCCTGCCCTCTGCAGAGCTCCTTTGTACGCCTCTCCAGCAACGTGGAAATATCCCACGCCCTGGCGATACGCAATATCCCCGAGGTCTAACCATGGTCTTAGCGGATTGGTGATGGAACGTGCATATGCCAGAATCGCGGTGGTACGTACAACAATGTAACGCTAGTATACTCTGTTTCAAACCAGTTGCGCGCGTTCAACTTTCCGACGCAAATATACGCTACCTCGAAAAAACCGACTGAAGTGGGTCTAATTAGCGACCACGAGGACACACGAAGCGCATCGAAAGGACACACAAAAACGCCTAAACGTGCACGCGGCATCCGACTACAAACTATATCACCAATTCAAGTACCAAAGAAAATACATTACTTCAACGAGACAGATCGTGCGAAATGGACGTAAACATCGCGTTAACCACATAGGAAATTGTACCTATGTTTTCGGGGACAAACAGCTCAGATTGTGGGATCGATTTTGCAGGAGTGAAAGGGTCAAGTCCCGATGCACGTTGAAGGTATATAAAACATGGTGTTTGTGCATATGCGGCAGACTTTACCTAGGATGCTGCACCCAGGCCGACCACATGGGAAGTCCTTTGTACCAAGCCCTCCGGATGCCGTCCTCATCAGGATAGTCACCAGTGTGCTCCCCAACAGGTCTGTATATTCGCCCGCGCATACGAATCAAGTGAAAGAAACGTTAAGGACAGAATCTGTTGACGGTCGTTTGTTTTCAACGAATGTTGGTCTTGCCCGTTGGGAAGCGGTCGGCGTTGTCACTAAAAACAGCGGGGGTATACAAACGAAGCGAATGTAATGTGAACAACGGGGTCTACTGAAAAACCGTCCTTTGTATTCAACGATGCTGATCGTGGCCTTTTGGTAACGGATGGTGTTGTCACTACAACCAGGGCACAGCACCTTTTTATACATGTTTCTCGTAGATCATTTCCTGGGTGTATAAGCGCCTACCATTCGTGTGGGCCAGGTTGCCGTCCGTTGGTGAAGAGCGCGGCCGCTACGGAAGGGGGTGCTTCAGTTAGTGACAATGTCTACGGTGAAAGCAGTCATAGTTAGGTGAGTTTTCTCGAGGTGAACGTGCAGGTGAAACCGCAGAGTATATATATATATTCATAATCTTGTCTCGTGCACAGAGCACACTCTTGCGGTGGCGCTGGGGTTGGAATCTCGGCTGGTGCATTTAAGCACAGCATTTTTTCCGTGTCTTCCTCAAATCGCCGACAGCGCGAGACCGCGGGAATCTTGAAGCTTGTGCGCGACAAAAACGAAGGCATGTACCGAGGGGGAGGAGGGTCTACACCTGAGACCATGGCTTGTCACGAAGGCCGCTGAGGGTAAAAGGGGTTGTAAACAACGTAAACACGTAGGCCGAATGCGTAGTCCCAGCACCTGGGAAGCCACGTCTCGTAGGACAAGAAGGAGCCCTCCATCGCCGCCATTGCCCGAGCGGTTTGGCCCACACGAAAGGCTAGCAAACCAACTTGAAATTGGAGAGCCCACGCGGGGAGTCCGCCCACACACAACCCACCAGCATGCCCTCTATCAGCTCCCGAGGACGCACTGCCCCCCCCCGGGGATAGCAACCGGGTGTCTGTAGGTGCCTCGATCAAGTCCCAGCGCGGGTACGACGTCGCCGTGGGCGCCCCTTCGTAGGCAGGAGCATAGCTTTCTTTGAGATATTCTAGGTATTCGAGAGATCCGTTTGCGGTCTCGACAGTTTGATCCGCGGTCGGCAACGCGGACTTCCCTATCGCAAACAAGTAGATGACCTCCTCGATGTCTCGGCTGTAGGGGTGAGCTTGTAGTACTGCCGAGAGCCGCTCTAGTGCTGATCGGATGTTGTCGGAGCTACCTGAGGAGGTGCGGCGTGGGAAGACTGAACGCGATTAACCGGGTATTTCCTTTTGAGCGAAAGCCGCGAACCTGGACACCCCCTGCGATACACTTCGGGGCTTTGCTTTTGCCGGCATTGTAGATGAACATGCGGCGAATATGTCCGGTTTTCCTACAGTAGGTTTCCATCTCCTCTCCGTAGCTGCGTATATGTGATCGACGTCAATGCGCATGCTGCACATTGTCGGATGGCAAAATAAAATAAAATAAAGTAACAGTTGAATGGTTGACACTCGTAGTGTGTTCTAATTCGACCGAGGGCAGAGTTTTACGACGATTTCGTAAATGTGCGGTACATGTACTCGTACATAAAATTAGTGCGAGTTTCTGATATAGACGGCGCAAAAAAACTAGACGCCTTCTGAATTGCCTGAAGCGTCCGGCATACGTATGCCGTCCACCAACGCACACAAGTTGACGGAGGTCACAAATAGTGTTTTGTGCGAGTTTCTATTAATAGCGATACCTATATACTATATACCATCTTAAGATCATCGGTGTGCTGTTCTTGCTCGCGTATTGCCCGTGCCAACGATATAGCGCCCGAACCGATGTAATACACTGCGTGGCTAAACCACTCCTCACCAGAAACGATATCCAGCTTTGCCACGCCGACATGAGCTCGGACTCCGAGATCGCTTTCGTCTGAATTATGAAGCGCAATGCATCGCAGATATGCCTCTCTAGCCTCCACCAGCATACCGTCTGAAATACAACGATGCACACATTTAATTTTGAATATATTTTTGCGTATTTGACTACCAGGTACTCATTACAGCCCCACAGGTACTCTGTACAAGTAGTTATCACGCAGTAACAGAACCAGGGCAGATGCACAGATTTGATTCCTATACCTGTAAATATCCCCTCGTACCCACCCGAAGCTCTACCTATGCCAGCGTTACTATCATGGAGGAACGCGTCGTCCTTTTCTTCAGTTAACCTTCTCGAGGCATGCATTGCCTTCGATTCGTGTACCGCTCCACAACAGCTCCGCCATGGCACACAAGGTCCAAATAAAATTGGCCATCTGATCATCTCCGGATTATACAAAAGGCGGATATTCTTCACATGTATGTGCAGCATATATTGACAACGTAATTAGGAAAGCCTACGTGCCACAACACACATCATACACCAGGTAATTCCGCAGCTCTGCGTTCATCCCCAGGGGATTTGCCGTACGTACCATGATCGGGGTATTGTTCTCTCCTCCAAGCAGTTACTAAGGAGGTTGCGTGTTCGAACCACCAGGAAGCGGATTTTTCCCCTTGCTCCTCAACAACAACAGCTGCAGCAGCAGTCGGAGCTACTGCCAGAGGTGATGGACGCTCTTCTAGCTTTGACGGAATGTCCTCTCTCATCGCGAGCTCCCTGTCCACTGATAGCCAAGTGACCACGGGGCAATGAGAGCCGCAAGTTTGGTGTCCATTTTGATACCAGGTATTTAGATCCATCGACATTGAATATTGAATGATTGAATGGCAGTTGACATTTTTGGAACGACACATATTCCGCCGCGTGCGGGGGAATCACAGCTTGACAAGTGACAAGTTGACAAGTGACAAGCGACATTTGACAAGTTGACATGCATGACCACATGACCGCCAACCACCACCACCAACCACCACCCACCAGTGACCATCAGTTCGAGTGACGAGTGACGAGTGACCTCTCACTCTCACATTTCGCCAGGTGCCCAGTGTACGCCATGAATTTTCGGTCTGGACCGCGATCTCTATTGGGTTTCGGGCATCGAGTTTTGGGATTTTAATAATAATAAAAGAGTACATCAGCTGTGATTTGGGGCCGAGCTTTCTTTTCGATGTGTACGAGTGGATCGAAAAGCGGAAGATCGGGCAACGCGATTCTGCACGATTTTCGCCACCACACATATATCCAACATCCGATCCAAGCGTCACGCGCGGCTTGCATATACACGTCTGAACTTTGAATACTTCTATTTGACGAACACAACTTGACCACACCGAAAACTCACAGCGCTAGCATTATTTACCAGACATTTCAGTTTCACGCATACCTGGTACAGTACTGCTGTACGATACAGCAGGATACAGCAGGACGTGGCATGAATTGACAATTCGTACCTGTTTCATACCTGGTACCTGGTACCAGTTACCGGTACAGCAGTACTAGCTACCGGCATGGCCATATATCATGTGAAGCAGTTTTAAAGATGAACTAACTGAGGAAGCGATCGTGATGTCGTCTCCATTACGAGAATGACATTCGCTGCGGCGGCGGACACGAAGAACCTCTCGAGTTGCTTCCTATCGTGTGGCTGTGATGCTCTTACGCAGTGCAACACCAACGATATGCGTTGCCGTGCGGTTCCATGTGTTAATATATACGGTTGGATGGATGCATGGGGTTTTCTGGGTTTTTTCGATTCGGTCAAAAACAGGTGCGCTTGGTAATTTGGAAGTAAAAAACACGGTACGCGTGACAAATTTGGGTAACACGTTCGTTCGTCGCCAAAGCCCCCGATTTCGGGCCCTACAAGTACGTTACGTGCAGCCAACCGTGATGTTTCAACATAATATATGCCTGGTACACCGTGTGTTTTGTGGACGCACAGCGTACGTACACCTATAATAGTGAATTGCGGGCGAACGGCGGGGAGAAGGTTCAGTTACCGTAGTGTCGCTAAAAGTGACTTCACGTATATTATACCAGGTACCTTGGTAGGTGGATGCTGCGATCTCTTTTGTACTACTATTGCGACCCAAACCAGGCACCAGCCACTGGCAGGCTTCTCGTTTGTTTCTTTGACCGTCAGCGTTCGCCGCTGCAGTCGTGACCCGCCCCATTCGAGTGCTCAGTGAGTAACGTGATCGCGCACCAATAAAACGTTGGAGAGTGGTGTCTCTGGCCTACTCTGATATATCACAGCGTTGAAGCCGTAAAGAAATGTTCATGTTTCAAGAGTTTTGGAGGGGAGGGGGGGAAGAGACCACACCTGTGACTACGACTTGCCCATAAGGTCGCCGAGGGTACAACCTCTAACGCGTTGAGCCGGAAGTAAAGGTGATTACCAAAAAATGACAGAAGGAGCCAAAAAACTTTGCGCTTTGCGCCCCTGACAGACCGGTATCATAGCGTTGAAGCCGTATTCATCTCTTCCGCAGAGTTTGTTAGATAAGTGGGGGCGCTACTCCCCAGTTGACAGCTTCTACAGTAGTGCGTCGACCGCATTGGCTCTACTCTATCCCCCGGACATGCATCGCTGGCATAAAAAATCCCGTTTACTTGATGTGGAAGAAGACACCCGTCAATACGTCGTGGTCTTGCGAAATCCCTGTCCTACCTTGCCTACATGCAGCGGTGGCATCATCCACAATCAACGCAGACATCTCCAACATGTATTTGGGCGTTGGACCTGACCATGCAGGCAGTGAGTGACACACGTGCCACAAAGAGTTACAACATTATTCTACTGAGGCCGACGAAGAGGATTGGATTCTATTAATAGTTTTGAAGCAAGTGCGGGAGTTGTCCTTCCAAAATACTGAACGCCCATCACATTTTTCAGTAACGAAATCATCCACCAGTAGTGGTGAGACCTGCAAAATGACAAAATAGCGCTGCCATCTGTGAATGAGAGAGTCCAGGTATGAACCTAATCGAAGTACGGCAGGCATCCGCCAACCAGGTACAGCCTTTTCCTAGCGTAAAATCTACAACTCTCAAATCCAACTTCGCCACTCCAATTGTTCTTGCTGCACTTTGCTGCATCGGCAGACACAGGAGTGTTCACGGGTTTGAAACCGAACAACTAATAATACCTGACATCGTTGAACTGGACCAAAACACGCCAAAACACAATGTAATCGTACCTTACCATACGCACACGTATATACTTCGAGTGGACATACTGTCCACTACTGCCTAGGGCAACAGCCTTGAAAACGACAGCATGGCTATCATGCGTTCCTCATCACCTCCCTCTTGTGTTCGTAAAACTCTAATAAACATAGGCTTATAGTTCGAAATAATTATGTCAATGTACCGAAAATCAACTGACGACGAGGCCGAATACGCCTAGGCATCTGGCGTTCCTTCCCATGCCCTGATGATCGCCCTCTCCACAAGCCAGCAGTCTTTGTGGCTTCCGTCCCTTACCCGGCCTAATCGGAAATCCACCTCGACCCATCTCATCGCCGACGTCAACTCGTCCGGCACAACGCGCATCTGTCGCACGCAATCCGAAGAGAGCGACGGGGTTGTGTTTGTTTCTAGACAAGAGCATGCAGAAAGCACATTCGGCAGAGAGACTTCACATTAATTTATGTCTTAGCGAGCGTACCAGCAGTAAGTGCAGGCCACATAAGCTCCTTTAGAGCTGCTGCATGCACGATTTGGCGGAAAACCACTCAAAATAAGTGTAGGACATTTTTTTTGGTACGTAGTAGCAGAAAAGATCGCAACCATAATCAAGAGAAACGAGCTTTTCACACGTTTATGACGTAATGACTGCGAATTGATAAGTATTTCCGATTGTTCGGCCCTGGGAAGCAATCACTACCTGATATTTGTGTTCTTACTACACGTACACATGCGTACACACAGCAAGCTTCGACTCCAGTTCTTCATACTTTGAAATGCACTTGATCCTGCGTATTGAAAGGGGACCATCACTGTTGAAGGACTTGGCCAAAAAACACACACACCCACACACAAATGCATCGACCGTGTTTCTAAGGCAGCAGTGACTATGCGCAGAGCACGTAAAAAGTCTCCTACACACAAACAACAACTAGGATTCGCAGGTTGTTGTGGTACTACTCCGAAAGCTTCCCGCACTTCCACGCATATCGCCAAGATGAAGCAACACCACCGTATGATATGTATTCGTACTCCAATCAAATACATAATCAAACACGTAACCTCGACGGTAAACATCGCTCCTGCAGCCCGTGAAATTTGCAATGGCTTTAACAGTACGGCGGCCGCATCAAGAGAGTAAACCAAGCGGCGTGATACAAGGCGAAACTTATTTCAAGCAGTTCCCTCCCTATCGACCCGCATGCACCCAACTCTGAAAGCCATGGGTGTGTTCTGTAGGACATATACTCTAGACTCCGGTACCAATCCGAGTATCACCCGAACACCTAGGCTTGGTACCCGGGTACCCCAATGTATATAGGCTACAAAATAGATCCTTGATATGTACTTACCGGAAAGGTGACCCGATGATCATCTTCTGAGAAAACTGGCGCCCCTGCCAAAGAAAAATCCGACATTCCCACAAGAAACCCCAGAACTTTCCTGAGGACTGTAGCATAGTTCTCTTTGTCCAGGTACCTGCGGTGGTGACGTAGAGGATCGAAGCACAACATGAAAAACTACTGTGAACCACATCTCCGACGAAAATCAGCAGGGTACAAGTTTCGCCGGGCTAGGACCGGCCATGCTTTGTGCTTGGGTTTGCCTGTTATTTTCCCTTGGTTCTTTGTCCTACTCTGTTTACAAGTAGTGGTGTTTTTCTTCCTTTCTATTTTTTTTTCCTGCTCGTTCTTTTCAAGTGCTTTCCACATCGCCTGCGGGGGGGGGGCACGACAGTTTGTTTCTTCTATTTTTTCTTTTTTTCGTATTCTCTTTCGATATATCTAATTTGTTTTGGTTCTTCCTTTTTTTTCTTTTGTTTCTCTTTCATAGAATGTGTATGTTGTGCCCGTCGTATCCAGTATGATGACAACGCATTGCACTGCCCACTGTGCTTACTGCATACGTGGCAACGTAGTATCTCTGTGGCGTAGCTTCGTGACCACAGAACTTGTATCTCTTTTTTTTTTTCTTTTTTTTTATCCTCCGGCGGATTGGAAAAAAAAAGCTCACCACAAATCCACGCTTTCGTGTCGTGTGTCAATTTAACCTATAGTTCCCGTTCCAACATCAGCACAGGCTGCTGTTGCTACTGGCGCTTGGGCACGTTGACCCGACCTGACCCCCGAGAGCGGCAGGTGCACTAGGATTGAAGAATCGGTACGGGCACCGGTTGTGCTGGATGTCGACGGGTAGAAAGAACGGTTTAATGTGAAGAACACACACACCCGGGGCATGACGATGAACCGTTCCACGCAACGCGACACGCCGTGGGTTTGAATTGAGGCATGTGTTTGGTTTACCTGTACACAGAAGCATCACGAAGGTAAAGCGCATCCCACCACGCCGCCGACACCAAACGAGCATAGTGAATTCTGGGACGACGTTCTCCTCGAAATATTGACCTGTTGTACCTAGTGCCAATTGTTGCTACTTACGATATTTTGACGCACTGACAGCTAACTTATGTGAACAAAAATACAAGTATTCCTTTCGGGGATGAAATCTAAGCAGTAAAAAATACAGTCCTTATACCCATCCATGGTGCGTGTATGCATAAAACGATTTACATATACTTCGAAGTACATAACTAGACTACAGCGAGCAGTCCAAATGAGGGCGATGCGAGAAAAGTGAGAGGGCGTGCGCCCCCCTTACGTGGTACCTCAGCAGTAGTACCAGAGCAGCAGGAGCAGCAGCAGCAGCAAGCAAGCAAGCAACAACAGAGGAACATACACCGGTAGTTTATTCTGGAGGAGTCGACAAACGCGAATCTGTTGACTATATCAGAACCAAAGACAACAAAGACACTCCCTCGTAGTCGTCTTCTTGAGGGGAGCGTGTATCATACTTCCTAAAAAGTCTTGGGATGCTACAGCACAATCGTACGAGGATTTGCTGTAAAAACAGTCAACTTGGAGGATCTCAGAAAAAAACGGTAGAAACAGCAGCATGCAGCAGCAGGTTTATAAAAAATACATCATGTAGGATTCCTAGGTTCGAAGACCACCTGAAATCCGTTGACCAAGTGTTCTCAGCAACACAGGCAGCAGGCCTACCTTTGAAACCGAGCAAACTTCAAACCATCTGTCCGAATCATCCCCGAGCAAGAAATCGACAATATCATAGCTTACCTTGGCTGTCCTTCGTCCTCATCCGACCAGTCCCGGCGGTAATCCACGGGCCCTCGGCTGACCTCATGGTCGAGGGCACTGAAGAGAAATGCCTGCCCATCGAGTGCACGAGAACAAGATATAGTCACAACAAGCTGCGTGTGTGCGCGCACGTAACCCCGGCCAGCTATATCGGCTGTGAAGATAAGATATGCGTACGGTAGCTGGCTGCCGTGCATAATCTGTGTTTGCTATTCGCCCATGATGGAGGCTAACGGCGCTGCCTCATATCGAAATAAGTCGCAGCGGTCACGCTCTCGCACACTATGTCCACACGCCGCCGCCGCCGCCGCCGCCGACAAGCAGGTACGCCCACATCCATCCCTGCCCGTACATAGTCGACTGTTTGTTTGACCGAGGAAAAACGCACACAAGATCGCAAAGGTGCAGCCGTTCGTCTGGATCTGCAGCCAGTGCTTGCCTGTTGCAGACCCACGCCGTCTGTGGGGAAATCGGGTGTCCGAAGCGAGCCCAGCACGTGCTCCAAAACAGCGTGGGGAGGGAGGAGAGCGGAAGGCCGCTTGAGGAGACGCACCCCCTCCCTCCGCAGAAGGCTCTCCCGTTGGTTCACCTGATGCGAAGGCGCCGACGGACGCCGCAGCCACATTGGGTAAGGACGACGGCCCCAGGCGTGCGCGCTTTCGACCGCAACGAACGCATTTCGTTGCTCCGTGCGACAAGAGTCGGATACATAATACTCATAATTTGGTAGCGATTAACCCTGTTCCCACTGGAAAAAAACTCAACTCTAACTCCAAGCGGTTTGCCCCCAAATAAGTGTGCGTCGTCGTTCCAAATGGGTTAAAGAGGGAAACAGGACACAGACCACTCTCATAGAGGAGCTCTGCTGCGGGGGGAAGCGTCATATTTCCGCCTAGCAAAGCCAGGACGATAACATCAACCGAACATCAAAGGCATGATACGACAAGAACCATGACCACGGTACAATACGAATCATTCTGGTAAGTTTGCCCTGAAGCGGCAGCTTTCCATTTTCTGTCCGCTATTAAAGTAAATATTCGTTCGTCTATTCGCTGTTCGACTAACATGGGGACTACTACCATACCCCATTGTACCACGTACATAGCTCGGGTGACGATCTTGGAAGCTCATCTCACCTCTTCCATGAGCTGCGACATCAAATCTGTTCCATCCTGATCCCCTTCCAAATCTCCCGTGCCGCCACCACCCGCGCAATTAGAGATGACCTGCCCGCAGCCGTAAACGTTAACAACGTGTTGCTAGGCGGGTCAATTTTGTGATTGCAGTAGTAAAGTTACCTTCAACACAGTATTAGCACTATATCGGTAGGTTAAATTCTGTGATAGTATCTGCCGTGGCCAGTTACTTATAAAGTTGATGTTTCCCTTCCGCACCCGGGCTGTCAGGGCTGTCATAAAATGACGCGCGGGGGGAAATCAACGGAGTGGGTACAGCACAGCTGCATCTTGATCACCAACCAGCACGCAGTCGCTGAGTCATTGACACTTTATTTCCTAGCGGTAGTTTTTTTCCAAAAAAAATACTCCATCTCGGTTTCACGGAGCAGAGCTTTGTACTTGATATTCGATCCCCCTTCCCTCTTAGCCCTTTTCGCCCTGTGCCACCTTTCTTTTCAAAGTTCGTGTGCGAGAGGGCGTGTTCTCGCCGTCATAGCAGCAGCAGCAGTCTCAACCTTTGCTGTCGTGTGGGTCTTGACACTTGTCCTTGTATAATTTTTTCTCTCGCAGCCGCCCCTAACTCTTCCAGCGCGGCTTATTCCTATACTGATCAGCCACAGTAGAATCAACTAACTGCGTCTCTCCGTGTCCCAGACCTCGGGTTTTTTCAGGTGATGCCCTCGCGTGGAGCTTTCTGTGAGCGCGCGGCATGATGCTAGCATGCTCGTTCCTGCTGCGCGCGCGGCTGCTGCGCCAGGTCACACACAGCGTGTGGCGTAATTTTAATACAGTCAGAGTACACGCACGTTTAATTTGGTTACAATTTGGTTGATGGTTTATTTCTCAAGAGATATAATACAAGCCCCCAGACTGAATGGGACGGCTTTCCAAAGTGTACTGGATATCGGAGTCAATCCCTCTATACCTGCATCAATGTGTTGAGGACAAACTACTTAGAATCGGTGAGGAATCATTTCTGCAGCGGTAAAACGATAAGTTGGGACGGAAAAGTGTGGAACGATAATCAGAACTCAGAACATCGGCCGCACGAAGTACGTACGTAGCCCAGGCTACTGGAGTAGGAGATGGTGTCCGAAGCGTAACGCAGGGAATGTACCACGTACCACACACGCGCAGCGCGTGACAATAATCGTATTATTGCTGCACGCTCCCCATACCTATAAGCAAGGTATACTATCTCATATACGGACTGCATTTCCTGCATGAGGCCATATAAACCCGTACGTAGTGCGCGCGATCGAAGTACAACACGTAGCTTGCACAGATGAGTTTCGACCAAATCCTCGATCTCACAGCTGTCGTTCGAACAGCAGAGATCTCTCTCAGTCTCGTATGCCGGCCGCCCCTTTCGCGATCACCTCGCCACCGATTCGGTCCGAGTAAAGCTTTCCTCACTCTCTGTCACAGTGAGCCCCGTCGCCCGCCTCGCGTGAAGTCCGGTGCCCACCGTGGCCGTTGTTTGCCAGCTCGACAACGTTGTTACTCAGACGGCGTAGCTCTCTCTTTGAGCTTCAGCCCGGTCGCAAAAATAAGCACCGCTCGAATATTATCTTGCAATCCCGAACGACCCTTAAAAACTCGTACATACTCCACCCAAAATCACAAATGGAGGCCAGACAGAGCCCATTCATGCTTCCCTCGTGTCTCAAAGCACATGCAACGCCTAGCCACGAAAACGGCGACCGCGCTCCTTGCCGGCATAGATTAATGGTGTGTGCCGGCAAGGCAAATGACAAAGGAGGCACACTGCACACTGCCGCGGATCGACCTGCAACTACAGAGTAGTACAGTTGTCTTGTACATCTTAGACCGTGCCCACCAAATTCGCCAGACGAGCTCGAGGAGTAATTTTGGACACGGCGGCGTACTTCTCTGCGGGCGTTCGAGTCGAGGATGTACGATACATACGCCAGCGTCCCCGGTGGCTTGGTAGGTGGTCCGCGCGCCTTTCAAGATCGATTTCGTGGGTTCAAGTCTCACCGAGTGCATGCTCGTAGGACCTTTTTCTTGCATTAAAAAAATGATGAGCGGAAAGCGCGAGAGCGTGAGTTAGCTACATTCGATGAAAATAGACGAGCAGGGGGAAGGCTGAACCCTATGCGCGACAAAAAATAAAGGCAGGTACCGGGGGGGAGAAGGATGCACACCTGTGACCCCGGCTTGTCCAGAAGCTCGTCTTACGGTCAAAACCTCCTGCCGGTACAAGTTAGGCTGGAAAGTAAAAGTGATGTTTAAAAAAAAATCTATATATATACGGTAGGAAACAAAAGGCCCTCCCGCCCCCACGGCGGTCGGGCCAGATTCCTGTAGATAATATAGGAGCTATAATAGGTGGGCCAATACTACGTACATAGAATGGACATTAATTGTGGGCCCGTGCTTTAAATTAATGAAAACCACTTTGTAAGTCACTTTATGTAGGACCTCAATAAGCGTTAAAATTATGAAATGTGCAATAATTATTTGGTGTGCTTGCTCCCTCTCTGAAATTTCACACTGTTGCAGCAGTACGATGCAATACAATCTGCGGGTAATACGATAAACGCACAGCAGAGGGACCACACTCGGAGTATCGACTGTTTCCGTGTCGAGCAAATCTCGTACTCTGAATGCTGAGACTATTATTACTGGGGTACTTGCGGCCTCAACATTGCGAGTGACTGGGAGTGTGAGCAGTACTCAATTTCAAACATCGAAATACTGCCTGAATGTTGCGAGTAAGTGCGAGTGTGAGTAGTACTGAAGATCCAAAAATGCCACGAGTGCAAGGAGTGCCCGCAGGATCGGACGCCGAAATATCCAAATGAACGGTCGTCAAGATTATCACTTTAATCGAGAGGATGAGGTGTATTAAATCGAGGTGTCAGAGCAGAGGTCAGACGACCGTGCTGGTAGGATAATGAAATGAAAACGATGCCGAATTTACTTCATTGCAAACACGAGGATAATGGAGACGGCAGCAGCAGTGGTAACGCAATGTAAATGCCGTACGAGACGTATCTGCACGAAGAACGGCTGTAATTATGGTGGTCATCGACAGAAGAGTGTGCCGGATTGGGTCGTCCTGAGCAAAGGCCAGACGATGCTCGTAAGATATCAATATGGGAAGGTGCAGATAGATTCTCCGAGTACCTTGGAGTAAAGTAACGAGTATCGGAGATAGAGTACTTCAGGTACTTCGTGTACTCGGAGTATTTCAGGGCTCGAACTCCGGGATACTGCTCGCACTCGGAGTATTTCGGGTATGATCACTCTCAATAGTGCTTGTACTCCGAGTATGTTGGAGTTCGGTACTCTGAAATACTGCTGTACTCCGAGTATTTTTGGGTTTATTACTCTGGAATACTCGTTGTACTTGAAGTATTTGGGGATCTTTTACTGCTCCTACTTTAAGTACTCGGAGTACTTAGGCATTTCGTACTGCGAAAACTTCAATACTCGGAGTAGTTCAGGGCTTCATATTTCGAGGTACGAGTAATTCTCGGAGTATTTCAGGGTTTTATACTCCCAAGGTACTCCGGGTTAGAGTATTACTCGGAGTATTTAACTCGGATATGAAGTATTACTGGCTTCAATACTCGCGATACTCGGAGTACTCCGAGTAATTTAGATGTTTGTACGCCGGGTACTGCTTGTACCCGACTTTAAGTACTGCTAATACTCCCAGTACTCGGAGTATTTGGGCCTTCAGTACTGCTCATACTCCAAGTACTCCGAGTATTTAGGCCACCAGTACTCTAATACTCGGAGTACTCAGAGTACGAAAATTACTCGATACTCCGAGTATACTCGGAGTATCGAGTATAATACCGGGAAATCGAACGCTTTGGAGCGGCGAGCAATGTCGGTACAACCCCCAAAAGCCGTAAAACCGGCTGCTGCACAGGTGATATAGGGCGAGTTTTGACGTCGTGAAAGGCTGTTTTGGATCATAGTGATTCTTACTGATATCAAAGTAGTAGTGGAGCTCGAGCAGGGTGCCAACAACAGCATTATACGATGGCGAAACAACAGAAGGAGGAGCGGCAGCAGCAACGTCAAGCCGAGTGGTAAAAATTGACGGGGATCAGACGAAGCCAGCACGAGCAAACGTGAACCGACGGATGATGATAAACGAACCGCGCATACGCGTCATACATCCACTCCTGCTAGGAGAGCCAACGTCTTTCGCACCGTGTAGGCGGTTTGTGTTGTCTCACCACAGGTGCTGCAGGCAGGCTTCTTCCTTCCGCTGCTGTATGCAGTTGAGTTGTCTTTGCTCGGGGCAAGGTCTTCGCGCCGAAACTCATCATCATCGCCACGGGTTACCAACAACGCGGTGTAGCGAGCGTCGCTCCTCATCCTCTCTATACGGGAGGTGAAGTCGGTTGGTTAAATAATAAAAATTGCGGCGGGTTTTCGATGCGTAACGGCAAAGTACGATCCCGACCAACAACGCGGCGGGACAAACAGATACCATCTCGTGTCAAGCGTGCATGATTGTGTGTGTACAGCAGTGTGCTGCGGTAGAAGGAGATAGAGAGGATGCTTTGGAAATTGGGTGTTGTTGCAGAGCTTATAGAGGAAGGTACTGCTTTGTTGTCTGCAGTAGTCCACAGCGCGGCGTATGTAGTGTACAAAATACGACAGAGAGGATTGCGTGAACCCCTCGGTAGCTCGAAAGACTCTTATTTCGACGGACTTCGGGTGAAGCGGCGGTAGATGACGAGGACCGGATATTCAAAGCGCAGGAGGGC
Source organism: Nereocystis luetkeana (assembly GCA_031213475.1). Taxonomy (NCBI): domain Eukaryota; class Phaeophyceae; order Laminariales; family Laminariaceae; genus Nereocystis; species Nereocystis luetkeana. Next base: position 2,637,062 of record JARUPZ010000034.1, on the reverse strand, counting down.
AGGAACACATGCGTGTTTCGAAGATGACCTCGCAAAGGACAAGATCTTGGAACGTTGCACGAAGGCAGCTTGCAAAAAACGGTGATTTCGGAGTATGTGAGAGATACATCTTTTTTTATGTTGCGCGAAGGGAGCTTACAAAAGTTGATTTTGAAGCACGTGAGGTATATATTTTTCACGCTTTTTTTTTTTTTTTTTTTGCTCATCCCATTTATTATCTTCGTATATCTTCTTCTCTCTCTCCTTCCAACTCGTAACTCAGATCCGGGGTCACATAGCAGGCTCTTCTCCCCCCTTCCCGCCACGGTACGTGCCTTCATATTTATCGCGAGAAGATTTCAGCATTTTCTCCCCTCGTCGACTCGCATCGAATTGTGCCTACCCACGCTGCAAGGCGCTCTCAATAATTGAATCCTTTTTATTTTTATTTTTGCAAACAAAGTCAAATGTCCGACCCACCTGGGGCTCGAACCCAGGACTCAAACACAAGTAGAATTCGAGGTTAACCACTTCAACCACCGGCGCGACCGGTGTGTTCGAAGTATATATGATTAATAGATAGATTAATAGATATAGCGCCAACGCGGCAACTGAGCTCTGGAACGTCTCTCACAAATCAGATGATATACCTGGTAAAAATCAGCAAGATCTGAAACGGATGTGGTGCACAACGATGTACTGCTGTTGCACTGCTGACGGCTGTCATTTGAGTCAGGGGGGTACGTACAAGAGCAAACAGCAATACCTGGTACCTGGTAACATTTAATAGCATGTTCACCAGGTCTGCTGAAACACACTCGGAAGCTGTACGTACAATATTACCAGCACGAGTATGAATGCACAATGAAGACTCAGCAATGAACGGCCTACCAAGAACATAGAAATAAGCGATGTCCAACCCTTACCACCTAGCATGGCCAACAATTGCACCTTCAATGTACGTCTTGCCCTCTGAGGCCCGCTCTGGCAGTTCGGCAGTCCTAACTCCCTCCTCGACCAAGAAGAAAACGACGAGCTTGTCTGGAAGCCAGCGCCTCGACCTGCTAAGCCCAATAAAAGCGCACAGCACCAGAGGTACCGGCCCTTCTGGGCTCTCCTGCAGTCCCGCTTACGATGTAGAGACATCCTTTCCCCCCTCTTGACCTTGAAGCTGTTCACGGCGGCGCGTGTGCTGTGTGCTGTGTATACTAGCTTGCAGGACGCAACAGGCGAGCTCGGTGCTCGGACTTTGCTCTCCGCCCCTGCCGTCATCCAGCACTGTCGGAAATTAACTTGACATGTATGCCTGTCGGTCGATTGGTGGTTCAGTCGGTCGATGCCTATCCGTCGGTCGAAGGTCAAACAGGAAAACGACTACCTGGTACGTACGTAGGAGCCGAAAACGGCCCGGGAAAGATCGGGAGGGAGCAGGGAAACACCACCCGCCAGGCGTCGGAAGGACTTGTCGAGTGCCTCCTCGCCGCAGACTCTCGCGTAAGCGTTGCTGTGGAGGCCGTCATTCATTCCAGCACGGGCGCTGGCAATGGCAGAATCTCGACGGTTTACGTGGGGCGGCGGCGGCAATCTCGTGCGCGCGGCTGTTGACCGTGGCGATGGGAGCACTGATTGGAAGATACGACGGGTACCAGGTACCTGGTACCAGGTACGAGGTAGCAGGTAGGGAGAGTAGGGAGGGTTCAGGGCTCTCAGCTTCACGGCTCCGTCATAAATATCGCCAATCCTCGCACAACATACCACCTCCAAGGTCCAAGTAGCACGAACCATGACGTCGACATCGGCATACAGAGACGAAAGAGAGGCGAGAGGACAACCTAAAAATATGACGTGATGTTGCGGAGAGTGAGAACGGGTGAAAGCTAGATGTGAAACCGTTGCCGCGTTGCCTCGCACGAGCTGTGCTATGTGCGCGCTTCTGCTATTATTGTCAAGCGCTGTCGTTATCAACAGCGTGGTTGGTATGTATCGACTGCCAGGTACGTGAGATCTCGCTGGTTTCTTCGCTGGGTGCTCCCAGGGGGCGAGCGCGGCCCATCCTCTTTTGCTCCCCGGATCCACTGCTACTACTGCTGTTTTGTAGACTGATAACTGGGGAACATACTTGCTACCAGATGCCAGTATGTCCGCAAATATAAGGGCGGTTTAGGCATTGATGGGAATACTCAAATGATCCTTACATATCTGGACAGAGTGGTGACGGATATCGCACACTGCCGTATCGCTGATCAATTTGCGCACTCGCCTCAAACTTGTACCAGGTATCCAGTATACGTACAGCACACGTACTATATATACTGCTCTAGGCACACAAGGGGGTATTACATGCTTCCATGCTCTATTACGGGGGACCATAGTTAATAGGACCTATGGTGTACATAAAAACCCATATATTTAACCATTTTTACTAACAATATTTGGTCCTATTAATTATGGTCCCCCGTAATAGTGAGAGCGGGTCGTATTGTGTGCCGTGTTGGGTTCTGCAAATCTATAAGAAGCAGTTTCTCCAAGCCTCCGAACGATACGGGTAGCAAATCTCCCAAGTTAGTTCGATATCTACAGCAGTGGTATCTACCAACTGCAGTCGGACACTATTAATAGTAGGCCTCTTCGGTCAGGTTTGGGTGTGGAGGCACACTGAGGTGGGTTGTGTGGCATAACCACACTCTCGGGAGTCAGCAGCGAAAGCTGTCTCCCACTGATCCTGCCGAGTGGACAGGACTTGGAGGATTGTTGTTGTTGTTGTTCTCACATTAACTCACAATTCAATGCAGTCCGTGGTCGCAGGACAGGCTCCAATAACTGTGGAGTGGAAGAAATACCTCAAGTAAAAACAGAGGCAAAAAACAAAAACAAGCATACGCACTCCACCACTGCGGACACCAGGGAAGCAAAAAGGAGACTATTAATAGCAGACAAAAACCTAAAAAAAAAGAAGATGAAGCTAAGCAAAAGAAAAACAAAAACAAAACTAAAACAGAAGCAGATAGCAAAACGCAAAAAAAAGGCAAAACGGACCATACTAACAAAGACACAAAGAGGTACAAACGGGAATGAAAGAAAAATGAAAGGGACAAAAAAGCGATAATCACGGGCGGGGGGGAAAGAAAATACCAAAGGCAGGCACTGGAGCATACAGACACGCAAAGTTGCCCAGATGGCACCATGCTAGTTACTTGGGTCCCAAAGAAAGGAGTGCATCATGACGATGATGGCCATAACCAGGCTTCAGTCTGTTGGGCAGACCGCCTCCCCTCCCCCCCCCCCGCCATTCCCCCTCGTCCCCCTTTCGCCCCCCCCCTCTTCCCTGCCATTCTGCACACTCGCGTTGGCGTCAACGGCTGTGGTCGTGGTTGCAGCTATTTTATGCCGTTCTGCCGATGCCTCCTTCTCATCTGTATGCCATTTCCGCATGAAGGCCTCCGCCCCTTCCTCGACCCGTCGGAACCATCTGCCGGCTTTCTGTGCTGCCTCGCGCCACCCTTCGAGCTTGATGCCGAATTCCTTGAGGTCCTCCTCAAGGTACCTCATCCAGTCCCACTCCTGTCCTCCGGAGTAACCCTTACCCCCAACCATCTCCCCAAACATCACCCTCTTCGGCAGACGCTCCTCTCCCATTCGTGTCACAAAGCCCGCAAACAAGAGCCTACGTCTGCGTACCGTCGTCTCAACGCTTTCAGATGTTGTCCTGAGAAGCGCGCTAGCATAGGATAGAATGTGGTCTTCGCGCTTTCGTTTTCGCCACCCGATGCATCGGAGGAGCATCTTGTGATGGACCTCCCGTAGCCTACCGTAATCAGTCTTGCTCGGGCTCCAAGTAACGCAACCGTAGAGCAACGTTTCGATCACCTCGGCTCTCAGCATTCGCACCTTCAGGCGTAGGCGCACACCCGGGCGGTCATAAATTTCCATCTTATACCGTCCGAAGCATGCCCATGCCCTCTGGAGTCGACGCGTTACCTCGACACTTCTGCCCGTCCAATCTGCGCTGATAGCCCCGCCCAGATACACAAACTCGGTCGTTTGTTTGTACACTTGGCCGGCGGCGGTGACGGTGAACGGCACGTTCCCCCCATCTTTCGTTTGCAGACACATTATCTCCGTCTTGGCCTCCGAGACCGTCAGGCCGAAAGCGGCACATGCAGACACGATCACCGTCATCATCCTCTCCAGGCCGTTGGGTGATCTCGATACTATGCCTGCATCGTCGGCATAGAGCATAGCCCACAGTGTCTGGGCCTCTTTATCATTCCCCTGTCCGTCGGCGTGCCCGACCCGTGCCTTCCCCCTCTTCTTTTTCTTCTTCTCCTGCTTTTGTTGGAGTTGCACCAAGCTGTCCGTGATGGCTTTATCAGCAGCGAAACGTTTCTCCGCCACACGCAGCACCGCTGTAAAAAACATGTTGAACAACAATGGTGCGAGCACACACCCTTGCCGTAGGCCCTGTTTCACGTCGAACATATCTGAGCACTCGCGGTCATCCAGCCGCACGCATGCTCGCATGCCGTCGTGGAATTGGCGGATAACGGTGAGCATTCTAGGTGGCACCCCAAAGCGAGCCAAGACAGCCCACAGGAGGGTTCGGTCGACGGAGTCATAGGCTTTGGTGAGGTCGACAAAGCACATGAAGAGCGGAGTGTCCTTCTTCCTTGCCAATTCCTGCAAGCGTCGCACCACGAACATCATGTCGACCGTCGATCGTTCGGGCCTAAAGCCACACTGCTCCTCCGGCAGGATGCCTTCCCGTTCGCAATAGTCGCTGAGTCGGCGCGCGATGACTTTGAGGAGCACTTTGCCGGCAAGCGCGACTAGGGAAATGCCACGATAGTTACCACACTCCGTCCTGTCTTTCTTCTTGGAGGATACATATATACAGCATCCACGTGTGTATCCACACAACACACAGCGCATACGGTGCCAGATATAAAAAATGATCTAGCGAATATAGCACGGCAGCTGTGAAACGTGAAGGGCAGGTTTTTAATTAAACCTGTAGAGAACGATCTAAATATATCTGAAGACATCTCTGTCAAGCGAAAAATTGCACCGTCAAGGGTATATATAGGACCGAGTGTTCCACACTAAAAACTACCAGGTACTGTATGATATTTGGCGTCCGTCAAGGCAAACTACAAAAGAAATACTGTCTGACAAGGACTGAAACTACTTCATTGGAGGATCATCCGTTGACACCGCAAAAAACTTTGGCCGTTGAATGCCCGCGCTTTCAAAATCTATTAACTCGTGCCCAAGTACTCCAAAGAACTCGGAGAGAGTCGTAAAAATCTCGCAAACATGCGTAAGATCATCTAGTCTACCCCGGGACGAACGACGTGGGACTTACGCACCGCTGAGGAAGGTTTTGGAGCCTACTGGGTGTTTTCACGACAGAAGTCGACACTCTAGAGTCGAAGCCATTGCTTGGCGATGCGCTGCCCAGACATCATGATGTTTCTGGGAAGACTATTAACACCAGTTTTTGGGCAAATAACTAGACGTTCAGTGAGAGTTGCGACCCCGACCAACTGCCGTCGGTGTCAATGGGGGCAGCCGGCCTATCGTATACCTCGTGGGTGATAGTAGAAAGCTTGACGCGTATGGGTCATCGCGGTAGACAGTCATCCTTGAAGGCGGTTGCGCTGGGCGTCGACTCTCGGCTGGTGTACTTATGAACAACACTTTTTTGGGGTTTTTCTTCTGTCGCCGACTCGGCGAAAGCACGACTTGCCAAACTCGATGCAAATCGACGAGCAGTGAGAATGCTGAACCCTATGCGCGGAAAAAACGAAGGCAAGTACCGGGGAAGAGAAGGGACGACACCTGTGACCACAGCCTGTCCAGAAGGCTCCTGTAGGTAGAACCTCCTATGAGTTGAGCTGGAAAGTAAAAGCGACGGATAAAAAAGAAAAACGAAAAATAATATGTCCCCACCTCACATGTCGGAGTTCGAGTGTTTTTACGTTGAGCTCCGCACCTCTCGCAGCCCGGCCAGGCGACATCAGCATTCATGACCGCCGGGCTCCCTGCCAGGAGCGGTCCGTGTATTTGTTTGTGACAAAAAAGGTTATCACAGAGACAAAGAAACGCACGGTATACAGCGTTAACGCCGAGCTTGCTCGCAAGACTACGTTGCCCACCCCTCAGTAAATAAAGACCAAGAGAAAACCTCGAACAGGAATTACTGTACATGGTACTGCACGTTCTTCGGCAGCTGCCTGAGAGCACTTTCCGAACGACGTACGCGTAGGCATCGCTAGTCGCTTCAAGGCCGTCGGGCTCTGGGATCCTTAGGAGCCATTCATACACCCAACTAGAAAAAGCAGCACCATCCCACGATAATACAAACAAAAAAAATGCAACGAATACCAACACCCGCTCGCGGCTCCAAGCCGCGTGTGGCTTCATAACATATCACACATCACCGTACGTACCACAAGACAGCAACAACACAATACGTTGTCGAACTAGGAAAATAAGCACGCCACCGGCGCCGTGCAGGAGGCTCATCACACGGGCGCTAACCCAACCTAACGCCTACCTAAACTATCTAAGAGATATAACAAGCCTTCACACCCGTCGGGGCGACAAACAAACTGTGCGACGTCTCCACAACGCTGATCGGGACGCGGCTGCAGCAGCAGAAAGGCTCGTACACCTTCAGCACCCGAAGACCGCCTAATAGGTACTACCAGGTATTCTATTGCGCCTCTACAGGCGATTTTCGTCAAACCCTGAACGCCCGTGAGGCGTCACAGCCACTACAAAACCAAACCACCTTTCGGCAGACATCGGACACGCCAGTACTTTATTGCAGCGCCTCTACTGGCGTCGGCCGTTAACCCTGCATGCCCATGAGGGATCTCAACCACTACACAATAAAACCGGGTCCTGAACCACGCCGGGCACGTACTTGTTTTCTACTAGCTCGTTTTGGAGGACGACCCTAAGCGCCCCTAAGACGCCTCAACCACTGCACAATTCAACCAACCCCTGAAGCACATCGGAGATGCGCTTTTACTCTGCCCGCTCTTTTAGTAGGCTATACCGATACGCACTATGAGCAGGTCTACAGCACGGCATGATATGAAGTAGCCTTAGTTCTACCAAGAAACGGCCAGGGAGACAGACGGGGGTAGAAATTCGAGGGAGAGCGGTACGAATCACTGGCCCCGTCAGCATTCAATCGGGATCCCTAAATCGCTTGATCTGTCTCTTAACCTCTTCGCCCAACCCACTTCAGCACGACCCTCTGCTACAAGCCCCTACATGCGGTAGCACTTCACTCCTTCTCTCTCGCGTCCAGAAGTACGACGATGTGGCTCGCCAACTCATGCGCAGAACACCTGCAGATGAGTACATCATAAAAGCGTGCACAGCGAAATACTATTGAGTTCATACGGCCCGGCTGACGTCACTCTAGCGATCACTATAGGCGTTTGCGCTCTAAGTTTTTCTTCAAAACGATATCAAGATAAGGAAGCGTCAGGGTTTGATGTCGGCAGCACCTCGACGAGCTCTACAAGTGGTATGGGGGCTACTGCCGGTAGAAAAATTAACAGCGCTCTCGAGGCCACATCGAATAAAACTCACATTGATAATGCCGCGTGCCCCGTCGCCCCCTTTTCTCCTGATCCCCTTATCGAAGCCGCCTTTCTTGTCATTGCTGGTGTTTTCTTGCTCGGCTTGCCACCACTTGGTCGCGAGACTGGAATAGAGCCCCGAACGCATCCGTGCTGAATAGCGAGAATCGCTCTCAGGTAGTTCTTCAGGGATGCCTGGGCACATCAGCACACGAACCGTTTCGGAGGTAAACAGCTATACACGGAAAACCATCAACGCACATGACGAACTTAAACATACAACGGAGGAAGCCATTTCTTCGATGGGACGCGTAATTTGGCAAACCTGTGAACAGTTGAGAGAAGCGAACGATAGCGTTAAAAAAACTTCACCCCGCCGAGTGACCATCCAGTATCTACGATAGCGTTCGCACATACGCCCTCCGGTCCACCCCTGGAGCCTTCGAGCCTAATCGAATATGTGCTGGACACTATATACAATAGGTGGTGCAGTTCTGCCTCTGCAGCAGCGGCCCACAACGCATGCGCGGTGCCCCCACTACAACATCGACCCACGACGCTTGTGGCGTGCCCCGCCAGCTTCTGCCGTGCGTTACCTCACCACCAACCTCACCTGCTGGAGAGTAGGGTCCGCCACAAGCGCAAGGACCTTCTCCGACCCAGCAATATCATCCGCGGTGACCCTGGACGCGTCCAACAGCGTTTTCTTCTTGCGCCCTCGAGTGCGACGGAACGTAGGGCCGGGGTTATACAGCACCCGGGTTAGATCCCCCGCCGCCGCATCATCAACCAATCGCGGCGGCGGCGGTGGCGGTGGCTGTGTCACCACCGTCGTTGTAGTCCTCGCCCCATCCTTTTGGCGTCGACCGGACACTGGCTCGCGTCTTGCAGGCGCTTCCAACCGTGCAGGAGCGGGCATCGCTGCCATCCCGCTGGGAATATGCCCTGCGTCGACGGCGCATGTGGGAGCGGGCGAAGCTGCTACATCTGCAGTGGAGGCCGAGTGTGGATTCGACGCATTCGGCCGCCCGGTAGCTGGCGGCAAATCGTCACCATCTTGCTCGTCGCCAAACGAACGTCGTTGCGACGGTGCTGAAGGGGCTGCAGAAAGCGCATCAGCAGACGATGGCCGTAATCCAGCGGAGTCTGCGAGGTTAGAATTTTCAGCAGCAGCGTCAGCGGAAGTAACAGCAGCTGCAGCAGCAGCCGCTGCAGTAGCAGCTAATGTCGTATCCGTGGTAGGCGTGTCAGTGCCCCTGGTCCTGGCATCAGAGGTACGTATCACTTTACGGGTAGTGAGCAGGGATTTTGAGTTGGTGTTGGCATCGCCGGGAACGTCGTTGCGGTTGACGATGGTGCATCCGGGGGGCAGGGTGTCGCCACCATTTTCTCGCGGAGACGATTGGAGCGCGCGCATTTCTGAATCGGGGGGGAGAACAGGACGGCTCCGGCGAAGCTTGCCGGCCTGAACCAAGCCTTTGCGAGGCACGAAGGTGGGTGAGGGCAAGGGGGACGGGAGTAACATGAGGTAGGGGGTCTCTAGCTTACGTACTCATGCTCACGTAATACAAGCATCAAAGCCCCTGAACACTGCACCAGACATACCAGGCATTTGGTGAAAGGAGTGGAGAGCGATTCAAGAGGCAGCAACTACGGCAGCGTCATGCATTGAACACGATCGTGGGAAGCAGGCGGGCTTTGCCTTCAAGCCTAGGCACGCCCAAAGGGCTCCTGAATGGAAATGATAGTCATGACATCACAATCTGAGGAACGAAATTGCCTTTCAGGCGTCCTCTTACGCAGCGATAAAGCCACATCGATAAACATCAAGCTCAATCGCAACATAGCATGTAGTGGCTGTTGGTCTTGTGTGGGTTTGTACCGTAGGTACCTGCCGGGGCTACACGATAGTCCTGACCCTTACCGTCAAAAGCCAAGGTGTGACTTCCCGCCAATCCTGGGTAGTCATTAAGGGCCCGTCCTATGGCATCTGGCAGGACCTCGACGAACTCCGTTGGCATGTCCAGCAAAAATCTGAGGCGTCGTGGCACCCACAGTAGAATGAGACTATCAATCATACATTTCAATGTTTATTGTTTTGTTTTTTTAGTCGACGTTTTTTTCATTTCGACTCGTCCATATGTAGGAGGTTTGCGCTCAGCGACCTTCGGGACAAGCCACGATCACAGGGAACGTCTCTCCTTCCCCCTCCCGGTCCTTGCCTTCATTTTTATATGGTTCAGAATTTTCACCGCTCGTCGATTTGCATCGAATTTTGCTAGCTCGCGCTCTCGCAGTTTTCACTGGTGGGCAAAGGGGCCCACTTCGACAGCGGCTTTTCACCGCTTATTTCTCTCCCTAAACTAAAAGCGTACGATAACAAAAATATTGCGTCGTGAGTACTTGTTGAGCGAACTGCGAAGTTGGAGATACCGACAAGGCCTATCGCCACATATATATTCAGTTTCCTGATGATTAAACATCGGTCCGACCTTGTTTCCGCTCGAACTTCTTCCCACTATTTACTACCTGTTGGGCTATATTTCAATAGGGAGTTTCTCCTACCGTAAGTGCTGAACGCGTGATACGATGGGGGTAGCCATTTTTGACCAAATATTTCTGACTGGCTACTAATAGGTTTCTTAACCCCAAATCATTGGAATAACAATACTACAGTGTTGTGTTTTAAAATATGTTTCGTGACATACCTACGAGTATTAAGCCTTGGGAATATTCATCGGGATGCACCAAAAATATGATATTTTCTCAAAATGAGTTTTTGGGTGAGGTATAGAGCTCCAACACTATAATCAAGTCAGGGGCCTAAAAAAATAGACGTCACTACCCCTTTACCGCAGCACACGTCAACACCACCCCCAAAAAAATAACTATTAATATTACTTAATCCGAAACGGTTGCTTGACATCGTCAATATTTTTCGAGAGGACCACTTGTTACCTCTTGAGTCGCGTGACTCAAGGATTAACAAATAGCCATACAGGCAGTTCTTTCGAGCAAACACCAACCCCGAAAAATGCTACTTGTAAATGGTTGCTTGATATTGTCAGCACGTTTAGCAGGGGAGTGCTTGTTACCTGGATGGCCCCGAAGAATGAACCCACGAGTTCCGGAACCGTCGTTTCTTGGAGAACGTGATGATGGCGTTCTGGCTGGCGCGGGTCAGAGCCACATATCCTAGCCTTCGCTCCTCGTGCAGTCGCTCGAGGCTGACAGAAGAGAACAAACGAACACACACAAACATATCCAACGCACACGCAGGAAAAGGGGCGGGGCGTGGAGTTACTGTAGTCGGGCATCTCGTGTGTACTTCAATCTTCCCTCGTTTCGGCTCCGGCTCCGGCTTACGGCAGCAAGGCCAGGTGGCCAAAAACGCGGCTCTTCCTGCGTGCTCGCGTGAACAAGCGAACCGTGGTTTGTCCGCAAGCTACCGCCGGTCTGCCCAGATGCGTTGATCCGCACCGTCGATAAAGTCGGGCCAAATTTTACAGTCCATAGTTCAGCTGTAAGGTGTCTGCTAGGGCTGTGAGTTGGTTTACTAATGACTTGAAGCCTAGTTATCAGTTGAACAACGATAGAAGCCAACTACCTGAACTACTCTTTATAACAAACGAAACAAATCACAGACACGTCGGGCCACAAACGAGCAAATAAACCACCCGGTCAGATGCAAACACGCAGAACCCCGCAAATTAACGCAGGCAACCGACAGGGATACCTAGCCAACAAATGAGTAGTCGGCGACTTTTAGTCAGTCGACTGACACACAGTCCTAGTGCTTGCTTTTATCTTCAGAAGTGACCCACCTTTCGATCACGTGGTCCCTGCCGCCGGTGCTCGGCAGAAGCGGGAAACTCCCTTCATCCCAACCTGGACACAAATGAAAAGAGACCATCGACCGCAATTTTCACGCAGTGGTTGTTGGTTGTCGTGAGGATGGGAAATGGGAAATCAGATTTCCACGGGAACGAAAAATGATCGAGATTTCCACCGAGACTGTGAGGATGGGCCCACTAGAATGACCTTTGCACAGGAACGGGAACATCAGCCCTGGGGATGCTCGAATGTACAGCAGTGCCAACACGGTCAAAAGGACAATGACCCAGCAACCCTTACCATACGGAAGCAATCTTGAACCACACCGTGTGGTCCGGCCAGCTACCCCTAACCGAACGGTTCCTATAAATATCGAGCGAAGAGTGTCGGCAACACCCTCCAGGCAACGCGAAACAATCGCAGAATACATCGGTGAAAAGGGATGTAAACCCTCTCAGGACTTCCGAAGGGAGAACTCACAACGAAAAGTGACGACTCCAGCAAGGGCAGCTGCGTGATTGGGGGGTGATATTCTACAACATGGTGTCCGAGTTATAATGCAAGGAGTCGTACCGGATGGGCGCAACATGATCCTGCCCGCACACACTGCTGGGCGCTCGCGTCGCTCGTAGACGGTTAGCAACACGAATTTTAGCATTGTTTTGGCCGCCATTTCGGCGCCCCCAAAGGGGTAAGTAGATCTGCCCAAGGGTCACTGTATCAGGTATGTTGATAGCTGTGTCCGAGAAACACTATGTCAGGTAACTTCCCGCGTCCTTCGCTAGGCGCGTTCGGCGTACTTGAGCGGCGTAAACAGCCTCCTGACAGCTGCGCTGACCGCTACTACTTCCTGGGGGCTGCAAGAGCAACCCAGCAAGACCCTGCATTTTGTTTTTACACTGTCACCTGTGAGAAAAACAATCTTGAATTCTCTGCCCTTCGCCTGGTGCATGGTCATCATCTGGTACAGAACAAGAGTCACGCGAAGACAGGTAGACCAGCAGGAGTAGAGGAGAATTAGTTACTTGCCTTGCACCAGCCTCTTTCCCTCAAAGGACGACCAATTTCAGACCGAAGGCTAGGAGACCTCGAGCCATGCGATAAATAAAAAAACACCCCATCCACCGCACTACTAAGTAACAGCGGCAACACCACGTCTGAGGTGGCGCGCGAAAAATGCCTTCGATCGCTAGCACTCATGTTCTCGGTTACAAACACAACACTGGAATCGCCGCGTCATCCTGAAATAAGAGTGCGTGCAACACATCGCAATACCGTCTCGGCCGTGACCAATAAAGACAGGAAACACCCAAATACTTTTCAACATTGTCCCAAACCATTCCCGCACCTCGAGAGAATCTTCAGAGCGCCGAGAAGTGTGCTTCTCCCCGTCTCCCGTCGTCCCCTCCCACCTCCCGCCCGTTCCGCCGCGCTTCCTCGCCCCTTGTTTTTCTGCGGACTCCTCCCTGTGCACGAGGGACGCGCAAAGCGAATGAAAGCAACATTTAATACCGGTACAACGCTGGTACCCAATACATTATGTAGTTGTGAATGTATCGGCGAACAACATACTTTCATGGTGGCTAGCGTAACAGTACAGACGTTTCGAGGAAAGTCACAGAACTTGCGGCCGCCTCGACCGGTATAGCGGTCACCACCGCGGGGAACGGATAATGGTTGATCGGAGAGGCACGCTTCGAGACTCGGACTGCTTTTCCTGCTTGTGGATATTGTGATCGATGCCGCGCGAGGAAACAAGTACGAACTCCAAACCTGTACAACAGAAACAGAGATTTGTCGCAGCACAGGTCGATTTGAAGCGCGACAGTGAACGCCAACCAACACTGGTGCTGTGCTACGGGTACTGCGCGACAGCGCGCTTGGAAGCGCGAACCATTTGATCGACCACCTTGGCATATGCAAGGCTAGGCACATAATCTCCAGGGTAGGAACCACCGCAAGCGAGGTATATGGTCGAAGTGGATAACCACGCACAGTACATGACCACCCGGGTGACGCACTCATGAAACAGGCATTAGTTGATATGTGTCGTAGCTGTGTTGGAGAGTGACTGCTGTGCGTGATGTTCTACAGCAGCAAGCAGATATATATTTTCCCCCACCGTATTATCCATATCCCAATAGGAAACCCGGGGAAGTACCCATGACGTCCCCTGACGACCACAAGCACCCTGAAAGCACCATAATCCATGCCACGGCAGGCGCGATCAATCACTCCGATTTATGGTCTAACGCGATGATGACCACTCAGCTGAGAGCCAGAATGAACCCAGGGATGAACCCCCGACCACAGCTCGTTCTTCGTTTCTGAACATCGAACATGATAATCATGCAGCGTTCCGTGTCGAGCGCAAGCAGCGGGTGTTGTAAGACGGTGTTGTATGACAGTCCGTTTCACGCTCTCGTTCTCACGGCAAAAAAACGCCTCCCTCACCTCGCTCGGGCGGCCCGCAGCAAAAACCGGCCTATGTGGTCGCATCTTGACGCCGCTGTTGCCAGTTGACCAATGCTCTCCTCGTCCTGCCGCACACGCGTGCGTCACGGAAAACGCGGGAAACTATTGCTCGCACCGGTCGCGACTGGACGGGAGCATGGCAGCAACCCCTCCCGCCCCTGTACCAGCAACGCTGTCTAATCACCGAACCAATCTAACCGGATATTCTAGACGAGTAGAGACTGGTAGAACCTAGGAGGCACGCTTGCCATGATAGAGGTAGCATTATTTTTGCCTCATGAGGCAATACTTCTGCCTGATGGGGATTCCTAAGGGCACTCAGAAACTACCCAATATCGCTGGGATCTCATGTTGTTTACAATGTTTTGGTAACAGCACGTGCGATAGGACGAGGTTAAGCGTCCATTTCCCCAACAACGCAGGTTGTTGGAGAGATACAGAGTTCCTCGAGATAGGAGCCCCAAGGGCAATAGACGCTACCTCAACCGTAGCCAACGTCGAGCGTGCAAACAAAAAAAACGCCATCGTCCCGGAACCTTTCTGCTATCCACAGACAAGGGCACCTCGCAGCCTTGACACAATGCGGCACACCTCTAGGCCTAAAAGCGTAGCCTGAAGGCGTCCCGAGCGAGCGGGGCGAGTGGTTCACCGGCGGCAGCGGCGGTGGCGGCGGCGAGCGCGCACCACCCAGTTTTAGTTTTTGGTAAACTCGGTTTCTTCTCGTTTCGGGTTTTCGTGCCAACCATGGATATTTTCCTGATATTCTTCGGTGTTCTCGGGATACGGGAGGGTATACCACAACCCGTAGGTATCGCTCCCTAGCGTGTACTGGTATTGCGGCGCAAATTATTGTTGTGTACCCTACTGTAGTGCATTTTTTCTTCCATCGGGACGTTTTCTCTTTCAGCCTGCTTCATGACCACGGTCTAAATTTCAGGGGAATAGGCGATAAACAAGGTGAGAACGTCAGCATTACCATCAATCCACAACAACAACAAAAATAAAACCGAACGGTCAATTGATCTTCAAACTTTTAAGCTGGTGTGGTACGAGCGGCGAGCAAGTAGTCCATTGACTCAAGCGACACATCACAAACCTAACGCAGACCAAGGGCCGTCCCCTTCTCCGCCATCACTCTCCAGAAAACGAAGACAGGGGAGGAGGAGGCGGGGGGGGAGGGGGAGGGGAAGAGGGAGAGGAAGGGAGGTGGGGGGGGGTAAGGAGGGGGAGAAAGAGGGGGAGAAGGGAGGGAGAAAAGGGGGAGAAGGACGGGGGAGGAGGGGAGGAGGAGCGGGAATAGGAGGGGGAGAAGGGGGAGGTTGGGGGGGGGGGCGAACACATGCATAACGCGCAAAGGCGCACCTGGGTCATCTTGACCCCGCCCCCCGCACCACCCCCGCCCATGCTGCCTCCAAGGGATGCGAAAATACTTTCTCCCGAAGGGGGAAGAAACCCAGCCTCCGAGAAAATGCGCCAGACCGCGGCGCCCCGCTCTACATCGTGGAGCTTGGGCCACCCCATGAGAAGGCTGGACCACCTGTACACAAAAATCAACGACGAAGGGCGATTTAGGGTCACTCACTCCCAACGAAAGCCAAAAAATCATTATTCGTGACAAGAACGCACGATTCGTGAGAGTCGTAAGATGGTGTTATGTCACGCATATAGAAAGATGCAAGCTTGACCAGATGGGCATTCCCATGGCCTATATAAATGACAAAAGAGTATCGTAAACCACGAATGGGTTCCAAACGATATGGGGTATACTGTAGTACTGTAGTTCCTAGGTTG
The DNA here is from genome assembly GCA_031213475.1 of Nereocystis luetkeana. Taxonomy (NCBI): domain Eukaryota; class Phaeophyceae; order Laminariales; family Laminariaceae; genus Nereocystis; species Nereocystis luetkeana. Next base: position 2,621,385 of record JARUPZ010000034.1, on the reverse strand, counting down.
GGGAGCCCCGTCCGTCACACATATTTTGGCCCGAAATAGTGTTATTGCTATCGCAGCACTCATCCACCGCGCCAAACACGTGTGACACACCCCATTGATGTGTTTCAAGCTCTAAATCTACAAGCCAACACGTCACCACAAAACGTGAAGAAGAAGAAGTATGTCCCAACGCTAGGACCTGTGATTTAGCTGGACTTCAGTTGACGCCTAGTTAGTTATTGAGTGGGTGGTGGAGTATCCCAAAAAAAATGATTTTTAGTGTTCATTAAATACGCAAAAATGCAATTCGAGTCACGAACGCGCTTTCATGCATCGCTTGCCTTCCAGGATAATCGTGGTCTATCGATCCACCCTAGCCCGTAACAATCGAAACAAAAAAACAAAAACGTTTGCGCTCTGACACCGAAACAAGGAGCAAGAAAGTGGTACCTCCTAAGACCGTAGATGAATGTCGAAGCATCCCCTCCCTCCACTTGCCCTCGGCTGACAGACAATCGTACTGCCTCCGCGAAAGAAACTCCCTCCGCCACTGCCACTTCTCCAACTCCTCGCATCGTTGCCGGAGTTGCCCACCGAAGGAGGCGTGACTGCAATCGGAGTGAGATGACGCGTCGAAACGCAGCATCGTCCTGATACATAAACAGCCAGCAATGAGGTAGGCACGCACGGTGCCATCGGGGGGCGGAGGGGGGTACTCATTATCATGCATGGCCGTAGTCGTATGACCATAGACCCTCGCATCCCCACAATGCCGGGACGGAGAACGTCGGGTTTTCACCGACCAGGCAGACATTGCTTACACCAAGCACGAAGCGCCGTGAGGTGTTGGGCGAGTCGCATGTAAGATGAGCTGCATTCTACTAAGAACCGCTTGTGAGGCGGACTTGCATATAGATGACAGCATCAATTGATTGATTTAATTTCTGGTGTGGCCAGTTTCCAGAGACAGCAATGGGTTTACTATGTAACTGCCTCGTGGGTGCCTCACCATATACACACTACGTCATACGATCATCCCCCTTGTGCGGAGTAAAGGTTCTCCCCGCACAATCATGACTTAACTTTACCGCCAGCTGGGGGGGGGGGGGGCGTACTTATTTGTTGCTTGCCTCAGTCATTTGACCATTGACCACGCAGACCGCCCGCGGGGGGGGGGGGGCGAAAGTAAGCCGAGAGGAAGAGATGGACGCGTGATGCGTCATCGAATATTCTTCACGCCTGCTCCGTCTGTCAGGTCGTTGGAGTGGTGGTGGAGGTTGGTGGGGGTACCTCGCGATAGTGAAGGTAGGCGCAGTTGACTCTATGAAGCGACAACTCATTTTGCCACCCAACCACATTAGTCATTAGCAGTGAAGTTCATGCAACTCACAGCCCTACAGATAGTAAGATAGGATACCTGAGGGTTTGCGCAAAGAGCCAGCAGCGCCAGCGGTGCCTGCACCTCGGACCTCGAGAAGAACGAAGAACCCCCTTCCACGGTGTATGGAACCCCTCTCGCGGCCAGGCTTTCCTCCAACTCTCGCGTGTTGAATGCCGTGCGAGAAATCACCGCCATATCCTTGTAGCTGCGTTTGATAGACAGGACACGGGCATGATGTGAAAATCCAACATATTCTCGATTTGACAGCTGAATTGTCTTGTAGGGGGGTGTTAGTGTAAATAGCACATCATACGATGCAGCAGTAGTAATACAGTATAGACGTGTTGCGTAAGTGTTCTTTACATTAAACCGGTCTTTCCACTCATCGACAACCAGAAAACGACATTGTCATCCAGTGTCTGTGTTGGTTCTTCACGCTATTAATAGAGAGATACAAACTATGAGATGTGGTCACAACCTACGAGCCACAAAATATTCGTACGTAAAATATGATAGAGTATGTAGTCGATACACAAAAAAAGACGAGTACGTACGTCAGGCGTGACGGCGCGACCGACGGCACGACCGACAGTACCGAGCGACCGAGCGATCGATGATCGCGACCGAGAGAAAGGCGGGATCGATCGGGCAACGTGAGCCTCGCTGTTCTTGTCATTGTACAGTAGTTGATGTTGTTGAATCCTGATTGTGTTGCTTGGAATAGTGTGGTCTTGGGGTGCGCCACCATGGGGCGTTTCGGCCCCGGTTTCACCGCGGGGTGGGTTGCACATACCGGTATTAAGCCGAAAAATATCGTCTCGCGCCGCGCCGTTCGGCGCTTGTCGCGGCGAGAGCGCGGCCTCGGCAGAGGTCCGAAGGCGGCACAACGTCTCATTTGCATACCAAAAGAGGGGTCACAATTCGTTGTTCGAGCCAAGATGGCCCTCTTCGCGTTAGGCCGAGTAGGGAGAGAGCGTCGCCGCCACGGTTTTTGGTGGGCACAAGCGGGGCGAGAGAGGGACAGAAGGGGAGGGGCGCTCAGCCTCGTGTTCCACCGTGGCGCGGTCGTCGAGGGAGGAGCGCCACAGAAACGGCACTCGACCGAGGCAATTCGGGGCTTTCATGGAGATCAGCGCTCGTTTTTTTACAAGAGTCGCAATATTCCAAGGATATGTTCGGAAGGGCACGTACCGAAGTATACCGGGGGTGTTATCTCGGTAAATACTCTACCGAGCCTCACCGGAGTGTTCGGTACGGCCGCAATACCCTACCGCACAGTCCGGTAAGGCTCGATATGAAGTCGATACCGGCACCCCGGATACCGGTATGCTCTCGACCGCAATATCGGGGGTATTTCCTGGGTAGATATGTATTCTGCCTCCCTACCGTGGAATTATTACGGGAAAAACCGTGTACCTAGGCCTTTTGAGATATTTATAGGTACACCAAATATTCTACTCGGGAAAACGCTTCCAGCCCCTCGCTCTGATTGGCCAGTCCCCGATCGTACCTATTGTTGGCTGAAAAATTCCAGGTGCACCTCTCCGTGTCTGTTCAAGTTGGTAGAGCTTGGGTTGGCAGGATTTCACGATTATTAACTACCAGGTAATCGGTAGGGGCCGTTAGCCGACCAACTGACTATAGTCGGAAAGTCAGTCGCCAGCTGATGCCCAGCCGACTTGCCGATTTAGGTAGCCTAATGAGCCGAGGGGGCCCCGCCCAAACATTAAAACATGTATCCCGCATTCAAAAATCCTTCCTAGTATGGAAACCCAATAAATCGGATAGTCGGCACCTCCGGGAAACAACTACTGTTACGATATAGGTGGGGATCTTCGGCCATTAAAAAAAAGTAGACCTCGTGGCCTAATGGATAAGGCGCCTGTTTCCGACACAGGAGATTCGGGGTTCGAATCCCCGCGAGGTTGTCTTTTTTCTATTTTCTCGGTCAGTTCTGACTATAAAGCCCGCGTCAGGCCACGCCCGGCCAAGAAAGAGAGAGGAGGATTTCCTCCAATTCACACCTCGGACAGATCATTCATTCCCAGTTCATGATGAAGACCTTTCGGGACAGGCATATCCCTGATTTGTATGATCTGCTTCATGCCGCCGGGGTGGAGGAAGCCGTATGAGTTGCATGATCTCGAACTTGCTTCCTGGATTGGATCCATAGGACACAGATCCTGCACAGCACTTCATGACGGCAGGTTAGGATTTATAGATGATCTACAGCAGATAGATGGATAAATCGTGATCTGTCCGACTTGTCGAAACATGTACCAGGTACCAATATAGATCATTGTGGGCGGAACAAGATGGGCCATTTATTCAGGCAGTATTAATATAATCACCCAAACGGTGCTTGCATTTCCGTACAGAATGGTACCGGTACATTACACATACATGCGAAAAAACAAGAAGTGTATGTATAATGTATGTATAATGTGTGTATAATGTGCCGGTGTGATGCAAAGAGAGGAGGAGGAGGGCACAAGGAACCAAATAATCCACCGATCGCTCCCCCGCTCTCGAGAAAATCAGCTTGGCAATTCGTTCGAAGGGGTATGTTTGCCGTGTTGTGTTGTCTCGCGTTAGAAACTATACTTCATACGTACAAGTAGATAGTTTCGAGCTTGTGGTGGTGCACGTCACGTGATACACAGCCTATTACGGGGGACCACAGTTATTTTATTTATTATTATTATTATTATTATCCTCCGGCGGATTGGTAAAAATAAAGCTCAAGTAAGCTCACCACACTTCCACGTTCATATTTCGTGTTAATAGGACCAAATGTTGTTAGCGAAAACAGCGAAACAAAATATTGTTTGTGTGTACCTTAGGTCTTATTGAATATGGTCCCCCGTAATAACAGCAAGAACAAAACGGTCAACAACACGTGTCATCTGGACGACTTGGGGCCCGTTTTAACGAGGGGAAAAAAAATAACCTCCGTTGTGTTTTAGAAATTGAAGTGCTTTTCTCGCTTCTGATTGGTCGAAAACCAAAGTCAACAAGAAGGCATTTTCATTTTGGGGCGAGGGAAATTAGATTCATCGAATTTGACAAAGAAGCTCTGATATACTCTTTTTTTGAGAGGAAATCGAATTGAATGTGAGGAGCTGATCCAACTTGACTTGGCATGTTCATTCACGCTGAATGGGCAAACAAACGTCCCCAATGCATCCGTCGACTGTTTGGGCTTTGTCGACGACCACGACCTAGACGATAATTCGTGAACCTCAAGGAGTGGCGACCGGGGCAGGCAACAGCCGCGCCTACGCCTATTTTTTTAGCTAGCTTATCCCATTCATTATCTTCTCACATCTTCTCCTCTCTCTCCTTCCAACTCGTAACTCAGATCCGGGGTCACATAGCAGGCTCTTCTCCCCCCTTCCCGCTACGGTACGTGCCTTCATTTTTATCGCGAGAAGATTTCAGCCTTTTCTTCCCTCGTCGACTCGCATCGAATTGTGCCTACCCACGCTGCAAGGCGCTCTCAACAATTGAATCCTTTTTTATTTTTATTTTTGCAAATAAACTCAAAGTCCGACCCACCTGGGGCTCGAACCCAGGACTCAAACAAGTAGAATTCGAGGTTAACCACTTGAACCACCGGGGCGACCATAGCCACAGTAGCAAAGCGTAGTAACCCGACGGTGGCGCCTGAAACAAAATCATGGCGCTCGCAAGCTGTGATCGTCGGGGAAAATCCGGGTTACATCCCCGGGTTCCGTACGTGGATACGGATCTTGAGGTATAGCGGATGTTGCCGTTTGCTGCTGGGAACGTCGCCGATAGCAGTCAGCCCTTGATTCAGTGCGGACTTCGGGTCCGGTCCGGTCTTCCAACTTAGTTCGGTTCTTTCATTTTGGGTAATAATGTTCACGTCCTTTTTCACTCGTGTTGGTGAGGGCGGTCATCTCGCTCAGTTAGGTGCTTCAGCAAAGTGTTGGCCCTGAGTAGAACGTGACCAACCCGGCCCGTCCCCAATAAAGCGCACTGTTTATAGCACCAGGTCGACCGCCCAAACCCCACGAGAACCGAGCGATCGACCCAAAGCAGGGAGGAGGATGCGCTCAAGACTTCGGTAGCTGCATCGTTGTTGCTGTTCGGTAGCTGCATCGTTGTTGCTGTTCCGCGCGTGGCGTTTTAGGGCTTCCTCCTCTGCCCACCCAAGAAAGAGACCCTGGGGGTGATATATAGCTGCGTATATAGCCCGCGCTGACTAAAAGCAAACAGAGGCTGGCGGAGGCTCGCACGCGACCTCGCATGCCTTCGCTCTCGTCTACTCGCCTCGTCGATATTCATCACCTGGGCGTTGTGTGACGTGCTGCGTTATTCCGATTTTGTAGGAAGTTCAAGACCTATTCGCCGTTTCCTAATACGGAGGGGAGGTGACTCTTAATTTTCAAGGAATCAAATCCAGATTTGATTCGACTTAAAAACCAACATTCGTTTGAATCACAAGCGTTATTCGTTTTAATAGACCTATTTAATTCTTAATTTTATAGACGTTTTTCCAATAACTCAAAAACATTTCTTTCGTTAGTTTTATTGTGGATCTTATTGGTGGATAGGTGAAACACCAAGAAGGCATTTTCAACTGAATTTCGAAAACACCAAATTCAGAGAGACGTCTTTCGGGGCTTCTTGACTCTTCCTGATTCAGTTTTGGTGGTCAGTTTGGGGAGTTTGTTTAACTCGACGTGGCATGTTCCATGAAACCGAAGCGAGCCACGCGAACTTAAGCCGTGTCGTCGACTGCTTCGGAGGCGAAACCCATCAATCGCGAGAGGTAGGGCCACCGGAGCAGCCGCAGCGCGAGGTCCGACGGCCCCTAGCACAGAGTAGACCGCCCGCGATGCCTAAAAAGAAAACAAGGCCACCGCAAGCCCAGTGTTTCCTCTCTCTTTACCTCCCAAACCACATGAGCACCAACCAGGTCGCGACGTCGCTCAGAAGTTCGTTCGCTGTATTTCTGTCGCTGCTACCCGCGTGGGGCCTCGGGGCTTCGCCAGCCCCCCAAAACATCTCCAAAGCGATAGCCTCTTATAACCGTCACCGGCAAGAGTAGTCTGCCGTTGCTCGCGGCGCTCCGGGGAGAACGCGTGCCGTCGCTCGCCTCGTTGGTTGTTCACAGGTGTTTGTTGATCCTTTAGCGTTATTCGATTTTTACACCCAAATACGTCATTCCTCGATAGGACGCAAAGCCATGTTTTTCATGAAATTATACTCAAACACGATTCACGTTATACAATGACTAAACACTGTGTTCCTCGTTAAAACAGACCTAATTTAGAGGAACCACAAAAAAAATCGTACGTACCTGAAAAACGGATCGTCACTAAAAATGAAGAAGTGGCGAAATAAAACATTTTCAGTCCGCTATATATATATACGAAGGAATAGTATCGCATTGTGTTCTGGATTCGGAAAATGCCAAAAGGGGCATCGAACACCCTTTGGAACCCAAAGAGGCGAGAGCCGCGGTTGGTGGCTTGTTTTTTTTTTCCCGGCACTAGTGGGGAGCCTATCGCTCTTTATGGGGCCTCCCGGCTGGGCTGACGCGGGCCGAGACGAAAAATCCCCTAGCCGGAAGGGGGGGCAGCGACGGCAATGCCGCTATTGAAGGTCTCAGGGAAGTCGAGATTGATTGTGTGGAGGTTGCTCGCGTATAGTAGCTTTGGAAGTGAGCGCAGCGCAACGAACACCTCACTCAGGCTTGTTTGCGACGGCCTCGAATTGCTTTGAGGCACTTAAGGCGGTCGAGGTTGTGCTAAGGGCCTTAAGAGGTCGCAGCGATGCTAAGGGCCTTAGCAGCGATGCTCCGGTGATCCTGTCTCTCGCGATGATCAATGGATTATCGCCTTTGAAGCAGCTGGCGACACGGCACAATTTTTGTGTCGCCTGCTTCGGTTGCGTTGAGCATGCCACACCGAGGTATTCATAGTGGGTGGACAAACTCCCCCAACTTGGATTAACATGTTCGCACAAAGAACTATTTCATGTATATACCAGCGAGGTCTTCTTTTCATGATATAAATTCAATAGTTTTGCTTGTTCCAAACTGAAAATGCCTGCTTGGTGATTCACGTTTCGAACAATCAGACGCCAGTCAAGTAACGATTTTTGGTGTTCCTCGTTAAAACGGGCCCTTTAAGTACGCCCACGTAAAATAGTAATATGCGTACGCCCATCATAATATAACATAGTGTAAAGTTTTGTAGCTGTCACCAGGAACTCGCGCACAGCAGGATGTTTGTAGCTGTCGTCAACTTGTGTGCGTTGGCGGTTGATTCATACACTTGAATCACGTAATAAATTCGGCCGCGAAAGCCCTTTACAATGAAGTAATACAGCAATGCACACCTGCTTCGGTCTCTTCGAAAGGGGCCCTTGCGTTTTGGTGTCGTCGAAATGAAAAACTAGAAACTCGTATTCGCTCGTATTAATACAGCAGTACACCACGTACATGTATTAATAGTACTCATAGGTCATAGGTAATGGGATCTCGCCGGTATAAGGGCATCCGAGGAGCAAAGACGAGGCGATCGCTGAACCACAGGGCACACGATGAGCCGAGAGGGCACCCGAGAAACAAAGAGAGTCTCATAGCGCAGGTATGATAAAAGCGCGTGCATACATTCATGCATACATGCATGCGGAAGGGTTTGGCGCGAAAATCCTACGCATGGTATCCAAAATAGACAACATGTCACAATATGTGCATTTAAAAAAGGGAAAAACATGCATAGCTGTATATCTGGATTTTGCCGTAAAAAAATAAGGTAAAACCGTTAACACATATCTGGACGGCCCATAGATACGCCCTTCACATATCGTATGTACGTGTGGGTTTCGTTCGGGAGGTCATCAGTATAGGAAGCCCGGCACGCGAACGCAAGGCGCGCGCTGTATACAGGGCACCCGACATGCTGCAAAGGCGCCCGCGAAACTGGGATTTCGCGCATACCGCTTGTGTATGTAAACTATCGTTTTCCGTCGGTGACATAGGCGTCAATCATTGCGATGTTATAATATATATATATATATATATATATATATTATATATATATATGTATGCGTGTATCAATTTTGATTGTTTGAGCGTACAGCAGGTTAATAAACTGGGTATAAAGTCATTAATTCGTGTCCCAAAAGCTCAGTCGATGGGTTATCCGATGTCACCCGAGACCCGAAACAAGGCGCTCTCTGTGCAAAGGGCACTGAACAAACCAAGACTACGCGCAGGCCGCTAGCGTGTCAGCTATCGATTTCCGTCGGTATGGGTGTCAATCGTGTTGCGGCATGGGTGTCAGGTCGTTTGAAAAATTAAGAGAAAAAATGCGCAGATCCTGAGCGACTGAAAAGGGCGAGGTCGGTGAGATACTGTATGACATATTGTCAAGACGAGAATGATAAGATCAGACAAGAAACCAAGATCTGTACAATAATATTATTTCATGAACAAAAATCAGACGGACAATGCTCTTCTTTTTTCTTTGGCTTTTAGAGAACCACAGTTCTATACATGATAAGCATAACACATACCAGGTACGCATACTTTCGTAAAAGAGAAGCTCAAACTACAGTACAGCTCACACATCAGGCAGGTCACGGTACGCAGAGCATCTACTAGTACTGGATCATACCAATATGGTATGTTGTGCAGTGGGATCTGATATCAATATTGATAGTGTAGGGCAGATCTAACCAAGGAAACGTGTGCTATCAATACTCTTCTATGCAGTACACGGCTCCCACCCCGCCAAGACATGATATAAAAAACCGACCATACCGGTACAGATCAAGGATCTATCTATCTTCCCTGAAAGATCTAGATCATGAAAATCGGGAATGATCTGTATGATCTGTAGATGATCTATCTGATCTGTCCCATGTGTGAATTTCGTATTATGAAGGCAACCAGCAACCACCGTGGAAGACACCCCGAATCCCGACGGACTCAAAGCAGAGTCAGGAAGGGGGGCACTGGAGGGGGTCCTCTAAGGCGACCCCGGGGTGTGAGAAAAACTGAAAAACATAATTGGAGGGGGGGTGGGGGTGGCGTACTCATTTGTTGCTTGGCTTAGTCATCTGACCATTGACCAAGCATCCCTTTCGAGACGGAGCACCATGATTGGAGGGGGGAGGCAAATATCGTCAGGGCACGAGGGGAAAAATGGACCCGTGAGGGACCCGGGAGGTGTGATACATGACACGTGCGTGTGCCAGTTCTGAGAATGCCAACCAGGTTTTCCGCTGTAGTGAACGACGCATTTTGATATTAAACAAGGCCTATGATAGCACGATGACCCACTTCGAGCCGGCTCGTCGATCGGCTCGCAAAATCGGTTTGAAAAAAGTACCGAGATACGCAGTAGGTAGGGGAGACCCCGACAAACAACCCTAATCGAGGTTGGCATACGAAAAGGTCTGTAAAGTCATTGTTGTAGCTCCACACGGAGAGGAACGACAACGACATTTAGGTCTTCAAGTATATACTCAACGTGTCATTTTTCTGTCATTAAAGGTCTCAACATCCCGGTATGACTTTAGGGCGCAGCGGGGAGCCCAATATTGTAAGAAGGGCTTGCGGTTAGCATTCCGCATCGTATTTCCCACCTTGGCTACCGTCGCATCACTGCCAAAAATGGCATGTTTGATGTGTTACTACCGTATGATATACCAGGTATATACATACCTGGTACAGCCGTACCGTGGTATTTCTTTACAGCAACGAAAAATACGGCGGAAAACGAAGCCGCGTCCGCGAACATTTGGCATCGTTATCTAGACATGGTGTCACGTGCGAGTCAATCATCATGGTGTCACGTACGAGTCAGATCCGAACGGTCAACGAACGGTGCACGCGATAAATGCAACAGACCTTATTCCTTGCTCGCGGTGCATCTTGCGAGCTTCCACCGCCACCCACTTCCCCTCCTCGCGACTGTTCCACAAGCCCTGCGCCTGAACCACGGCACCTAAGCACACAAAAACCACGGAGCAGTGGCGGCGGCAGCGGTCGGCACGATAAACAAGTCAGCTTGGATGTTATATTTACAAGAGCCAAAACAAAGCATCAGCTGTGAGATCGAGGATTTCTTCGAAACTCCCATTTCTCTGCAAGCTGTGTGAGATGCTTCGGTCACAGCGTGCTGCGGGTTTTACATGCCCTCACGCAGGATGTAAGCCCCTTCTTTAATAAAGGGAACACAGTCTGAGGCTGTGGAACTCAGGATGTGTGTGTCTCCAGCTACCAGTACCTGTCTGACTCTACCTCCGCAGACAAAATCGGACAAACGCTCACTACAATACTCATATTTACTATTTATACCAGGTATCTCTTATACCTGGGCAGCTCGAACGCGCGAGATCCCGTAGGACCAGCCGCAGGTTGGGTCTCACCAAAAGGGTTTTAGTGTCCTACGAGGTATTTATTGCTGTGGTAGGGCTATGACGTTGACCGATTACATCGCAAACGCTTGTCACCCATCTGGACGGAGAGCTATAATAGTAATGGCTCAAGCTTTCAGGAGAAGGCATTTTGCAAAACCAATCAAGGCCATATAACACTGTCCATGCGGCAGTACCTTGAAGAAGTTGCACGGCGCAATCACAGCAGAGCTCGGCCGGTTCACTACAGGGACAAGAGGAAGGAGGAGCCGAGACGAGAGAGCCCGTCGCGTGTCCGTAAACGTAGGAAACTTGACTTAAGCAACAGGCTACTTTGCTGGTAGTTCAAAGAATAAGTACGGTACGTATTTGCGCTGAATCTCAACCCCCCCTCACACGTAGAGTTAGGCCAATTACAACTAGAAAACCCGTAGAGGGATGCGCCAATGGAAAAGGATTTCCTCTTATACGCATGCACAGACAGTTTTTCCTCGACGTTATGCTGTACCATTGTATCATATCTACAGCAGTACCACGGATTGTTGGCGCTGTCTCACACGAGGTCGACAAAACATGAACACTCAGAGCGGTGCCTGGCGCCACAAAAACACTAGCCAGGCACGCTTCCAGTGCGCAAATATCAAGTGCATACATTACATACATATCTTTGCACCCTTCAGAAAAAGAAAAAACATGACGAACAACGCGCCAATAAGCCGAACGAGAATTAGAACATGTTTCACGCAGTCGATAGTAGAGTCTTTCACGCAGTCGGTAGAATGTTGTGGAGAAAACGAAAGGTCCGACGTTCTCGAAACTGGGAGGGATGTACAGTATGTTGTACCAGTATAAACCTTGGCCCAGCTTGGACAAAATGGTTGAAATAATCCACTACATTTCAAACCTCACCCCTAACTCCGACCGCCTTGGAACTTGTCCTCATGAACATGTCATAGGGATTTATTGATAGCAGGGCTTTTCACGGGTCATGACCCCAACCCGCGGGTCGGGCCGGGAACTTTTAAAAATACTACGGGTTGGGTTGGGTTGGGTCGGGTCGGGTCGGGCCGGGTCGGGTCGGGTCGGGTCGGGTCGGGAGGTTTTCAAATTCTCACGGATCGGGTCCGGTCACCGTCACCCGACCCGATCCGCGAGGTTTGACCCGAACCGTGTGAAGCTCTGATTAATAGGGTAGTAGCGTGGACTATTAACCTTTTAGTCGAATCTGGGCAGAGTCGTAGACACCACGTATGTTCGCTTACAAAGGTTAAACCCCCAAGTCGCTGACGCTGACTGAGTTGGCTCAGCGGCTTATCCTACATGAACGAAGAAGATAAGTACATTAGGGGTCAATACGCCTTGTTCCTCCCGGAAAAGCGGAACTGAACTATACACTCAGTCAGCGCTGACTGAGTGGCTGCTCAGGGGTTTATCGTTTCTGAACGAACAACTTATAATCGAGTATTGGAAACTGGCCCCAACCAACTCACCGGTGTTCTGCCTGGTCTTCATGCGACTGTTGAGGAGAGGCACGAGCCCCCCCGCCCTCATCAGCCCCGTCGAGGACCGCAGCAGGTGCACGGGTAGGCGGTGTGTCTCGGTCAGCGCGCACCTCACCGCCCCCGGAAAGTCCTGTTCGAAGCTGCGCACGGAGAGCATAGCAGTATGCACGCGCGACGGAGTACGAAGGCATGGGCGGGATTCAATCACTCACAATTTCAACTCTTTATGATGATAAAAAGAGCTTTTTGTGCCATTTTTATGATATATTTGATACTTTTAAGCCCTCAAATTGGAGGGAAATAAGCAACCAGGCCAATGGTCGGTTAGTTACATATACAGGCCACGGGAATCGATTCCCGGAGAAGTTGGGACGAGACCTTGGTGAGCTTTTGAATTTCCGGGTTGCCCCCCCGCCCGCAAAAGGCTACAGAAAGAAAAACACCACGAGAAATAATGTTAAGATTGACCCCCCTTGCCCAGCCGGCAAGAGAGGCAACACTAGTTGCCTAGAGGCATACATGTCATATGTTTTGCAATTGGAACTCTTGGGTTTTAGCTTCTTCGGAGTTAAAAGGCACCGCTCAATGTCCGTAAAGGACGAAAAACCGGCGTTTGAGGCAAAAAAAAAAAAGCGACAATCTGCGCATGCGCTTTCTCCTATAACCCTTTGAGGACTGCAGTAGTCCCGTTTCGGGGACAGAGTGCTTGAAATTTGAGTGGCTTGTCCCCAAAACCGGACTGCAGTACTACAGTAAAAAAGGGTTAACCCTTACACACTACTGAAAAAAAGTGTCCCCCACTATTTCCGAGTAGTATGTCCCAAAAACAATGGTTGCAGTTCTTAGGGGGGGTAAAGATCGGCCGTGGGTTGAACGTGAGACGTCGAAGGAATCATGGGGCCGGGCCGTTCCTTGACCCACGATGAAATTGCCACCCACGGATAGACCACTGCCCTGTAGTTCGGAAAAGGCTTGAGCTGTCTCGCGAAACAGAAGGGCGGGGGCTCGGTTCCTGCACATGCTATGCCCAGTGTGGATAGCACTCCAGTACAGTGACTGATTGGCCTCCAACGTAAACATGAGATATCGCCTACTAACCGATTGACCTGGAGAGTCCATGCGTTCGCACAAGACCCACGGTACAAACATCCCTCCCCTCCCCACCCCCTGGCATAAATAAAACCGATGAAACACTCCACCGCGCGGGTAGGTAGGTCACTAACTGAGAACGTGCCTGTGAAGATGATCCACGGTGGTACCCCTCCATCCGTATATATGTTGGTCTTCATCTCCCGTGCAAAACAAGCTCACGCCGAGACCCGGATGCTTATCCAGGACAACTCCCGCCCTAGCCGCCCCCTCCCTCTCTTTCGCCTCCCCTGACTCTCCCGCTAGCCGGGCAGTGGCTGGGTCCAGCGAAGTAAGAGGAGGAGGAGCCGGAATTGGACCGGCGGCGGTAGCGACAGAAGGAGTCCCCGACACTAGTGCCTGTTCAGGGTCATCGCCGTCGATAGAGCGATGTGCATGGCAGTAGTAAAGGAGTGGGCACAGCATGTACACTCAGGAGGGAGCAGGATTATTCCCTCGTTCTTCTCCGTGCGCACGCTCGAAAAAACATGACGTATACCGCGCGCAGTCCATCAGGCGGGCATACCCTGGACGAGAAATGAGGTGACAGGGAAGTACCCGGTGCTCCGTCTCGAAAGAGACGCGTGGTCAATGACCAATTGACTAAGGCAAGCCACAAATGAGTGCGCCTCCCCCTCCCCCCTCCGTGCCCCCTCCTTTCACCACCTCCCCTCCAAGAATATTGCATAATATCGAGTTTACTCCCCCCTCAAGCATATCAATCGCTCTTGCCCTCGACACACACATTATGTAGCCCTTATATCACTGCAAACATTACAGAGATCGGAAAGATCGGACAGATCATGATCTATCTATCTGTTTATCTGTCTACTGCAGATCATCTAGATCCCAACCTGCCATTGTGACATGCTGTAGAGAACCTGTATAGCACACGTCCGACTCACAAAAAAGACGTGCTAGATTGTGTAGATTATACGACTCACACCCGGTAACACGAGCTAGATCATACAGATCATACAGGCCATACAGATCAGGAATAGAGCTACCTGCCCTGAAAGATTTCGGTCACGAACTGTGGGGATAGGAGATCTGTCCGAGGCGTGAAACGTTATCCAACTCCCTTTCTAAATATTATTAGTTTCTTCCCGAAGCATTGGGCACACTTCTAAGGGAGGTATGTGCGGCACATCTAAAACATGCGAACATTAAGTTGGCTCACTCACCTTGAGAAGGCGTTGTTGAGCGGGGCTGGTGTCTTGGTACTCGTCCACCAGCACGTGGCGTATTCTCCACCGATACCTAATAGAGAAGGGCGCGGTAGGGAGCACAACCCCTTCTTACGATCGTGGTTCGGACAACAATATGAAGATGTGTGAGTTTATATGAATCTACCTCTCCATCTATCTACCTACCTATCTATCTAAATATATCCGCCTAGCTCGGAGCACTCGCTTTTGGCATTGACCGGAGTCTACGTAATTCGTTTTTATGTTTTTTCGGGGTAGGGGCGGGACTCAGAACAAAGTCCTCTTCGTTTTGGAAACCTGTGACTCGACTATCAACGTAATATCGGGGTGGAATCCGAAAAACGAAACACGCCTCGTGTATAGGAAACTTGTGGGCTCCGCCCCCCACCCTTAATAGTGGAAAATATAGAAGACGACTAGGTTTTCGTAGTTACCAGGTACAGTAGTTGTATAATAGTAGAGTGGTGGCAGCTGCCAGGATAGTTGTGGTGCAAGAACATACAACATGGTGTTCGGGGTTTGTACTGTACTGCAAGGCTGTTTGTTTGTATACCGAACCGTCAGTGCAGGAAGCTTCAGCTTCTGTGCCAATAATCCAAAGAGATTAATTCACTCTGTTTGCTACTCTACCCGAACCTCTACTCAGCAGCTCCAGCTACTGCATGCTCTACTGCAGATGAAGGCGCCCGCCAGCAGCAGCTGCAGCAGCGGCGGCGATTCTACCCTGCGGCCGCCCTTACCGTTCGAGTACCTCCGGGTGTCGGACAAAGAGGTCCGTTGCCATCAGGCACAAGTCGCCAAAGTCCACCTGTCGACGCCAAAAAACGATCAAACGAGCAAAAGGGGACGGTGGAGAATCAGGCGCTTCCCCTCCTTGCGTGTCGAGCTCTTTGGCCCCCATCCGGACGTGAACAAGCAGCACGTGCACACACCACCCCAATTTATGCATGCATGCACGCTCGGCGTGCTATCAGATTCGGTAGACATTTTACACCCCCTCCCCTTCACCCCGGCATTGTAAGGATGTGAGGGTCTATGGGCACGTGAGTACGGCCATGCATGGCATGAGTACCCCTCTCCCCCCCGGGCAGACATTTTATCCCCCCCCCACCCCATAGTCATACACTAACTAATTGAAGCTGTCATCCATACGCGAGTCCGCCTCACAAGCGGTTCTTAAGAGGATGCAGCTCTCCCTTCATGCGACTCGCCGAACACCTCACGGCGATGCGCGCTTGGTGCAAGCAGTGTCTGCCTGGTCGGTGAAAACCCGACGTGCTCTGTCCCGGCATTGTAGGATGCGAGGGTCTATGGCCATACGACGACGGGAGGTCAAGTACACCCCCCCCCATGGTCATACGACAACGACCATGCATGCCATGAGTACACTCCCCACGCAGACATTTTACACACACCCTAGTATTATTAATAGTACTGATGTAGTAATAGTAAGTGCGCTTCAGAATAGCCCGGTCGAATTCGAGTCGCCAAGCAGGCGGAGAAGGGGTGTGTGTGGGGTACAGAAACACGAGCGTCTAAGTCTTCGTGCATGGGAAAGTACGCACACACACGTGTGCACACACAAACACACATAAACTTCGCCACGCCCTTCCACGAAGCAGGAAAACAAACGTACGCCTCCGAAACACTCGCTCACATACGCATACAGTTCGCCAAGCCCTTCCACGGAGGAAAACATGCATACGACTACGAAACACTCCGTCACGTACGCCCGTCATGGCGGAGTTCAACATGCAGACCCTGCGACGCTATCTAAGAGCGAGGCCATGGCGATCAGAACATCGGGAACAGGAAAGGCAATCGGAGATACGGCTCATGAAAACTGCAACGGGTAAAAAGAAGGCGGCAAACCTACAGTAGCTCCCACACGTCGCAACGAGGCCATAACGCCTCTGCTACTGCTGTGTGTGTTTTTTTCTCTTTTTTTTTTATCCTCCGGCGGATTGGTAAAAATAAAAGCTTAAGTTCACCACACTTCCACCTTCCAATTTGGTGTCGTGTATCAATTTAACCCATAGCTCCCGTTGCGACATCAGACCAGGCTACTGTGTGGTGGGAATCAAGATGCTGCACGAAAATTGAAAAAGCTCACACATCAAACAGATCATCTACAGATCATTCCCGCTGGATGATACATATATTTCAGTGCAGATAGATAGATATATGCCTGATCTGTATGATCTGTATGATGTAGCTCATGTCACCGGGTGGGAGCCGTACAATATGCATGATCTAGCGCATGTTTCCTGAGTTGAATCTGTACTATGCAGATTCTGCACAACCTCTCACAACGGCAGGTGAGGAACTAGATCATCTATATGTAGACAGATCAGATATATCATGATCTGTCCGAAGTGTGAAAAAAGGTATAGTTCCCCGCCACCACATCGCTAACGCTGACGAATCACAGAGGTTCCTTCGCCGCTTGACATTTTCTTCGTTCAACCTCTTAATTCACATCGTCGACGTAGTCCTCGTCAAAAAACAATTATGTAGGTACAAGTTATTTTTTCTTGTTTCTATCACAATATATCATCGCACAAATCTGACTCCGTGGTCCCAAGTTAGGCTCCAATCACACTCCAGCTCAACAGAAATATCGCAAAATCTGGAAAACAAAATAAATAAATTTGTGCACGGAAACTACAAAGTAAACTGAAGAAACGTTACCGGGATGTCTCGAACGAGCGTGCTCACCTGGCCTCGCCTGCGGAGCAGCGCCTGGTACCTGCTGTACACCCCAGCCGCTGCCTTGTCCGTCTCGTCGTCGATTTCTGCCTGGAGAAAAAAACGCGAAAATGAACCGTTTCAGATGAGCTGTGGAGGCAGACGGAGGGCTGACTGCGCCGCTCGACGGTGGTGCTCCGCGTATTGGACTCGTGCAGGGAGCAGAACAATTGCGTGCAGTTCAATAATTTCTGGCTTTGATCGTCTGTCTGTTGCCGGGAATCACACGGAGTCTTCTGTTCTTCTTCCTTAGCGTACGTATTATATTACTTCGCGTCCGTTCTTACGTACCGTAACTTAACGCGTCTACGTATGAAGTAGTTGCTTTGTTGGGCGTTGTCTTTCTCTTGTTTGATATGGTCATCTCCCCCCCCTCCGCTGCCCCGGTATGCCCCCCCTGCCTCCCCTGCCCCCGTATGGTCCCTTACCACCGGCCCCATATGCCCCCTCTGCCCGCATATGCCTCCCCTACCCTCATGCTCCCCTAGCAATCTTATTCGCCTCCCCTGCCCGCGTATATCCTCCTTGCTCCTTTGCCACGGCCTCCATACGCCCCCTGCGCCTGTGGGTTCCCCCTGCTTCTTCGCCACAGCCCTTAAATCCCCCCTCTGCCCTCAGATGTCCCCCCTGCCCCCCTACAACTGCCCCTTGCTATCATAGTATATCATCGCCTTACCGTGACGAACAAGCTCCACAGTAAACCCATTGTCCTTTAACAAGGTTAGCCTCAACAGAACGCCCCCCTTTGCTGTTTATGGAAGTGGCTACGCCGGAAATTAAATTACCTCATTGAGGCTATCATCTATATGCAAGTCCGCCTCACAAGCGGTTCTTGGTAGGATGCAGCTCACCCTTCATGCGGCTCGTCCAACACCTCGCGGCGCTTCGCGACTTGGTGCAAGCAATCAATGTCTGCCTGGTCGGTCACAACCTGATGCGCTCCGTACCGGCGATGTAGGGATGCGAGGATCTAGGGTCATGCGACTACAACGACACATGACATGCGCACACCCCCTCCCGCTTGCCCCCGTACCCCCTCAATAGCACTGCGCCCGTACTGTCTAATTCACCGTCACCTTTCCGTCACGGACATCTTCCGCGGTAAGCCCCTGCTCCTTCCACAGCGTCAACCTTGACAGCACAGCCTTAGCCCCTGTCGCCGACGCCCTCCGTCGCCGCGCTGCCTCGTCGCCGCGCTCCTCCGACGACGGTGGCATCCCCCACGACCCGCCCAACCCGTCGCTCCCCGACCACGTGCCCTCGAAAGCGCCACCGGTGGCGGACAAGAAAGTGTCACCGGTGGGAGGAGGGAGGTCGACACCCTCCTTGGGCCCAGCGAGGGCTGTTGCTAGGAGATCGACTTGTTCGGCACGGCCGATAATGTCCACACCGGAGGAAAACATCGGGCCTGCGGAAGCTGGGTTCGGCCTGTCCACGGACAGTAAGAGTAAGCGACAAGGTTAACTAACCATCAAGGAGGTGTATATATCAAGAAATGGTGTATACGTACTCGTAGACTCCAGCAGGTAAATAGACTGAATAATGATGTCTGTAATGTTTTGCTCCATGCTACCGAGCACAGTCTATAGATGACTACTGTACGATACCGATCGGCGTCTCCGTAGGCTACTGACTACTGCTGTAGTGAGATAAACATCACCAACAGGCGGCCCTCTTCTGGCGCTTGCGGTACTAGACGTTGGGGTGTGCCGCGAAACGGCAAGGCAGACACGACTAGGACAAGATCGTGCCTACCAAAATCGAGGCATCGCGTTCGTCCGTGTGCGCGATGAGCACTGCGCGGAAGGCTCCACCGCGCTACGTTTACAGCAGTCTTCTACTAAAATACTGCTGCTGCTACTACTACTACTACTACCACTACTACTACTACCACTACTACTACTACTGCTACCACTACTACTACTACCACTACTACTACTACTACTACTACTACTACTACCACTACTACTACTACCACTACTACTACTACTACTACTACTACTACTACCACTACTACTACTACTGCTACTACTACTCCTACTACTACTACTACTACTACTACTACTACTACTACCACTTAGTGCAGTCTATTTCTACTGTGGTCTGTAACTACTGAACCTGACTATTGCTACTGTAGTCTACTACTACTGTAGTCTACTACTATTGTAGTCTGCTACTACTATATGTAGCCCATTACTAGTGGTACTAGCGCTGCTGCTACTACTCTCACCACACAAGGTTCGCGTTTTGCTTCAGAACCGTAGCCGCGAAGGAATGAAACGTCGCCGCCCATACCCTATCGCCTTGCGCCCTTGGCAACCCCGCGGCAACGGCACGATCTCTCACGTCCTGCACCCCCTGCGGATGGGTCCGGCGGGCGTGTGACACACGTTCCAACAGGCGCGCGAGGTGGAATGGGGGGGGGTCGCCAAGATGTACCAGGAAGGGAGGGGGGAGGGGGGTTCGCCAACACATACCAGGGAGGGGGCGGTGGGGTCACCAACATGTACCAGGGAAAAGGGAGGGGAGACTTCGCGTGGTGGGATAGAGGGGGGGGGGGGGGGGATGGCCAACATGCGCCAGGAAGGGGGGAGCGGTTCGCCAATATGTATTTGTACCTTTGGGGTGGGTATGTGCACTCGATATTTATCACGCATGGTCGTAGTCGAATGACTGTAGACCCTCGCATCCCTATAATGCCGAGACGGGGCATGTCGGGGTTTCACCGACCAGGCAGACATTGCTTGGGGGGGATGGGAAACTTCACGTGGTGGAGCGGTGGGGAGGGAGGTCGCCAACATGTACCAGGAGGGGGGGGGCGGGGTCGCCAACATGTGCCAGGAGGGGAGGGCGGGGTCGCCAACATGTACCAGGAGGGGGGGCGGGGGGAGACTTCGCGCGTAGGTGCCGAACGCAACTACATTCGAAGGGCCTTAACCAAACTACCAACGCGATGCGCCCGGGTGCCAATTGCGATAACCTTCGAACGGCCTTGACCAATGGAACAACCCAGTGCTCGTCGGTACCAACCGCAACACCCTTTTGAGGGTCGAACATACAATGTAACAGTCCTGTGCGGGGTGCTTCACCGAATCGCATACGTATAGAAGGCCGTGTTCAATCGAAACCCCCTACCTCCCAGCTCCTGTCGCGTCACAGTTACCGTGTACCACGTGTGAACATATTCACATCTAAGTTACTTCCGATTCTTGCTATTATAAGTGCAAGCTCGATCACGTCAGACAGGTCACGATCTAGAACATCTTGAACTTCACCTGCCGTTATGAGATGCTGTGCAGGTTCTGTGCAGTATACATCCAACACAGGACAAATGTGCTAGATCATGCAGAATATACGGCTCCTACCCGATAACATGAGCTAGATCATACAGATCATACAGATCATACATATCATGAATCTCTCTGCCGTGAAATATCTAGTTCATGAAGCGGCAACAGATGATCTGTTGCAAGCTTGCTCTGCTCCTGGCGGTCGTACCAGCCACCGCACAGCACAACAACAAAAATAAATGCACATGAGTTGGGTACGACAAAGAAAAAAGAGAAAAGTACATCACACTCCCGTCCACGTTAGAATGAAAAAAATAAAACAGTACAGGAGTGAGATTTATGTACGAATCAAACAACAACATTTATGGTTTATTTCCTCTTCACTTGGTTTCAGTATACCCCTCTGTGTAGGTAGGTCTCGGAAATTGTTGTGGGGCAAGGATGCTATTTAATACGTACGTAGGAGACTGCAGTTTGACCCCTTCACTGACCGCCTGCACTAAGAACAGTATAATAAGACCACAAGAGACCTTGGCGTGGCCAAAAATGCAGGTTCCCTATTGTACCATCTTCGTTGTGGGGTGTCGATTGTTAATTTTTTTATGTTTAATAACCCTTGCCTGATGCGTGAAGGAAAGCACCAGAACATTCTCCGGCGCAGCCGCAGAAGCTTCTCCCATCCCACTCCCTCGTGCAAAAACGCCTGCTAGCCAATCGGTCCGGTCGAGCCGCCCAATGTCTCCCGCCGCGATAGCACCCTCCTTCTGCGCGCCTAAGGCAAGCCTGCGAATTTTCACGCCTAGGAGGTATGCGAGCCTGGCAGCCAGGGTGTGCGTTTTACCCGTCCCCGCTCCCGCCGTGAGGAGGATGGCCGGGGTCTCGGGGTCGAGCAGCGCGCAAGCTTCTTGTGCAGGGTTCAGAGTAACCCCTGTGGGGCATTCGGGAGAGGGGTGGCCGTGGGCGGGCGAGAGACGCGTGTTAAAAGAACCGATACGGTAGGACGGTGTGATAGGACCGCGAATACACCGACCAGTAGAGCTTCCCGCGTATTCGTAAACTCAACTACAGCAGGAGCATTGCCGATTTTATTGGTCAAGCGGTGTTATGTAGTTGGGCCACTCGTAGCGTCAGAGTCAGGGTTAGGGTTAGTCTGCTTCGTCTCGTGCGCAGGGTCCGTCAGCCTTACCACTTACTACTCGAACACCCGAAGGCTGATGTTGCATTGACCGGGTGGTGATGTTTTTGATTGGGCTAGGATTACAGGGTTACAGTCGGCGTCGCCGTTTCGTCGGGTATATGCGTATGGTCCGCCAACCACAGTATCGAATAGCTCATAAACTACTCTCATATCGACTGAGTGGGTATCTCTCGTGGTGCCGTGTGTTCTTCATTGACGGGGGAAGAAATGCGCATGGCTGTGAAAGGTAAGCAAGAGTTGCCAGGGGTACGTCGTACAAGGGTAACATCCAGACGCTAGGATATGGCGGGGGCAAGCTACTGTAGTGCTGCTCTCGGGGCGAAACGTGGGTGGGCTCGAAATAACAAAGGCTATTGCGAGAGAATGAGGGTTTCTAGTTCATATGATGCCGGCGTCCCCGGTGGCTTGGTAGGTGGTCCGTGTGCCCACGAAAGATCAATTTCGTCGGTTCAAGTCTCACTGAGTGCATACTCGTGAGGACTTTTTCTTGCATAAAAATTGGTTAGCGGAAAGCGCGAGAGCGTGAGTTAGCAACATTAGATGAAAATCGACGAGCAGTGGGAATGCTGAACTAACTCTATGCGCGATAAAAATGAAGGCATGTACGGGGGGGGAGAAGGGGCGACACCTGTGACCACGGCTTGTCCAGAAGATCGCTGAGGGTAAAACCTCCTACTCGTAGGCTGGAAAATGAAAGTGATGATAAAAAAAAAAAACGCCAAACAAGTAGGAACCCCTGCAGTAACCGAACGACCGACCGACCGGGATCTGCGATTGAATGATCAACTTTAGTATTCTCGCCAAGCACATGAGTTCACGGCAGTTCTGAATATCTTGCTATATACGCGAGTCCTACTACTGTTCTAACGATAGCTTACGCTGTTCTATGATATGCATATCTGATCACACAACGAAAACACAGCGAAATAACGAAATAACGATTTGATAAAAAAAATGACGACTACGTATCGCCTCACCATCTCTACCTCATGACATCACACGACTACTGCACGTATAGTATATATACCAGTATCACTTTGGGCTCGCCTGTGCTGATGGGTGCGCTTGTTGGCGGCGCCATTGCCTGCACCATGGCGTCTAGATCTCCAGAGTCCATCGATGGTGGCGCGGATACCCCTGCAATCGACGGTGCAAGAGGGGATGATCCATTGGGAAGCGCTGTCCAACACCCAACCGGCGTGGCTGGAACACACTGAATGGTGGATCGGTGGGTGCTACCCCCAAAAGCTACGCACAACAGCAGCAGTTGTCGTCGTTGTGGTTGCTATCGTTGCTGCTGTTCACTCTGCTGCTTTGTTGTTGTTTCTGCGCTGTCGTTGTTGACGTTGTTGTTGTTGCCCTTGTTGTCGGTGTTTTCGTCTTCAGTTTTTTGCTATCGCTGCCGTTGATGGTGCCACAGGTACACTACGTATACTACAATATACTGCTGTAAAACACATCATGTATGTGTACGAGCTCACGGGTCGTAGAGTTGAAAATTCAGCAAGTATAAGGGTCATTCTTATCGGAGAGCTTTGACAGAACGCCTCTGTATATCGATACATATCTCCAATTATTTCCAAACTTTGGAAATTTTGGAAAAAACGCTCTCCGATAGACCTTTCACAATCTGGGAGAAGGGATCTTTAGGTTGGTAGGCTGTTCGGATGTTTGGGTTCCTGTTGGGATCAAGGCACGGGCGAAGACCCAACCCAACCCATGACTCTAACCCTAACCCTAACCCTAACCCTAACCCTAACCCTAACCCTAACCCTAACCCTGACCCCAAACCGCAGCCAAAACGGGCCAAAACTCGACATAAACGCGGCTACGCCGAGTTTGCATCGAACCAGGAAATTTCTTAGATGCGGACGACGATTCCGAAGTGCAGACCACGCTACACTTTTTTCAAGTAAAAAACATCCCTAAAGGTCCCTTCTCCCAGACTGCTAAACCTACTCCTCCGATAAGAATGAGCCTAATATGCGAACCACCGACTGTTGTGCCACGGGTCCTTGTTGTTTTCGTCTTCGTTTTTTTTTGTCGCTGCTGTTGGCGGTTGTTGTTGTTGTTGTTCTCACATTAAATCTCTGACGAAGGAGACCGTGGTCACACAAAGGTGCTGGAGCCCTAGGAAGATCCGAAAAACGAAAAAAATCGAAAATTCGGCTGCCTCAAAATACACGAGACGAAAAAAGCGCACGCAAGATAAAACCAATGTGCAAAACTGAACTAACATGGCCGCGGGTATATCCTCTCAACTATAACATAGATAGAAGAGTACCCCCGTTCCCACCACTAACCAACTCGTGGCTGCTGACTACAGCGGATGCTGTCTGAAGTGCTGCCTGCACCCTACGAAACGCACGGTAGTCGTGAAAACGAAAGAGGAACACACCTGCCTGCTATCTGGAGTGCTGTCAGAGTGAAGACTCGCGGATATGCAGTGAAAAAAGGAGCAATCGAACCTTACTACCACACGAATATCAACGATCGCCATCTCTTCCTGGACTGTCTGACACAAAAAGGTGCAGCACAGTTATGATACCACGTCCCTGATAATTGCGTAGGTTATTCCCCATGAAGGGTATACAACTCGTTAAACTACAAAAACCAGTGACGAGTACAATGCAACAGGTACACTTGAACACATCATGTGCTTGCTTACAGTATGGGCTCGCCGACAAGGAACACGCAATCTGAGCGAGCCTCATTGTTGTGGCAGCATCTTTTTTTTGACATTGTGCATATATACTATTATACAGGATTTAGTGAAGGGCTCGTCGCTGAACATAAAACGAATACTATAAATAATCCAATTTTCTTATTCATACGTAGTGTCCGCCAGAAAGTGAGCGTTTTGTTCCTTATTTTATTCGTGTATGGTTCGTGTTATTTTATAGCTCATGAAAAGACAAGTATGCGAACCACTACTGGCTGTCTGTTTGTATGTACAGCGGTATAAAGGGCAGCAGTATTATATGTACAGCAGTACTAGTGTGCTCGCATAACAGCAGCAGTGTGTGCTCGAAAACAATGTTATCACTACGACTACTCGTAGGTGGTGTGCTCTGTAGTTATTAATAGTATTGGCATTCAAAACAGGACAGCAAATACAGGTACACAAAGGGACGACGGCACCATTGCCGGCACTACTGCTGCTGTACCTGGTAGTTTTGATCTCAAAAGCTTTCTTGCTCGTACGAAGTATGTATGGAAGGCAAGGCACGACGGCGCTGCACGCGTACTCCCATGTACACAGGCACACGAGTCGACAGCAGTACACATCACCATCCTGCATATGTACCGTACGACTAAAACGCTCTACCTGTCTTACGATTTACGGCACGTAGGGTGTGCAGGGTGTGTAGACTGCAGACTGCGGACGGCCGTGGTGCCCTGCTGTTGCTACTCTCGTGCCCTCGTGTCCTCGCCTTTGGACCGCACATCTCATTCAGGTGGTCAAATATTAATCTCGCCGCGTTTTGAACGTCATGAATACATGAAAACCCAACTCGTTGCTCGTGCACCCGATGTGCCTGAGAGGGGGCATCACAACACCACGACACCCAGAGAGTCACGTGTAGATACATCGGGGCAGCCACACACTTTAGTAGTGCGTTCAAGTACTCCCAGAGTCGCGCATTACAAGAGCACGCACACTGGCTACGCCGCTCCCGGCCTGGACAGTCCAGTCCAGTCACTGCAATCACTCTCGAGTCTCGAGTCTCAGGTCTCAGGTCAACATTCAAACGTTCCACCGCCACCCACAGAACCCAACCACACGGGCATCAAGCCACCAGCTCACCGTTCCGGCCGGTCTTGAGCGCAGGAGAGCACGGTCGCCGTCGGCCCAAGCCGTTCGTCCAGTGTCGGCGGCCCCTTCTGGACATAACCCGCCGTGGTGCACCTGCTGCTGCAGCACATCCGAAAGCTGGTTGCAGTAGATTCGTGGACTCGAAGCACGTCGATTTCTGGCCTCTCTCGCTTCTCACGAGCCGAGATGTTGGCACGGCTCGCGCCTGTCCTCTGCAGTGGACGCTGCCGGTAGCAGCGATTGCACTATATGCGGCAGTCGTAAAGGTGAAAGATGTGATGAAGAGAAAGACTGCTAAAAGCCTTGCGCTACGTTGCGCGAGGGCTGACGGCCCTAGTGATGAGTCTGAGTCACCTCCAGATCCGCGCCGAGCTGTCCTTGCTTCATCATCACGTGGCGGAGTGTACAGCGATGGGCCAGGGAGGCAGCACCCCACTGTTGCAGACATCACCTACCTCAGAACTACCAGGTACCTCTCTATAAACGCACGACTGCAGTGGAACACTAGACCTACTGCGCAGCCAACACTGCGCTGTGTACAGCAGTCGGAAGGAGTTGCGGAGTGCGTAGCAGGGGCTCTATCAATTATCGACAGGGTGGTGTCGGCGATATTTACAGTTTCCTCCGAGTTTGTAACGGCGAACGGAGGTATGATGTGAGACATGTGAGCTACGTATGTATGTTGAGTGCCGTAATTTTTTGGAAAATAGTCAAAGGGGGGGGATACCCCCTGTTTTCCGGCCATTGGGGGGTATAGAAAAAACACGCCCACGGCAGGCGCTCCCACGTGCCCAAAGCTGCCCCTGATGCATTTTTCCCGACGCACTGACAAGACGCCCGCAGCCCATGCCAACCACGCACACCCCTTTTCGTTTTTTTGGGGCACGTTCTTGGGCCTAACGGGACCGCGGCGCAAGAGGGGCCAAAATGATCCCCGCTTTTGACTCGTACAAGGTGGGGGGAGTATATCCCCGCAAATAAATGTACTTCTTGTACGTAAAATTTATCTATTAATACTACCCCCAAAAGACCATCATTTCCCCCAATTGAGCGAACACAGTATTACTGTAGTCAATCTCCCTCTTGACCGATTCATCGCAGCCTCAGAAGCGTCCACAAGTACGTATCGACGTCACCGCCCAACAGTGTCATGATATTCACGATCGCCATGCAAGTTGTAGAGGTGTGGGCCTGGCTTGTGAAGCGCCGTATCTTCGATCCATTTCTCAGGATTTTCTTGATGGATTTTGTACCCTCCTGATTTCTACGCGTATGCGCACAGAGCCCTTCAAGGTGGGCTTGTGTCATGGTATTCATATATCCCGTTTCCCCTCTGTTGTCGAGGAGACGTGTTTCTGATGAAACGCGTCAAACAAAGAATTTATATAAATCCTCTCTGCTCTCAGAACTCTTTGCGAGACAGGATCAGTCGGAATCATCAAGATAAGAAATCAAACTGAGTGAGTAACTGCGCACATCTAGCTCGACCTGCACTACGAGTAGTCGGGCCAGCCCCATACTCCCCCTTTGTTATCCGGCAACCAGCCTATATCCAGGCATTCTAACTATCAAAACAGTCCGACTAGACCACGGGCGGAACACCCAGATTCCAGAATCCAGAAGTTGATGTTGAGTGCAAAAGGTAGTATGGACCCACAGTAGGGACCGACTCCTGCTATGGGCCGATCTTAAAGAGGGGTGTTTTTCAGGTTTCTCCAGTTTTTTTTCAGTATTTTCCCGAAGATTCGGCATTTCCCGGTATTTCCTGGTAGGGAAATACCGAAACTTTGGGAAAATACTCGAAAAAACTGAGAAACACTCCTCGTTAAGATCGACCCTATGCAGGTAGTGTTTCTGGTTCTGCTCTGGTCACTCACACCGGGTGCTTGAAGGTTATCACTCTTTTTGTATCAGTTGCTCGCTTGCTCGCCGGATGCCTTCTGAACGAAGGAGCGAGGCATTCATCAGCCAGGCAGGGGATAACTCCTGCCAAGTATGATGAGGGGACGCATGCTACATACCATAACGCCGCAACATGGGAGAGGGGATACCATAAGACTAGTCCACCTTGAAGGGCCGTATACGCAGATTCATAGAACAATCAGGCAGGAACCTAACCCATCCGGATAATTCGGAGAATGGATCGAAAATGCGGCGCTTCACAACTCACTCCCACATCTCTAACTTGTAAGGCCGAAGCCAATTACACGTGTACACTGCGAATCAGACAACAAGTCTGAAATATGGGTACGTGAAAGTAGGTAAAACAGAACTACCCGGACGCTAAATTAAGGAACAGAACTCGAGGAAGCCGTGTCGCTCGTGTAGCCAGGAGCGACATAAGCTTAGGCTTCGTAGTCGAGCATTGTACCATTTAGTTGGCTGAAAGCACCTGAGAAACACGAAGGTAAGATATTACGTATCACCCTTCCCACAGCAAAGGCACGGGGGGCTTCGAATATATGAAAAAAATACGAGGGGGTAACCCAATGGAACATGTACTGGCGAGACGGGTCTCACTCGGACAGTGCGAACAGTGTCGGAATAAGGAAAATCACACCATGAGAAAACCCAAAAGAGTCAAGACCCGATCCCACAGAAAGAGGGCGGATAGGACGCGTGCCATATTTCGCCGACACTGGGTCCTTCGCAATATCGCGCGGAAGAGGGCGGAATGCAAACTGTCGCTGGAGAACGAAATCTATTACCTCGGCCTGCTTGGGGGTACTAAAAAGCCCGAGGGGGAACGCAGGAACGGAAAGTGTGGTCAGATCCAAACCCAGGGCAATCCGTAAGATGCGTATAAAGAGGCTCACGAACACGGCCTCTGAAAAACTGGAGAAAGGCCAAGGAATATAAGAAGGGGAAAAGACTGGTGCGACTGGCCACGTTGGTCCTAAAAACTCGAGACAGGTCGCAAGAAGGGGACACGCGAACGTTTCCGCCGCTCTCGAAGAGGGGGCGAAAGCAATCTTAGATACGGAACGCAGGACACGTGAGACCGAATGGCAAGAAGGCGGGGGTTAACCCAACCGAAAAACCCAAACGGTTCAAGAACTCACCAGCCGATCGCCGTGAAAGCAGGGGGATACTGGAGAATTCGTGAAACGTCAAGTAAATAGTACACCTACAGCATAGCGAATCAACAGAACCACAAAAACAGTGACACGATACCAACCCCAGCGCCGGTGACTACCGAAGAGATGCATACGAAAACTAAGATTGGCTACCGGGACGAGTTCAAGTCGGCAGAGCCAGCTAGTTCAGCTCCGCGGGACTCGTCGACGTTGCGTACAACACCACGCATGAGGGAGCTTCCTCCGTGCACTTGCAGACACCACGAGCCGCGAACGGCTCCAACAGCCGTAGTATACCAAGTGGAAGATAGCGCGAGCTTGACCGGCCCGGAGTCGTCCAAGAAGCGAACTACGTACTGTCCAGGAGTGACAATGTGCTCGGAAAAAAATCCGAGCCACCACAGGTGATCTTGACCCTTGCACCAAACGTAGACGCCGTTAGGCAGGACGATGCCGCTGCATCGGCGAGTCCATGTTCGCTGGTCAACGTAGGTTTATCCAGGAGACAGAAAACGGGCGCCCTTGTCGCGCACGAGTTCGCACTCAGCGGCACCCACGCGCATACGGTGGTACGCCCTGTTCGCCTGCCGAAGTTGAAGGGGCGCGCCGGCCCAGCTTTGAGGATGTGTTGGCGGGATTGAAGGAGGTCCGATTCACCCTCCCAAGACGCTCGCACGAGGTCTTCCCAGTGAGTTTCATATAGAACGGCAACGACTCCGCCCCGGCCTCGTACGGATCGGTGGCTGGATATATTTACGACCTCCGAATGCTGGACGGGCATGGAAACGTCGTCGGCGGTGACAAGGAAGGAGGGGGATTTGGTGGTGTGGTTGTTGAGGACGTATCGCAATAGCCCAACGGGAATGTATCGGGGGAGGTCGGTTGTCTTGTGTGGATTGGTGCAAGGTTTGCAGCGAGCTACCGAGACGAGTCAGTGGGCGTCAGCGCCCGGCATGTCGTTAGGGAGGTCCAAGTGTAGTTGTTTGGCAGCCAGAGGGCGGCCGTCCAGCATGGAGTCGAAGGGCGCGGGGTCGACAGCAAAACCTTTGAAAGGACCCGTCCAGGTGAGCGTTAGGTTTGCCTTGAGAACCTTGGCGTCTGTGCCAGATTTGGCACCTTGGTGAATGGTGGAAGCAGTCTTGTAAATCCATACCCAGCGACCGATGGCGTAGGCAGGGAGTTGTTTGAATGATTCTAAGAGTGCTGAGTTACGGCGCTCCACGCGAGAGACCGTGATAGCGTGTTGTTCACCTACCGGCGCATACGCACGCCGTTGGCGGTCGGCGGCGAGGTCACAGTATTCCAGTTGGTCGCGGGCGAGGCTTTGGTGGCCTCGGGCGTAGTGTGGTTTGTTGATGGTGGGGGGAAGGCGAGGGAGGCGGCTCACGTGCACGTCATTGGGGGCCACCGCGGAGACGGCGCTGACGGAATTATTGTAAGCAAATTCCACGTGCGGCAAGTGGATGTCTCAAGCATCCTGTCGTTCTTTGCACACCATCGCTCGCATCTGAGCCATGGTTTAATTAACGCGCTCGACGCCGCCGTTTACGTTGGGGGGATAGGCGCTTCTTGCGATTTTTCGCAGGCCCAGAAGCTTGTACACAGCGTGTGACAGCTTGGAACAGAAGTACAGAAGTGCAGTCCACTGTCGGAGAGGAGGCTGACGGAACACCCCCAAAGAGGCATGTATTTATTAACTAAGATGCCGGCGGAGCCTTCAGCTGTGAATTCCGCAGCCGAGACGGCGTACATGTCTGCGCGCCGGCTCAACTTATCCGCGAAGAGAAGAATGTAGCAGTTGCCCCGAGGCGTGACGGGGAGGGCGGCGAAGTAGTCGGTGCTCACCGCGACGCCAGGGCCAGACGGCAAGGGGAGGAAGATAATGGGTCAACGTGTCTGAAAGACTTTCGCGCCTGGCGTTGTACACAAAAACGAAACCACCACCGCGTGCATATGCTCATGCCAATCCACCAATAAAATCGTTCGAGCGACGCCGAGATGGTAGGAAACGTTAACATGGCACACCCGCATATTCCAAGAACGCATAAGCAGCGGGACGTAGATTCGCGTAGGTTTATCGTCCAAGAGGGGGGCGGCAAGTCTGTCAGGCTTGACGGGACAAGTCGGCGCGGGGGGCATTAACTTCCGCATGAGCAGGAGGATACCGCCGTCAACAAGCTGCCGCTGCTGGCAAACCTACGGCCGCCGTGGACTATGGTTTAGGACGTTCGCATCCTACTCCAGAATAGTCGCGATCATTTGTCTCCGAAAAAATCACGTCACAACGAATGCATATGAAATTTTTCTTCTGCGTGCCTTGGATGCTCGACAAGAAGACAAAACGACCTACACTCCTTCACAGTATCAAAATTAAAAACAAACCAGTGCGTTGGAATTCCTGGACGAAATTACGAAAAGCGTTTTTTTTTTCAGATTTGTATATTGCCTGGCTTCTGTTTACCCCCCCCTGTCTGGGTCTCCAAAACAGGGAGTGGAGTGTCGGGATTTTTGTTTTCGTGGTCCCCTGTGCGTGCGGTTATTTTCTTGTTATTTTGTGTACACGTGCTGAACTTCCATTTTGGCGACACACTACTTGGGATTAGAGTGGGATGAAGCAAATAAATACTTGGTACGTGGTATATTAAGAAACTGAGGTTCGGGTTTTCACGAGAAATAAGAAATTCGGTGCTAGAGATACAGCAGTTAAAACTGGCTAGAATAACGTAGGACCTGAAACAACCAGTTGCTACATACGGCAGTGATAAAGTTCACCGGTACAAATTGCCCCTGAAGGACCGCCAGACCGCTATTAATAGGGGAAGGAGGGAAGAGACCAGAGCACTGCTGCCAAGGACGTGGAGGTGGGACGTTGGCGAGAAGTAGGTATAGGTTTGAACGAGGGCTTGCCACGGGAGGAAGGTGGGAATATTAATAGGTGCCTTGAAGAAGGGAAAACGGGATATAGGTTGGTTCAGAGTGATAGAAGAGGGACTACTTCTGCTGTACGAGTACTACCACGGTATTATTAGAAGATGCTCGATTCATCAAGCACGTCGGAATGGAGTATGTACGATACAGTACCTGAGGGCAGAATTACAGCAGTAATAATGTCATACAAAGCAATATCAATTTTTACCTGGTATATAATACGACATACGTTTGTATCATTATTGTAATTCTTCCCATCCGACAAGATGTATGTTGCATGAACTTCAACGTTGATCACACTCAAAAGCGCTCGGAAACCAATATTGTGCTCGACAACGAAGCGTTGCCGTGCTGTTCCCTAGGTGTTTGCTCAAGACGTGCGCGCATGGCGATCGGGGTGGTGGTGGTCGGTGATAGGGTTAAGGTTATAGTCCGGTTGGAAACCGCCAACCCGAGCAGAAGCAAGTGACAACACTATACCGGATACAGTGGTAGTAGCAAGACGCATGTTACCAGAAGAAGCAGCGATCGGCCTCCACACGAGATAAGAAACGTTCGCGAAGCACGTGAAAGACATAGCCGAAGAAAACTAGTTGTGAGAGCACATTAAAAAAGCGCCATTGTAAAAAAATGCCGGGGTTGAGAGTCCAGAAAATAATAAAAGCCTACTCGTACAACAGCGCAGTTAGTTATGGTGAGTGCACACAAAAACAAGGCATTGAGCCCAGACGCCGAATAGAAAAACTGAGGGGGGAGTGGTGAGTAACGATTCCGATATTTCGGTAATCCTACATGCTGATAGTTCCGGCTATCCCAAACAGAGGTGCTACGGCTATTTCACGCGATGGTGCTCTTTTGATCCCAAGCGATAATGTTCTGCTGCGGTCCCAAGGGATGATGCTTTCGCGATCCCAGGTCCAGTAATCCCAGATGCCGACGATGCATTGATTGTGGCACACAATACATGCAAGCTAAGATTGGACGCTCTGTCTGCATGGAAAACAAAACTCTAGACAACAACTCTTTACGTATTCTTCTTGGTCGATGTTTTCCCAATCTTGCATCTCGGGGCGTCTCTTTCTCATAGGATTAAAAAAGTGTGCAATTAATCGTATGATATTTACTACCGGTAGTGCAGTAAAACATGTACTGTTTATTAATAGTGATTTGAGAGAACTGCACCCCCACAAGAACAAGAAATACTAGGAACCGTTACTTGTATCTATACCCCACGCACCCGCAGCCTGCACATGGCGCACCACCAGCTGGAACAGACGGATTGCGCCAAAAAGACATGGACGCTGATGATCCTACTAATAACAGTCTACCGCTGTAGTCGATGCATGCAGCGCAACAGTCTGGGGCTTGCAGCGAACACAATGCATCGGATACCAGTGTAACTTTGCGCTTTACTCTCGGGTCCACATATACATATGGCACGCTAAGGACGACGCCTTCTGCTTCCTATTAAAAACAGTAGTGGCCACGCAACGGTACGCTCTTTCCGGAGCATCGTCTCCCTACACCAACCACACGGAACGCCAACAGACATCGCTGCCCCTCGGAGTGAAAAAAACGGTCTTGAAGCCCTTTGGCACACCCCTGTGATAGGGACCAACATAATTACAACTCCATTTTTTTGTGTAATCAACCATTGAACCGTCCAAGAGCAGCGTGAACGCCCAGCAGTGAGTGCGGGTAGGGATGCGTTCTCCCCGTTTCGTACGGCTTATTGCGAGGTGTCCCGGACGCCAATTAGTATCATCCCCCAATCACGCAGAGGGAGTAGCTGCAATCGTCATTTTTTTATCGCCAACTTTCCCTCTGAAGCCCCAAGAGGCGAGGAGACGAACGACCTATCTGCGCTTATATTTCGAGCAGTGACTGCTTTCGGGCCGGCCTCCCATGAGTTGGGGCTTAACTCCAAACACATTTTCTCTCATCCACGACACCAGCCTCTGACCCCGTTGACAAGGCTATTACTAGGTGAATAAAAAATAGACGGCGCCTTCATCGGTTACATATAGTGCTGCATTAAACACTACCCTGTTGGTGGGTATGATGGTCAAACTACGGCCGCACCAATTTCAACATGAGCTGGTAACCCTCTTTACTACGGCAACAACGCGCCCACACTAAATTCGAGTGGTTTCACCCCAGAAACGAGGGTGCAGCAGGTCTGAAACGGTTGGAAAAAAAACACTGAGAAAAAACACTTTCAGCACGGGTACAATACACGAAAAACGTGCAGGGGGGAAATCGTGCGGCGAAATATCACTTTTTACACCCGTGTTCTCCCCAGGACGTATTTCGGCTATTCCGCCCCCTTGCTAAAAGTGGTCTATCGACTGCAAGTGGTCTCATCATCGCAGGCAGCACATCACCGACGATCTCCGCTACGAGAACAGAGGTGCGATCAAGCTAATATTGAAAGTGGTCCACAAGCACGACAGTCTACGGCTAGTACGTGGTACGAGTAAAAGAGGTGACATCAAATTCACGTATACCACTCACCCTGTGCCGAGATAAATATTGTCCGACAACGGCCGGCCCAAAACGCCCAAGCAACAAAAAAACGGAGCCAATAACACGCCAGGGTGGACAACAAGCAACAGTAAAACGACCGGGCTCCCTCGTCAACCACACCGCTGACGGACAAAACTCGTTGAGGGTAGCTTACTACAATTTCGATAATTAACCCTGACCCTGACCCTAAGCCAATCAGACGCCATCAACCATTGGTTTTATTGTCAGTTCCTTTGTCTCATACTGGTACACAGCATGTGCCAACCACTTCCTCGAGTAAGTTGGTAAGCCTTGCTCTAATAAGTGGTAAGCTCTACTGAAGCAAAATTATGCTACGTAGGAGGCCATCTGCTTTGGACGCGTCAAGGCCTCTTTTGGCATTAATATACTAGTTTTAGTGTACGGGCCGGTCCGTCAAGGGGTCAAACCGCGGTCTCCGCGTAGCATATTCGATCGTCCGCGGCATTCTCTTCCCCCTCGATTGCCCGGGACAAACCGTGCAACCTCTGCACTGTAAAAGCAAACTCGACTCGATCCCCCCAAAAAAACAAAATCGGCACTTGACACGCCTTCCACGAATACCAAAAATAATTACGTCGTGTTGTGTACTCGACCTTAAGCTGGTACATACCAGGCTGCGTCCGAAAGTGAAAAATTCCCGATTTCAAAAGCGCCAGAAGAGAACAAGAAACAATACCCAGAACCTTACATACCAGAACTTACTTCTCTTCTGGTAGAGCTCGCAGCAAAAACAAAAACCAGAAACAAGCTTCTTTCCACCAACCTCTAAACAAAAACAGCAGATCCAACGTTTGCGGAATTCGTCCAGTACGAACCACGTCACACCAACCGAAACATAGGCAACATGGCGACCGTACACACATCTGTCCATATCTCTTAGGATCCCCTTCCCCCCCCTCCCCTCCCGTCGTCCATATTCCTTAGGGACCCTCCCCGCCTCCCCCCGTCCAAACTCACATGGAAATCCCCCTGTGGTCACACGACTACGGCCATGCATTACATGAGTACACCCCCCCCCTCCCCAAGGCGACCTTTAATGAGGGAAACCTAGCTAATTTCGTGAAGCAACGTGGTACGTGTAAGACACCGCTCCGACCAATACCGCCGTCGAGAACATGGTGGCGGGGGAGGGATAAACCTGCCGCCGGAAAGTCGGGGAGTCGGGGGCGGGGGCGGGAGGAGCGAGGTGGGGGAGGGTATACAGTACAGTACCTGGTACACGACAGCGTTTAGGGTATTGGGAGTTACGGTGATAATTTCGGCTCGAGTTTTGCACGGAACATGAAAAAAATACCAAGTTTATACCGAAATTAGTGTAGAACACTCCCTGCCTCACAAACAGTAATCTGAGGCTGCCCCCCCCCCCCCCCCCCCCCATCCGTGAACTAGACAACCATGATACCGTTCTTTTTTTTTTGTGCGGTCACCACCGCTGGCGGTCGACTTAGATTATTTTCGTGCGGGGATAACCTTACCTCCGCACAAGAGGGATGATCGTATCACGTAGTGTGTGTATGGTAAGGCACCCATGAGGCAGTTGCACAATGAACCCATTGCTGTCTCTGGAAGTGGCCACAAGAGAAAATAAATTAATGTAATGAGACTGTCATCCCTTTGCAAGAAAATCTGCCTCAAAAGCGGTTGTTGTAGGATGCAGCTCACGGTGTGCAGTCAGCCCTCACTCCCCCCCTCCCCACCCACCTTCCACTTGGCCGGCTGAAATCGAACAGATGCCAAAATCTTCTTCAAAACTCTCCGCGGATGCCCCCCCCCCGCCCCCACCTCCTTCTCACTATACGGCCACCCTCCCCACCTTCCACTCGGGCGGCAGAAATCGAACAGACGCCAAAATCTTCTTCAAAACTCTCCGCGGATGCCCCCCTCCCCCCCCCCGCCCCCCGCCTCCCCCCCCACCTCCGTTTCACTATAAGGCCACCTCCCACCTTCCACTTGGGTGGCTGAAATCGAACAGACGCCAAAATCTTCTTCAAAACTCTTCGCGGATACCCCTGGCGCTTTCCATCCAGATAGGCCGCCAGCATTTCGTCGGGGTTCTCTGCGCCTGCCAGGCGCGCCGCCCGTCGCCAGTGCTTGGCAGCTTTACCGATACGCTTTTTTCCCTGGTTGGGGGGTTGGGGGGGGGGGGGGGAGGGGTTGGAAGGGGCGCGGAGGAGGGAGGGGGGCGTGGGGGCGGAAAGTGAGGGGGGGGGGGATTGGGGGGTGGAGTGAGGTGGGGAGGTGTGGCGGGGGGGGGAAGGTACTCATTATTATGCATGGCCGTAGTCGTATAACTATAGACCCTCGCATCCTTACAATGCCGGGACGGAGGACGTCGGCTTTTCACCTACCACGCAGATATTGCTTGCACCAAGCGCGAAGCACCGTGAGTTGTTCTGCGAGTCGCATGAAGGGTCAGCTGCATCCTACAAAGAACCGGAGTGTGTGGGGGGGTTTATTCATTGCCATGTATGGCCGTAGCTGTATGACCATAGACCCTTGCATCCCTACAATGCCGGGACGGAGCATGTCGGGTTTTCACCG
This sequence comes from Nereocystis luetkeana, assembly GCA_031213475.1. Lineage (NCBI taxonomy): Eukaryota > Phaeophyceae > Laminariales > Laminariaceae > Nereocystis > Nereocystis luetkeana. The sequence continues at coordinate 2,584,639 of JARUPZ010000034.1, read as the reverse complement.
TCCAGGCAAGACATTGCTTTGCACCAAGCTTGGGAGGGGGGGGGGGGCGGACGGCCGTGCAACACAAGCGGGGGTTTCAGCTAACGCGCATCATCGAAGGGAGCGCGATATCTGCAGCGACAGCGGTATGCTTGGTGAGGCAGTAGTTCGTTCGACGGTGCGGCAATCGAAAAAATGATTTCTCCATCGAACACGGCACTTAGCGACGATGAGGTTGATTTATAAAATTATTACAATGCGACGAGGGTTGTTGCGAATTGGTTACCGGAGGACACCCACGCGATGATGAGGTGCTTGTGAGATTCAATCTCGGGGACGTTCGTGGGATTCAATCTCGGGGACATTCGTCTCTGTCTACAGATTTGCTGGCCCAGCCGTCACGAGGCACAACACGGTCCTTAGAAACTACTGTAACTCGTAGGGCTTGTGACTTGGCTGACAATAATTCGCCGACTAGTCAAGAGTTGCCCAGGTAACAGAGATAGCTGCGTGTGGTAACAATTCCAGAGTTCTACGCCTTTCGTATCTGACGGGCGCGTTGTGGCTCGACATGGATTTCTTATGCACAAATTCAACGTCAGGTAGATGGGGGATATTTCAGGGCTGTTCACGGGTCGGGTCAAACCTCGCGGGTCGGGTCGGGTCGGGTCATGTAAGGGTGACCCGATAAAACCCATGAGAGTTGAAAAAAAACTCCTGACCCGACCCGACTCGACCCGATCTGATCCGATCAGTGATACTTCAAAAACTTCATGATCCGACCGGCGGGTCGGGCCATGACCCGTGGAGTCCTTCATTACTTCGCCACCCGACTATTAATAACAACCAGCCTTAACAATGAATTTAAGCCGAGGTATGCCTTACACACAGCCCTAGTAAAGCCGTCTTTTGGGCGAGCGGGCCAGACGACACAAGTCCTGAGTAAATCCGCCTGCGTACAACGGGCGACACAGGGTGCACCTCTACGTTCCTCCGCAGATCGTGCCGCCAGCGGCCAGAAAGCCTCGCCGGGTCGGCTCGGGAACACCAAATCGCTAAAAACAAACCAAGAACACTTTATAACACACCCCCAAGCTTCGTCTCGAAAGGGGTGAGTGGTCAATGGTCAAATTGCCTAGGCAACCACCCCCCCCACCTCCTACACCACAAAACACTTCGACATATACCTTTCTTGGTTTGATACATACCTTTCTTGGAGGGTCCGTCGACCCCTTCTGCTGTTGCATTGGTGGTCTCACCTTCTTTTCTCTGCTCTGCTCCAGCAGTATCCAGTCCGGCAGGCTAGTGCCGGTGAACCATGGCGGAGGGAACTCTAGTGCGGTAACTCTGCAGGCGCCAAAAGAAACAGACAGCGTCAAAAGGGCGTGAAGAGAGGAAAACAATGACGATGGTTATGATCGGGTGCCACCTCTTGGTTTCAACGGCGCATCCTGTTCCAAGTCGAAAATAAAATGCACTGGTATGCATCTGATACATGGTAAGTAAGTCGACTACGCTAATTTTGGTGCATTTTTTGGTCGCTCGGTAGATTTCCCTCAGGTTCTTTTTTTCATGTTCCTGGCTTTTTTCTTCCACTCCAGAGTAAATCGAGCTGTCTTTTGGCCAAGGACTAGATTCTAGCGATGAGCAAGTGTCAGAACAACAACACCAACACTACCACCACCATCAACATCAAGAACGCCAACAATATCCACACCAACGTACAACCACACCGTCCACAGCACCAACAGCAACACTAACACCACCAACACCAACGATAACAACCACACCGCCAGCACCAACCCTGCCAACACGAACAGCACCAACAGCCCCAGCAACACGAACAGCACCACCAACAGCAACACTGACACCACCAACACCACCGCCCAGAATCAACAACAACCACATAATCAACATCAACACTAACACCGACAACACCACCGCCACCACCTGCACCACCACCACCACCACCACTAACAGCACACCACCCACGAGACACAATATCGGCAGCGGCAGCGGCAACGGCAGCGGCTACGTACAGCGTCAGCAGAGGGCGGGTGGGGGGGGGTGGGGAGACGCCGTTGCTTTGAAACATAGATCAGATTGGTACGAAAATTGGCGTTACATTGTCGGGATGCAAGCCCTTGGGAGGCGGGTATAACCGTTGGGTCCTCGCAAACAACAAGCCCCCTGGAACTCAATTTACTTGATTATATTATAGGGAAACTATCTCGAAAAAAAAACGACGCTCACAACAGCATAGGCTTACACGAAGCCGCCCGAGTTTCCGAGGTAGAAGCCACGCCCGCGAAGTGCTAGAGCTATGGGTAGGTAGGATTTCACCACGAATAACTATCCGGTATTCGGTGCCGTTAGCCAACCACCTGACTGTAGTTGGCAAGTCGGTTGGCAAAGCCAGCTGATGGCCAGCCGAATCGCCGACTCAGGTCAGGTGGGCGAAGCGAGACGAAGTAGTCATCCTCGGCCGAGCGGGCCCCGCCCGAAAAAGGAAAAACGTATCCCGCATTCGATAATCCTTCCAAAAAAAAAGGAAACCCAATACAGTAGTGGGGCCTATACAAGGTGACGTCAATAAGGTGATCGATCGAGATAAGGGGGTCAAAATCGACTGGCACGGCTGAAACAATTGGCTATGGCTAGGGCGACCATCGCCTTATTAGCCCCCGGCCTCGATAGAAGGCGTCAAACGCATTATTTACTGCACATTCCTGCCTACATATCAGCACAAAACCTTGCTCTGCTGTTGCTCCCTGAGAGAAATATCACCCCTCTGCTGCCGCTGCTGCGAGAAAGAATGCACGCAGGGCCCACACAGTACAACGAGTACAGTGCAGTGGGCGCCCGCAGTCAAGGAAGAAAAATAGGCTCAGACCGGCACCAAAAAAAAAATATATATATATGGGTGAAGAAACACAGCTCAACAGTGGGACCCAGTCTAAATCCAACAGAATAGAGCAAGATCAACGTCGGAAACACAGTAAAACATTGAGCCCGGACATAAAATGGGCGTTTCTTGACACCGGTCGCCCGCTGTACCGGCTATAGGCACGATGTCCTGTGCGGCGGGCGAACTGTGCTTGTGGACAGCGATGTTGCCACAACGGCGTATGGGGTCGGTGCCCGCCCGCCCTACGCCGAGCTTTCGCCGCACTTCAATATCCTGGAGAGCGCGGCGGGGGCGTGCGGCGATGGCGATGCCGCCTTCCATCTACAGAAGACCAGGTTGTCGTTCATCATAGCGCGTGCTTCTAAGCCAGTGCGACAGGCAAGAAATTAGGGACTTTTGTGTGGAGGCGGGGTACAGCAGAGTGCCAGCAGTGCTCCAGCAGTACGAGAATATAGTACAATCCGCACTTCTGGTCTCGATGTGCGGCTGTGCGAATAACCCTCTGCGTTCGGAAGCAGACAGGTGTGCATCTTGAGCAGGCTCTGTCGGATGCAGCTCTAATACTATCACACCTGGTACTCCGCAACATACAGATCGCGTGTTCCTCTGCCTGCTCTGCTGTGGTACTAACCTGTGCGTTTCACATCACGAGTGTTCGCTGGGTCGAGTAGTGCCACCGTTGCAATTTATGTACGGTCTTCTGCGAGCACGAATCTCCCCCTCTGTGCAGCACTCTGTATCGTCTGTCGGGTCAGTAGCACACTGTGCTATACTGTGAAAAATACTATTTTCTGAATAAGGCGGCGGTGCCCGCCTTAATTCAAGGAATCTCAACCCCTCAATAAGGCAGTAACTGCCATATTAGCGTAGAAGGTGACCACTCGAGGAAACGCGGTCAAATTTCTCGGGGTCGCCTTATATAGGCCCCACTACCGCACGGCGAATAGTCGGCACCTCCGGCAAACGACTGACTATTTATTGGACTACTAAACTAGTCGGTGACTTAAGTCGTGCCGAACATACACCTCTACGAACTGAAGTGAAAGAGACCCGTACAAAGCGCGCACAGCACAAGGGTGACACTCGTGTGCTGATGAAAGCTCTTCCTAGAGTGCTCGATAAGGCCGCACTACTGTGCGAAATCGTTGTTTAGATCGTCAAGCCTGGGCCCGAAAAAAAAGAAAGAGCTATTGTCACAAGACGCGCGCTATCCGGAAGGGGTAGCACCTACTTTTTTGCCTTCTGAAACTCTTGCCTCCCTTTAGGAACTATATCTCTCCCCCCCCAAAAAAAAACAACTAGAAAAAACTAAAAGTGCAAGCGGATGAACGACCCCAAAGCCTGATAAGATGTGTCACGAAAAATACTGGAAAACACCACTGGTTATCCGACGAAACTGTGTTGAGGAGTCTGGTCAGTCACAAACATATTGACGTAAAAACGCTACCCAAACCGCAGCAGGTTTCACAGGGGTACATGCCAGGAAGAGAAAACGCCATCACACTCCTAAAAATGTCCGTTTGAAAAACAGACCAGTGGGGCGGGGGGGGGGAGGGGGGGGGGGGTAGAATTTCGGTACGAACTAAAAAAAAAGTTTGGACTCGTAAGTACCACTTCTTCATTTTATTTACTTGATTCTAGTATACACCTCTCCTGTCAGGGCCTCAAAAACCAAGTTGGGTGTCGTTTGGTTTATTTCGTGTATCCCTGATCCTCACGCATTTTCAACCTACTACGCGCCCACAATGCCACAAGACGCAAAACACGTTTCCCGACAACGATAACAGGCGCAGAAGGGCTCACCCTCCAGCTACCAGGGTGTCCCTGATGTAGGCAGGCGCGCGCTGGACCAGCTCGCGCGGGGGACACTTGAGAAACATCCCCTTGGCCTTGTGCAGCACGGCCTCCCAGTCTTGCACTCCCTGGGCACCATGCATAGAGAGGGAGTTTCTAGTGAAAAACTTCGTCGTTCACGCGTCCTCGTTGTTCACGTGTCATGAAGCGCGTGTGTTTTGCGTGCTTGGGGTGTTTGAAGTTACGCTTCCGCGCCCGCTCATCTCACTCGTTCATACCATTCGAGAGTCCTACCTGTACCTCGGATGAGCTCTGGCTTGATTGATGAAACCGGCGGCAGAAAAAAGCACGCAAGTTGACCCATTTACTAGATGATGCTACTCGAGCACGAAAAAATATACCAGGAACTCCGGTACGCGCTGACAGCAGCATCAACGGCAGTATTACCCCAGCCCCCCCCCCCCCGAACGCCTCATTCCTCCTCACCCTGGCCGACTGCGACAGTGCGTTATGTACAGCGGCAAACTCGCACTCGCACTCCAAGACGTCCTTCCTCGCCAAGATGGCCACCTATATAGTAGATCATATAGATTCACAGCAGCCAGCGGGCAGCAAGACAAAAACAAGCAGCAGAGGCGCGGAGAGGTTGACAGTGAAGCGGGCGGGCGTCCGAAAGGTTAAGCACCTCGGACAGACAGATCATGATATATCTATCTGATATGTCTACAGTAGATAATCTCGTTCCTCATCTGCCGTTGTGAAAGGCGGTGTAGATCTGCATAGAATAACAGATCCAACCCAGGAAACATGCCCTACAGTAGATCATGCAGATGATACATACGGCTCCCACTCGGCAACATGAGCTTACAGCAGATCATACAGATTAGGCATAGATCTATCTATCCCCCCCTGTAATATCTACGTCATGAAGTGGGAATGAACTGTATGATCTGTATGATATGTAGATGATAGATATGACATGTCCAATGTGTCCGAGGTGTGAACGGTTTTTAGTTTAGAGGGGGGAAATGTCGACAGTCGACAGTTCGTAGGTAACGATTCATACACGATCGGCCACACGACGCACTCCGGGTTGCTGGGGCGGGCGACGTGCCCCAAGTGCGAGGTAGGGAGATGTACCATATGACACTATCACACGGGGTGATGATACAACACACCCCCTCGGACGAATTTCCGAGATGTTTTTTTCTTAACGGATATAGTGCAAACGCCGAGCGATACGTCTACGAAAAAAATAGGCGAGACATTTCCTCAAGCCACCACCACTCTGACTGGGAATATAAGCTCCGTTTTATATGCATATCATAGTCCGTTAGGGGCTTATATTCGTGATATATTCGTTTTGTGTGCCCCCTTTGTTCTGGAGAAAATCGGCTAGGAAATTCATCCCAGGGGTATGCGCGTTATATTATTACCCCCCTGTGATAGTGATATACGGTATGTAGGACACGCACGCAGCATGGTGATCACTTGTGCTCTGCCTCACGCTCCTCCTAGACGGGTGATGAGGCCGTAGCAAATTATCATGTTTCAAGTTGCTACGATATGTATACAAGACCCCTAAAGTGGGTATCCCGACTTAAGAGAAGTGTGGTACAGACCGAGAATAATTTCTCTTGAATCAACGTTCTCTCTTAAGCACAGGGGGAAAGGTAGAGCTTTAGTGTAGGCGGGTACAGCCGATTTGGCCTCTCTCAGGTCTTGCTATTCTCTTAGCGTGCCTTCTCTTAAATCGGGGTACTCACTGTACCGGTAATGATGGTAATGATGAAGTTCTCACATTATTCGAGGTCATGTCACTTGACTCTAAGCCCGTTGTCACCAACACAGGCTGTAAAAACAAAACAAAATGCGTCTTCATGTAAAAAAACAAACGAGCACGGTGCGAAAGGGAATGACATTACTAACAACGAGATGTGGTGATATCAATCCCGTATCATTCGCAACCAAAATAATACTAGGAAGATATCCGTGGCATGTACACCCGAAAAAAGAAAAAAAAAAAAGAAGAAAACGAAGAATGGCAACAAAAAAATAAAACAGAAAGGAAAAGAAAGAAAATAACCAATCAAACTACCAGGTATACCGGTAGCGAATTACTGCTACGTATACCTGATAGGTCGGGAAGAAGCGCGTCGTCCCTGCCCAGGGACGAGAGCAAAGGTGGTCCGAGGATGCCATACACCATTCCGTCTTGGCGATAAGCGCGGGACGCTCAGGCCGCGACGAAGACGGCTCAGGTGAGCCTAAGGTTGTACTGTGGACTTGTTGTTGTACTGCCGGCTTGCTGGCGTACTGCCGGCTTGCTGTTGTACTGTGGGCTTAGAATGTTTGATGCACCGTGCCTGCTGCACTGTGGCTGCTGTGCTGTGGCTGCTATGCTGTGCCCGCCGTGCTCTGTAAATGCTTAACTGTGACTGCCGTGCTGTGACTGCCATACTGCCTGTGTACTGCTGTGGGTCCATCCCCCCCTTGAAAAAAAAAACGAACCACGAAAGAAAGAACACAAAAACAAAGTACCGACACTGTCGAGAGTACACGAACAAAAGAGCAGACGAGCTACACTCCTTCCCACGGGTCAGGAGGAGAAACACAACAGAATGGTGAGATTTCTGGGCGACCTTAAAAAACGACATACGTACTGGTACTTTTTAAGAAATATTTTGCTTGGTTCGCGCATAACCCCCCCCCCTTGGTCTGGGACTCCAAAATAATCGTGGCGCGCCATTCTTTTCTTCGAATACTCCCGATACATGCTATTGAATACCTGGTACCTGGTACCTAACAAAACCGACGGAAACCCTCTTCTGACAGCGGCTGTCTCCGATACCGGGCAGCACTCACCGCTGCACAAAGGTAGAATATGAAGGTCGGATGCGCGCCAAGGAGCACATCGTACAGCCTCGCCACGGTGGGCAGGTCTTGGAGGTCGTGGGCGAACCACGTGAGCACCCACGCCATGCAGTAGTACGGCTCCACCTGCGGAGGTAGAGGAGCGACAAAAAAGCGAAGGACGACGTAAGAGAGGCAGTATGAAACTATTAGTGTTAGTTAAACGACTTGGTCCAGCTTCCGCAAACTGGTTGCTATCCCGCATCAAATCCCCATAACAAGGCCGAAACAAGAGAACGTCAATAGTGTTTACGTCTTGGCCCAGCGTGATACAAATATCGCCTGAGAAATAGGGTAGCTGCTCCTCTCGCTACAAAACTATTTATACTAACAGGAGCTCACGCTGGTGGCTATTTGTTTGTAACTGTCGTCAACCATCGTCAAACTGCCTGTGTGCGCTGGTTGGTGGAAGGCACGAGCAAGAAAACAAAACAAAAAAAGGGCTTTCGGGAGAATTTTGGTCGTGCGGCAAGAATCTACCTCTGGCTTCAGAGTTTCTATACTTACGCATGTAGGACCTCCGGCTTCACCTGGCTCAGAGGCAAGGCATTGTCGCCAATGGGACCCCGAGATGGCGACCTCAACAATCGTTGGTAAAATATGGTATTATAAAATATCAACCATCTGTGTAGGAGCAGTGTGAGCGCCCAGCAGTATGTACGGACAGGATCATGTTGCGCCGCCGAGCGTCTCCATTCACTCAACCACTGCAACTCGGACACCAGTTTGTACCAATCTTCCGCCAATCACGCAGTGGCCGTTGCTGCAATCGTAAGATTTTGCCGACAATTTCCTCTTCTGGAGTCGCAAAAGGGTCAAGGCGTATGCCCCACCGGTATAAGGCATGCCCTAACTTTTATTTTTCTAGGCGGCCGTGTAACTTCTATATTCACGTATATTATTTCTTAGCCCTTCTTTTCTCTCTCCCTCCTATTGATAGTCGTAGCTCAGATCCGGGATCACATATCAGGCTCTTCTCCCCCCCTCCCCGCTAACGGTTCGTGGCTTGCATTATTGTTGTCGTGAGGAGAATTCGGCCTTTTCTTCCCTTGTCGGCCCGCGTCTAATAGATTGATTGCGCCTACCCACGCTACGTAGGCGGCTCTCAACGGTTGACGACTCGTTTCCTTCTCGAAAACATAACAGGGTGACGACAAAAAGTACGTCACGTCATACTGCTGTACACGCTTGTTCCATCCCACGCCCTCGAACAAAACATGCACACCGGGCGCGCCACTCCTCTGCGCCTCGGGAGACACTGCGAAACAACTCTAACCCTCGCCTCACCTGACGGCTATATTTTTTTTTACATGTTGCCCCTGCTTCGACAAAATGGCTGACACAAAAACAACGAAATGGTTGATGTAAATCGGGCACGATAATGGGTGGGCACAATACATTAATTAATGACCTAGGTTGAACCATTCATGCAAATTCAAGACATTTATTAGTTTCCACCTCTCGAGGCTCACGATATACTTGACTTGGCCACGTACGTATGAACAGTAAAAACCTTAGGAATTAATTCGTACGTTCCTAAAAACTAAAAACCCAAAATCCGGGCCGCCTGGGATTTTTTCCGGAAATTAATGAAAATGTGATAAGGATTAAAACAATACTATGGACTATATATCGCAGGGGTGCACGAAAAAAAGAGAAAACGGAGGCACACTCGTCATCATGACTGAAACGAAAACAAAATACGCAGCGGGTTGGGATTTTTGTCAGAAATTGACCGAATTTTTTTTTCAGTTTTTGTTCGCTTGATTTTAGTAACCCCCTCCCCTCCCTGTCTGGGACTCGAAAAAAAGTGGGGTGTCGATTATTTTTTTTTCGTGTATCCTTGAATGAGGACATACTAACTTCAGGGACTAACACCCAACAATTTTGTCGCAGTTGGGCAAGGAGTAAACACTACAGCGTCCCCGGTGGCTTGGTAGGTGGTCCGCGTGCCTATCAAGATCAATTTCGTGGGTTCAAGTCTCACCGAGTGCACATGCTCGCAGGGACTTTTCCTTGCATGAAGAAATTGATTAGCGGAAAGCGCGAGAGCGAGAGTTAGCTGCATTCGATGAAAATCGACGAGCAGTGGGAATGCTGAACCCTATGCGCGACAAAAAATAAGGCACGTACCGGGGGGAAGAAGGGACGACACCTGTGACCACGGCTTGTCCAGAAGATCGCCGAGGGTAAAACCTCCTACGAGCTAGGCTGGAAAGTAAAAGTGATGAAAAAAAAAAGAAAAAAAGCATAGTGCCCGACCTTGCACGCGGAGACGAACGCGGCGAGCTCTGGGTCGAACTCGTGCATGATCACCGGCAGCAGATGCATCAAGTACGTGAGCACCGAAAAGTCTGCGCGCATGCTATCCCTGCAATGAGACGCGGGGTCAACGAGCGAGCACGCGAGGACGCAATGGGTTTGGCGGGGATCGAGGCGAAATATTTTCGATGCTCGATCGGCGAGCCATGCCTCTACAGTGCTGTAAGGGGTGGGTGTGTACTCATGGCATGCGTGGCCGTATTCGTATAGCTATAGACGCTCGCATGTCTACACACAATGCCGGGACTGGGCACGTCGGGTGTTCACCGACCAGACAGGCCTTGCTCGCACCAAGCGCAAAACACCGCGGGGTGTCTGACAAGTATGATCCAGATGGTTTATTGATAGATAAATCACGAGGATCATATATCTATTTATAGATAGATGATCTACAGGTAGATCGTGATGTGTGATGTATCCGAGGTGTGCAGCGTTTTGTTCGCTTACCGGAAGAAGTAGTGGCTGACTCTCTCCGTGATGGCGTAGGTGAGCTGAGTGTCCCCGGTGACAAGCAACAACATCGTCACCACGTCATGGTAACCCTGGAAATAGTTCAGCACTCCATCGTACTGCCGAGGCGTTTTTGTTTGGCGGGGGGGGGGGGGGGGGGGGGGTCAACGATGAAGGAAATTGCGGAGGGAACTGCCAACTACGATCCAAGATGCGACAGGGAATGTCGATGTGCCGGGTATGATACTATCTAATGCCGCAAGCAGGTATTCTAACTTTTTTGCTACAACAAATTTTCGCTACAGTAAAAGTGACCAAACTCTATTTCCAACTGGTTTGTCCCCGAAACGTGGGCTCGGTTCTTTCGGGACCTGAGAGCGAAAATGTGACTGAGAATAATAAATTCCCTATATAATGTCGAATCGAAATGAGTCTTCAGTGGTCCCTCCGTCTCTCCCACCTTACGAACGATGGCGTTGATGACATCGCGCAGCTTCTCTCGCTTGCTCTGCTGCCGCTGTCGCTTCCACCTGTCAACACCAACAGGCAGCACCAACAGCGTCACCAACAGCGTCCAAGCGCTACGTCGGAACTTGGCATCAAACACCATCACCGCCTACTGCTGAAGAGGGTGATGGATGCAAGATAAAGTCGACCACACCGCCTACAGCTGAAAGAGGGTGGTGCAGGATAAAAGCGACAGCACCTTACTGCTGAAGAGGGTGGTGGTGGTGGATGCCAGATAAAACCGACCACACCGCCTACGGCCGAAGAGGGCGATGCAATATACAAACGATAACACCCTGCTGCTGGAGAGGGTGGTGGTGGTGGATGCAAGATAAATTCGACCACGCCGCCTACTGCCGAAGAGGGTGATGCAAGACACAAGCGACAACACCCTACTGCTGAAGAGTGTGAGGTAAGACATAAGCGACAACACCCTGATTGCTGATGAGGGTGATGGATGCAAGATAAAACCAACAAACACCGCCAACTGAACTGCCGGAGAGGGCGACAAAAGGTACAATCGACGGTATCATACCAGGTGCAACGTACCAGTATTTTACTATACTCCTAGAGTACTGCTGTAGAGCGTACACGCAATAGCACCTGATCAACCAGACTCTCCTTCCACCAACAGCCTTTGCAAGTGCTCAGCCCGGTCAGATACAAGACCACGCAGAAGCCATCCCTTCCCCCCCCCCGTAATATTAATAGGCCCCATGAAAAACACTAAACTACAAGCGATCGCTGCGAAACGCCATCAAACACAGGAACAACCGACCACCCCGCCACTTGGTGAAACACCTACGTAAGTACACGGAAGTGCACAATTTTTCATCTTCCGGCGGAATGGTAATAAAAAAAAAAAACTCAAGCTCATCACACTTCCACATGCAAAACACAACAACTACTGCGGTTGCGAAAGAGCGACTGCCGTAACATTGTATCGTTTTGTCAAAGTGGCAGCTGGCAACTCACTTTCGAACCTGAACGAAGTGCGTCAGCGAGCGGTCGATGTCTCGCTGAATCTGCTCCGACATAGGATGCGGCGTCTCCAAGTGCTCCCTGAAATCTTCTAGACGGTGGCGGTCGAGGCCGAGGAGCTTCGGCCACGCCTTCATTCGCAGTTCATCCGTCTGCAGCCGAGCGCGCGGTGAGATGGACAGGCTTTAGGCTCAATAGGCAATTAATTTAATACTTCAGTCATAGTTCTGCGAGGTACGTAACAAAAAACGCACATGATATGCCATAAAGCCCATTTCGTTTTTGGTCCCGAGATTACCTCGAAATTACCAACTCACTGATCACACGTCCAGTATGTGCTCAAAAACGGCCACACGAAGTATAACGCACATGGAATGCGAAAAAGTACGAAAAAAATGTCAAGTTCAGCGGGAACAAACGTGAGCTAAAACAGTTCGTTCAAGCGAAACAAAGTGCGAGCTTATTGGGTCTAGGGCCATCCGATCGGCGTGGTGGGGGAAGAGACGCGCCTTAGCGTCGCGTGTCTGTGCCAAAAATCACCACCGCAAAAAACACACACACACAAAATCCTAGTAGTTTGGCCCCGAAAACGTGGGGGCAACTCTGTGGTGATATTGTTATTATAACTAATGGCCCGGCTATGTAAGGACCGCTTGGGTATTAATATACCGTTTGGATATTAATACTAACACGCAGATGTTTTTATATTTCCGGACATGCTGGCGCGTATGAACCCTCTGGGGATTATATTATATTGAAAGAATAGACGGGAAAAATTGACGAAAAACAAGATGACAAAAGGAATCACGACTACAGCATCGACTACATCCAGCAACCCGGGCCGCTTGCTCGGCCATACTAGATGGTTGGTTTACTCTTCCGAAGTAACGACAACCCAAGGAGTAGGATTTTAATTGAAGGACACGCGCCGCATGATACTACTCTTGCTGTTGTCCGCTCATGCTGCTCCTACGTAAACACGTGGGACGACAGGGGGGTGCCACCTATCATACGTACGAGTAGCACCTTAATATTCTGAGGGTCCTCACTCAAGAAGCTCTTTTCCACGGGCTTCACCCACGCACTGATCTTGAGAAAAAAATGAATCTCAACCCTTTTCTCTTTGTTTAGACCTATGCCAATGGGAAATAGAAGTATCAATCAAAAGTTTGAAATTTCAAAAGATACCCTCCAAAAAAAATTAGAACACGCTTCCTATGGGCACGTTTGGAATAAAAAAAACTCCCAGACTTTTGGAAAAGCCCGAAAAAAGCAAATCTGGGGCCCATGTTCGGCCAACATCGGCTTGAGACAAACTCAGGCCGATCTTTGGTTCGAAGCGGCGAGATTCCGAGTCCTTGACAGACATCGATCGACAAAACCAACGACTGCGTCATGAATTCTGAACAGAGTGCGCTCGTTAGGGGCTCCGACCCACCCTACGTTCACAGTCTTGACACCATGGCCGGTGACGTGTGGCGGGAGCTGGCCAGGCGTATGATAAAAAAACAGTTGGCCGCTGGTGTGCACAAACAGAAGACAAAATTTCTCCATCAGTCTCCAATGGCAAAATCTAGTTATTTTTCAGGTTTGGGAGGATACCTTAGGACGCCGCCGGCAAGCTCTCGCCCCCTATAGACTATGGATCCACCTGATATCCTCGAGGCCGTCATCTATATGCATTGGCCTTGCCGGACATCAAGCGGGTTGGCCGTGGGCTGAGTCTATGCTGAGATCGAGCGTCAATCGTCGCACGAGCTGGTTTCTATCAGCGTGTTGACAATTTACAACCAGAAAAAACAAATTCCGTCGCCTGCAGCTGTTGGGGAAAAAAGAGAAAAAACTAACTTTTTTTTCTCTTTTTTCCAACTGCGGCGGTACGCGTAAATTTCCGGCTGTTCTTCGGAGGCAATATATTTGAAATAAAAACTTTGGACCTCGCGTTTCCAATGCCATAGGTCTTAGGACCGCAGTCCCGTTGTGGGGACAAAGCAGCCAAATTCTAAGTAGTTTGTCCCCCAAACGGGACTGCAGCTCTAAAAGGGTTGACTCGATGACCTGTACCATGGCTTAGGTATCCAAGCAATCATCATGTTAACTTATCATCATCATCTTCATCTTGAAACTCGCGAATCAACCATAGTAGGTAGTTTAAGTCAGTTGAGGAGCTCCGTCAGTTAGAAATGTTTTGGCCAAGAAAAAGGTACAGCAGTGGGGGTACCCGTGTCGAGCGCACGTGAGTAGCACCCGTATCGAACACATGAGAGTGGTACCCGTTTTGTAGCACAGGTGAGTAAGTCCCCGTAAAATGCAATGGCAACCGTAAAGATTGATAATAGCACAGAACTAAACAAAACAGAACCAAAATAGGCAACACCAAAAAAAAAAAAAACAGTAGATGAAAACTTCAATATCCCTCTTTTTCTGTCGCACCTGATACCCCCCCTTCTCCCACGCCAGGTTCCGGAGCTTCTCCAGATCGACGGGAATCATCAGCAGCAGCTTCTGTATGGTCTCTATCGCGGCAGCATTGCCCGTGCCGCCCGCGCCTCCATCCTTGCCTCTCTTCCGCCCCGCGCTACAGTTAGCCTCCCCCTCTCGCTTCTCCTCCGCCTCCTCCTCCTTCACATCTTTTTCGCTACGGCCCTCTTGCCGCCTGCCCAAGTCTTCATCAGAGACTGCCCCCGTCGGTGGTGCCAGGAGTTGCTCAACTTCTGGGGGCGTGTCTCCGTTGGGGCTATCATTTTCCTGCACACAATCGCAGTCAGTGGTGTTTACGACTTGCCGCAGCTTCGACACAATGGTCGATAATCTACACTGACAACGCCAAATCGCATTTTCGTTCCGAGAAATTTCCTAGGTGGTCGGGGTTAGGGTTGCAGTAGTGCTTAAAGCCAAGTGTATCCACTTGGTCGAAGCTTTGCCAAGGTCTACACAGCCCTCAAAATTCGGGGAATCGGTGAAACGGTCAAGCCGGCGTCGCCCGCCCAATTAACGTTCGGCTTATCTTTTACTGCGCTGGTGGCATGAAGCCCCAAGCTGTGAGATCGGAAAGTTCCTAAAAACTCATTTTTGCAAGCGTGGTGTGACAACTTTACCGAGTACATGCATGTTTAATTTAAACTCGTCTCCAACGTGGAGGTCAAATAAGGGCGGCGGTCAAAACAGGTATCCCTGGTCACTTTGGAGCCAAAAAGAGGTACCTGGTACAATCTAAACACAAGCAAGAACCACCGCCACGAGCACTCTCATTGGCCAAAAACGCACCGAATGCACCTGTTTCTGTCCGAAATTCCCCCCAGGTACATCTGAATCTATCTACTGACTACTCTGATTGGCTTTCAATTGTTCCGGGACTACGTTCAGTTAATCAAAAGCCATGCAGTGTTCCCCCTGACGACTTCGCCAGAGCGCCCGACGGCCCGAACGTGGGAGGCGCACGAAACATAACACACAATGATAACGCCATGCACAGAGTGCAGGGTTGCGCAGCTGCCGGTGGTATTGAGGGACTACGAGACAGATGCGCGACGGTCCGTACGTGGGAGGCGCGCGGCATTCACACACCATGGTACACAGAGGGCAGGGTTGCGCAGACGCCGGTGGTTTAGAGGGACTAAGAGGCAGGCACACGATCGGTAGCAAGGCAATCCAATCGTAGAAGAAGAACGATGCAGCACACAGATGATACAAAGGTATATACCAGGTACATAACAGCGCGAAGAAGGAGGGAAACGGCAAGGCGTGATACCTCATACGCCGCCGAGGGCTGTTGCTTTGGTCGAAAAAACCCCTAAACCCGACCACGACCCCGATCGTCATATCATACATGCAAGCGCGCACCCCTTTGCCCGAAATACCCGGACTGTTTTAGTACGAACATTGAATCCAAACGGTACGCATACTGAGGTACAGCGACGCATGCATATAGTACCAGGGCACGAGCGAATGCGAGCTTCCAATTTTGGCGGCGTGAAAAACAAAACAGGGATACCGGTCGAGTTTCCTGAAGCACCCGCCGTCACGGTCCAGCACTCAAGGTGACGACCGATACGAATATTCTGGTGCTCCGAGATCTTATATAGCGATAGTGCGTCGTTGTTGGCGAAGAACTACGAGCACGAAATTTGTTCCCGTATAAGACGCATGATAACACGTGACACGACACACGCCCCCCTCGAACGAATTTCGAAGCCGTTTCTTCTCGCCAATGGGGGAAGTGCACACGCCGCGCGATGCATCTACGGAACTGTCTCGTCGAGATCTCCCCGCAACCACCCTTTTCATTGTGTGTGCCCTTCTGGGTTTCGAGAACCCGACTCGGAAATTTGTCGTTTGGGGGGGGGGGGGGGGGGTATACTTTCACCCGTGTGTCGTATCATACGGTACCCAAGTTTGATGTGCCGCTCTTGGTGGTGATATATGCATCATATATGCGTGGTTTTCACTAGTACCCAGTCGGACAAAGTCCCTGTTTTTTTTTCGGTTTCCGAGTTTTTGGCTGTCAAGTGGCCAGGTGTAAGGTGCACACCTTCTACTATTAATAGTGGCTTTACCCCTTGACATCGACTTCATGCGTCATGTTGGAAACTCAGGATTCGGTAATCCGGGGTTTGTGGAGGCGGATCAGGACTTCGGATAAGTAGACCGAGTATAGTACGAGGACCTACTGTATATATAGAACTACTTGTGGATATCTCACTCCCTCAGCGTGCTCGGTTGGTACATCCCTGGCCTCTCAGAACTCCCGCTTCGAAACCGCCTCCCTTCATTACTTGCCGGACCTTTCCAGCGGGTCTTTGTTTTCTCCATCTCTCCTGGCACTCTCGGTCTTTTCTCCCTTTCTTCTTCATTCGTTTCGTGTACTGCGAGCACGGCACCGCGGGTGAGCCCGGCGCCGTCGCGGGTGTCAGCGGGTGCTGGCGGGTAGAGGGGGGATTGCAAGGAGCGCGGTCGCCGCTTTCGTGCCTAGGCGTCGCGTGTGCCTCGAGACACGAGGGATGCATCAATGGGCTCTGTGTGGGTTCCATTTGTGATTTTTGATAAGAGTGTGTACGAGTATTTAAGGGTCGTTCGGTATTGCAAGATAAGATTCAACCGATGCTTTTTTTTGCGACCGGGCTGAAGGTGAAAGAGGCAGGTGCCCAGTATGAGCGACAACATTGTCGAGCTGGCGAACGACGGCCACGGTGAGCACCGGGCTTAACGCGAGGCGGGCGACGGGGCTGACTGTGGCAGAGAATAAGGAAAACTCTACCCGGATCGAATCGGTGGCGAGGTGGTCTCGAGAGGGGTGGGCGGCGTACGAGGCTGAGAGAGAAGCTCTGCTGTTATTTATTTATTTTTTTCGACCGGTGCAAGGTGTTCCAATCAGGCAGGGAATTATTACATGAGGGGACGGGGATTTAGTTTTTTCTGTCCAATTTTTTCGGTTTCATTTTTCATTGTTTTTGCGGTGCTGTTGTGCCGTACTACAGAGTCTGTGCTTTCTCTTTCGTACATACAGCAAGCATATCAAAAAAAGAAAATAAACACCCTACCTGGGGTACGTACGTACGTACGGCATGTGAGTAAGCGTATGTGGCGTCCGAGATGTTTTTTCCTGAAGCATGGCGGAGGGACTCTTGGCATTATCAAGTCGCCAGTTTACAATTACAAGACGGAACAAAGAGCTGTAGGATCAAATTGCGCCACTCGCTAGCCAGCCTAAAGAAATCACGAACATCACCTCCTGCGCTATTGGATCACCCTATGCAATCTTACAGGTGTGTACATACTGCTGTGTTTTTCATATATCAAGAGCAGAAGAGGCCAAGAACACGTACGATAGTGAGACTCAGCAACAAACACGTACGTACTCATGTACTGGTACGTCAAGATCTGCTGCAACATTTACAGGGAGTACTTCAAACATTTTTCAGTGTGTTGGTGCGCCTGTCACGTTTAAACTATTGCAAACCAATACTCGATTGTCTTGAGTACCCCGACCCTCGCGTGTCGATCTGCTGTTTCAGTGTATGAAATGGTACTGGCCGACATCAATGGGAAGTCGAGCCTGCTGTAAGTATTATCGTCTCGTCGACCCCGGCAGCATCCAGGGGAGTCATCGGCCAGTAGTCAATCGCTAGGGAACTAATGGAAACGCGCGAACGGTTTACGCAGCTTGCAAAGTTAAGTATCGACCGATCTGTCCACCGGTTGAACTCACAGCTGACGTACTTTTTAGTTTTTTATTACTTCATAAGAAAAATCAAATAAAATCATGGATCTCTGTCCGCTTCGCATAATTTGATTTACTTTTTCCCTTCCTGAGCGAGCGTAGCGGGCGGCGTAGGCCGCCAGCGGAGCGAATCGCCTAGTATGTATATAATATATACCAGGTATACCGAAGAATATTTATATATACCTGGTATATTATACCAGGTATAATATAATATATACCAGGTATATATATATACCGGTACCAGGTATATAAAAAACGTTTTGGTGGACCTTGACAAGTGCATTGAACTTACAAAATCCGAATAGCCTGGCACGTACGCGCAAGTTCTCCGCCGCCGGCTCCATGACGTATTCATACGGTACGTATGACATCATTTCGTGCGTCATGTTGGAACACAGGAGTGGGAACAACAACAGCAAGCAGATAGCACAGCCAGGAGTCTGAGTTGCACCGGCAACCTCTGTCCGTCCTCTGTCTGCTGTTGTGCATCTGCTGCGCTACCTCTAGAGGGATGCCACAGCTGCCACCAACGTTTTTGCGTTAATGTGGGGTACTTTTATTTCGCGTAGTGGAAGGGTCGAACACCAGGACACATCACTTTACAGAGCCACTGCAGCAACCGGTAGGAACCTATACTATTAATACTAATTGTATATTATAGGAGGGGCGCGGGTGGCAGTATCTAGCGGGAAGCCGGGGAGCATGCTGATGGCAGGTACAGCCAATATCCACACAGTAGCGTCAATTACTGCTGTTGCTGGCTGCTGTCAGGACACTAATTAAATCCCCAAATCCCCTGGTTTTCAACAATGTTTTGACGTCTACTATTAATAATACCTCCATCGATTTGAGGCAATCCCCTCCCTTAAACTTCCTACCCAATCCAACTTCTACCAAAAAAATGATCTGTCGCCAGTCAACCGTCAATGCGATAGTTGGTCTGAAATATAAAAGTAATATTCAGCTCAAAGGTTCCAACCGGCAAATGAACAATACAATAATACCTGGTATGTCACCAATCACGCTCGAATTCAATACCAGGTACCTGGTATTTCAACCGAGATATTTTATTACGCTCTGTCTTTTCGATGGGCATCGGTCTCTGCTCGAGCACTTGGCACTGCTGTTACGTACATGTTGCAAGTTACCTGGTATATATTTTGTCCGTCTAGGAGTAATTTTCAATGGTCCGTTCACGACCTCTTATTACGCAGCTGTCTCTCTAGCTCTCTTTCTCTCCATGCATGGCGACCGATACGACGTCTACAGCAGCAGCGGCTACGGGGCCCGAGCGTTTCTCCGGTGGTCGTAACTAACTGGAAAGGTACAGAGCGGCAGGGCGAGGCTCGAGGGGGATACCTTTGGTCGGGATGAGGATTGCACGTCTCTTGAGCTTTCGTTCTTGCGAAGAAAAGAAGGAGCTGACGCTTCCACCTACGAGGCACTAGCGTATGTTCGGTCGTCCCGAATAAGGGGCGAGGTAAACAGCAGCGGCGGCTACCAGGCCCGAGCGTGTGTTCGGGTGTACTGAATAAGGAGCGAGGTACACAGCAGCAGCGGCTACGCAGTCCGGCGTGCGGCGACGCAGTCCGGCGTGTGGTCGGTCGTCGTGAATGACTGGCAAGATACACACGGCAGTAGCCGCGGCAAGCTTGGGTCAGCTCTTTCTCTTTGCAAGCAGAAATCGCCCAAGAGACGCGAATCCCCATCCCGACCAAACCATGCGCTCCAGCCTCGCCCTGCTGCTGTCTCCCTTGTCGAACACACGCTCGGGGCTCGTAGCCGCTGCTGCTATGTGCCAGATATACCTTGCCATTATAGGACCTTTAACACTCTGGGAGAAGGGATCTTTAGGTTGGTAGGCTGTTCAGGTGTTTTGGTTCACGTTGGGATCAAGGTACGGGCGAAGACCGCCGCGTTTGCATCGAATCAGGAATTTGCTCAGTTGGGGACGGCGATTCCGAAGTGCAGATCACGCTACGCATTTTTGAAGTCAAAAACATCCCTAAAGATCCCTTCTCCCAGATTGCTAAACCTACTCTAGTTTTCGGGACGACCGAGGACACGCTCGGGACTTCACACGCGAGGAGGCGGGAGCGGGTCGGGGCGCAGCCCCGACCCTTGTCTCGCCTAGCTGTCAGACCCCCGTGAATGATTGGTTGAATGGAACCGCCCGGTCAGCGGAAGGTCAGCCGGTCGTTCGTTGTTCATCAATCTGTCTGATGTGGAATGTGACGTGTAACGTGCAACCCCATTGAAAAAATACCACGAAACGATACAAGTTACGCCGCTCGTGCTGCAGCTTGGTTGATAAAATGCACGGAGACGACCAAGCACGATGAAAAGGTAGACTCTACCGACACACATTACTGCTGTAACAACGCACTGCTACTTAGACACAACATCATCAGCAGAGTTAGTTGTACGTACGATTGATTGCGAAGTGAATGCACTTGAAATATAATTACGAATGTATCACCAAACTTGACCGGCGGGGCGGGGGGGAGCGGGTCCGGGGCGCAGCCGATAATCGCGCCCCGTCCATCCGACAAACCCCGTGTGAGTCAATCAAGGATGGCCTCATTCCGTGGATTAATGCTTGTAATGGAATCGCCAGGAAGCGGAGTGGGTCAACCCACCTCGAAGAAGTGTTACTGGGACCCGCGTGCAGAGCAACCCCTCTGCGCGCTACGTATGCTATTTGAGTTCTGATGCGACGTATACCAACAAATATTGCCTGGGATATAATATGAGTTTCGTACACGTAAATAGAGCACTGCCAGTATGCTCTGAATAGACGACAACGCCATGTACATAGACATCAGAGCCCTCGTGGCCAGGAGTGAGCGCTACTTACACATGGTGAAAGGTATGCAAGAGGTAGAGTGACGCCGAGTTCCCGAGCGAGTGCCTGCAGCCATACACAGCGGAGGTCAGATCAGGCAAGCAGTGAACAGCCCCACGTATAACACTGAAGGAAAGTATACAACCCAAAACAAGAGCGAGAGAAGCTGGCGGATGGCGGAAGAAGGCGAGAACGCCATCGAACCAGTCTTGTGTTCTTGTTGCACACACAATTAAGTCTTGTGTAGAAAAACAGAGAACAAAAAACAAAAAACCCAGCTCCGCAGTTCATGTTCTGTCCGTCCTTCACACACCATCCACTCACCTCGAAATAAAACGACATAACAGCAAGGCGAGAAGTCGAGATTCCAGACCTCTTCGTCCGTACCTATATACCGGTAGTCCTCTCACCCTCACTCGAGGAAGTTCACCAGTCAGGTGTGTCGGTGTTTGGCGCATTTTCTCATTTTCTCCTTTCTTAGGGTGCTCCACACCATGACTAAATTATTTTTGGGTAGGGATTAGGGGCTTTATTTTCGGAGTTCCATGTGATGTTTCCCGCGTTGCTTCGAAAGCGACATCTCGTCCTGGAAGAGTGAGGTTTGGTTCGATGAGAGGAAGGCACGTGCACTACCGTTTGAGCTGTGCATATTTGCTCGAATGCCCCTGAGAGGGGCGTGAACCAACCACGAGGGTCAAAGAGAGAGAAAGAGGGGTACCGGGGCAATCGCGACCCTTTCCTATGCGCGATTCTTTGAACGCCGGACCTCTTTCCAGGCGTGGCGAGCGGTCCTCGCGGCAAAAGAGGCTCACGCCCTCAGAAATGCCGATTGCGCCCGGCAAGAAGAAAGACCGAGGCCGTGCAAGAGTGGCAAGCCCCCCCGGTCAGCAGCGCAAATCGGATCCTAACGATCGAGCTTCCAGCAGTTCGCGCAAGCGCCCCCGCGTGCTGGCGCAGATGGGGGGGGGCAGCTCTCGCCTACAACGACCGGATCCGTCCATCTCCCCTCCGCCCACCCGAAAACGCGGGAGACCCACGAACGAGGAACGACTCAGGCGGGAAAAAGATTGCGGGCGCTCTGCCTCACAGGGACGGGGGCAGCGAAGCCTCTCTGTGGGTGCGGCGAGGTCTTCGCTGCCCCGCATCAACGCCAGCGGAATATCTGATCGAACGACAGTAGAATCACTCCCTTCTCGGCCTGATGCTGCCTCTACTGCTGCTGCTGCTGCTGCTGCTGCTGCTGCTGCTGCTGCTGCTGTATCGAGCATTCCGGCGGCTACTGCAACCTCTGCTGTCTCGTCATCATCCCCATCATGGCCTTTCCAGCATCAACCTCAGCGACTGACACGCACGCGCCCGGTTGACCAGGACAGGATGATGCAGGTGTTCATCGGGGAAGGGCCGTCTAAAGACCCACGCAGCGGCAGCGGCAACAGTAGCTCGTCGTCTTCAAACTCCTCTACCTCGGACCTGGGAGAGGCGGTGCAAACCCTCGAGGCGTTTGCGCAGCAGCCGAGCGGTGGCAGCAGCCGCGACAACACGCAGGGGGTGGCGACATCGGCCAGCATCAGAAGTGGGGGGGTTCGGCACGGGAGCAGTGGTACCGCGGGGGCATCTCGGCGCCATGGTGGTCGCTGCGGAGCTGCCGGGGCGCGCGCACGCGGCACACCCGCGTCGCCTGGAAATCGAGGCTCCGACGCCTCTGCAGCGGCAGTAGCAGGGGCTTCCCCTCCAGCTGCAGCAGCAGCGGGTGCAACAGCGGGAGGATCTGCAGCGCAGGCGAAAGGCGGTCCCAAGGGTGCAAATGACCATGTAATCGTGCCTAAGTTTCGTCTGCACACCCTCTTTAACGACAGCACCGCTCCGGGGGGGGGTGAAGCTCCCGATGGCGGTGATATGACGACCCCTGGAACTGGCTCTCGTCGCAAGCGGCCGGCTGGGAAGGCCGCTGCGGCAGGGTCCATCGCGCCCCCGCAGCCGCCTCGCGGTGGCAGGGAGACTGGGTTTTTGGCGCTCACGAAGGACTCGCTCGTGCGCTCCTCTCACACTGCTGTGTTCGGGAGCGATTACGATCTAGACGATGAGGATTGCGCTTTCCTTGAACAGCTCAATGCCACCAGCAGTGGCAGCAGCGGTGGTGGAAGTGGTGGCAACGGAGGTGAATGTGATGGGAACCGCAATACGAACCGTCCGATCCGGAACAGGAGCGCTCGCAATCAGGGCAGCGCAGGGGGCGGAGGGGGAAGCTCGGAGGCGAAAGGGTGGACCATTAGTGAGGAGTTGTTCGAGGCTATGATCGAGAAGCTGGAACGTCAGGAGTCTCGCGCCCGTGATGTGAGAGTTAGAGTGGTCATACCATGTCCAGGTACCTGGTGTATATGTTTTCAACATGCATGCGCTGTACGATGGAACAAAGTGAAGTGTCAATTTTTGTTTTACACGCAGGTCTCGTGTTCGGTGCATGCACGAGAGATGAACGGATGTACCTGGTACTATTGATACTATTAATACTATGCTGTACAAATGCACCTGCTGTACAAATGCACCAGGTGCACACCCTGGAGTAGCATGTTGTGATTGGCGGTCGTAGGTGCATTAGCATGCCTTCCGACCCGTTGTCTTTTCTTGTCCTTGGGCGTCGTGCCCGTGTTCAATGTTTTTGCCCGCTGTGGGCACAGAAGTTCACATGTTATTGTCGTTGCGTTGTTGTACTCATAGTTCGTCATATTTTTTCTTGCAGGGGGGGCCGAGTGTTATCCTCTTATCATGTCTATATATGACGTCATCTCGGACATATCATACACCTTGGTATGGAAGTTTCATACCAATCTGCCCGGAAATATAAAAACCCTTTGAGTGTTCGTATTTATACCTAAACGATAATTACATTCTCGGACAGAGTGGTATTGCCAACACTGCAGCTGCTGTAATTACATTTTCTTTCCACTACCTGGCATCAAGTGTTGTTGCACAGCACACTGATTGTATGAATATTGATACGTCTATTAATAGTATCGCCACCAAATGTGTCGTAGTTTTGTGACCACAGAGCTTGTACTCGTACCAGCATATCTTGGAGATGAATCGG
Organism: Nereocystis luetkeana; assembly: GCA_031213475.1. Classification (NCBI taxonomy): domain Eukaryota; class Phaeophyceae; order Laminariales; family Laminariaceae; genus Nereocystis; species Nereocystis luetkeana. The sequence goes on along the minus strand of JARUPZ010000034.1, from coordinate 2,560,629 downwards.
CACGCGGGCACTGGGTGTGCTGGATGTGGACGGGTACGAGTAGGAAAAAAATCGGTTCACCAGTATCTGGTACCTGGTATATGATTAACACACACGCTTCGCGGTACTGGTGCCTGTGATATCACACTACAGCAGCAGCAGTAGTACTGCTGTACGTTAACACTTTTTATACCGGTAGCATATTGCAACATTTTAACAAAGCACGAGACGTGTGCTTTTTGTTCTTACGTAGTATTAATAGTGTACCTGGTAACTCGTACCTGATATGGTATGGTTTCAAGTGATGGGAATGTCATAGTCCTACGAAAGGTCAAGGGCCCATCTTAACGGGGAACGCAATTTGGAAATAAAATTTTAATTTCAATGTATTTTAATTTGATTTCGAAAAAAAAACGTGTTTCTGTCCTATCGGGGAACGGCGTACTTATTGTCAAACTAAAAATGATTCGGAATAACCTGGAAGAACGCGTCGCGTAACGCAACGCCTAGCCGGTAAACAGCGACCCGCGTAGACGAGAGCGAAGGTTTGCGCTGCCGCGTGCGCGCCGCCGCCAGTCTCTTTTTCTTGTTGGTGGCGCAGGATAGGAAGCTATCACTCTCAGGGTGTCTTGGGTGGGCGAAGGGAGCCCCCAAGCGCCACGTGCGGAACAGCAGCGGTGATGCAGCTATCGAGGTCTCGAGCGTATCCTCCGTTTTTTCGGTTGTTTGCTCGGTTTTCGTGATTGTTGGCCGATCGAGCAGGCCGAAAAATTGGTCTTGCGGCCGCCATGATTGTTTGTGAGGCGCCACCGCCGGGGTACGATGTGCTAAGGTCTGTTGGGCGTTGGCGCGGCTATTGCTCAGGTCGCCTCTCGTTAAGGTTCGCGTTTTATCGCCTCGATCGTGGTCACCGAAGCGGCCAAGAAACGCCCCAGACTCCACCAAGGGTGTTGACCCACCATGAACATGCTACATCAAGACCGAGGGACTCCCAAATTCCAAATTGAAGTTTAAAAAAATCACACGAAAAAAGTCCCAAAATACTTTTCACTCAAATTGGAGTTTTCTAATATGCCTGCTTGGTTGTTTACTCTTCGGCCAATCAGATGCAAATTAAACTAGAAAAAAAAAACACAAAAAAACGAATTGAAAAAAATGGAAGTCCTCGATATGATGGGCCCTAAGGTCTTATCGGGCACGACAGCATATGGGAATGCGGGGCGGGCACTTGTAACAACGTGCACCTTCTGGTAGCTGGTGATGCTTTTTCTGTTACCACTATTAATACACGTACGTACTGCTGTGGGCTGTAAGTTGAATTGTGCGGTCGGACGGCCGGTCACCAGGATATATTATCCCTACGAGTATAAAGGTGGAATGTAATGTAGCGCAATGTAATGTAATGTAAATGTGTAGGCCATCGTCCTGGCGGCGAAGATCGGCAAGAAACAAGGATTTTCAAATTTGAAGTATATACGGTGGTTGGTTCCGGCAACAAATTTCCGTTTCAATTTCGAACCTGTCGGTACCTTATACCACCAGGTACGTATTGATTCTTGATATGATTAACCCTTTTAGGACTGGAGTCCCCATTTTGGGGACAATTCACTGAAATTTCAAGTAGTTTGTCCCCAAAACGGGACTGCGGTTCTAAAAGGGTTTGTATGGACGGCAATCTTGGTTGTGTACAGCCAGTTAATAATTGTTTCTCGAGTAACACGTACTCGTAGAATTTTCATGTTTTCATTGTAGCTGTAAGGTAAGATACTGTCTTCATGTGTGATGTGGAAGGACGCTCGCACCTTGATCAGGATGACTACTTTCAACCATGTGGTGTATTCTCTCCGAGTTCAAGTGAAACCATTTATTTCCATCATCCATCTGACATGTTAGTCTTTGATCCCGACCATTGTATCGCAACATGTTCTATTGATAGTGTGGCTGGCAAATACACCTCTCAGTGATGGCTTAGACATAATTTTAAACCTTGCTTCAAGCTCACAGTCCCGTCCGGTCTTCACAGAGCCCAAGCAACACCAGCACTAGAAAATGACCTCCGCATAAAACTAAGACTCAAACACGCGCATTTGTTTTTAGCGCAAAGACGCCGAGTTCGGCGCTGGTGGCAGCTGACAAGTCGCTGCCGACTTCCATCTCGCATGTTGCATGCAACGGATAGGGGTTACGGATAGGGGTTGGGTTCGGGTTGAACCGGACTGGCCAAAGTATCATACCAATCAAAACGTATGAGGAGTGGTATATATTTATGTTTGTATACATGAATACCTGGTACTGTTGTGTACGTTTTTTATTTTTAATTCTGGAATACGTCAGCTGTTAGTTCGACGGATTAAGTACTTGATCCTCAGCTTTGCAAGCTCCGTAAAACGTCTCGTCTATATCCCATTTTGTAGTGTGCCGTAGGGGTATACTGTAGTCTTACCAGCAGTGGTACAGCAAGTAGTGATCCCTCTATAGTGTCGGTATACGCCAGCCAACGATGCCGGCACAATAGCGGCAACCGGCACTATATACTCCGCACACAACCACACTGCTGGTCAATCCAGTCTGTGCCAGCGATTCCACGGGGACTTATAGCGGGGAACAGGCACTATACCATAGAGGGACTACTGCACTTCATGGGTACCCGTGCCCGGGTACCCACGGAGGGATACATTTCCAGTAGTACCTCCCCATGCACTCATGTACTACGGTAACAATGCGTACGTCGAGGCCGAGTACCCGGAAAGCTGAGTAGTCTTGGTGCTCGGTTTCGATTTTTTACTGAACAATCGACCTCGAGGGTGCAGTGGGTACACCGATTTAAGAGAGGCCTATATTGGAGAAGTCTGGATGGAGATAAGAGCGGTCTTGGTGCTCTATTTCGAATAGATGGTGTTTATAGTCGGGTACCTTTTTTTACAATACAATCCACCTCGACGGTGGTACATCGGTTTAAGCGAGCTCCAGATAAGGTAATTCGGAAGATAAGAACGATCAAATCTACTTGCCACCAAAAAAACTGATTTGTTCAGAGTTTTGTCGTTCGTATCCCCTAAAGCCGCCGAGTCGTGTCTGTGACGTATCGAAGTATTACGTGCCTGGAGGACAAGGTAAAATGTCGGCATTTCCCCCCTGTGACCCAACGATTCCTGTCGACGACTCCGTGTTTCTGTTGGTGACCATGGGCTGTCTTTTTCCTCAAGCTGATGTGAGAACAAACACACACCTACACCGTACAGATTGGTGTTTATGCTTTCGTAGTCATTACCGGGCAGATTCAACTAAACCTCCTCGGGAAGTCGGGTACCTTTACGCAACCCGACAGTATCCCCGACGATGATATTACTTACCCGGGGCTCTCTAGTAATATACCCGGCCTTGGAGTATCTATCCTCGGTATTGAGCCCGTCATCTACCCGCCAAGCTGTGGCACCATTCTCTGGTGAGTAACCATAACCCCATCCCTTAGGACGTTACCGTTCCTGCACATTCTGCGTCAACCGTATTGTTTGGTACGGTGGCAAAACAGCCTCCCGCCTGAAACACCCCCTCCTCGAAGCCCGCGTCGCGCTAAGTGCAAACACGCCCTCGTCTGAAAAACGCGTCCCTCGTTCCCCCCCCGACTCTTTCCCTTTTGAAGACCATGGTCCTAGTGGAAGCGTCCTTGCGACTGAAGCAGGAGCATGACGATGCTGCCGAGCGCGTGAACCAGTTCATCAGGGAGGGAGACGCGGTGCTCAACGTTGCACTGGGAAACGCCTCTGTCAGCGAGGAAACCGGAGCCGGAGGTGCGCTCGCGGGCAGCAGCAACGCAGACTTTGGCGACGGTGTCGGTGGCATCGGCAGCGGTTGTGGCGGTGGCGGCTTTAGTGGTGGTGGTAGCAACACGCAAGGCATCATCAGCAATGGCGGATTGAGCAGCACTAACGCGCGGAAGCGTGTGGGTGGATGCGGTAGCAGCAGCGGTGACGGCGCCGCGGCCGCCCGGCGTCGTCAGAACGGGTACGCTCAGGAGGAGGACTCGGACTCGGATGAAGGCGAACACCAGGCGAGAATTCTGCGCAGCCGTGGTCCCGCTATTCTCAGCCAGCCTTTCGCGCTGCCTCTGCTTCGCTCGTGCGTGGTGGCCTCGCTAGAGCGCGCCGGTAGCGGGAGTGGTGGGTCTGGAGGGGGTACGGAAGGGGGGGTAAGGGAGAAGTCCCGCGGAGCGGCGGCCTCGAAGGCAGCTAGGGGTGGCAAGGGGAAAGGGAAAGCGGCTGTTCGGGCTGGAGTTGCGGCGGGGGGGGGGTGGGATGAGAAACTGCTGGCGGTGTTCCAGTACTGGGCTAAGAAGCGCCGGGCGTATGGGGGGCCGATGCTCCGGTGCTTCCACCCGTTCATGATGAAGCTGTGGCGGCGGATGGAGGACCCGGTCAGGGAGGTGTGTTTGAGGAAGAGTTTTGTGTGGGGTCGCGACCCCCGCGTGTCCAAGTTTTTCGTGTGTTTTTGGTGTTGGTGTTGTTGATTTTTGCCGTTATTGTTCTTATCGTATTGTATATGTCTCATTGCCATAATTTAGCCGGTGGCCGAGAAAAAATCACAAGGACCCTATTAGGTACGTCTGATAGATAGGAAAACAGCACCAAACACAATTTAGTCAGGGTACCAGGAACAGTCACCTAGTGTGCAGACACAAAAAAGCAGAGCCTATGTATGGCCCCTAGTGTTGGGGCGCAACCGTCGTTATGCACAAGCTTACACATATCGGGCACATCATGACCTAATGTAAATTATGTAGATCCGGTATTTGCCGTTAAGATATGTCGTGCTAGGTCTGTGTCATACATATCCTACCCGCGAGCATTTCCTCAAGAAGCTCATGATACAGATGCCGCCTGGCAAACATTGTACGAGTACGTATAGATCGTGCGTATCATTTACACGAGACAGAGATATAGCTGCCCTTAAAGTTCTAGATGGTAAAATGGGGATCTGATCTTCCCGATTTGTGTCACCGTGTGTGTTGCTTGCTACCTGGTACATATCAGGCCGAGGATCAAGAGGAGGGCAGGGACCCTCACGCCTCCCCAGAGGCGTTCGACACGCTCAAGAGCTTTCGGCAGGTGTGGCACTAGTTGCACGAATGGCACGCTGTGGGTTGTCTGTGCCATTGTAGCCTAGGTACCTTTGGTGGCACGTATCCAAGTATCTCGAGAAAAGTATACCGGTATTGGTTACTCATCGTGTTGCGTTTTCGTCGTCGAAGTCATATTTCCGTGCAGCCGCGGCCGCCCGCCCCATACGTTGTTTCGTGGCCGTTTGTTACCTTTATCCATGGAGCGGAAGCCACCAGGGGGGGCAAACGTGTCGTTCTCCGTAAGAGCTCTCGGTAACCGCTACCAAGTAACTCCACTCGCTCTTACTCCTCTCTCTTCCCTCCTCCCTCATCCAAAGATGCCAGGAGACATGTCAAGCAAGGCCAAACGTGCGCTGTCAAGGGTGTAGGGCCGAGTGTCCCACACTAAAACCTAGTGGTTTGGTGTCGATCAAGCCATATCGAGGCAAAGTTGCTGTCTGTCGAGGGGTGAAAATGCTGTCTCCTGACATCCTTGCCCTCATCCCTCCTCCCTCCCCGTCTACCCGATTCCTCTCTCCTCGCTTACCGTCTTCCCTCCTCCCTCCCGCTTTCCTCCCGTCTCCTCCCTCCCCGCTTCCTCCCCCCCGCCCCTCTTCCCTACCTCCTCCCCCATCCCCATTTGCCCTCCTACCGCTCGCCCTCCCCCCCCCCTTCTCCTCCCTCCTCCCTCCGCGCGACCCCCTCGTCTAACAGGACCTCGACCGAGCCCGGCTAGTGGTGGACTGCGTGAAGCGTCGCGAGAAGCTTAAGAGGTCCGCTGTTCGCTTCGCGAACGCTTACTGGACGATCCTTGACGACACGATGGACGCCCCTCGCCCGTCCAGGCCTTACTCGCATGCCAGGCCGCCGGTACCACCTCAGCCGCGGCCGCCCACGGCTACGGCTACGGCTACCGCGGCGGCAGCGGCGGCAGGAGTTGCAGCGGCGGCTGTAGTGGCAGCGTCGGCTGCTGACCGTCCTTCTACACGCAGGGTTTCTCGGGCGGGCGTCAGAAATGGCCATGGTGACGGTGGCAGTGGGTGTCGTAGCAGTGGGAGGGCGGCGGCCGCAGCGGCTAGGGCTGCGGTAGCGGCTATCGCGACGGCGGAGGCGCTCGAAGACGAGGAGGAGTTTGACAGAGGAGTAGGGGTAGGAAGAGGTATAGGGGAAGAGCGGGAAGGGGAGAGAGACGCTGGGGGAAACGGGCGTGGGCCTGAGGAGACGGAGCAGGGGGTGCGCGGGGGGAGGGCGAATGGCAGCGGCAGGCCTAAGGGTGGGTGCGCTGAACAGGAGCATGGGTGGGACATGTTTGCCCAGCTTCCGGCCCTGCCGAAGTGGAGTGCTGATCGTGACGTGGACCAGCAGGAGAGGCAAAGGCTTGTGGAGAAATGGGAGATAGAGCGGTGGAGGGTGGATTGTGGGGCGCGGACAACCGAGGGCAACAGAGGTCTCTTTGTACACCGTGGACGGGAGGAGGAGGATGAGATCGTGGATGCGTGTACCAGGACCGGGAACCGGCGGGGGGTGGGGACAGCGGAACGGCTGCTGCCTTGGACCCATAGGATCCGTAAGGGGGTGAGAGTGCCGACTGTTCCCTACCAGTAACGTAAAAAATACACCTGATATAGACACGCTGATAGCGATGCACCTGATTTTGTTGAAACCCCTGACATATGGAGCTGCTCTGTCCCTCACTCACCCAACAAACCGACTTTTCAGAAATTTGTGCCCGCAGCCCGATGAATGTTGCCCCCGCGGGTCTATTAGACTGCATATAACGAATACTCCAAAATACGCACATATAATATTACCTGGATATTCTCCCTTGTATTCTCCTGTTGGCCCTAGATTATGTCCCAGATTATGTCCCAGGAAGTCGCTTTCTTCACCAGGATCAGGTGTGTTTTTGCTGCTGGCGATCCGGAAATACATACCAGTCTGATAAAAAACGTAACGACATTGGTGTTATTAATGGTCTAGGAGGTTGTAAGCGCCCAGCAGTGCTGGTAGGGTCATGTCGAGCCTGTGCCGTACAATTCGTTGCCTTTCATACAAAACCCGGACATCAAGTGGTGTCACCCTCAATCAATCACGCAATGATGTTTTCTGCAATCGACACCTTTGATTCGCAATTTTCCCCGCTGAAGGCCCAACAGGGTCAAGTATCCCACAACCGTTCCTTTGAACGCCGACGTTTGCGGTGTATTCATACTTGGCGGGCGTATATGTATGTAGCTGTTCTCGAAGCGGGCATTGCTGTCGTGGCGGAATACAGCGACAACAACCGTAGACAAGGAGTTGTACGGGTATACAAGGCGCTTCGCTCCGCGGGCGGCCTACGCCGCCCGCTACGCTCGCTCTGGAAGAAAAAGTACATCGAATTACGCGAAGCGGACAGAAGATCGATGATTGAACATATTTTTTTATGATTGTTGTAGTTGCAAATTGGCGACTTGATAATGCCAAGAGTCACATGCCGTACGTACGTACGTACATACCCCAGGTAGGGTACTGACTTTCATCTTTCGATATGTTGTATGATATGTACTTGGTATGTACGCACGTGCGAGAAAGGACAGCATGGCACAGCAGCACCGCAAAAACATTGAAAACGAAACCGAAAAATTCAGAAAGAGAAAAAAATCCCCGCCCCCTCTCATCTAATCATTTTCTGCCCCTGGAACACCTTGCACCAGTCAAAGAAGAAAACAAAGAAAAATGAACAGCAGAGCTTCTTTCTCAGCCTCGTGCGCCGCCCGCCCCTCTCTCGATCACCTCGCCACCGATTCGGTCCGGGTAAAGCTTACCTCCCTCTCTGTCACAGTGATCCCCGTTGCCCGCCCCGCGTGAAGCCCGGTGCTTACCGTGACCCTCGTTCGCCAGCTCGACGATGTCGATGGTCAGACGGGCGTTCGTCTCTGTCTATAGTTCAGCGTGGTCGCAAAAATAAGCACCGTTTGAACGTTAGCTTGCAATCCCGAACGACTCTTATGGACTCGTACATACTTACTCTAATTTTTCAAATGGGGGCGAAAGAGAGCCTATTCATGCTTCCCTTGTGTCTAGAGGCACACACGACGCCTAGCCACGAAAACCGCGACCGCACTCCTTGCAACTCCCCTCTACCCGCCAGCATCTGTCGACACCCGCGACGGCGCCGGGCTCGCCCGCGTCGCAGTGTTCCGACTACAGACGCACACACGAAACGCAAGAAAAAAGGAAAAAATAACTGAAAGTGCCAAAGAAATTTCAACCATTTGGTGAAAAAAAGCGAAAGAGAGCCTCCCAAACCGCTGAAAAAAACAAAACGACTTTTTCTTTTTCCGAGATTTTTTTTCTATTGTCCCGGGAAGAAAAGTGTGGCACGAGAAGCAAGCACGCAAAGAAAGCAAAGAACACGAAGAAAGCAAAGATCGTAGAAGCGACAAAAAATGGTGGGAGACTCGCTGAGCGTGAGGCAGGTCCTTATGATCAAGTGATTTTAGGAAAAGTGTAACTTCAAGTATGTGTACATGTACGCAACGCTTTGGAAACCTCGGTGCATCCCACCCCACTCCGCCTTTTTTTTTAGTTTTTATTCGGGACCCATGCATACGTAGCAACAAAAAAAACGTCGAGCATGACATTTGCAAGCGACTGGCGTGTAGCGGTACGGGGATCGGCATGTTGCTCGCGTGTCGCACAGCTTGTTTCGTTGCAGTTCGGGCAATCACCCTACCCGTACAGCTCGGGCTGCTTCTTGTTTACAGCCGATGCTGTATTCGTCGTATTTTTACGATTTTTTTGTTTGTCCCATTTGAGGCCTCAAAAAACTCAAGCGGTATTTCTGCGATAACGTACCACGGTTTCATCGCCGCAGCAGTGGACGCCCACACTATATTGTCACGTGACCTACTGAACTGTATGTAACTGCTCGGTGTGTGTGATCTTTGCCGTTGTTTTTTTGTACGTGCATCGCGCTGTGCTCCAGGCGGAGAGAATATCAACCCAGCAGGAGCAGCAACAGCAGCAGCAAGAGCAGCAAGAGCAGCAGCAACCGGCATCCGGGAGAGGAGGCAGGCCCGCCCGAGTCTCAAGACCGACCCCACCGCCGCCGCCGTTAGCACCCCCGTCGCCACCGCCGCCATCCACAACAACAAAGAAGGCTGAAATAGTTGCCGAAGAAACTGATGCGAGAACCAAGCGGAGGAACAGGTTTCATGCTGCGTCTTGTGCCGCCGCCGCCCCCGCGCCGCCGCCGCCGCCGCTGGCGCCGTTGCCGTCACTCCCCCGCAGGCGGCGCACGAATGGGCGTGAAGGGTTCCGGCAGCGATCGAGCCCCCGAATTCTGCAAAGCGCGTCATCGTGTAGCACATCATCATCGTCTATCGTTCTGCAAGAGTCATCGTCCTCGTGGGTGGAGGAGGAGGAGGATGGGGAGAACAAGGTGAGGGGATACCCCCCCATAGCAACAGGACTCACGACTAGGCGGCGCATCGGCGGCGGCGGCGGTGGCGGTGCCCCGGAGCGTCGCAGCGTCCGTACGAGCCGGCTAGGCGCATCCTCAGCAACAGAGGGGGCACCGGCAGCGGCTAATGTGCTGGCGGAGATCGAACCGAAGCCAGAGCCGGAGCGGGAGCAGGTGCAGGAGCGGGAGCCCGACAGCAATCGTAGCTCTAAGAGACGGAGGATGACGCGCGCCATGCAGCCTCATTTGTCACCACCCCCGCCGCCCCCGGAGAGGGTTCCACCCAGCGTTGATGGAATGAAGCGCCGTCGTTCGGAACCGAGCAGATTAGGTCCTACGAATAAGCCTGGGGTGAAATTCGTCAAAACGGTGGAGCCCTCCTCCTCGCCGACGAGCAGTATCGCGAAGCGGTGCAAGAATAGGGCCAGCCGATCGGACGCTTCTCCGGCGCTCAAATAGGCTCACGCCAGCGGTGGCGCTAGCGGGTGCCGCTTCGGAGTTCTTTCTCCCTGTCCTCTTTACCGCGGCAGATCCCATGGACGCAGGTTGGATAGGTTCACCGGCCATTGCCCACCCAACTCTTCTGGGATGGGCTCGGAGTTTTTCGGTAGGCCCGATTGATGTTGATCTACGCTGCTGCTTTGGCTGCTGCTGCTGCAGGATGAGACTTCGACACGTTGGCGTCTGTTGCTGCTACTGCTGCTTCTGCCGCAGGACGGAACTTCGAGCCGTTGGCGTCTCCACTGGTTGTTATCTGTGTCCGTCAGGAAACGGACATCTGAGCTGAGTGGTTTTCCACGTGTTTGGGTACCCAGATGTCCAAAGGTCAATTTGCCTGGCCTTCGGGGGCAATAACACCTAGCCAGTCAAGGGGTGGACGTACGTACAGTATACCACGGACGGTGCGCCGTAGGTGTGATAGTAGATGATTCCCCTCTTAATCCGCGAATTTTATCGACGTGCTGCCCCGCGCATTTGGCGATGAGACGGCGGAAAGGGGGGGCGGCGGTGACGGTAGCTGGCAAGGAAGACCTGCGATCGGAGCTGTTGCGCTTCCCGCTCGCTTGTGGCGGTGAAGTAAATGGCAGAAGGGGCGGCAGCGACGGTGGCTGGCTAGAAGGAGCACTGCGGTGGGAGTTGCTTGTTGCACATAAAGAAGGGAGGAAATCGGGGAGGATCCATGATTTAGGGGCTGCGCTTACGAGAGCCCAGAAAAAAAACGGGTGTTTTCGTGTGGGTTTGGCGATGACCTGGTGGAAGAGGGGGCGGCGACAGTGGATGGCATGAATGACTGCGGTCGGAGTTTTTGCACCTGAAGCGAGGAGGAAACCCGGGAACACCGGTAGAATAGGGGCTGGGGGGGCTGCGCTATCGGGAGCGAGATGCTTGTAGACAATTGCTTTCGTCACAAGCTGTCTGAGCGCCGAGTTTCTCTCCGACTCGTACGCTGGACCAGCGGAACTAGGGGTGGGTCTGGACCCTTGGGTGTGTTTTGGGTCTGTGCTCGGTTCAACGCGGCGGCTTATTGTAGCTTGGGCCTATGGAAGAGATCGTCTGACCTGTTTGTGGGAGACTAGCCTAAAATGTTTTCCCTTCATTATGTTTCCCCTCGAAGGAGCTGGAAGGGGGCGGTCTGCCGTACTCTAGGCCCGCTAAAGCTTGCTTCGTCTATTGGGATGTGCCAAACGGAGGAGGGAGTCTTGGCTGACCGGCTTGCAGGCCGGGGTGGCTTGTGGAGACTCGTCATCCATTCTTCGCTGATCTCGGGTGGGCGCTGTGTCTGGTAGTGTTGTGGTCTCACGTTTTCGGGCGAATCTGTTTTACGCTTGGCAGGAATGAAGAGTCGAAGACCTAAGGACTGTCGTGCCGTAGTGGAGTGAGATAGTCGCTGCACGGTGATTGATCTGCGTCTGTCGAGTAAGGGGGAGGCAAGATAACCTTGGGAGTCGTGTCGTGTCGATCGGGGAATTCATCTGGTGGGGCGTGTCCCTCTGTCGTGTTTCCATGGTTTTCCAGGGTACGCAGGCGTTGAGGCATAAACGTCGTGATGGATAGGTGTTGGGAGTCTGCAATGTGTTTGCACGGTTCGGCCTTTTACGGGAGAGGACGTTGGAAATGTAGTTTCGGGTAGTGCCTCGGGAGTTTTTTTAGAGATGGCCACGGCTTCAGAAAAGGTGCCGGTTGAGCAAGCGCCTGCTGGCTGCTTTGTGTTGAGTTGCATCCTTGCGCAGTGTGTCACGCATGGCCAGAGCTTGTCGGGACAGGAGCAACCGCATCCCTCCCCCCCCCCGCCTTGAAGAATTGGTGGTGGGTTGCGATGGTAGTAGGGTAGACGAGGGGGTGGTTAGTTCTCCGGAGAATGAGGAGGTTGGCGGAAGTTATGGCGCAACATGAACCGAACCAAACCGAACCGAGAGACTATCGCCCCTGGTGGCTGAAGTTGCCCTGCCCCAGCAAGGGTTTAGTAGCCCAACCAATATCCCACCTAAGCAGATGTGGGTGCATAATGGGAAGGGCCTGGTTTGGCGGTTGCTGTCTATGAACAGAGGGCAAAGCGTGCACCGAATAAGTAAGAGATGTGAAGTAAACCTTTTTTTTTTACGGGTTCACTGATGGGGGAGTAGGTAGAGGGTGTTATGGGGTGGCGTGTCTCGTGTCAATGACTTGAAGTCCGTACAAAGCTACGTGGTGGTACGATTATGATTTGTATTGTCGCGCGGGACTTTTACTATTAATAGCGGGAAGGGAAGGAAGGAACTTGAAGGAGTGAGCGTTTTCACTGTACCGTGCCAAGCTGTTGTTGTAGGAGCTGCGCTTTCCGTACTCTTCGCTTGTTTCACGGTAAAAAAATGTGGGAATATTCTTTCTGTAGGCTTAGCTGTACAAAAGGCAGTATGAAACTGTGCCAGAGGGGCTAGGCTATCGAAAGCGAGCCCTACCCCACGATGGAATGAAAAATGTATGATGAGATGGTAGTACGTGGTAGTGTAGTTTTCGTGGCGAGCTCGATCGTGGTACTCGTAGAAGAAAGAGCAAAATATGCGCACGGAGATGCGACGGACTACTATAGGAAATTTAGATGATGGCTGGGTTCTAAACATCAGAAGACGGTGGAAATGGACGGGAAATGTCGACAGCTACATACAATAATAACAATTCGATTTGCATTTGTTTTCGAAAGTCGTGGTGGGCGCCCAACTCGTGTTTTTGCTTGCAGTCGGCGGGTGGTTTGAGCCATATGCACGCTATTACGCTACGGCTGGGAGGGGAGTGTTCTTGTTTATGCCAACACATATGCCTGCTATTCAACGGAGGGACTACTCTACGGTACCTGGTAGTATGTAATACCCTGTTACCCAATATCTTTGTAAATTCAGTCTTGTTTTTCCAATATGGATCGTTACAGACATGCGTCAGCCCATGACATTGCTTGTTCATCTATTCTGGTTGGCTAAGCGTACAATTATCCCCTAAGCCAGTCTTCGGCTTTGAATGAAGGTAATATTCCGAATGAAGACCTTCGCCCCTTTCTCTACGTTTACCCGTGGGTTGTTTAAAGTATAAAAAAGCCCCTCACGTGAGGGGGCTCAAAAATACTACGGATAGGTGGTGGTATGGGTGCACTCCTACTTCGAAGTACCACTCGTATGTACGTAACTTATTTTTTTCACCTACTACAGCAGTTTCATTTTCGTTTGTTTTTACCTCGTACACATGTCTGCTTTGACTCCACCCACACCGGTTACAACCGCTGCGAGCTCGTTTTACAATCTGTGAGCTCGGATCTTTAGGTTGGTAGGCTGTACAGGAGTTTCGCTTCCTGTTGGGATCAAGGTACGGGCGAAGACCTAACCCCTACAACCCTGACCCCAAACCGCACAAGACGGGCCGAAACTGCAAAACTGGCCATAAACGCGGCTGCGCTGCGTTTGCATCGTACCAGGAAATCTCTCAATTGCCAACAACGATTCGGAAGTGCAGACCGCGCCGCGCAATTTTTAAGTAAAAAACACGCCTGAAGATAGATCCGAGCTCTCAGATTGCAAAACCTACTGGCCGCCGCCGTCGCCGTTGCCGCGACCAGGGAATGAAGTGTGAAAAAATAAGTATTTTTTTTCGCGGGACGCTGAATTATAGGCCTTCATCGCGCCCGCCATTAGGACCTGTGCATTCTCGAATGCTGTCAGGTGAATTGTTAGCGTCTACACTTTCTCCTCTCGTGGGCCCGTACTAATGCTATAGCCCACCGCAAGAAAACGAGTCAAAACTCGTCCCAGAGAGTGGTGAGTGTACCAGGTATCATCTTGCGTCTAATTATACGGTAGGCATGACGAGATGCCAGTGATAATTCAGTACGATCATACGTGCGCACGACAAGGCCAGGGAGGGGTGGAGTTGTCTCTACTTCCGTCGACCGGAACGTTGCCAAACTTTGCTGGGGGGGTGCATCTATATCAAGCCGTTGCGGGGTGTCTGGGATCACTACCGTACTGTAGTATTAATAGATTAATAGTACCTGTAGTTGTTCCCGTGGGCCAATGAACACGAAACGACGGTTTATTCAAGACAATCTTCCGCCGGATAAAAAAAAAAAAATCTGTTCGGATCTTTGGATCTTTCGACATCGTCGGGTACACCGTTTGACCTGTTTTTTTTTTCAACGGTTTCCCTCCCTCTCTTTGTTACCAGATACCAGGTACAGTACGAGTATATATACCTGGTATGCCCTTCTCTCTATTCTGGTCAAGATTTCTGTTGAGTTCGCAAGGTGACCTGCCGCACGGTACCTCTCTGCCCTCCCCGATTATTTCGAGGTAGGTCGAGGCGCTCATCGTTGTCGTTGGGTTGGGTATTATTTATTTCCTCCACTTTCCGGTTCGTCGAGACGAGACGAACCGACAACGAACAGAGCCGTCTTCCGCGCACCATATCATATCATACTAACCGTACTAATCTGCTACAGCTAGGATGTCGATCGATTCTTTGGAAGATTTCGACTAGGATTTAGTGTGGAATAGAATACCTCGGGCGAGAGCGATGTCGAACACTCGTATTAATAAATACCGGTATTACCATGGTATATCGCCAACTAGATGCTGTGTACACTGCACGATGAGCCATGTGTGCGTTGCTCCGTTACTCTTATTATTTAGTTCCAAATTCCAAATGATGTGCCCTCCTTCTTTGGGGGCGAAGGGGCCGGCCCTGCTTCGTACGAGCAGCATGCAATCAAGTACCTGGTACAGTTGTTGTTGTTGTTCTCACATTAACTCACAATACAATGCAGTCCGTGGTCGCAGGACAGGCTCCAATAACTCTGGAGTGGAAGAAATACCTCAAGTAAAACAGAGGCAAAAACAAAAAAACAAGCATACGCACTCCACCACTGCGGACACCAGGGAAGCAAAAAGGAGACTATTAATAGCAGACAAAAACCTAGAGAAAAGAAGATACGCGATAGCAGTGAAGAATCTCCTATTTTGGCTATACTCGTAAGGCTCGCCGTTTATTGTGATGATGTCAACGTTAAGCACAGGCTCTTAAACCCCTATTATATAGGAAGATAGAGTGATGGCGTCCTTGCTAAGCACGAACGTTGAGTAAGCTTTAAATTCTTTTTTTTACACGTAAAAAAAAAAGTTTCAGCCTGAAATTCTCAACTACCAATTTCTTAACAATGACGCGTACTGCACGCGTGTATGATACTGCTGTGCGTACCTCTCTGCCATCGACATGGCCGTTTGACACATACATATCAGTATGATATCCCGGACATAAAACGATGCACTGAGAAGTTTGCACCCTCAAAGTTGAGACATGTAACCAACGGTGCACCGTTTTACGGCATTATCAAACTACAGTATGCACGAGTCAGACGTTTTTCTTCCCAGTTCATTACACCAGTGGAGGAAAAAGTCAGACAGACAGTAAACGATCAGACTTCTTGAGACCGAAGACCTCATCCAGCAATCTGGGGAATTTATTTTCCATTTCATCTAATAAGATATTCGCCCTACGAGTCGTACTTCTCCAGCTCCGTCCCGCCCGTAAGTCAGATCCGGGTTCACGTAGAGGGCGCTCCGTATTAAAAAATAAATCGTTTCTTCTATTTCAACCATCGCCTACGACGCGTGTACGAGTATAGTCTACCAAGGTATATAGGAAGTATACGGTAGGAGGTTTTACCCTCAGCGGCCTTCTGGATGGTGACAGGTGCCGTCCCTTCTCCACCCAGGTAAGTGACTTCGTTCTTATCACGCACAGCAGTAGTACCTGGTAACCTTTACCGTGATCTTGAGCCACAAAACGTAACAGGTCCCAGATAAAGTACCTACAATATTTGCCCTTTTTGTGGTGGTCCGCACATTTTCTTCAGACTGTCCAAAACGCGCGGCCGAGCCTTAAGCCTGGACTAGGGTTGGTGTTAGGGTTCAGTTGGGTCGACACTTTCTTGTGATATTTGTAAAAAAAAACATCCAAAAGCACGTGAAACCAGTAAAAACTCATGCCAGGGTAGTGTAGTTGGTACTTTTATCTGCTGTAATTTGTGTGCTCAATCAAGACCGGCAAAAGGCGCCTCCATAGGGTCCAGCAGCATGGGCCGATAAGTAGCTGGAGGATGAACAGTCTGGATGACATCCGTGCAGGGCGAGGCTTTTCTAACGTTTCTTCGACGTTGCCGCTACACGAAGTGATTTAATCGCTTGACATAATTTTTATCTGCCGCGGTAAACTTATTCTCGTGCGGCAATGCCCACTTGCGTGTGGCTCTTTCGCACGGGGTTGCTTGCAGCCCACTATCTGTCTTGTCACTTGTTTTGTTCAACACAAAACCAGAATAAAAATGTAACAAAAAGAACGACTGTTGTCACACGCTGATCTTACTTGGCTCGTCGTCACTGACAAGAGGAACCTGTTCGCAGAGCTTCCTAGTAGTGTTGAAGACAAAAAACAAAAACTGTTGAAACGCAAGGAAATGTATGTTGACTTCAAATAAACGCTGACGGCACGCGTACGCACGCAGCTTTGACAAAGCCCGGCAGCCAACAATACTCTCTGACGCGGCCCGTGGGGAACCAACCGCCGGTACAAAAACCTTGGCTAACCCATACCAAGTACACCACTGCAAAAACTATCCAACACCAATTCCGAGTACGTTGTCCCCAAAAACGGCAGTGCAGTCCTAAACGGGTAACATCTAGGATTCGTCCCGCCCAGTACCACGTCAAAACTAGTACGCCGCCGCTTTCTCTTGCTGTCCCCCGTATGAGTACAAAACTGGATCAGCGGAGAGCTGAGAACGTCTCGACAGCACTAAACCTCGACTTGTCTGTCGTCCCCTTCACAGCCCAGCCTCTTGGGCTCACAGAGCCCTCCGGACGCTGCTCTCCCTCCGCTGGGGATGACCCCTACCTATTCTACGCTACAACGAGCGCGCATCGTTGTCTCCCCCTACCCGCGGTGTCGCTCTGCCGCGGCAGTACACAGCAAACATCGGGGCAAAACTCCCATGCGCGGCAGCCACCGACGAAAAGCGTGATTGCCATGTGTGGCAGTCGCTAAGCGAAAAAAATGACTGCCACCTCCCTCGCAGGCAGCCACTAAGCAGAGTTTGAGTACCATGTGCTGCATGCGGCCGCTGAAGGGAAGCTTGCTCGCCATGCGCGGCAGTCGCCAAAGCAAAGGGCTTGAGTGATATCGAGCCTGGCCCTTCTCCGCGCAGTAGAACCCTACCGTATGGCGTCGATTTAAGCCGTCTAGGGCTGTCCCCCCTGGAAGAATTCCGCGAAGAATGCCGGCCCAGCTCGTTTCTGTGCGGGGGAAAAGGCGGACGTTCCGTGGCCGTCGCCGACACGTTATTGTAAGCAAAACGGCACCGCGACTGTGGGTCGGAAAAGCAACGGTCGGGGTGAAAAATAAAGACTTGCATGCACGCGCGGCGTGTCAGGTCGGCGTTACATCGACCCACGATACAGATGTTCTATGTTGCCCACCCGCCAGAGGACTAAAAAATACAGAACAAAAAAAAAAAAAAAAAACGAAAAAAGCAAAACAAGCAACAACAACAAAAAAAACTAACCATTTTTGAGGATCAAACGGGACGGGGGGCGCCGACCGGCCAACACAAAAGGACCGAGACGGGGCCGGGGGGGAAGGGGTCGGGGTGAAAACAGCGACTGCATTCACGCGCGACGTATCAGGTTGGCGTTTTTTTCGTGTGGGACTTCAGAGGGGGAACCGACGAGGAAAATAACGATGATATTATCGTCCAACCGAAGCAGACCGAGCAAGCTACACGGGGTCAGGGGGTGACAGATGCATTGTCCGAACTACGATGCAGGAAAGTTGCACGGCATGCGGGCGCAAGTATACTTGGTACTCTCACTGCTGCTTGCTCCACTAAAA
Source organism: Nereocystis luetkeana (assembly GCA_031213475.1). Lineage (NCBI taxonomy): Eukaryota > Phaeophyceae > Laminariales > Laminariaceae > Nereocystis > Nereocystis luetkeana. The sequence goes on along the minus strand of JARUPZ010000034.1, from coordinate 2,542,699 downwards.
TTACGGTTGACAAGATCGTACTTTCCATCTAAGCGGTCAATGTATATCCAGCACCCAACAGGGCTATAACCCGCCATGGGAAAGCTATGCATCCCCCGCGCCTTCCCCCTCGTCGTGTCGTGCCGACGGCACCCGAACATACGCCACAAGAGAAGGCACGAACGCAGACCCCGCCAAAGAGGAACTTATCGTTTTCTAAAACTAAACCTAATTAAAACAGTTCGCCTTGTATCACCATCTCATGCATCGTAACTCGTCTCGTCCATAAAATAAAAACTCATACTATAGACGTAAACAATTTAAGTGATCCCTTGAAAATATGTTTCCTACTGCTCCAGGCATCTCCCTCACAACGTTGGTCTACACCTCGCTACGCTTGTTGTCAAAAAGTACAGCAAGGTATTTTTCTTGGTCAGCGTCGACTTGTTTAGTCGCTCTACAGTTGTCGTACCCACACCACTACGTCCTCTCTAGTGTTAACGCGTTGACCACCAAAGAGGAACCTGCAGCAGATCTACGAGGAAATTCGGTCAAATGTCTATTGTAACTGACCGATCGACCAACTGGCATACACACCAAATATCAACTCAACTAACCCGCCGAAACGAACCGAAAAAACGCGAAAACAAAAAATGAATCACCTTGAGCTCCATCCCCGCGTCGTGGCCCATCGCCACGGCGTCTTCCGGCTTGCCCTCGCGGGTGGTGTCGTAGAACTGGACGCCATCTGGGCTCGCGATAAGCCCCCTGAACACAAGCTTGTCTCCGTCCAAGCGCGCCTGAAACAGCGGGGCAAAGCAGCTTGTCAGCGCGGATAGGCCTTTTGCTAATGACATGGGGTACTATCAATAGCTCTCGTTAATACGGGTGGGCAAATGTTGTGATTAAAACCCACGATGGAACAAAACGTCATACATCCCCCCTGTGTTCACATACACCATAATTGGTTCAGATAACTATCCAAAGTATTACTATGGTTCCCCGCAATAGGAACACGCGCTGGTGGAAAGAAATTTATAATATTTTTCCCGGAGACAGCGCAATTTCGGAGTCTTTCGGTCAGACGACCCGGGTCTCCCTCCGCCGTCACATTTATCGTAGGATCTCCGGCTCCACCCGGGTCAAAAGCAAGGCATGCCCTAGATATTATAGGCGGTCGTGTAAATTATCAGCCTCGCAACGTTCGCAATACAAAAAACAATCATGAGGGTCGTGCAAGCATTCCAAGCCGTCTAAAACAGGCCCGCAGTGAAACCGTTTTTATTGTTTTTGTTGGGCTTTTTAGGTAACGACAAAAGACGCGCGGCTTTCATAAATCGGAGAAGCTTGTTGCGTCTGCGTACGTATGGTGACGCGGGTGGCAGGACGAGTGCGACCCTTCACGTTAGTCCTTGGGGATGGCCCTTTTCATCCCCGGTTGGTCGGGGTTTTATATGAGTGAAATTATTTCCTGACCCGGGGATGGGCCCCCTTACCCTCCCCGGTGCGGAGGGACGAGGGCGGGCAAGGGGGTCTCCACGTTGTAATAGTCCTTAGATCGTCGTTTTGTCAAAACAAAAAAAAACACCACCGGGACACACGATTTTTTTTCCGCTTAACGCCTCGGCAAAAATAACCTCCCCCCCCGCCACCCCCGTCTCGAAAGGAATGCGTGGTCAATGGTCAAATGACAAAGGCAAGCAACAAATGAGTACGCCCCCCCCCCCCCCCCCCCCGCCACCCCCTCACCCCCACCGCACGAGCGCCATGCAACGCACGCCGCTGACGGAATCCCGGGGCACAGCTGTCCGACCCGGCAGAGCGGAATGGACTAGCGAAATTGTCCCACGACTGCCTCTATAGTTTCGAATACACGCGGCGAAAAATGAAGACAAGGGGAGCCCACTGCTACCATCGTCAGGGCATACTGTGGCACTCGGCACACTACAGTAGTTCCATCTCACGGGCGGGAGCGGGGGTAAGGTCATGATTGACAAGGTCACGGCCAGGTTTATGGCCCAAAAGAGACCTACTGGGCTTGGTCATGCCTCTCGCTCGGCAACCGCCTCGACGGCCCCTCTTCGCCAAGGTAGCAGGCTAATCATCGCCGGCAACGATAGCCCCTGTGACGCCCGGTGCACAGGTTTCATTCGACAACCGCACAAGCGCCATGGCAAAACGAGAAATACGCGAGCAAGCCGTTCAGTCACCTGGCCCGCGATGGGGGTTTTGCAGTTGCCGTCCAACGCCGCGAGGAAAGCACGCTCGCAGTCCACGGCCGTCTGCAGATAGAAACGGAAGGCGCGAGCGCAGCGGGGCGGAGCGATGCTATTGACATGCTTACATATATACCCGGTATGCATTTTGCTTCAGCATCAAAAACTCAAGTTGTTCTTCATGCTACGTTCTGACACTTCGTACGTTTAGTTGAGGATTTTGTGCCTTTCCCCCACTTCCGCCTATTATGCGCCAAAAAAAGTCCGCATGTGTTACTTCTATGCCGAAATAAATCAAACGAGTGTTGTGGATAGAATACGCCTGAGCGATACGGAGCGAGGCGGAGAGGTGGACACGACCTCAGCTCCAAAGGCTGTCCTACGACTGCCCAACGAGACACGGGGCGCACGCCATGCCGTATAACACTATCCCCAGAGTGATAAGATAAGACGCCCCCAGGGACGATTCTGACGGCGACTATAGACGAATTCCTCCGAAACTAGGGGGGGGGGGGGCAACACAAAAAAAAAACGGCGGCTTTGGGAGCACCTCGTCGAGATGTTCCCATAGGCACGCCCCTCGGCGTTAGAACCCTCCCCGGCGTCCAGAGAAAATCGGCTTGGAAATACGTCCGAGAGGGAGTGTGTTTACCCTCATCCCCCGTGTGATAGGGTGATGCGGTAGGCGCTTGACCGCGAGGCACAGCTACGACACAAGCGCGAGAAGGCCGCCTATACCCCGCTGAATTTTCCGGGCGAGGTTAGGATTGGTTTCTCCTCCTTACCTTGGTCTCCTGGTGGCACAAGCCGGCGAGGTACTTCTCGAACGTCGGGTCGTTCTCGCGGCACTGGATGCCGATCGCCCCCTGTGCCACGGCGGGCAGCATTTCCTGCGTGATTTAGGCATGTCCCGGCGCGGCAGGAGGAAGACCGGAGGGGCGTAGGCAGGGGGGAGGGGGGGGGGGGGGGTAGAGGAAGGCAGGGTTAGAACAGTAGATGGGTCAAGGCCGTCGTTACTTCGCTTTTGCGAGAAGGGAGGCCATGGTCACTCACCGGTTAATAAGCACAATACTTCGTAAAAAAACACAAAAAGTTCTGCACAGAAACGGCGATTGCTTTTCAATTTGGAGAGGCACCGGGTTGGGGGGGGTCACTTACTTCCGGAATTGCTTGCCTCAGCATAGATGCATACCCCTCAGCCACGCGTCTTCCAAAACTTGAGGGATGTCGCTCCACAGTTACCAGGAGGGGGGGGAAGAGGAGAAGCAGAAAAAGAGTAGCGACCCGCCTTCTTGTCCACGGAACGAAACAAACGATGCCATCCTATCGCGGCAATGCGGTATAGATGGGGCCGGCCTAATTGGTGGCCCCCGAAGCGTTCACGTGGATGACAAGCACCTCCACCGCTTGTCGAGATACATTTTTTTTTTCGAGAGCCCAAAGCGGCAAGCAAAACAGCAACGCTTCAGTTTCACAGCCGAGCCCACGAACTCACATCTTGGTCGAGCACACACGTCGCCACGTGCGCCATCTCGAGTCGCTTGAGCCCCGCGTACGCCAGCAGGGTGGCTTCGCGAGGGGAGGGCGCGGGCGGGCGGCCGAGCGGGTGCGATTGTGACGTATCACAGGCAACATAACGGGAGGGAGGGGGGGGGGGGACGAACGTCAGGAATTTGGCCGAAGCGGCGGCGAGCATGGAAACCCAGAAGGCGTTAACCCGTCAACCTCGAGAAAAAACGAATCATGTAATTTGACTGCATCTGATAAAGTGGGGTGCCGTATTTTTGTGTTCTCCTTCGTGTACCCCTGGTCCTCACCGTCAACGATCTCCTCGTCCAGCTTGCGGAGCCGGGTCTGCACGTTACCGCGGAAGTTGACGACCTGGAACGACGGGTTCTTCTTGAGGAGCTGCGCCTGGCGTCGCAAGGAGGCCGACCCGATCACCGACCCATCTGCACAAGGAAGGCACACCCACCCACCCACCCACCGTCATGTGGACGAACGTATGGCGTCGACCGGACAGCCGGCAAGACAAGCCAAGATAGCGGAAGGAGGGACAGGAGTCGGCGAAAAGGGAGGAAGGGGGGCAGGAGTGGAGCAGTATTAATCTGAAGACTACAGTGCCGACCTTAAACACTATCAACAGACCAGGCGCGTGCTACGATAGAGGTATTAATAGCATTTTCTTGCCTTATGAGGCAATATTTCCGGCTGAGGGGGGGCCCTCAAGGGTACTGAAAAACTACCCAATACCCTCGGAACTCAAATAGCGCTTTACGATATTGTTCACCGTAGACTTACGGCCTTGGAATACAAATTTATTACATTTTTTTTTTTGGGTGAGGTACGCTCGCATACTCCTACAAGTCCTCAAGAGAGGAGCCTGGGAGCCTGGGAACGATTACGTGCCACCCCTACTATTATAGCATGGATCGATATAATTATCATCTTTCTCTCTCTCTCTCTCTCTCTCCCCCCCCCCCCCTCCCTCTCCAGCCCATCGCCTCACCGGGAAGAGACGCAATCTTGTCCGCTTTGTTGGAGATAAAGGCGTCGGAGGTGTCCTCGCGGGGGAGGTTACACGGGAGGATGGTGCCCGGCACGATCCAGGTAGGCACGTCCTTCATGCTGTGCACGCAAATGTCCACGTCCTTGTTCTGAGTATACACACGGACCGTGCAGGCGGGGGTGGGGGGGGGAGGAGGGGGGGGGGGGGGGTCACCACGAGAGTATCGTACTCGTGTGCGTGCGCGCTCGAACAATAATTTACAAAAAGTCTGTTTCTGAGACATCATCGCCTACGAACCGACCGGCGGCCTGTTTCGCTCGAAAAAAAAGCGATCAACAGAGCCGAACGGGCTGGTCAAAAAGGCAGTACAGCCCCTGCCTTGCTCGTGGGGACAATCATTACGGATCAGCCACCCTCGAAAGTGAAATAGCGGGGGCGGGGGCGGGGCATCCCAAGAAGTGCAACAAAATGTTTGCTGGAAAGCTCTACGCTATCTGCGCCACCGGAGGGTGAAAGCCTCCGACTCAAACTACTACTGGACATGAGTACGAGTGCAAGATCCAACGGAGATCATAGCAACAGGGCACAACGAGAAGGCGTACCCCGCTGATATGTCGGCACGCCGGGTGCTCCTCCCGGAACGCGAGGGAACAAAACACCCAAGAGGGAGGGTGTGGGCAGCAAAAGAGCCGTGCTACGACCGGGGTTTTGCAATTTTGAGCCCGAATAAATCAGGGTTTCCCACGGGTCGGGATCAAACCTCGCGGGTCAGGTCGGACCGGGTCGGACCGGGTCGGGTAAGGGTGAACCGACCCGATTCGACCCGTGAGGTTGACAAACAAACCTCCGGACCGACCGTGACCCGGTCCGACCCGTGAGAGTTTTAAAACCTCCCAACCGACCCGACCCGACCCATGAAAAAAATATATATATGACCGGACCAGCGGGTCCGGCCATGACCCGTGAAGAGCCAAATAAATCATCACTGACGGAGCTACCTATCTGAGGAGCTACCCGGTACCATTGGGTCTAACGCGAAATTTTGCGTATTGTTCGTTAGATAGATATCTAGCCTATGGGATTGGTTGTGTATCGGGCGATTTTTCGCGTATACGGCTGGCAGTTGAGCGAGGTATACCACTCATCAATTGTGGGGTCTGAGAAAATCAGCGACTATACTATAGTCAGTTGCTATAGGCGCTACCCCCTTGTCATAGCTCGCGTGACAAAAAAACGACAGCAATCAACAACAAAAACTCATTTTCTGTTTTGTGTGCGTCTTCTGTCCACTAAACCGTTCTTTCTACCCGTCGACATCCAGCACAACCAATGTCCGTGCCGATTCTTCAATCCTAGAGAGATACAGGCTCTGTGGTCACCAAGCTACGCCACAGCGAGATATACAGCAGTACGTGTGTGTTACGGGGGACTATAGTAAATAGGAACAAATATTGTTAGTAAAAATAGCGAAATATATAGGTTTTTGTGTCTACCTTAGGTTCTATTTAAGATGGTCCCCCATAATGGTAGAAACGCTACATATACCAGGTAGAGATAAGCAGGGAAACACAAACCGAGCGACGAAAATGAAAGTAAAAAACGCGCTCCGCACCAGCAGCTGCACGTCAAGCTCCTTCGTGAAGAGCCCCTTTCCCCCGATCTCCGTCAGCGGTTTGTCCAGGATCATGTCCCCCGAGGTCTTGATCACCTGGTGAGGCGTTTCGGCGTCGCGGGGAGCAGATACAAATCGGTGTACGAACGAACGAGGCAGAAGCATTGCGACGGACCGATTCTTGGCGCTTTCCCACGATAAAACCGAAAAGCGTCGCGTCGATAATGTCGACACGATCCGTAACCCCTCAGATGTTCACTGTTCCACATATCGAACAGATCACAGATCTCCAAAGTTCATGATCTAGACACTTTAGGGCAGATATAATATACATATATATATATATATATATATTTCTGATCTGTATCGGTACAATTTAACTTGTGTTGCCGGGTGAAAGCCATAAAATCTGCATGGTCTAGCACAGGTTTCCTAGCTTGAATACATACTGTACATAGACAGATTCTACACAATGTCTCTAACTGCGGGTTGGGGATACAGATGATCTACAGTAGATGGTCCTCTGTCCGATGTGTGCCCGCAGCAACACCTGAGAGTGGACCCCGGCATTTCGTGACGGGGTGTACTTCCACTTCCTTGTTTCCCCCACGCCACCGTGGCACGGGTCATATGCGGCTGTTCGCCCCCAACAACAACGACAGCAGTATCTACTTGTATCCCTGTTGTGTCAAGAGGGTTGTGGTACATTTTATTTCCAAAGGCCGAGGCTTAATCCTTGTACTACTGCAAAGTACATTTCCCTTCAATTATATGTAGGCTGTCCGCGGAAACGCGAATGCAGTTATAGAAGGGTTGAAGTTCAAGTCGGGGGGGGGGGGGGGGTGGTCTGGTGGCGGTTTTAACAGGCCGCATGCTAAAACCTGCTGACGTGGTGCAATGCTGCTGCTTGCTATATACCAGGTATGTCAGTTGTTACACTTGCAGCCATTAATCGAGGCAATTGCTTCTCGTTTCTTGCACCCCGTACCCCCCTCTTCCCGTCATTTTCCTCTCCCCCATCCCACCCCCGTTTGCGATGTTCAAGAACAAAAAACAACACCAGCGACAATAACGACGATAACAATTGCAACAACAACAGCATCAGCACCAACAACACCAACATCACCAACAAGACCACAACAAAAACCAACACCATGATCATCAAACACCGCCACCACAACCACCACCAACAAAAACACCAACAACAACAACTCCACCGCAAGCACCAACACCACCAACACCACCTCCACCGCCATCACCTAAACCAACACCATCATCAAACACGGCCAACATCACCAACAACAACAACAACAACAACAACAACAACGACAACACAAACACGTACGAAAACGAGGCGAGCAAAAAAGGCAGACCGAGCTTGAGGGTTTCTCCCCACCAGCAGGACGCGCAGAAAATTACCTGAATGGCAATCGCCCCTTCCTCCTTCAATTCAGCAAACTGCTCCCCAAGTCGCGTTCGCGTCTCGTACGCCTGGGCTAACGCCAGCGGGGAGCCTCTTGTCCCGATGGTCAACAAGGCGTCTCCCGCCATGCGAACGCTGCTACTGCTACGCTCCGCCCCCGCAAGGCTTGCCCCCCCTCCGTGCGCGATGGGCACCCCCATGAACTGTTTATGCGCGCGTGCGGGCAGAACAGGCGGGAGCAAGGCGGGGAAGGGGGTAGTGTAATCTTGACTTCATGGAATCGCGTCAGAATTACTACTAATGGTACAGCAGCGGCCACCAACAACGCCTCTATATTCTCGCTCGGTAAGAACCCAAGGGACACAACTGCAATAACACAGCATAGGGGGGGGGGGGTGCCACCAACAACGCCTCTAAATTCTCGCTCGGTGAGAACCCAAGGGACACAACTGCAGTAACACAGGATAGAGGGGGGGGTGTATTCGATAGGAGATATGTACTCGATTTCATGCATGGCCGTAGTCGTATGACCATAGACCCTCGCATCCCTACAATGCCGGGACGGAGCATGTCGGGTTTTCATCGACCAGGCAGACATTGCTTGCACCAAGCGCGAAGCGCCGTGAGGTGTCTGGCGAGTCGCATGAAGGGTGTGCTGCATCCTATTAAGAACCGCTTGTGAGGCGGACTTGCATATAGATGACAGCTTCAATGAGGATACGGGGGGGGGGTACTCGATATCATGCATGGCGTCGGGGGGGGGGGGGGGGGTATTAAGTTGGAAGTTGAAGCCGATCCGGTACGTGTCAAAGCCCGGTTTTCGTGAAACGTTCGAACCGGTATAATACTATGAAGTAGTACGCATACATAAGGAACTACTCGTATGGGGTACCAGGTATCGTTTAAGGATAAAAGGCCTAGCCCAGTCTTGAACGGCAGTACAGCAGTGAAGTGGCAGCAGCGGTGGTGCGTTGGTGTTGATGGCGCCTGACGAATAGTATGGGGCACACCGAGCATCAGTCAGCCCGGAGGTTGTGCGGTGCGCGCCGCCGACGGTCACGCGCAACATGTCGTTACTCCGCAACATGTCATTCGGCATTACTTCAGGGAGAGGATTCAATACTAGACACGAGCTCTGGCACCAAAAACAGCTCTATATTGTACTACTGTTTGTACACATGTACACGTACACGGCTGTGAAACAGACTTCCGGACAAATCTGGCGTTATGCTGCTGGTTAGGTCTGGCCATCGACGTAACTGGAAGCAAAACCTCTACCAGGTATGGCCCAGCTACTGCTGTACGTATGTATGCATGTACACTATATAAGCAAGAGTATTAATAATATTTAACAGTACTCGTACAAACAGTATTGGTGGGGATAGAGTACAGCAGTAGCGGAGAAGGGAGATAAGACGGTATCTACGGAAGGATGCAGCAGTATCATACCGGGTATCCTCGCGTAGAAGAAGACAGGGTGAAAATTTAGCCTTGCAGCAAGGAACATGCTCCCCCCAGCACGCCATGTGGACGTCACGAAGGAAGGACATACTGTACCGTGTAACAGCCGACTGGACAGGCGGAACAGAAGCCAAACTTGACGCGCTTCACTCGAAACGAGTACGGCAGCAGTGCTGCTGTACAGCAGTTGCTGTCGGCAGGGTGGAGCCTTAGCCTTTTTTCGCCGACCCGCGGGTACACCGCAATTACGGGTAATAACTACCGTAGTACCTGGTAACCTTTTTGGGACCCACAGGTACGGAGGGTATGTCCCAACAAAGAATTTGATCATCTCGGTTTCCCCAACGGCCGTCTTCTCTGTAGAGTGAACAAGAGTATCTACAAGCAGTACCCAGCTATGCATTTTATGTAACTGTTGTTGTTGTGGTACTACAGCAGTAGTCTAAAGCAATCGTTATGTCCACAGCATGGTGGGTGCTCGTACGGCGGTTACGAGCATGCATTCTCGTAAAACCTGGTTAACGAGAGTCTACGTACAAGAACATGAAATATGGTCTACAGGCAGTACGAGCATGCAGAAGGTGGACGGGAACATAACTACAGACAGTATGAAACGTTGTCTCCACGCGAGCTCGAAAGACGCTTCGCCTCGTGGGTTCGCTGTGCTCGTCTGAATTGGACCTGTAGTATTCTCATTGAAAAAGTGCATCCACGTTAGGAAGTAAAACGCTCTGTGCTGTGCGGGAGAAGGAAGCACGAGCAGCGCATGATCACACATGATATGCATGAACATCCATACAGCCGTACCTAGGTACGAGTCTACTATTAATGCTGCTGCTGTACCATCATCACTGAAGTACATCGACCAGTATGATACGTACCTGGTACGTGGGTACATGAAACATGTCAATTTATGGTTGCACAACTTACCGCAAAGGCCTGCGCCGATCCCACGAGCACTGCGGCCATGGCCGCGGTGAATTTGAGCGCCGACATGCTGCCAGGGGTAGAGCGGCGAGGAACGGACGGCAGACAGCACCGGTTAACGCTCTACTCGAACGTAAAGGCTCTCGGGCCGAACAGAGATTCTTGATTCCCGGCACCCTACATCCCTAGATGGCTCAAAAGCATATAATATGAGCCGACATGAGCCTTCGACGGAAGGCACGTGTCCTTCGACGACACGATGTCGGAAGTAGCTTGTCGTTCGCTCATGACGTCGAGATAAATCTCACGGGTCGACCAGGCGGCCCATGACAGCCGACACCAGGTGCCAGCAACGTCTCATCTCGCAACACACCCCTTGCCACTGGGGTTCTACCTGCGTCGCACCATGGCTCTCGTCTAGGAGGAGCAAAGGCAAGGCCCAAACCTAAACGGTAGATTGGTTCAACACCAAAACGCTCCTGGAGAATTCGCGGGCTGCTCATAGCCGTTCCGCATACCCCGCCGGTCACGCCACAACCTCAACGACTCCGTACTGACCTGGGTGGCGAGAGTGGGACAAGCGGTCAGACCCGGCGTAGGTAGAGGGAGACGAGGTGTGAGGTTGCTATCGATCCGAACGTTCAAAACCGATCCCGATGTAGACACGCCAAGAAGACGTTGTGAAACCCTTAGCTAAGCGTTTTGCATTTCGCGTTTCGCTCGCTTTGTTCATACAAAAATGTGAATCGGATATCACGATATTACAGCATACAGCAGTTCGCACGACGTTACGAATGTTACGCACTATGCATGATGTGTGCGCAACGACAGACGGTGCGTATCAGTGACCCCACCGATCGATGATATTGCTCGTGAAAGGTAGGGATTGGTGGCGGGAAAGCGAGCTTCTCGGTGTATACCACCTGCCTACCTACCTACCTGGTATTTCGAAATTCCCGAGGTAGGTGTCGCTGTTTTCCCCCTTCTTTACCGCGACGGAATCCAGTTGTTATGATATCGCTTCGTACCCATTCGTGCGAAGGCGCTATTCGATGTGGCGGGCCGATGAGCAATGGTAATAATGGTAGCAAGAAGTGGTACCAAGGTGAGCACCACCACCGTGCCCTATAATGGACAGGAGAGGGGAGAGTCTTGGGTCTGAGTTACTGCAAAATGTCGGCAACGATTTGAACCAGGAAAAGCTCAAGGAACACCGGCGGGTACCGTGCAGATAGTTTTTTTTAGTAGAGCGCGTACTGGTGAGGGGGGAAGGGGAGGGGGGAAGTGCTACGTATGAAACTTCGGATCTGACACAAGAGGTAGGAAGGGGACGGGTTAGACTCAAGGGCCAAAGGGATAGGAGAAAAAACGGTGCGAGAAAGATACACAAGTACCTGTTTAAGTGGTTTTTAATTTGCTTCGAGTACTAAAAGGTCGAGCCCCAAAACGCCCAAATTCTCAAGTGCTGTTAGCAGCTGCTGTAGGGGTTTCCGCGGACGGACGACCACAATGTGAAGAGTGGTGACGATGCAGGGCCACGGGGCTATGCAGCGGCCGTCATTAAAAATCCAGTCAAGGCGGGGGTGGGTGTGTGAGCCCTCGTTTATTTATTGGGTGTGTGAGCCCTCGTTTTTTATTTTATTTTTTTCATCGTCACTTTCACTTTCCAGTATTACGGGGGACCATACCTGGTAGTAAATAGGACCAAATATTGTTCGTAAAAATAGCGAAGTATATAGGTTTTGTGTGTACCGTAGGTCGTATTTAATATGGTCCCCCGTAATAGGAAGTTTTGCCCTCGACGGTCTTCTTCTGGACAAGCCGTGGTCGCTGGGGTCGTCCGTTCTCCCCCCCGATACGTGCCTTCATTTTTTGTCGCGCTTAGTTCAGCAGTCCCATCACTGCTCGTCGATTTTCATCGAATGTAAGCTAACTCACGCTTCGCGCTTTCCGCTGATCAATTTTTATGCAAGAAAAAGTCCTTACGAGTATATGCATTCGGTGAGGCTTGACCCCACGAAACTGATCTTAGAAGGCACGCGGACCACACCTACTAATATGACAAATCAATGTGATATTCCTCCGGCCCTCGTCTGGTTTCGCGATATTCGTTCATCGCCAACTTTTTTTTTTTCCTTTCGTTGCACCAATAAAAACGTTAGGACCGCATTCCCATATACAGTAGTTGAAATTAGAGTCGAATAAATATATATGCAGAGCAGTGTACAGTAGTACTAAAGTGGTTCGTGCCGTTTCGAGTGAGGTACAGAGCCCCTGGCGTGAGCGGCCTTGAGCTCGGCAGGAAAAATAATAGCCCCACACCCCCCCAACGTAGCCTTGGTTCAGGTCGCACAGTCGTCTAGATGCTCCCACCTCCTGTCTTGACAAGGGCGCCCGCGTAAATTTTATCACGTCGCGCACGGCTCGGTTTTCTTCTTGTTTCAGCTGATGATGGTGTTGCGGCGGAGCAACAAGAGGAGGTGGTGGTCTCGGCGTAGTTTGTCGGGTTGAGTGGGACGTGTAAGCTCGACCTCACGAACAGTATTGTAGTAAGTAGTAGAAGAGCAGAGCTTCTATGAGCTTATACCGGATGTACTGTGCCGGCGTCTGAACCGAGGTCAGCAGCGACCACAATCGGCATGTCACGAACCTATCAACAACTCCATTGAGACTGTATTGCCAGGAGCTAAACCTCACCAACCAGTCATCCGCTCAAGATGGATCAAAGATTCAGTGATTATGGGTGATTCATAATCTACTCTCACGTTCATCAGACGGGTCCGTTCAGCAAGCCACGATTGTAACGACAACCAGAAATTTACACGCAGCCATTGTTCGAAAATATTACCGGGAAACAGAGGGGCCGGAAGGAATTCCAGGGCAAACGAAAAGCCGTCCCATGTAACCGTCTACAAGCTGAAAAACATTCGAAACGGCGTCTTACACGTACAACCTGGAACACTAAATATAATGTGGAGGGGGGGGGGCGCCAACCTGCAGAGGGAGTGGGAGCAACACAGCGGCCCATGGAGGGCCACCGCCGCCTCCTGCGGCAAACACATTATTCGCGGTGGCCCACTGAGGGCCGGCGGCGGTGGCGGTAGCGGAGACGGTGGCGGTGACGGTGGCGGTGATGGTGGCAGCTCTTTGACTTGTTCAGGCCTAAATGGTTTCCGATGAAAGGAGGGGAGGAAGGAAGAAAGGCCGGCGGACCGACGAAGGCGGGGAAACTAGCGGGACCATGGGCCCAACGACGAAAGGGTGAGCACAGTTGATCTCGCCTACACGCGAAGATGCTGGAGACAAGGGCTGGGAGCGCTTCATGGTCGGAGCCCGTTACACGTCCATGGGATTTGGAACTAGACGGGGCCAGAATTGGCCACGGGCCAGGATTCAGCATCACCCCGTGCGGAACGGCAGCGATTGAAGTAGGGCAGGTAGGGGGAGAGGGGTTAGTCCCAACGCAGTTTTGCGCTGGACGGCCGTATGGGGGGCGTTCGGCGAGGGACCTAAGGTCGGCGCAACTTGCCATAAGGCTAGATGGTCAGGGCGGCAGACACAAGGATGCCAACGTTTCAACCAGTACCGGCATTGCGACTCAGGGTAGGTATGGAATGAGGCATTCAACCCAGCAAATCTTGGTCCAAACGTAGGCATGTTTATGCTATTTTCCGTCGTACAACCAGCGCAGAAAGGGCATGGGTTTCTGAGAGCCGATTTGCACAACCAGTTGGTATCATATGTAGCAGGATGTTGAGATATCGACGCAACCTGGAACGCGATCAAAACTACGACAGCTACACCAGGACTGGTTGAAGACAGCCAAAGGGTGATTCAGGGCATGACTGTATTGTCCAGGCATCTTCCCTCTCGCTGTTGGCTGAAAATGTCGAATGAGACGATTTGCTGTGTAGCATACACTGGCATACCTGCTGTAATCACATACACACATACCTGGTACCAGGTATATACTTGTATATATCTTCATCCTCCAACACCGTCTCAGATACTTTACTTGCTTTTCGGGTGGAACTAGGTGGAAGTTTCTATGGAAGCAAAAATCCACTTTTCCATGGAAGCAAATTCTATTTCCATGCGAAGGTATTTTTTACTTCTTGCATGGAGGATAAGCACGGACGCTTCCGTGGAAATAGTTGTAAGTTTCATCCGTGGAAGTCTGTCTCCCAAGCTAGATTCGATGGGCTACTTCTTGAAGCATTCCAACGGAAACTTTCGTGAAAGTCCGAACGGAAGTTGTACTACATATAGAGGGCAGGAGTTGCACAGTAGAAGTAGGCTACTACTACTACTACTACTACTACTACTACTACTAACCCGACTACTATTTTACTACTACCAATATATATTCCTGTTGCTACTGCTACTACTGTGGAGGTTTTGCCGCTCACTCAGCGCCCTGCAGTATTTCCAAGCACAGCGACTTATTTTTTTAAAGGGGTATTTCCAAGCAGAGCGATCTACGAAGAGTGCTCTCGAATAACACTTTAAGCAAGCACAGGCCTCTGATAGGCGTTAGGGTCGGGGTCGGGGGTACGGTGAAAAACAACTACTTCGTATATATTGTTTTAGAAATGACGGTTTCATAGCCCCTTTGGCACTCCGAGCTATAGCGACCAAAACATTCATAGCTTTGATATCATGAACCGTCTACGAGGAGCGTGAGCGCCCAGCAGTACGAATCCTTGCATTGTAGCCGCATAACAACCAATCTGCATCGTCCCCCAATCCTGCTGTAGCGATTGCCGTTGCAACCGTCGCCTTTTGTTCGCCGGTATTCCCTCCAAAATCCCAAGAACGTAAATATGAAGAACACATACACACGCTACATATCGATACGCAAATCAGAAGCTCGCTGAGGCTCGTGGAAGTTCATGGACACCAGCGGAAGAAAATATATGTAGCTCTTGGACGCTTCCATAGAAGTTCGAAAATGGAAGCATACGGAAGCTTCTACACACATAACAGTAGACTATGCCTCCATGGAAGCCTCTATTTACTTCCTCGAAAAAATACGAAGACTGTACGAACCCCATCGAACTACAATCGTCACTGCGCGACTATACATACGCCATTAGCGTTAAGCTTATTATGACAAACAGACAGGCGGCGACGATAACAACTGCTGATGATTGGTGATGTTGACGACAATTGATTCCTACCATATTGATGATCGTACAAGGTTTTTCATGGCGAATTCGATGGACACAGCGATATTCCCAAGTATACAAGGTACAATATGTCGATTGTCGATTTCTCGCCATTTTTCCCTCGATATCAATCCCCATTAGTGAATCGTTCCGCTTTATTTACCGAACCGCCGCAAACCGTTCGGCATGTGTGTGTGTTTCCACAGTAATAACTACTATTATTATTTCTCTTGCCATCCGACAATGTGCAGCATGATCTTCAACATTGATCACTCATACTTTCCCGAAATAATATCGGAGTATCCCCTGCCTCGGTGTACACCAAACCATCTAAATCATATGCACCTGATACACCACATTTTGTCATGCATCACGTATAATTTGCCTCAGCCCGCAACTGCCCCCTCTTCACCCCTCAAGAGCACACACAAGAGGTACTCGTGTACTTCGAAGAATATGATACGAAGTACACGTATACAGATGGGTAGACAACCATTTTTCCAAACTTCCACCGCTCCTCGCCCCTCCTCCCTCCACCTTACTCGACGCTTCCTCGCCCTTCGCCCTACTTCCCGGTATCGTAGGGATGCGAGGGTCTATGGTTATACGACTACGGCCATGCATGAGATCGAGTACATCTCTCTTATCGAGAACACCCCCCCCCCCCCCCCTCCACACGCCCGCTCGCCCACCCGTCCACCAATGGACCCGACACCATCGCTCGCCCTGCACTGGCCTTAAGCGGCGAATGTGTTCCTAATATTAGACTAGCAAGCACATGGCACCCCAAAAGAACTCCAGGCAGAGCTGCTTGCTGGTGGTGTGCACTCCAGTCCTGCTCCTTTCAGCCGACCGGGGCACGGTGCGGCAGGGCGACGAGCACATCCAATCATACAACACATGCGTATGCCTGATATCATACATACTCAGTATAATGGGCGCTGTGTATCATCTACAAATAGATAAAACGTAACAATCACAAAGGCAAAACCATTGCAAAAAACCCCCAGCGAAAATGGCCTGTACTATACACCCTATGTACCAGGGTATAATCTACCTACAATTAAAAAAACAGATGTACGAACCACTTGGTATAAAAAACAAAAACGCCTAAACAACACAGCGAGAAACATGTAAAACAGTAAAAAATGCAACAACATGCGAATACTTCAAACAAAAGGCAACATCTTGCTAAGGTCGCCAGAGTCCAAATCCGAGCCATCGGGGCTCAGTCATCGACTCGCGAGGTCGAATCATTGTGGAGTACTGAGTCCCCAGGGTACTAAAAGCTGAAATGTCTGAGTCTTCGCGAGTCCCAAGGATACCAAAAGCTGGAATGACTAAATCCTCGCGAGTCCCGAGGGTACCAGAAGAAGCAGAAACGACGGCTATTCACTGGTACTGGTACTCTGACGACCTATTCAAGTGCCTGGTGTTGACTAGGATAAAACAACAAACACAGCAACAATTCACACCTCAAAACGTTTTTTCTACGGTCACCGTCAGATACCGTATCACACGGACGGGTGATAAGATAAAACACGCCGAGACGAATTTCCGAGCCGATTCTCCAAATCAAGGGGAGCAAAACCTGGTGGCTTTGAAAATACACCGACAAGATTTTCTCATAGACTGTTGTATCGCTCGGCGTTTGCGCATTCCCCGAAGTCGAGAGAATCGGCTTCGAAATTCGTCGGAGTGTAGTCTAGCGTGTAACGCGGGAACATAGACGATAACGGGCATCGCGGCTTCCTACCATATGTTTGCGGGCGGTGCTCCAATTCATCGCCTCTACCACGTATACACGTGTTCCCATCCCACCCCTACCCGCCTGCCCCTCGTCGTCGAGAGGGGGTGGGGGGGTGGGAGAAATGGGGGCAACACGAACACCGGAGACATCACCGTAAAGAGGGTCTCGCCTTTCTTTTCAAGAGTCAGCCGGCCGAAAAAGAAGTCGCCAACATCGCCGCCGCCACAGCGCGCGATTCATCCCCTCCATCACGCCCACACGTGTACCCACCCCATCAAATAGACACTACGACGCGCCAGTAGAAACGCCCCAGTCATGAACGGCACCAGCGACGACAAGTGGGAAAAAAACGAGGACGCGACAGGCCTGCTTGACCAGGCTATGTGCAGAGCGCTATCATACCCGTAGCTCGAGAAAGAAATTCCCAGACGGTTATTTGGCCAAAGGGCGAGCTCCACAACCGCTGGGACACCCGAGCTGAGTTGGGGGGAGGACGGGGTGTACCCGATATCATGCATGGCCGTGTACTCGTTGTCATGCAAGGCCGTAGTCGTATGATCGTAGGCCCTCGCATCCCTACAATGCCGGGACGGAGCGCGTCGGGTTGGGGGGGGGGTGGATCGATTTGCGTCACGAGCAAAACGGCAGTATCATCGTCGGTGTAGACGCGAGTCAGAGCGAGGGACTGCACCACCCAGCAGAACGATGCCGTCGTGGTGAATAAATGTAGACGTGCTCGTCACCGACCGACTTTCATGCTCCCAAGATGGAACATTCGTGGAGAAGGGCGCTTGCAAGATGAAAAAAAAAATGTGTGTCGGCGACCGCTGTCGTGCCTACGGCCGACGGCGTCAGCGCGATCGATGGACTACAGCGATCGGTGGTTGCACCTCTCAATCAAATCGGCACAATGAACACAGGGGCGATAGAGCAAGCGATCAAATAACGAATAATGGGCGAAGGCAGCCGTAACCGCCGAGGACCTTGCGTTCCCGTGTAGAAGGGCGAGCGGTCCAGATCACGAACAATAGGCGAAGGCTGTCGTAACCGCCGAGGACCTTGTGTTGCCGTGCGGAAGATGAACCCACGGCGGACGCCTGCTACAAATAGAGGCGCATCATACTTTTCCTGGGGCTCCCCGCTTGGGGAACTCTTAATATCAAACCCAAAAACTGTCCTCAAGAAAAATTGACGTGCAACCGGACGAATAATCCCGTGGCTTCGTAGGTAAAAAAAGACAAGTTTTTGCAAAACAAAAATGGAATTCCGACGATTTGGAGTAAATGAGACCTATGCCAATGGTACAGTGAAGTTGCAATAAAAAGTTTAAATTTCAAAGATACCCGCCAAAAAAAATCAGAACACGTTTCCTATGGGCCACGTAAACAAAAAAAATGTTCCTAACTTTTGGAAAAGCCCGAAAAAAGCAAATCTGAGGCCGATGTTAGGCCAACATCGGCTTGAGAAAAACTCAGGCCGATCTTTGGTTCCAAGCGGCGAGATTCCGAGTCCTCGACAGACATCGATCAACAAAACCAACGATTGCGTCATGAATTCTGAACGGAGTGCGCTCGTTAGGGCCTCCGACCCACCCTAGGGTCACCGTCTTCACACCATGGCCGGTTTAATGTGGCAGGAGCTGACGAGGCGTATGATAAAAAAACATTTGGCCACTGGTTTGTACAAAACAGAAGACAAAACTTCTCCATCCGTCTCGAATGGCAAAAAATAGACTTTTTTTCAGGTTTGAGAGGATACCGTAGGACGCCGCCGGCAAGCTCTCGCCCCCTAGACCATGGATCCACCTGATACCTTCGATGCCGTCATCTATATTCGTTGGCCTTGCCAGATACCGAGCGGGTTGGCCGTGGGCTGAGTCTATGTCGCGATCGAGCGTCGATCGTCGCACGAGCTGGTTTCGATCACCGTGTTGACAATTTGCAACCAGAAAAAACAAATTGCGCCGCCTGCAGCCGTTGGGGGGAAAAAAATCAAAAAAATCAAACATTTTTCTCTTTTTTTCCCACAGCGGCGGTACGAGAATTTTTTTCGGCTGTTTTTTTAAAGCAATAATTTGAAAAAAAACTTTTGAACTTCGCGTTTCCATTGGCATAGGTCTGAGCCCCATCACCCAGATTTGTTTTCAGCCAAAATGTACTACCTATATTGTAGCACGCGTCGGCGGCTCGGCGGATGTCTGCTGTGGCAGCTATTCCATCCCGCATATGGAAGCCGATGGGCCGAGATCCAACGCGAATGTGGCCCAGTGCCAAACGGTAACGGTTGAAACAAGGAGAGCACAGGCGAATTACTCCCAGCGCGGCTTGTTCTGTGCCGGTAGGGGTTGAGGCAGGAAGCACCGGGGCACACCGTACCTCGGCACCTCTTTGCCAAACCGCTAGGTGATGGGGCATGTAGCACCTAGTAGCATTTTATTAGTTCTTGCACGTCTAGCAACTCTTGGCGAGGTTGATGCCGCGAGTCACAAGCCGTATAGCACCGAGCACACCACAACGATACTCTATCCTCAGACCCCAATCGCTGCTGAAACCAATATTCTGAAACACGAAAGGCACACTTCCCTGTCACCCTCATTCGGACCGGAGACAAAACCTGGCCCAAAATTTGACGCGAAACGTTCGTTACGTGGAAACGCTCGGGCCACACCCAAAATTGACCTCGATCTGCTTCGGATCAGGAACTGCCCTGAATGTCCCGGAAAAACAAAAAAAGCACATCCAACGACACTGGGAGATGGAAAACCGCGTCCACGCCACACCGCTACCCCGTAGCTCACACAACCGCCCTCCCAAACCCTGGGGAGGTTGGTCAATCGAAGAGCCCGCAAGCACTGCCTACAGCTGCCCACAACTGCTAGTCTTATACCACACCATGTCATTATTGCAACCAACAAATATGGCACGTGTGGACAAGGCGGGTTTATAACCGCCACCAACCATTGAACAATGAGCCAGATATACGTTCGACATGGGCCCTACCATCTGGCTACCAAAATAAGGACATATATCTGCTACTGGGAAAAATACGAAATCCGCGAGGGCACCCCTGCCTATTGCTTTTTTGCAGCTTAGACCCTGGAGAACACGAAGAAATTTTGTCGAGCGGTTTGGCCTCGCATTATCCTGTTTTTGGCGGAAATAAAAAGGAGAAGAGGCGTGGCAAGCGGCGGGGGGGGTCAGTCGCAAAGTACTTGCCTCACATTATCCTGGTTTAGGTGAAAATAAAAGAGCGGGGACGTGGTAAGCCCACCGGGAAGGTGGGGGGCAGGGGGGGGTGTACTCACTATCATGCATGGCCGTAGTCGTATGACCATAGACCCTCGCATCCCTACAATGCCGGGACGGAGCATGTCGGGTTTTCACCGACCAGGCAGACATTTCTTGCACCAAGCGCGAAGCGCCGTGAGGTCTTGGGCGAATCGCATGAAGGGTGAGCTACATCCTACTAAGAACCGCTTTAAGAGGCAGAATTTCTTGCATATGGATGACAGCATCAATGAATTGATTTAATTTCTGGTGTGACCACTTCCAGAGACAGCAATGGGGTTTAGTATGTAAATGCCTCGTGTGTGCCTCACCATATACACACTAAATGATATGATCATCCCCCTTGTGCGGAGAGAAGGTTCTCCCCGCATAAAAATAATCTAACTCGACCGCCCGCCCGCCAAAAAAAAAAGCGGTACCCTGGCTGTCTAGCTCACGCAGTGAGAGGCGTGTTTTACAGCGTCGTCGCCAACGGACGCCAACCCAACCTATATATATATATATATATATATCAGGAGCGGGGGGGGGGGGGTAGTCGCAATGTACTTCCCCTGTCGCTTGAGCGTGGCCGGGGTTTAACAAGTCCCCGAATAATGCCTTCACTGTGGTTCGTGCATCCTACTGACAGACGCCACTTCCAATGACCTGCAGTAAATATGACCCATTGCCGTTAAAAAACGTCTGACTTTCGCCCAACTAGCCCTGATTGCGACGATGATATCCGTGTTACGTACAAAGCTATCGGGGTCGACAGGGGTCGTGTTGTGTCACCGTCAAGTCGATTTATTCTAAAGAGGTACAGGTCTATCAAGTTTACCCACTACATATATCGGGAAACGTGGCTCTTCAAGTCCTTCGCCAGGGTACGGCTCAATGGCCCACCACTTTCGTCGATCCTATGGACATTGAACTTTCAAATCACCGCACCGATAGACAGCTACAAGGGGGAGGCTGGTCATGGCACCTTATGTCGTCGTCGAGATAAGCGATGTCTAGGAGCATCATAGCCCTCAGCGTCTTCCATCGCTCTGAGCGTACGGTGATGAGGCCATACTTGATCTGTTTGGGCTGCACCGCAACGGCCACGCTGGATTTTCCTGCCGAGGGGAGCAAGAGGAGACAATCGACAGTGGGGACGAGGTTGGTGGGCACCGAGGAAGACCTGTATTGACCATATTTCCATTGTGCACACCTTGCTCTCCAGGTTCAGAATCAAAAGAGGGAAGTTATAATGTTGTTGTTGTTGTTGTTGTTGTTGTGTTGTTGTTGTTGTTGTTGTTGTTGTTGTTGTTGTTGTTGTTGTTGTTGTTGTTGCTGTTGTTGTTGTCGTTGTTGGTGCTGTTGTTGTTGATGATATGATGATGGTGCTGCTGTTCTTACTCTCTAATCTGTCGCCATAAACTAGTTCGTGGTCACAAGACAGGCGCCAATAGTAACGAAGGGGGAGGCTAGTACAAGCCAGGAACGAACACATTGGATACGCAAGTGCGTCGCGTCTCGCGTGCTTCTCAGAAGGACGATTTACGTAGAGCTCGAGGACTGCGGCAATCCGCACGTGAGGGTTTGGACTAAAAGCGTATGCTCATTGGGTTGGGGTTAGCCTCGTAGACAAGACTCCATAAAATGGCGACGCTTTCCACTGAAGAGCAAGGCACGCATGCATTTCGCGATCTCTCCCGAGTAACTTTCGCGGGATAGGTGCAATCATCGACAAACGAAGACCAGCCACGGCATCTCTCAATTCCTGAAGCGTCAGTTACCGAGTAAGAAACGTGCGACACATGCCTGTCACGAGAGAAGATGTTTGCTTGACTTCCCAGTCCGACGTGACGGTAATAACCAGCGGGTCAGACTCGTCCCGAATCGAGAGCTCCTCCTGGAGCCACGCAAAAATCGGCGAGGTTAGCAACGGCAACACCGGGCGCGAGCATCAACACGGGGACGGGACGGATGGAGTCAAGCGAAAACGTGCCGTCGACTAAGCGAAAGATGTCTCAACGCGCCCTTTCATTCCCAAAACAAGGAACATGGCACGCCCATACATTGCAGAACGATAACGCCCAGCAAGATCGGTACGCAGGGAAACGGGCCGCGCCGTTGAATTGGCCCCCAGTTCTGGTCTGGCGGTTTCGCTTCGTGGGGGTTCAGGTATTGCGACCACAACAATGACTATGAGGACCCCAGGTATTGCGATTACAAGAACGAGAAGTATATACTTCGAACTTTGGTCTTATCAGCCGCGAACATTTGAGAGCTCGCAGAAGAACGACGAGTGGTATCACGCTGCGCGCGAGTAGTACGACTTTTTGCATCATCGTGAGTCGTACGGCTTCTTGTATCATAGTTCGACCACAAAAAAATAGTCATCAACAATCCTATCCCGGCAACGCTACAGCTCCGTGCGACCGACGCTGTAATCGTTACCTCACTTTTTTCGTCGTGTCATCTATTTTGGTCAGGGCTGTTCACAGGTCGGGTCAAAACTCGCGGGTCGGGGCGGATGAGGGCACCTATTTTGACTCGACCCGACTCGGCCCGTGATGTTTCGAATATCTCCTTGCCCGACCCGACCCGACCCGTGAGTTTTTTCAATACCTCTCGACCTGTGAATAGCCCTGTTCTTCGTCGCCTTCCCTATCCCAGGGGGGTCATTTCAACCGAGGGCAAAACGCGAGCTGAAATCCCATAGTTGCAGGTATTTGGGGGCTCTATACCGACCTCTCGAATACTTTGGTTCACACACATACGTATGGTTTGGTTCACACACGCATGCACTAGCGACATGATACCACAAACAAACCCGAAAGACAATCGGAGTTATCGCCCGGGAAAAGATATACTACCAAGCGAACAAAACAGAAGCACAGCGTACGCGAGAGACATAACCGAAGAGCTGCATCGCGGTCGTGCTCAACGCTAACAGAATGCCTTCTGTTCTTTCTCGCGGTGCCTTCTTTCTCCTCGCCGCTCACCTCGTACTCAGCATCGAACACCATGCCGTCCGCGTGCAAGATCTGTCTTAGCCCGCGGAACTTCGCGTTTGGGATCGTGTTGGCCAGCCCGGTCAACCCCTACGCAATTCGGATACCATAGCCGCACATATATACACCCCCCCCGACAAACGAGGGCCGGAGGGAGGCAACCGAGAAATAGACGGGGGGGGGGTAGAGGGGCGGAGAGCAGCATATCTGCAGTGAGCGACTGAAAAAAGAGAGACCAGCAACAGGCCATAAAGACAACGAGCGCACGGAGGACAGGGAGTCGACGAGACCGTGTATGGTGCCTAGCAAGCACGTGGCCGGGTTACTGTAGCTCTTGACGTTTTTAATAACAATACTGCCAAAATGAACTACTTTAATTGCAACTACTGTAGTTTCAGCCCAAACGCGTTGGTGCGGTTCTACAGTACACGAGATATTGTAAGTTACAGCGTTGCGTGAACCGCCGTTTCCGCCGGAACTACGTCTGGTTACGGCAGCCGCAGCAGTGTGCCTTCGCATCTCCCTCCGGTGTTGACGGCGAACATTTATTCTCGTGCAAAAAAAGTGCCGCACACCAGTCCTAGTAGTTTGTCCCAAAAATATGGTTGCAGTTCTGTTTTTACAAATCCGCCGGTGGATAAGAACAAAAAGTGTCGCTCGACCTGCACCACAAGTCGCTCCACCTCACCACGGAGGAGCACAAAGCGCCGTGTGCTTTTACACCGTCTGGACCGGCTCTGCCTGTTCCGCTTTTCACGCATCTGCCCCGGGGCTGAACACTTTTGACGGCAACACGAGAGGTGCGCCTGAAGAAATCGCCACATCTCCGGTCGAGACAAAGGCTCGATGAAAAATACTGCGACGTTCACCTGATTGTACTCCATCGCATTGCTGGATGTGTAGAGCAGACGCCACTCCCCCACCAGCGCAGGGAGAAGACCGGTGCCAAGGCCCTCTCCCGCCACGAAGTTACCCTCCTCAAAAGCGACCAGCGCTTCTAGCGCCTGTTTTTCGAGGTCAGGCAGACGGGTATGTTTCCGTCGATGTTTATCTTGCTAACCCGTTTAGAGCGGCACTCCCGTTTGGGGGGCGACTTACTTGGAATTAGGCTCGGACAAGAAGAATATGTTCATCTACAGTTGCAGTACCAAAAGGACTAACATGCGCGCTCGACACGTCATTTGCGTTACAATACCTTCGACACTGTCCCGTGAGAAGCGTACGACTAGTCTAACCGAGCTGTGGACGTGACGTTGAGAAGAAGTCGTGGAAATATGGCTGATTTGTTTAGGCTCTGGGCACGGCGAAACTGTAGTGCAAACCAAAAACAAACGCGCATTTTTTGGTTGTTTCCTTTCATGTTGTCCATGAGAACGCGGGTGAGCTCTTCAAGCAACCATGATCCAAGTCATGGTCGGCGATTGTACCGGAACCAAACTCACTATAAAGGTGCGACACGAGGGGGAAACAGAGAGTGCACGCAAAGGGCTGCTGCAGACACTCTCATCAAAAATAGACACATCACAAAAGCACCAATACGTGCACACAAAGTAAAGGGACAAAACAAAAAACGTATTTTTCTTCAGCATTGCATCCGACACTTCCGGTAAAAATCTCGGAGCGGGCAACCAAGCTCATTTTTTGCGGCACGCCCACACTTGTGCTCGAAGGGTATCCGAGTGCTCTGTGATCTCCTATCGGTTTTGCGGGCAGTAAAAACCCGTGGTCAACGTAGAAGCGACAGATAAACTGCGGGAGGGCGCAAAAAACGCCTCCGACGGATGACAAGCTCAGTCGCGGAACTGACGCTCCTCGAAAAACAAACGCCGCGTTCCCACGATCAAGCGCCGCTGAGTCGCTCCGCGTTGGTTATTCGCGGGCACCGTTCGTGGGGAGCTGTTGAAACGGGAGCGACGTGCTACAGCGACGCACGGCACGCATTTTAAACGTGGAAAGTGGTATGAGTGCTGCAGTCCCGTTTAGGGAACAGGCCACTCAAATTCTGAGTACTTTGTCCCCAAAACGGGACTGCAGCTCTAAAAAGGGTTGATTTGGTATTACTTTTACAAATTATTTTTACCCATCCGCCACCTGAGTAGTTTGTCCCCAAAGCGGGGCTGCAGTCCTAAAAGCGCTAAGTTAATATTATTTTTACCCATCTGCCGGAGGTTACAACAAACAAAAAGGACACACCTCCAGCATCTGCGCTCGCTTGTCTTCACCGCAGCCCATTCCGCAGTCGACTCTCTCCGCCTGGCCGAAGATCACCCAATAAGACGATGCAAGAGCACACAGTCGTCCCGAACAAGCGACAAGCGAAAAAAAAAAACATTGAGCCCTACAAAAAACAAGGCAAGCAAAACACAACGCCCCCCAAGAAGAGAGCATTGAGTGTTTCGCCAGAGTTTCGGAAGACCGCACGCGAACGGAAGCAATTGAGCGCTTCACCAGCGTTTCGAAAGACAGCACTCGCACGCAGAACATGTCGTGCTTCACGAGCGCTTCGAAAGGCAGCACCCGCAAGCAGAGCATTTAGTGCTCCACGAGCGATTCGAGCGATGGGTCTAATGCCAAGGGCACAGCCGGCAAGACGCGCTAGCACGGAACCACAAGACGAATCGTGCAGCGCGTCCTTACCTCAGCAAGAGCGACGAGGCGCGCCCTCGCCTCGGCTGCCGCCGCCGCGCCTCCTGTTGCCGCTGGCACTTCTCCCGCGACCGGAGGCGTCGGCAACGGCACCGGCGCGTTGGAAGCCGCGTCCTTGCTTGCCGACGCAGCCGCCACCGAGGACGGAAGAGATTGTTTTTTAGACGGAGAAGAAGCGGTGTCGTCCCTCTGGGCGGCCTGGGCGGCGGCGACCTGCGATGCTGGCGGTGTAGACTCCGTGGTGCTTTGTGGTGAGGGCGCCAGGGCGTCCTCCGCGTCCTCTTCGAACATGTCGTCAAGCTTGGCAGCAGATGAGACGCACGTGAGGGTCGGGAACGGACGTCGGAGGGGATTGTTCATGATGTTGTAGGGTTGCGTTGGGGATGTGCGTGCACAAACGCGGCTGTTCGATTGAAGCACCTTGCTACGTTAAGCTTAACGAAAGTAGACAGACGGGGTTATAATGGAATAATTGAGCCGTGTGAGAGAGAAGGGGGGAATCATGGCAGAGAGGGAGAGAGAGAGAGAGAGAGGGCTCCCGCATTTTATACAGTATTATGTGGGATTGCTTTCCTTGACCACGGGGTGCTGCGCACGCTGTGGCTCGGGAAGTCAGGCGCTCAAGAGACCAATGGACAGCCGCGCTGTTTCTTCAAAAGACACAAGGTGTGTACGAGTAACCGGTAACCACAGAAAAAAAATAAACGTGACTGTTTCGTGCAAACCTAGTCGGGGAGAGTAGAGAAAACCGTGGGGGGTCAGGAAGATTCAATGCCCATTCGCGCTAAACCAATGCCGCTGCCTGCGGCCACTAGTCCTCCGAGTCGTGCACAGTTTGAGCATGTTTCCACAAGGAACCAGGGGCATTCGTCAAAAGGGAGCAGTTGACAGGAGTGCTTCCGTTGAGAAATATCCTTTGACACCAACCACCGCCGCGTGCGACTGTAACATCATCATAACGTACAGCGGGAGCCCTATCTAAAGGCTCTGCGAAGAAAAGGCGCCCGTAAACCTCAAACGTCGATGTCGAACCTCCCTAATACCCGGAAACCCGCATTACATTTTCAGCTCCGTTTAGGAAAGCCCGGAATATCTGATCACAATTCGAGTTCGGACAGGTCTACAAACAGTTGGCACAAAGGCTCTGGGGCGATGTTTGCTTTAGGCACTGGGCCCGACGCACTATACTTGCGGAGGCGGTAGGGCTAAAGCTCATGCAAACCGCGACAGATGGGACGCAGCTATAGTGCCGGTATGTGCCAGCTAACAATACCGGCATTATATGGCGGCAGCCGGCACTATATACTCCGCACACTGCCACACTGGTTAATCCCATAAGCGCCAAGCGGTTCCACCGGCACTATAGTAGGCAGTCGCCACTACTCAACCGGCACTATAGAGGGACCACTACCGCACCAATCTGCCCCCCCATGCAAGGACCGTTTGCATCAAAACATGAATGCGTATACAAAGCGTCCTCTTTAATTCGAGGACAGAGAGTGGTAGATAGCCGGAAACGGTCGAATCGACCAAACTTGTTCCCGGGAAACGGCCTACCTGATCGGGTGCAACAACACAGGAAAAAGGAGATACAACATTCTAACACAAGTATACAGAAGTCGGACAGCCCACGATCTATCTACAGATTGATCATCTAGATCCTAACCTACCGTTACGAGATGCTGTGCACGATCTGTATATCGCAGATCCCAACCCAGGAAACGTGTCCTAGATCATGCAGATTATACACAAGGCTCCCACCCGGCAACATGAGTTATGTAGGTCATACAGATCATACAGATCAGGGATTAGATCTGCCCTGAACGATGTAGATAATCAAGCAGGAACATATGATATGTCCGAGGCGTGAAACTCTTAGATCATAAAGATCATAAACATCAAAAAGATCGTACAGGTCATACCGATCATCCAGATCAGGAATCAATCTGCCCCGAAATTCCTAGATCATGAAGCGGGAATCGATGATCTGTAGGTGTGAAACTAATATAGCAAGAGCAGAAGCAACATGAGGGAGAACGATGGATGGAGATGGCAGCACTCGCACATCCCGCGTTACCTTGCGGGAGAACTCGACGAAACCCGCGAGGTCGATGGAAACCCCGTCGCCCGCCTTCGGCAAGCCTTCGAACAACGCGTCCAACTCCTGGTTGGTCAGCAGTTCGTCTTCGAGAAGCTCGGATACCTCGCTCCATCTGGTCGGTTTGGGCATCGCGGAGATGCACCAGAAGCGATGTACGACATCCGGGGAGGCGGGGGCGAGCGCGGGAGGGGTGGAGATGTCAAAGACGCTACGAGTAGCGACGGGGCGGGACAATTCATCCGCGGCCAAACGCGTCGATAACCGACAACGCCTAACCCATCCATGTCGATCCACCGCAGTCAGTCCTGCAAGCGTTGTGAAGGCAATCAGAGCTATTACGGTGGACCATAGTTAATAGGACCATATATTGTTAGCAGAAATGGTTAAATATATAGGTTTTTATGTATACCACAGGTCCTATTAACTATGGCCCCCCGTAATAGCTCATCGGGGCAACGGTGACTAGTCGAAGCGTGTTCGTGCTACACCCACGGACAAAGCCGAGAGAGACCCCTCATACGTTCAGGACGGGGCGTTGCACCACCAACGGCTTTCTTTTCTTGTGAATCAGTGAAGCTTCGAGGCGCACCAATCATCCATGCCGCGACGTCTAAAATCAGTCATCTTCGAGACGCACCAATATAATCCACGCCGCCACGGCGTACGCACATAACATGCGCGCGTGTTCGTCCTGCTTAAAATTGTGGGAAACGGGGAGATCATCAAAACCCCCTCAGGCGAAATAACAAACCTGATTTATCCTTCCGCACGGCAGCTCAACAGAGGGAGGCGCTGTACCCTGCAACAAAAAAAACACTCGCGCGACCTCGAGGCTTACAATTAGCATTACCGTTACCTCCCGTAACCATCCCAAAAGCGGATTTGACTCACCCGAGAAGGTCCCCCAGGGTCAGCAGACCCCCCTTCGCCGCAGAGAGCTGAGAAAAATTCCCCTCGGGCGTTCCATCCCCCCCCCCCGCCGCCGCCTCCTCCACTGCCACCGCCTCCTTCTCCAAAGAAGCACCAGCCTTCGGAGCTGCTTCTATTGCCCCTTCCGCTTCCGCTTTCACAGCTACCGCTGTTGTTGCTGTTGCCGTTGCTGCCGCCGCCGCTGCCGCAGGCTGTTCGTCTGCACCAACGTCGCTTCCGGTCTCTTCATCCTCGAACAGGTCGCTCAACTGGGTGGGTGGGATATCGGTGGATGGGTTATGGGTGGGTGTGGGTGAGTGGGGAAAATAGCGGCCCCGCTGGCGTACCCGCGGTCGTACTATTAATACTAGCAACAATAAAACGGGCAGTAAGAAAGGCAGAGGCTGAGATCGACAGGAAGACACTAGTTTTCGAGAGTCATTACACTGAAGCTATTTACCAGCATTCATAGTGTAGAACGCACCCATTCTCTCCGTCGTGCACCCCGTCGTTAGTGAAAATCGTGGGAGGGATAAACGATGGCGTTCGCGTCCTGGTCGACCAGGTGGATGTGGTAGGTGTACAAGCTGAAAAACATACCAGGGTAAAAGCGAAGACACAAGTAACCCCCTACGCACAACATACGGCTTTGGGACACGAGGATTCGTAAGGTGGACGCTGTGGCGGATACATCCGATCTCAATTGGTTGTCCAGATAGGTGTTCGTGTAACAGCAAAAAACGCAAGCAAGCCATACTAGGGACATGATGAACCCCTGAGACGCAATAAGACCGCTCTCAGCGCATGAAACCAACCACCAGGACTGCAAGATGTATCCACCAGCAAACAAAAACGGCGACGCCTTCTCCCCAACCGCTATGTTCCCGCCCTCAAAGTGCAGCACTAGAATTGTAGCAATGCAGCGCCAAAGAAAGCCATAGCCCCGCTTTTCTCTACTGGAGCTGTCTGTTCGTTTTGGAGGGTTGATCGGTCGTACGAGCGAAATCGTAGACGGTGTGCCGCCGCTGTATGAGTGTACTACGAAGCATTACGGGGGGCCATACATAGCGATCAGAACCCACAATGGGCCAAAAAACCATGTGTGCCCCCATGTTTAAACACCACCTTCGGTTCTGATTATTACATATGCCCACCCGGAAAGTATGATACCGGCACATACACGCTGTGGTTCTTTTTGTAGGTGGCGACCTACAGCTTCCGCTCTTTGAACGCAGCACTATTGACAGTATTTACCTGTCTGTCGAACTCCAAGAAGCCTTGGAAGTTGATGAGCGTCCCCTTCTCCGCCCCCGCTGCTCCCGCCGCCTTGACGCTGTTCGCCGCCTTCGGAAGGCTCTCCCACATCTGCTCCACCTCCTCCCGCGTCACTAAGCCTTCCTCCAACAACTCCGTCACCTCGCTCCACCTGCACGACACACAAATGGCGGCAGGCGGGGGGGGGGGTGTAGGGGGTCTTCGCGGCGCATGCTACAGTAGAGATGCACCATTTTTTTTCTGAGGCTTCCCGCTTGGGAAACTCTTGTCCCTCACCCAAACACTGACTTTAAGAAGAATCAAGGTGCAATGGTGGATGAAGAACCCCATGGCCTGGGTATACAGGAATATAATTTTGCAAAACAAGAATGGAATTCCGACGATTTTGGGTTAAGGAGTCCCGTCATTCAGAAAATATTTTAGCCAAAATGTGCTACCTCTATCACAGCACGCGCCTCGCGCTTTTTGTAGGCTGCTGGGCCTTTGCCCCCCGGCGTCGCTGGAGGCATGGAGGGAACAGGGGCACCCTTCATATCCTTTTTATAACCAGCTGTACAGACTAACACCTCGTTGACAGATCATGATCTATCTATAGATGATCTAGTTCCTCACTTGCTGCTGTGAGAGGTTGTGCAGGATCTGCATAACAGAGATCCAATCCAGGTAACACGCGCTACTGCTGTGGATCGTACAGATTCTACGGGTCCCACCCGGCAACATGAGCTAGATCATACACGATTGGTAATAAATAGATCTATCTGCCTCGAAATATCTAGATCACGAAGTGGTTGTCGATGATCTGTAGATGATCTGTCTGAGATGCAAAGATTTTTAAGCTACCGCGGACCACGCACACCACAATTGGGCATTCGGGTCGGCAGCAGGCGGCCAGTGATCAATGGGAACTGGACAAAAACAAAAAGGAGGGCGAAACCAACACCGTTTTTTTCTCGCCAATCTACTGTTTACCTGGAGCGTGAATGCATGCGAAGTAGGCGGCTACTGCTTGCACCACCTTGGCATGAAACACGTTGGTTCGCGGCAACGTACGTGTCCAGCGGGACAAGTCAACCACCTCAAGCCCTGCTCCACTTCTGAACCTTCGTAAGAAAAAACCACTGGACCTTCTAAGACCATATAGTCAGCGTCGATTCAGAAGTCTTGTAATGTCTTGTTGGTCGTCCGTAATGAACGCCTTCTACGATAGAGATAGCCACTTTTTTGCCTTATGAGGCAATATTTCCTACTGATGGGGCTTCCTTCCTAACTGAGCAACTACCCAGCATCGTGCGTTTTAAAAATGACTTTAGCTACAGACCTGCAGTACGCTATTCCATGGTTGGTTGCTCAACCGGTGAAGTGCTTGCTTTCTCGACCCTTTTAGGACTGCAGTCCCTTTTTGGGCACAAACTAGTCAAATTCTAGGTAGTTTGACCCCAAAACGGGACTGCAGTCATAAACGCCAAGTGTTTGAGCGAGACATAAGAGCTCTTTAAGCGAGGAGAGAGCCTCAGAAGGCGCACCTCTGCTGCAGCATGCGTCAATGCCACAACTTCAGCCCTCCCCCCCTCGGCGTGGTGTGGTGACCGACGCCATTTGGGCTACAGCCCCGTCGCCCCTTTCTACCCCGCCTCTCCCAACCTTCCCGCCCGAGCCCCGGCGTTTAGGTTTGAGCCAAAAGTCTTAGTATTACCCTAGACTACGAGCCTCGAAACTCACCACTCAACCAGCAGCTATGCCCTAGTTGAATCGTTTGCTTGGTAGGTGACCCTGGCCCGACTCTGTTGCCACTACGTCGGTGACGACGGAGCGGATATCGACCGTAGGATATAATCTACGTCCCTCCCCAGCCTAAACAACCCGACAGAGTCCCTACGTATCCAGACTCTTTCGCTCACCGTAACAACTCGGTAAGGCCCACAACGCCCTCCGAAGAGCCGGCGAGCTCCACAAAACTCGCCGCCGCCGTGTCCCCAGCCTCAGAAGCTACCGTAACGCCATCATCATTTCCCCCGTTGCCGCGAGTTGGGCCGGCAGCTGGTGCTGGTGCTGGTGCTGCTGCTTCTCCTGCCGTAGCTTCGTTGTCCTCCTCTTCCTCGAAGAGAGCGTCCACGCGGGCGAACGCCTGACAAAACCCGCGGAAATCCACCCTATCCCCGCCAGCGCCCGCCTTGGGTGCCGCCTTCCAGATGGCAACGACCTCCGAGTCTTGCAGGAGGCCGTCTTCCAAAAGCTCGCGCACATCAGCCAGAGCCTGCGTTTAGACCCGACAGGCCGGGTAGAGGCGGGCGAGGGGGGTAGGAAAAAAGTCGGGACCGATGACGCTTCTATGGTACGCACAGTGCTTGGATGCGCTTGGTGCGGCGACGTGGTTGACAGCGGCGTGGGCGGTGGACATCGGTCGTGGTCTATCGAACGTTTTCTTTTACTGGTTCGATCACGACTGCCTGCTGCGCCGCACACCAAAACAAAACCTACGAAAAAAACGAAAAAAAACAACCCCCCCCCCCCAAACTTGAAAGCGCAAAACGAAAAACACAAAGCCAGACGCCCCGCAGGTGTGCATTGCGCCCATCACAAGTAATTGAAGCACGTGAGGCCCCCAGGCGCAACCAGCGTCTCACCCGAAAGTCGTCGAGCCCCAGGAGCCCGTCTTCCCCCACCGCCGCCTCATACGCCTCCTTCAACTCTTCTCCACCGCCGACCGCCGCAGTCGCCGCCGCAGTCCCGTCCCCCGGAGACCGCACCGCCGTCACCGCCCCCAACTGGAAACCCCCTTCGCCCCGTCCCCTCCCGCAGCTCCTAGCCCTCCGGCGGGCCAGCCAGGGCGGCGTCGGCGAGGACAAGGGTCGCGCGACAGAAGTCGCGCTTTGTTGATCGCTTCTGGCGTAGAACAGCGCGGACGTGGAAGGCGCTGCTTGCGGGGGGAGAAGGGACGGTGAAAACAGCGACATTTGCGTTCGAGAGAGGGTGGACCGACGCCGAAGGTCGCCACTACCCACCGTCGACGCCCCCACCCCCGCCGCCGCTGATGTTATCGCTAATTCCGTCCGCGAGGTTAACGGGCCCACCCATGATCTACCTCTCGCTGAAACAAGCTCGCTCGCGGTGGCCGCTTCCCAAGGAGAGGTGGAGGTGGAGGTGGAGCCGGGCGTCCGCAAGGATGAGCGAGAAGGAGAAAGGCTTATCCACGCGGAGGAGTCCCCGTTGCGTCGCTGCGACTGCTGCTGTTGCTTGAGGGACATGATGGGAGCAAGGGGTGGGGCGGGGCGAGGCGTGTTGAGGGGGTGGGGGGGGGGGGGGGGTAGTGCTTTGGCCACAATATGTTAACTTTGCGTGCGTGGTTTGAGTTTGAAGTCGAGCGCCGCGACGGGGAATCCCCGCTTAATTGTACCTCGCCACCGTCGGCATCAAGCTTCATCCACCTTCGGTGGGGGTCGCCATCTGGAAGCGCCTTAACCCTTTTAGGACCCCAGTCCCGTTTTGGGGACAACTCACTTGGAATTAGAGTGGTTTGTCCCCAAACCGGGACTGCGGTTCTAAAGGGGTTAACCACTTTAGGACCGCACTCCCTTTTTGGGGACAAATTACTCGGAATTAGAGTCATATTCAGGTTTCTGTGCAGTACAGTACTAAAAGCGCTTAACACCTACCAGGTATACAACTACGAAAATGAGCACAATCGAATCACATCTACTGTACTATTACGGGGGGCCATAGTTAATGGGACCAAATGCCAGTAAAAATGGTCAAATATATACGTTTTTAGGTATACCATAGGTCCTATTAACAATGGTCCCTCGTAATAGTAGTTTGTCGCCAAAGTGTGGGCGCGGCGCTGAAGGGGTGTTCAAAGTGGACTTAAACACCCTTGCAACAAGGTTTTCTGGTTGGCGGCAATCGGCAAAGCCTTTCGTTTTATGACCAGGACCCGTCCTTGGGCTATTCCTCGGGATCTCTTTGATTGTGGTGTGGTGCATCTGTCCTTGCGCTTTCTTGCGGGCCCTTCGTCCCCCCATCCCCACACCCACACGCCATCCCCACCACCACCACCACTGCTAATCGCGTTGCAATCACCGCCAACACCACTCCCACTCGTTTTAACGGCAATAATGCCGCCCAGGTTTGGACCTCTCACCCTCCCCTCCCCATCCTCCCTCACCAGTGGAAGGAGTGTTCCTCGATATATGAAGTGCACGACTTACATGATAAATAACTAAGAAAAGCAAGATCGTATATAGATACGAACCCGGTACTAAATATCATTATCGAGAGTAATCACTATCATCATAATCGGGGTGATGATGAGCACCAATGATTATCATGAACGTCATCACCATCCCATCACCCTTGTACGCTCTAGCCTGTAATACAGCGGGTTTCCTACTAGCTTTAGTAGCGTTTGGTCCAGAACGAAAACGAAAAAGACGC
Organism: Nereocystis luetkeana; assembly: GCA_031213475.1. Classification (NCBI taxonomy): domain Eukaryota; class Phaeophyceae; order Laminariales; family Laminariaceae; genus Nereocystis; species Nereocystis luetkeana. The sequence goes on along the minus strand of JARUPZ010000034.1, from coordinate 2,508,024 downwards.
GGCCGACGAACTTCCATCGACCCGTCAGCCGCCCCCTCCCCTCCCTTGCTCCACCCATCACGAGATGTGCCCCCCTCCAAACACTGGAACCACATGCGGGCCACAAGACATTTTACATTATCCATACCCCACCCTATTTGTTCAATTTGAGATTGCGAATAAAGCATCAAAAGAAGGAAAACATCAGACCCCGCACTGTTCAAGCCCAAGGGGCAACCAATTTACCACTCGTATAAATACTGAAAGAAAGTACTACACCCCCATTCCCCAATACTATAGTTTGTCCCGTGAACGGGGGTGCAGTTGCACCTGCAAAAAACAAATTATTGACCCTTTCAAGACTGCAGTCCCGTTTTGGGGACAAAGTACTTAGAATTGGAGTGGTTTGTCCCCAGAATGGGACGGCAGTTTCCCCTAAAAGGGTTGAAAATTTTGTGCAAAGCAATCAGAAAACTACTGTGTATACGAGTTTCTAATTTTGACGGCGACAAAGACAAAAAGAGGCACCCCTTTTCGAGCTGCCGAAACATCCGCCGGACGCCGTAGCGCCAACGCACACAACTTGACGACGGTTACAAAAATTCCTGCAGAGCGAATGCCCAGCGACAGCTCTTATTTTCCCCTCGGTACCACACGCCGACACCGCCCACCCCGAGCAAAATAGCATAAATGCGAGGAGGCTGCCCTGATGAGGCAACATAAAACAAAGGTTTACACCTCACCGCCGACAAAGCCCTGCCGTCTCCTCGTTCGCCTCCGCACATGACCACGGGACACATCGTCAGGCACGCGCCAGCGGCACGCAAGAACCGTGCAGTCACCATCGGGCCTTCGTCTCGTCTCTGCTCCGCCGCAAAAGGGGGGCATTCAACGTCATAAAAAATATTTTCACCGCGCGTTGCAGGAAAGGTTAAGCTAAAAATTACCGCAGACAAACACTGTGAAAAAAGCGCGTTCTACGATAGAGGTAGCACGTTTCCGCTATTTTTTTTCTCTGAATAACGGGGTTCCTTGACCTGAAATCGTCAGAATGCAAATATTGCTTCGAAAAATGACGTTTCGGTATACTGCTTGGGCCATGGGATCATTCATCGAGATGCAATTTGATTTTTGCTGATATTAGTCTTCGGGTGAGGTATGAAGCTCCTTCAGCGAAGAGTCTGAGAAATTTTAAATTTAGGGTGAATCTCTATCGTAGAACGCCTCGAAATGTACCTAACTATTACGGGGGAACATCTATACCTGGTGCTATTAATAATCAGAACCAAATATCGTTTTCAAACATACGTATACATACCAGGTAAATATTTACCTGGTATGTTTTTCGGGTCCATGGTGGGTTCTGACCACTATGGCCCCTCGTAACATTGTACTGGACGTGACATACCGGAAGTGGGTTTTGATTACAGTAGAGGACGCATGCAACGAGTTATCACTAGCTGTGAATACATTAGACGGCAGCAGTAAGTAGTGCCGGGTACCTTGGTATGTATAAATACAGAGACAGTACTCGCAGTATCGAGTATCGAGCCGTGCTTAATAAACTTGCCTCAAAACCCTAACTCCGACTACGAGTACCTGCATGGGAAAAAAACTATCAGAACGAACCTAAAATGAGGAGTTGCGCGCACTATCAACGGTTCTGTCAGAAGCTGGGCCAGGTCGTAAACACTACCAGGTATGTGCGTACTGGTAGCATCAGAGGCGTTTACTTACAACCCTTCTGGGATCCAGGTACAAAGGCCTTAAGAGGTATCTGAGGGGTACATACCGTATGCTATACCTGGTAATCAAGATAACACCCCCCCTGGGATGAATTTCAGAGAAGATTAAGATTAGCTCCAAAACCAGGGGGTGCGTGCACGCAACCAAACTGGCGCCTTTGAGGAGATCTCGTCAAAAACCTGTCCATTGACGCGTCGCTCGGCGTATGCAGTCTCCGCGCTGTCGAGAAAACCAGCTCTGAAATTCGTCTAATTAATAGGGGGTGTGCTGTCTTAGGTATTATACAGTAAGAGCGCGGTTTAAAAAAACGTGTAAAAGAGGGTGAGCCATCTGCGGAGCGAGTATGTAGGACCATGCCGACAGCGTGTTGTGCAACTCCTTGCAGTGTAAATCGGGTACACGCTATGGAGTGTACACTAATCCCTTACGTAGCCCACCAGCGCCGTGTGGCGTCCCACCAGCGCCGTGTGGCGTCTGGGGGCCATCATCTGGCATACCCACGGGTCTACTGATGCGCACGTAGGCATGTCTGCTCTTCCGCGAACCGTAATATGTAACTGCCATACAGACTTGACAACGTCGCCGACTATGACGCAGTATTGACACTCTGTTCAACCACCTAGCCGGGTGTTCCAGCGATGCTGGCCCCGGTCTCCTGCTGGGTTGAGGGGTGTGGGTGTGGAGGTGTGGGTGACTCACTCGCTTCCCTCCCGAGGGCACCATAGCCGGGTTACTACGTGTGGCCGATGCTATAGATGAGCGGCGTTTTCTTCGTCCTTTCTTCTCGTCTCTCACGTCCGACACGGGTTCATAGAGGGACTGCCGCTCATTCCGCTCGGAACACGATGTTGCATGCGTACCCGCTGTTCCTGCTGTCGCTGTGCTATCCAAGCAGTATTAATGCACCTTTACGTCCGAAATACGGAGGCAGTATCAAACAAGCACCACAACGGAGACCCGGGCTGGAAACGCGTTGTAAATTCGAGGTACCAAGTGCATGTTAATACCTCTTGGGGGAATCGATTTTGACGACCACGCGTCCGGCTCGACAAATTTCGCAGAATCGGGGCACGTACAGTTGCGGTAGTGTCAACCACTCCGGCCGGCACTAAAATACAAGTTTGATGTTCATATCATAATCCAAACGGGGATTGTTTTCACGCCCATAGTCGTACACTTTTAGACACGTGCCTGATTCAACAGAGTGGTGGTCTTTCCCTAGCTCCCTAGTGCCGGTCGAGTAGAGTGTCATAGTTGCCTGCTACCTGCTACCTGCTACCCGCTGCGAGTATAGTGCATGTGAAATTGCTTGGCACAGATCCCCGGTTGCCGCTGCGTTTAGTGCTGGTATAGTTGGCTGGCGCATACCGGCACCATAGTGGGAACATTACTGCTGTACCAGGTACGAGCTTTACAGGAGTAGTAGCCGGTCGCCCCGGTGGTTCAAGTGGTTAACCTGGAATTCTACTTGTTTGAGTCCTGGGTTCGAGCCTCAGGAGGGTCGGACTTTCACTTTATTTGCAAAAATAAAAAAAAGGGATTCAATTGTTGAGAGCGCCTTGCAGCGTGGGTAGGCACAATTCGATGCGAGTCGACGAGGGAAGAAAAGGCTGAAATCTTCTCGCGATAAAAAATGAAGGCACGTACCGTAGCGGGAAGGGGGGAGAAGAGCCTGCGGTGTGACCCCGGATCTGAGTTACGAGTTGGAAGGAGAGAGAGAAGAAGATGTGCGAAGATAATAAATGGGATGGAAAAAAAAAAAAAAAAAAAAAAAAAAAAAAGTAGGTTACCTGGTACTGGTGAAGCGAGACGCCAGCTTGACCCCAACGCACCTTCGCGACGTACCCCGTGAGTCAACGTCCATTTACACAGGCTCGGTCAACCGCCGTGTGTGGGGTATATGTGCGGGATCATGGGCGGTGCATCGCTTTCGCCACTGCTACACGGTACTGTGAACGTGCCCACGCTGTTGTTGACGCAGCGTGGAGACGGGTGCTCGTGTCGCGCCGCCGAAGGGTGCAGTGTGCCCTCCCTGAGCAGACTATTATTAATATTAATAGTACGGAGTACTACTCGTACAGCAAGTACACCTGGTATAATATGTGCTTGATGATATGTCTGGTATGTGCTTGATCATGTGTCTTTGGTGACCAAAAGTGGAGAGTGGAAGCGAAGCCAGCAATTACTCAATTCGAGCTGAAGTATCATGAGAGATGCGAGTACCCACACACACATGAGCTGTACCAACGGGCATGTTCTGTACAGGAAATTTCATGCCGTCGCTAACACACGTGCGCAACGTGAATGCGGACACCCGCACGAGTCAGGACCAGCATGGCGCAACACAGACGTCACATGAAGCAGCACGCTCCCGAAGGAAGGCAACATATTGCTGGCGTTGATACCACATCCCTCTTGTGGAATGGTAGGTGGCTTACATGACAGGCAAGAGTACAAGGCAGTGGCCCAGTCTTCCGAACGCTTCTCCCGACGCACTCCACTCGTCTCTGTGAGGCCAACAGGTCTAGGTTGGGACAAACTGGGAAACCACCTACGGGGATGATTAAGTACCACCCCCGCTTTGGGTTCTATATATCCTGGATGCATGCTTCCATCAATTTGGTGATTTTTTGGGGGAACAACACTTGCTGGTGCAATTGCTGCCGGATATAGGCCGAAGACGTGCCAGCCGTGGCCATTAGAGCTGACCAAGGGTTTCATCGCTGCCGGGTTCAGGGCATTTTCTGTCACCATGATTTTCAAGGTGAACGGGATCAAAATACGACCGTATTATCGTGAAAGGCAGAATTCATGTTTGCGCCGCTCTGACCCCCTGACTGCACGCTGCACGCACGAACCAACGCACTTTTTGTTTTTTGACTCGTACGCGTAACATGCGCGATACGAACGAGCGTTCACGAGCGATGAGGATCAATACAACAGAGTCCAGAGGAGATCCTAATTCCTTGAGTCCAGCGCGAGAATCGCGAACAATATTCAGCTCGTGGCCCCTATTTGATAAGCTCTGTACGCTACTTGCTTTGCTTCTGTTGACGCGATGGGTGATGCGTGTACGTTGCTCATGTTTTTTTCGAGATTCTTTCGCAGACGTGCATTTTTTTAGGTGGCGCAAATATGTCCAGAACTGTTGTGGGGGAGCGGGAGGAGAGAGGATAGGGTTTGACCAACTTTCTCAGCCATCTCGACAGCTGTCTCATCGCTGTCGCCATCACGCAACGCCGCCCGGCGTCAACCAGCGTTGGTAACATTTGCCAGACAACAAGCAGTCACCCTCCAAGATCGCCACATTTTTCCCAGCCAATATTTTACAAACAAAAACAGTACTACTTCGTATTACAGATTATTGCTGCACTTTCGCCTTGAGTCGCCTCGTGTCATGGGCATCATCGACTGCTCAGGAGTTGGGAGTTGAACACGCTCCAAGCGCAGCCAGGCTGTTCGCTGACCTGCGCTCTCTAGGTTTGAGGTATGACACGATTGATGGTTGATGCCACTTTGTCGGGAACGTTCTCAACCATTTAGGCGCGGACTGTCTTGTTCTGAGTTGTCAGTCTTGTCGAACGGGTGTTTTCGTGTCGTGGTTGGCGGGGTATTTCGAATATTTTCTTTCTAGCTGACGTTCGTGTCATACGGCTGTCGCATACCAGGTATTACTATTAATATTAATAACACTGCTGTTGTACCCATGTACAGCTATACGTAGGCGTGATACGCAAGATCAACATATCTATAGCAAGCCACGCGTTTGCGTGATCTAGCGAGAGCGGTAACGGCCACACGCAAAAGCCCTGTCATGTCTCTCACTGCACTGCACCAACCACTGCACCCTTGACCTGGACCGACCGGCCTTGTAGCTTTTACGAGCAGTGTAATGATAATATCAAGGCTGCGTATGCACTTGCGAGTCGGGTGTCAATTTCTACCGCTTTGGTGCTTTCGCTGCGTTGCCTCGTTGCCTCGTGGTACTTCTGTTGTTCTTTGTTCTATTTCCTTGAATGTAACTCACCTTCCTCTGATGAACCCATGAGAGCTGATTACCACAAAGCCAAAGCCCCCACGCTATTCTTGACATCAGTTGTTCGTGAATGCACGAACAAACGGTACCAAAAAAAGCTGTCGTGCTGCCTGTTTTTCGTGGTGTACGCACCTCGTAGTACCAGGTACCAGGTATCAAATACCTGGTACCAGGTACACGTTTGCTCTTATTGCTTGTTTCACGTACTTCGTGCATGCGAAATCCTCCTGTGATGTCGTTTACAAAAAGCAAGAGTTGTGAAGTCGACCTAATCGAAAGCTGAAGCTGCGTGATGGGTGTGCTGCGCATTTTAGACGCTTCTTGTTGAAGGACACAGTATACAGCGGATCAGAGACCCCTGTAACCCCCGATAACTGCAAGGTCGACACGACGATTGCTTGCGAATTTCGGCCCTCCACTCCAACGAGTCGTTGTTCATACCTGGTACGTACAGAATTGGCAAAATATGCCGCTACTTCTGCAAGCGGGGCCTAAGACCAAACGATCCTTACAATTCCGTCCATAGTGGTGTATAGCTCGCTAGATCTGGGTCTCGAAAGAGTTGTACACCATTAACCGACTGTTGGGCCCATGACTAAAAGCACATATATTTGTTTTGCAGCGACGAAGACCTCGGCCACGAACTACTGTTTTGGTGCATTTGCGGCAAAGCTGCACCTCTAGGCTATCCACCACGGGTTTCGAAAGTCTACCAATGACCTCTATGTTCGCCAGACATTGTGTCCACCCAACGCACAACGCTTGCAGTGAAAAAAGTCGTCATTATTAAAATAGTGAATTTTGAAGGCAGCGGTCACCAATTTAGCGGTGTGGCAATACTATTGATACTAATTGTTCATGGTTGTCCGAGTAGGCGTCGGCGTATACGAATTATTGATAGTTTCGCACAAAATGAACGCGTTCGAAATCCACCACGGTAGATGCTGAATAATGAAACAAGACGCACTGCAATTCCAGATACCAGGTAGAACATCATACCGTTCCGGGAACACGATCTTTCCATGGCCAACGTCTGGGTACTGTCATTCGCACAACCGTCGAAGGCAAGGAGGACTATGAACAGGGTTTTGGCGACAAGAGGCGGTGCCGTGGCATGCCCACCCCCCCCGCCCCCCAGCCAAGCTTGAGATATAAGTGCCGTGTATCGAGGCAATTGGCTATTGAGCGTCCAAGTTCGGGTGGGTGTCGCTATCCAGAGAGCGTTGTCGATGACTCTCGAGGAAGGGCCTCACGCTCGGTCCCCTATCTAACGCCGTTCCCATCAAACTACCAGCAGAGTCGCTGAACTCAGAACTACTGTAGTTCACAGCTCGCCTGGTCAATACTTGGTACCTGCCCTTTTCACAGTTGTCCCGAAGTCTGTTTCCCACTGCCCGGTTCTGGTCAGGCTGCTCTTGTTTTGTAAAAATTCAAGCGTACGACTTCCTCCCATGCTGTCTTGAGTATGCTCTTAATACCGCGTTTGATACCTCGCTTTCTTGTCTTGACTGCTCAGGCACCCCTGCCCGCCCTTGTTGCGGCTGCTGGGATGATGGTCGTGGCGCTTTCGCCGCACACGGCGGAGGCGTTTATGCTGGCGCCAACTTCTTCCGTGCCTCGCGCTGGGGGGCATCCTTCCGTCGCATCAGGTACAGGGCCGTGCGTTGCTTAGTGGTGTTAGGGCGCCGTTTTTTTTTTCTCGGTTTCGGTAAGAATGGCACCGGATTTGTTTTTATGCTCGACTTGAAGTTTGCGAGAACCAAGTTTCGCTTGAATGAGCGATAGTGGCGAAAGTTGAAAGTTGCTGGTTGTTGCCAAGCGTAGCGGGTGAAACCGGAAAATGCCGCTGTGATAACTATACATGGAATCACCTGAATACGATTGCACACGTCGGACCGATCACGATCTACTATAGAGCATCTAGTTCCCTCGCCTGCCGTTGTGAGAGGTTGTGCAGGATCTGCGTAAATGCAGATCCAACCCAGGAAACATGTGCTATAAGATCATGCAGATTACCAACTCCCAACCGACAACATGAGCCATTTTATACCAGGTACGAAGTACGTATCAAGAAGCTATCTTTACCGTGCAAGATCTAGATCATCAAGTTGGGACCGGTGATCCGTCCCATGCGTATAGGGGTACGTGGCCGAGTTACGGTTCACAATTCGCAGGGTCTTTTTCTACCCCTTTGCTGGATTATGGCGTGTATGGTACGTAAATTATGTATGAACAGTTCGTTGGAACTGCCTACAGCATAACACGTTCTACTAAATAATCGCGCGGTACAAAACGTGTGAACATTGACTAACGCCCATATATCTCCCCCCGGTGAATCATACATTGTACTCCTCAACTTGGTGGCATGAAACAGCAGGCTCCGTCCGATCGGCGGTCTCTGTTCGCCCCATGGCTTCGGGCAGGGGCGCATCTATGTCTTACAGGCTTGTTGAAAACGAATCGGCGTCTAAGCGCAGAAGCCGTTCTTACAAGAACGCGTGGTCGAGGGTGGAAAAACGCCGGTCAACGGAGGCTCTCACCGAGGTACGAAATATAATCATTGGTGCTTGGTTTTCGGGCGATCGGCTGAAAAGCCTTGGAGTTATACGTAGTTGATAGTAGACTTTACGTTCGCGGCTGTCGTTGTGCTTTCATCATATACCTGGTATAGTTTAATCAAGAGCGCGGTCAGGGTATTTCGAAAATGCGGGATGGTGTTCGATATTGGAAAAATACGCTCCTCGTCCGATGTATTGGCTGGCGTCTTGCGGTTGGAAAAATACACTGCTTGTGCAGATTAAGCATGTGCAAGTCATTATAGACGTGGGGGGGTTCTTGACTTTGGAAAAATGCGCTTCTCATTAATTGTAGGATTCGGGTTCTTGCGGTTCGAAAAAACGCTGCTGTTGTGCATTTTTCAAAATTTGCGACAGTTTGTTTATGAGGCTCTCGTGTGCGTCACAGCCGCTCTTTTTAGGGCTGTTCGATCAGCAGCGTGGCAGATTTTGCGGCCGGTGTTGACATGCATATTTTCGTTCTGGGAAATCAACATCTGGTGTCGTGATTCTGGGGCAATATTACCCACACCGTTGGCGTGCTTGAGCGAAAATTACGTCAGAGGCCTGATTCCGATACCCCCCTCCACTCGCTTTCGACAACCGTGCGCATATCGCAGACGTCACCTGCCACGACGGCGGGGTCCCCCGCTGTGGGACTCGTCGTCAAGGAGAGCTCGGACCTCAAGCTCGTCGAGGGTTTCGGGCGCGGGCTGATGGCGGACATTAAGGGAAAGTCTAAGTTCCTCAAATCAGATATCTCTGATGGTTTCAGCATAAAGGTCCGTTCACTTGCTGCTGCTTGCGCCTGTGCTTTGGTGAACAGAGTTCTGTAAACTTCGAGACTCGAGGCACTCAGGCACTCAAAAGACCGGAACGGAGCCGAGGTCGCTCTCTTGATCGCCGCAGTCGCCTCTCTTAACGCCTTCAAAACTATTGTACATTCCACGTTTTCTGAAGACAAAATACTTGAAGTTTGAGTTGGTTCATTTTTGCGGTAGCTGTTGCTAAAATAAATCCCTACGTACGAGGACGGGGGTTTCCGGGGTGTTGAGCTTCTGTCCGCCGATGTAAATACTAGCGCGATGCCCAGACCATGAGACCGATACTGTGCCCACGCGGAAAACGTGAACATATTACCTGAGCGAAGCGTCAACCCTTTTGGGGCTTCAGGGAGCAAAATTGTGGAAAACAATTCACTAGATTATCATAAAGCATTGGCCACACGAAGGAGTCAGGGCTGCAAGGGTAGGGTGTGTGTTTCCGAACCGCAACATGGTGAACCTAGGGAGATGTACGCGCATCGGATGGTACTTGTATTGCTGGGTGCTCTTCGTAGACGCTGTATAAGAGCGCACGTGCCATGTCTTGTATAGGTCGGTCACTGTACCTTCGCCCCGAAGGGGTTAGTAGGTGTGGACTTGAAACTGTCGGTACACAGCTGTACATTGATAGAGGTACAACGTGTGCACTCCCTACCGCAATCAAAAGGACGAGTGTTGCGGCTGACACTTCGTGGAGATATTTGGCGCGTTTGGCGAGCATGGTGTGCACAGGTCCTCCGGACTCCTCGTGGGGCATGTCGGGTGGCCCGAATCTCTCGCCGAAGACAACTGTTGTCGTGCTCTCGCGTTACAGTCGGGTGGGTTTGCCGGCCCAGCCAGTAAAGAAAGGTTCTATTAAATACTATTTTTTGATCGGTTCATCGACGTAGGTTTCGCCGTGATTTAGACTGACCAGGCCGGGTGATCGGCCTCGTCTTTTAGCTTTCTTGTCTGATGGTTGCTCCGCCTACTCTTGTGTTTGCTTCCTGGAGAGTCTGGCATTGTTATGGTGGTCCATGTTGCGCCGGTATCGTCTATGCTTACCCGTTGATTTCCTCGGACCGTTCGCACCATTCGCACGAAGATTTATCCACGCCCGTTCATGATTACCGCCCTCTCGGTACTAGCACCCTCCCCCGCCCGCCTCGCTTGGGCTTACTCCTGTGTTTACGTCCTGTATTTTCGGACAATGTTCAACGTTGTTGTCGCCCTTTTGTAGCTGCTGACTTTCTGTGTGTATGCGGTAATTTCCTTGACCGTTCGCACAAGGTTTGCCCGCGCTGATTCAAGAGTACCGACCCTTCCGCGCTTGCGCTCTCCTTTGCTCGCTCCGCTTCCTCGCCTTACCGTCCAGGTGATGTCCTCCACTTTTTTCCTGTTCTTCGCCTGCCTGGCCCCTGCGGTGGCATTTGGAGGTCTGCTGGGGATCTGCACGGCGGGGGCGATGGGAACCATCGAGGCAAGCAGCGTGAAGACCACGTTTGTGTTTGTAATTTACGTCTTACTTGATATCCATCCAATTAGTAAGTATTTAATTCGTTCACCTGGTATCTGTTCCTTCATTGACTAATTCATCAATAATATTATGCGTTCATGCACCCATTCAGACACTTCAAGTTTAGTTGTGCTGGTAGCAGTCGTTCAACTCCCAAAAGACGGACGGGTCGGATTCGAATCTGCGCTGAGGTTTTCGGAGGTGAGCTGAGTTTCGGGCCGTAGATTGTTTTGTCAGGGGGTTGAATCGCGTACAGCGGCATTTCACTTCTGCGGTGCTTTGTGTCCGTTATGCATCAAGGTTAGCGAAGAGCGAAAACGTACACGGGGTAACGAGTTATTCTTGAAATCCTGCGGTCGGAAGGCCCGGCTTCTGTCGATAAGACATGTCCAGGATGTCACGGGCTGGTGTGGCGCGAGACTGTGAGGATAGCGTGTACCAGGTACCTAGTATTTCTCTCCGCGACAAAAGAGCCGGTACCTACGTCGTGCGTCCTTGTGTGCTTGTGTCTAGTTAGGGAAGCGACGTTGGTGAGCTTTTATGCTCGCAGCGGCGGACTTTATTCCTTTCAGTAGAAAACGGCAAGGAATCGCTCTAAATGTCTGGTGTGCACTATAATGTACAACCTTACGGGTGTATCGCCTGCCTTGTTCACGACGCCGAGCAGAGAGGACCCTACACGCATGGACACAGGGGTGTTAGCCTTCGTCAGCTTTCCTTCATGCTTCCTCTCTACGCTCTTGATTCGGTGCACGCGTAAGATAGTCTCGATATTACGCTAGGCATAACGGCTGGTGGCGGGAATGTCATTTCAAGCTCGAAACTACCTCGAAGATTGCTGCTGCCGTAATATCAATACGGTGTAGACACAGCGCGGGGGTCAGTTGTCATGTTTCGGACTTGCTTGTGTGCTGGCGTCTCTGACTTTTACTGAAAATTGATGCACTGACTTGTTTTCTTTCTGGTGCTCTGGTGCTCTGGCGTCTCTGCGTATGACTGAAGATTAATTGGTTGGCGGTTTATCTCGGGTACGTTTTTGATTGACCGACCGTGTGGCGGCGTCGCTTGCTTGCTTCAGATGATCGCGGCAACGGCTTTGTGCGGCATGGTGTACGCTGCTTTCTCCGGCCAGCCGCTTACCATCATCGGCAGCACCGGCCCCGTGCTTGCCTTCATCGCCGTCCTCTACAAGACTGCTGCGAGGCTGGTGAGAAATCCCAAGTTCTGACACCTTTCTGTACCCGCCACATGGAAGGTCGTCGCGCCGCACGTTGTTCACCGTACGCCCACATTCCGATACGCGCGGGATAAGGGTGTCTCCGATAATGAAACCCACCTAGACTGGTAGTTTTGCTACCTCGCTAAAATGCGATGGAACTATACGAAGTAAGGTATACTATACCTGGTGTTCAGCTGAATGCGCTTTGGGCTAGAGCTTTCACAAACGTCATACTACGCACCAGGTTTTCACACACACGATCGTTGTATTTTGTATTCGCAAATTTAGATTGGCACAGGGTACGACGAAGCATAACTCTTGTCGCCATCATTCGCTCCGCCATGCTCCGCCACTGCCCCCTGTGCCGTGGCTCCTCCGAACAAACGCGTGCAGAGCCTTCCTTTCCTGCCGCTGTACACGTGGGTTGGACTGTGGACGGCAGGTCTTCTTGGCGTCTGCAGGTGTGCGTTTAAAACCATTCTGATCACCGATCCCCGCCAGAAACATGCCACCACTCTGGGCGTACATATAAGCACCGCTTCGTACTCATATTGATGGTTGGTGTTTGAAGACAGATATATTCCTGATCTGTGTGATCTGTATGGTTTAGCTCATGTCGCCTTATGGAAGCGGCATATTCTGCATAATCTATTTATAAAATTAAAAAAAGCAAAAGCTTTGAGATCGAGGATTTCTTCGAAACTCATCTTCGCAAGCTGTGTGTGATACGTCGATGGACCGTTCTATGTTTTTTTTTTTGCCTCTTTCAGGATACACATCCCGTATATGAGGAGGACAAAGTCTGACGCTGCGTAATTTCGGGAGCGTGTGTGTCTATCTGTTTGTAGTACAATTTGCCTGTGAGTCGGATTTGTACTATATAGATCCTGCACAGCACCTCACAACGGTAGGTTAGCATCCAGATGATCTAGCTGTAGATAGATCAGATAGATATTGATCTGTCCGATGCGTGGAACCGTTCCAGTGTGATGCGTCGGATCGAGGTATTATCGCCGTCCGGCGGCGATCGTTTTGTAGTGTCATAGTTGTTCTTTTACGATTGCGGTCAACATTGCAGGACGGGTTGTTGTTGTGCGCATGTTCTTGAAAAGTAAACCTCCAGATTAGTGGTTATTTCGGCTGGCGCGTTGCTGGTTTGGAAGCATCGGGTTGCATTTTCGTACCGCGTGTGCCAACGCCACATGCCGTAGTTTTTGATATGTTTGCCTCCGAGACTAGACCAAAATTGCGCACAACTTCATCAAGCACACAATCAAGCGCAACTGGGAATTACCTGATGGCGTGTTTGACGTGCGTCTGCCCGCGTTCTGAGCGTTGTGCAGTTGTCGACGCTTTCTTTTCAAAATATGCATTTTATTGTGAAGGGAGGTAGGTGTCTTGGGCATTGTGAGGATTGCCCCCTAAAACTTGTTGTGTTTGTCTCCACTCTCATGCATTGCCGCTCCCCGTCCCGTCCTTCTTCCTCTGTTGGCGTCTGTTGGTGCTCTAATCTCGGTGCTGCAGCGTGTTCTCCCTGTCGAACATGGTGTTGTTTTTTACTCGCTTTACGGATGAGATTTTCTCCCTGCTGATCTCCGTCATCTTTATCATGGAGGCTTTCAAAGATATCAGCGGTGGGTGGAGTTTTGGTGTCTTGACCGTTTTTGTTTCACATGCTAAAGTCCGCCTCGAAGCTCTTTCCTTTAGCCTTTTGGTATAGTTCGAAATAGGTAGTCCGTATTTCGAACGTAGTTTCGCTTTAGTCGTTTTGTTCAGTACCTTTTAAATTGCGCGTGTGTGTAATGAGGACAACTATCACGAACACAGTACGGAGAAAAACTGTCTTGCCATATCGTAGCGTTATTCTTTCGCTGTGGTGGTCATTGCTCTCTTTACCTTCGGTAAGATAAGTCGAGGCTGGGAAAGAGTGCGCTTACGAGCATCGAGTTGACTGCGCGACGTCGGTGCGTTGGATGGAAGTCGATACTTGGAAGAGGCAGTAGTTGGTGCTAGACAATGCTACACGACCGGGAGAAGTAATCCGAAAAGTAACAACATCATAACTATCAATTGTAGCTCAATAACTTTTATTGGCGTGCCTTATCAATTCCGTGGTAATTGTAGTAGGACAAACAAATTTGAAGGGTGTACGTCCTGGAAGAAAGTTGCTGTCGTCCAATTTGCTGCCGATCAATTTTCCAGAGCAAGAAGATTCGAACGCCGTCGACCCAGTTAGGGTTTACGTTGTGCGTGGTGCTGCAGCAGGCCTGCCTGACACCTACGCGAGGTTATCTGACTGGGACATAGTTTGTGCTCGACCAGTAAAACAGGGCTACGAACTGCGTCGTTTTGTTGGGCTAACCCTTACAGTAGGGCCCGACCCGCCTACAAGCGCGAATGTCATGTACTGCCATTCTTACGAACAACACAGTGTGCGGTTTTGGGGTGACAAACGCCCGTATTTTCCAAGGTGTGCCCCAGACATAACGAAGTACCTGGTATGTCGACAAGTTCCGTGTCGACCACATTTCCCGTAGCTTCTGGTGCTGCTCCGGTTTGGAGGTTGGGCCATCATGGATACAACATCATTTTCGAGTCATTTTGCACTTCGTTTATTGGCTATAATATCGCAAAACGGATGCATCTATGTGTTGTCGCGTTCAAAATTGTTTTTTTTTTCCCCTGTGGAGAGATGTGCTTCGTCAAGAATAGTCCCATCTAATAGTGACGCAATTTTTGCACATGCTGGCAGGCGTTTTCATGACGGCGGGAGTCCCCCTGGCCGCTGCCACTTCTACGCTTATCGTGGCGCTTACCACCTATGGTGTGGCCACCACTCTGAAGTCATTGCGCAGGTGCGTTCTGCGTAATGGTAGCCAAATGGTGTGCCTCAGATTTTCGGGGAGGGGGGGAGGCGGGGAGGATGTACTCGGTATCATGCATGGTCGTATGACTATAGACCCTCGCACCCCTACAATACTGGGACGGAGCACGTCGGGTTTTCACCGACCAGACAGACTTTGCACCAAGCGCGAAGCACCGTGAGGTGTTTTGCGAGTCGTATGAAGGGTGAGCTGCATCGTATTAAGAACCGCTGGTGGGGTGGACTTGCATATGGACGACAGCTGCAGTGAGGTAATTAATTTTCGGGTGGGGCGACTTCCACAGACAGCATTGGGGGGACTACATACGAAACTGCCTCGTGGGTGCATACCCATAAGCACTACGTGATACGAGCATTCCCCTTGTGCGGATTCTCCACCCCGCACAAATGACCCAACTCGATCGTTACCTATGACCGACCGCAAACAAATTAAACTAAAAAAACGGTACCCTAGTTGTCCAGCTCACGTCGTGAGTGGCGTGTTTTCCAGTGTCGTTGCCAACCGACCCCAACCCAACCTGTAGATTCTTTATGGGGGGAGGGGGTATTTTGCCCCATTTCTACTTTTTATTACCTCATCGCTTAGTCGGTGGGAAATTTGTTTTTGTTTGCCTATCCCAGCTCTTCCGCCCCCATCCTCGGTGACGTGCTGTACCCGGCATACATTGATACTACGAGTACGACTTGGCCCAGGGTCGGAAAAGCGCTAAAAATATATTTGGTACCTGGTACCAGGACCAGGTACCAGGTACCTGGTTCTCGAATGTAAACACTAAACCTAACCCTTACCCCGACCGCCTGGGAAATTATCGGGAAATTATCGGCATGAAGATGTAATAAAGGGTTCGTGTGGACTATCAACCACTGTGTTGAACTGGAAGCAGGCAGAGTTGCGTGCCCAGTGACTGCCCAACAATCGCGTGAAATCCTCTCTATTTTTTAGCTTGGAGTTTGTTCCGCGATCTTAATCGCCAGCATCCACCGCCAGTCGAACAAGACCCTTTCTCGACGGGGCTACGCGTAAACAGTTACAGTGTACAGCTTACGTAGTACCGGTACCCATTAGAGTGGTCGAGCTCGCACAATCGAGCGCGTGGCTCAGGGGTCGTACGATCGATGCATCCAAATACTCGCGGTAGGCAGCTGGTAGCTGTGTGCTAAGCTCCAAAGGTTGTGCCGCAGGCACTCCTCGTGCTGATCTGCGCTGTTGTGGGCGCCGTGATGTGCTCCAATCTGTGTCTTATCCGTCGCCGGTCGAGAATCCTACTCGTCCCCCCCGCCGCCACGATGTGTGTGTGACATGTGGTATGGCATTGACAACCCTCTCATTTTTTCTCAATGTGTGTGGCATGCCATGGACAACCTCTTTATTGTTTGCTCAATGTGAGTGGCGTGACATTGACAATGTTATCATCTTCCGCTCAATGTGTACGGCATGACATTGACAACTCGACACGTATTTTGTGTGGAAGTGTAGTGAGCTTAGGCGTCCAAATCGTTGGAGGATAAAATGACATAAAATTTATTTCCTTGTCGTTTTTGTGGTTCAATATTTCGGCAGGACGGCGTTCTTCAACAAGCCTACCCGCGAGATCGTGGCGGACTTCGCGCCCACGATTGGCGTGGCCACTGGAACCTTCGCTGCCATCTGGGCGAAGAGCAAGTGAGAGGCCCCTTTGAGACCTCAAGAGGGAAAATATGTCATAAAAATGACTTGATTGTAGTACAGCATCAGCCACACGAGCCAGTCCAGGCTGCCGGGGTAGGGTTTGTGTCGGAAGTGCAACATGGTGAACCTAGGGAGATGTACGACACGCGTGCATCATGTAGGTACATGTGTTGCCGCACGCTACTCCTAGGCACTTGATACGAGTGCAGTTGTCGCTTTTTAGGTCGCTATAACCCCAAACGGGTAAGTTTGTTTTGCCGCGGCGGGATTCGTTTTTTAACAGCGTCGAATCACAGCCTTTGGTTATATATATATAATATATATATATAATATTATATATTCTGAAGTGACCAAAAGCAGGGTTTAGACGTCAAGGTTCTAAAGTCTGTCACGTCAGGGTCGAAGGCCGCACACAAATATGGCGGGTGCCTCTCCCTCCCGCTGCCCCCCGTCCGCCTTTGATGACGCTTTTTTTTTACTCAGGTACGCTCTTGCTCTCCCTACCCTCAACGTGCCCATGGCGCTGACCACTACGGTGGGCCGCCCGTGGCTGGTACCCCTTATGACGCTGCCCGTATGGGCCCGCTGGGCGGCATTCTTGCCCGCCCTGATGAGCACGGTGCTTTTGTTCATGGACCAGAACATCACCGTTCGCCTAGTTAACTCCAAGCAGCATAAACTCAAGAAAGGGTGAGAGACTGGGACAACGCTCCTGTCGTGTTGCGTAGTAGAGGGAGAAGTTTGTGCTGTGCGTTTGTTTAGGATGTATAGCTGTTGTCTGGTTGGTTTACCATCGGAACTGTAGGCGGCATGCCGACTCTTGTTCTCACTGCAGAGGGCTTCTGTAGAAGGTTACGCCGGATATTTTTCTCTTGGTCGGTGATGCCCGTGGCATCCTCCCGCAGAAGACTACGCGTGCGCATGTAGTCCCGCCCCGGGACGGCGTTTTTACAGAGCAGATTACACATTGCATCATACTGTATACTTTACCCCCGATAAATATGTTGGATGATTTAAAGGAGTATCGGCGGAAGCCTAAAAAACAACTCTAACCAAGTGCATCTGACAAATATGTAGCTGGTTACCCCCTCGTACGAATCTCGACCCGAAATATCTCGTCCCGCGGCTTATTGTTCCGCTTTTCACTCCCACGTATCGTCGCACAACCAAATTTCGTCTTGTTTGGGCGCCCTGTGGTGGCGCACCGCTGTCGTAGTTTCATAGCACACGAGAGTATCGATGATGTCACAACAACTTTCGTTCAATTCTTTCGCTCCGGGTGCCTCTCCACAGCTCATTCGTGTTTTGCCTGCAATTTTCATTTTGGGCATGAACAGGTTCGGCATGAACCTGGACATGGGCCTCATTGCCGTCCTCACCGCGGCATGCAGTGTGTTTGGCCTCCCGTGGCTCGTGGCCGCCACCGTTCGGTCCTTGGCACACGTGAAGAGTCTGACCAACTACGAGCAGCTTGGCGGCGGGGAGGAGCGTATCACGGGCATTGTCGAGCAGAGGTGCGAGTGGTAGTGCGATGCTGATGTTGTATTTAAGATAATGTTTCGCCACGTTCAGTGCTCACCATGATGCTGATATTTTGGCGTTTTCGCCACGTTTGGTGTGTACCCGCAGCTGCTGCTGTGATTCGGTCGCCGATCGCTCACGCATACACAGGGTGCGAACTCGACGAGATATGTGGTTCGTTCTTGCGAGGCGGGAGCCAGGCCAGCGCCCGTCCAATGCCTGCCTTTCATCCTGACCTTGGTATATAGGCTGGCCCGCTTGCTTATCATATCCTAAAGCAACAATCTATGATATCTCCCCCAGTACTGGTAATATTAAAACAATTACATTAGTTCTTCCCCACTTTTACCATTTTATTGTGATACCTTGAGATGTGTGACTAATGATACCGGATGCTGCCATACGTGATTGATGCATCGTGGGCAAAATCCGCGCCCAAGCCGTGTCTTAACGCGTCTTGTACGCCTTTTCGCAGGGTGAGCGGCTTGGCCATCCACGGGCTGATCGGTCTTTCCATCCTCAAGCTCCGTCCCCAGCTTGCTCAGGTCAGTCGTTCGGTCGCCTACCATTGGAGAAAATCGGCGTGATGTGTGCCAACGTGCAAACCATTCCGTACGAGGTGTGATGTGCGTCCGTGGCAACTCCTGATCGATAACAGTAGTCGGAAACGCCTCTGTTTCGCGGTGTAAGCGTTCATGCTTCCTCTCCCACGCCACTACCTCGCGGTGCGCATGCCGCCCGCTTCGACAATTGGAAGTCAACGGTGTGCTTGATGCGTGCATCGCGCGATAGAGGCTTTTCCCGCTTCGCCGAAGTTTTGTGTGAGTTTGAAGTCCTCGCCAGTTCTGGCTTACATTTATAGAGCGGCTCAAATATTCGCCTCTCAAGTGCCAAGCCAAAGGTACTTACATGATGCAGAACTTGGGACAGTCTTGTCGGGCGACCGGTGATTCGGATTTCTTCGTCTTTTTATGGCAGTGGTGAGGGTATGTCATCACATCCAAGATCCGTACGCCATCTCTTATTTGCGGAAACCCACTCGTTTGGTTTTCCATGGCTTGGCTTCAGATCCCGCTGCCGGTGACCACGGGCCTGTTCCTGTACCTTGGTGTATCGGGGCTTAAGGGCAACGAGATGTGGGAAAGGACGAAGCTGCTCATCACGGACAAGACTCTCCGCCCTAAGGTGATATATTTTCGGTGTTTTGGATTGAATACTGCTTCTTACCGTATTTTGTTAAGAGTGCGCCACGAAACAATGCTATGGGGGGCAATATAATACTGCTGGTGGTTGGTTGCGCGGTTTGGTGCATTCAGGCATATCATGGGAGCATCGGCTTACATTGTATTTATAGATAGGGTGCTGCTTCCGCCCTTTGCTTTCGTTCGCCTTCGGTTAATCTGTTCGCACGGTTTGCGTTGTTCCGTGTCACGGTCGTTTTTGTATCGTCACCAACGCACAGGCGCCTTGGAACAAGTTGCCCGCGAAGAAGACCAACATCTTCACGCTTATCCAGCTTGCGTGCCTCGGCTCCATGATGTGAGTGGCTCCACAAGGCGTGGGAGGTGGCGGCAAATGCCCGTTAGAGACGAGACATGAAGCATTTCTACTATCGCCCCAAAGGCATTACGTTTGACGGGGGGTGCGCACGATGAGTTATGCAAAGATGGCTTCGTTTTTTTATGGGGATACATGCTCTATTTCTGAAGAATCTGTTGGGTTATTATGTGTTGCGGCGACCCCGATGTTCAGACGCGCTTCTTCCCTTTTCGTCTTCCCCGAATCTCGTCGCTGGTCGCTGTTTTTTGTGTTCTTGGTGTCTCAGGTGGGTGAAGGGAAGCCCGATCGGAGTGCTTTTCCCGGTCCTAATCGCCGTGCTGGCACCTCTAAGGCTGTTGCTCGTCAAGATGAACTTTTTCTCGAACGATGACATGGTGCTTCTCGACTCGGAAGGATGAGAAGCTGCCGTGAACCCCTTTGGAAACTGCATCCACGTTTTGGGGAAATTACTTGAAATTAGTGTGGGATACTTTTCGCAGTAGTGATCAGTGTTGGGGGACAAACTACTTGAAACTTGTGTGGGATACTCTTTGCAGTAACCAATAAAATACTCAAGTGGTCGGACGAGTTGGTGATGAATTGCGCCGTCAATGTGTCTAGGCTTTCTCTACCGGCATGAGAAAGCAACGCACTCGACAACAAGAAGAGGGGCCCAGTAGATGTGGAATCGATGCCTTTGCAAACAAAGCGGGTTGTTCTTGTGAATTCAGGAGTACCGGCACGCATTTTGTTTTTGGCGATATCGGTAGAACTGGTTAACGTCAACAAATTGTTGGTTCGTGCCCTGTTTGGTTTTTGTGGATTTAATTAAAAGGTTTGCCTTCCGCAAGTAATAAGCACGCCAGCCCATGCACGGGTTTCCCGCTGCGCTTGAACGGGTACACTCTGCGGGAACACACTTTTTAGGCCATCTTTATTTTTATCTCGGCACGAATGAAAAGGGGAAAAAATGACTCATGGCGTGCGTGCGAAATCGTGATCGTATGATATGAGGAACGTAAATAGCGCCTACCAGCTGTGTGAAATCGTAATGACCGCATGCCGAACGTTTCGTAACGCCAACGTGCAGTAATCGTTTCTGACCACCTTGCGTGGGGAGGGGGGATACACATAAGTTGCTCGGTACAGCGTTCTGCTGTGTGCACACATGCGTCGGGGTGCACTGGCCGGTGTGGTACTGTACGGTAGTGTTCGGTACGACTTAGCTTGCGGGGGTCAGCTAGGGCTGATATCATATTTATTCCCGTACCTTGCCTCCGAAGTAGTACGCAGCCGTTCGCAATCCGGACACGGGGCATGGGGTTTGTGGGCCGAAGTATCTTTTACATGTTGTATAGGCGGCGAAGGCCACTATTTCGAGGCTCCGCCGTCATTTCGCTGACAGATCAAATACGGAAAGAGTCAATTACTTTCTCGCCTGTAGGAAGACTGTTAATTGATGTGTACTGGTACAGCAGGCCCTGTTGTCTGGGGTACGCTACATATGCTGCAATTCTGTTGTGTTTTTTCGGTCTCCCCTACTGATGCCTGCATGCGGCTACGTGCTGTGTTTTTGAGCAGGCTTTTGGTGGGAGCGCGGGTGTTGGGTGTGATAGACTCGGCGGGTACAGTTAGCCATACGTAGAGGGGTGTGTTCGGGATTTGGAGGAAGTCGCTACGCTTTGGAACTTGATAATTAATAAGCTTCAGTCGCGGACGTTTCTGCTGGTCGGAAGTTAATGATTCAACATTTGAGGCGTGATGGGGCAGAAAGTTGAACATCGAAGTATTCTATCAAGTTTTTTTTGCGTGTTTGCCGCTTTTGAGCCGCGAGTAAACAGTGCAACACTCAGTGGCTCGTCAGCTTGATCGACTCAGGTCCAATACGTTCGCTCGACACGGATATATCGCCCTGTTATCTCCTCCATGAGTTTGAGTAAGCTGTTGTTACGGCAGGTAGGCAATGAAGAAGCAATGAGACCTACCAGGTATACCTGGTACTCATTTAGAAAGTTTGCAAACAATCTCGTCAAGTTTACCAACTCACAGTAGGTTCAACACATTCGGGCGACACTGGAGTTTTATCTCTCAATCCATGAGTTGAGTAGCCCGTAATATAATGCCGGGTGCTACGCAGTAAGGAACTACTATGCTCCTGTAGACAGTTCTGCAAGCAATCCCGTCAATTGTATCGGTTCAGGTTCTGAATGCATTCGTACCACACTGACTGGTTCTTCGCATCTCAGCCATGAGTTTGGGTGAGCAGCAAAACCTACCGTAGACGAGTTCCGCGGTAAAAGGCGCCGCGTTTTTTCCGGGGAGGGCGGGGTGGTGATAAAACATCCCGGCTACAGTCTGAGAAAGCAGTGTCTGTCGGCAGTCCTCTATTCAACCATACCGCGAAGTTTAGAAACAAAGGTGGTTGGTAGTGCCCGGGTTTCAACGGGTTTTCCCTGCGCCTGAGGCATACCTTCAAAAAAACGAGAAAGCGGGGACGATTCGACTGCACTCCCTCTGAAACGCCTCCGATCGTGCTGAAAAATCATTTCTTGGGATGGAGATTGCGAATCCGTCGCCATATTTTCCGATCTTATCTATTAGCTCGAGTTCAGGTTGTCCTAAAATGTCACAGAACAGGGATGGCTGAAGGCACCTCCCCCAACTCTTACACTGCGCTGCACCTCGCTGTAAGGGCTGACATTTTCAAGGGACGGTAACGTTGAGGTGGGGATCACAAATACGTCATCATAATGTCTCGTCTCGGTGTTGCCATTGAAAAATAGCATGCCGAAATGGCAAAAATGTTTTTTTTGCTGAAGTATCTGGAAGTATTCACTTTTTTTTTCTCGTTTGTTCAAATTTCTCTGACCAACCTAGTTTTTGTCGGATCAACTTCATGAGTCGCTCTACCCCCCTAAATCGGCCAAGCGGAATCACATGGAGGCGAAGTGTGCACAACGAAACAAGTCCGGGAATGCAGCGGAAAAAACAATCAAGGCAACCCGATGAGTAACTTTTGCTCAACTTTTCGAACGTCCTTTTTTTGAGGTTCTCAGAGCGAGCCAAAAGTACAGCTTACCAGGTACCAGGTATTTATTTTTAATTTTTGTTTTTTTCTGATTAGCAGAACCAATGATGTTTTAACGCGAAAGGCGCCCGCAATACTCATTTCCGAAGCTCTGCAAGTAGTCGCGGTCTTTATAAGGGGCCGGTATGTATCCAGGTATGGACGGAACTCGGACGTATCCATATATCCTTGTCCACTGCTGGGTTCTTAGCGATGGCGGATAGCGGCAGCAGCGGTGACAGCGGGGCCGACTACGGCGAGGCTCGGACCAAAGCGTCACCTCCCGCCACCAATCCCGCCAGCTCTTCTTCTTCCCCTTCTCCGTGACAGACTTCGTCCGCGACTCTTGCGCTTGAAACAGCAGTGGCGGGAGCAGCTATTGCTGTGCAGATAGCTCGTGTCAAGGAAGGTTCTCGTTCCTCACCTTCGCGTGGCTTAACGACACTCCTCAACGCCAACAACGGCGACGGCGGTGGAATGGCAACGTACACGTCACCGGCTTCATCGCAGGCCATTTCCCCGTAGTGGAGGAGCGTCCAACTGGCGGGCTCGTCAAAATGCTGAGATGGAGCTCGGTAGAGATTCCAAGTGTACACGACAAGGCTCATTTGTCGAGCATGTCTGGATGTGGGGTTCGGGTCAGGTTCACAAGTGTCAACTTGAGGTCTCTAATATTTTTGGAAAATATTTTTTTCCCGATCATTTTCAAGTAACGTCGTGTCCCACCAGTCACCAGAAAAAAAACACACAGATTCATGACGTAACAATCACGATTCGTAACATTTAATGTCTAAATTGGCGTTGTCACATATTCCAAAATGAGATCGCGTGTAGTTGTCACGAATCGTGATTATTGGCATACTTGTACATGCTTTCTTGATTTTTTCGAAAATTGTCAGTCACGATTCGCGAAACGTCACGGTTTTCTCGTCACGTTCCGTGACATATTTTTTTCGTTAGAAAAAATCCTCACACCCTTTTCGCGACCAGAGCCGGTACATGACACACAGACCATCATCCGGCACTACGATGTGGCCTACCCCGGGTTTCGAATTGTTGCTGGATTCTTGGGCCCGGCCAGCCCCCCCATCATCTATATATGCGTAGGTAGGGTTGGCGTCGGTTGGCGACGACATCGTAAAACATGCCGCTCACTACGTGAGCTAGACAACCAGGGTACCGTTTTTTTTTGGGCGGTCGCCCACAGCTGGTCATCGAGTTAGATCGTTTGTGCGAGATAAAGAACCGTCACTACTCTGCACAAGGGAATTTATCGGATCACGTAGTGTGCATGGTAAGGTATCCAAGAGGCAGTTATATAGTACTCCCATTGCTGTCTCTGGAAGTGGCTACACCGGAAAATAAATTAATTCATTGAAGCTGTCATCCATGCAAGTTCGCCTCACAAACGGTTCTTAGTAGGATGCAGCTCACCCTTCATGCGACTCGCCGGACAACCTCACGGCGCTTCGCGCTTGGTGCAAGCAGTGTCTGTCTGGTCGGTGAAAACCCGACATGCTCCGTCCCGGCATTGTAGGGATGCGAGGGTCTATGGTCATACGACTACGGCCATGCACGAGATCGAGTACATCTCTCCTATCGAGTACCGTATGATATACCTGGTATATAAAGGTTGGGTCGGCGTCGATTGGCGACGACGCTGTAAAACACGCCTCTCACTGCGTGAGCTAGACAACCAGGGTACCGTTTTTATTTGTTTATTTTTTGCGGTCACCACGGCTGGCGGTCGAGTTAGATCATTGTTGTGTGAAGGGAAGACCTTACCTCCGCATCAGGGGGATGATCGTATAATGTACCTGGTAGTGTGTATATGGTACGGCACCCAGGAGGAAGTTGCATAGTAAACCATTGCTGTCGACCAAAGTGGCCAAACCGGAAAATAATTCAATTATTGACGCTGTCATCCATATGCAAGAAAATCCGCCTCACAAGCAGTTCTTGGTAGGCTGCGGTTCATCCTTTATGCGACTCGCTCAATATTCTACGGCGCTTCGCGCTTGGTGCAAGCAATGTCTACCTGGTCGGTGAGAACCCGACGTGCTCCGTCCCGGCATTGTAGGGATGCGAGGGTCTATGGTCATACGACTACAGCCATGCATGATAATGAGTACACCCCCCCCTCCCGCCAGGACGGCCTACCCCGGGTTTCGTGTTGTTGCAGAGTTCTTAGGCCCGGCCTACCCCGACTTGCGTAATGTTGCTGAATTATTTTGCTCCACAACGCTGATCGACTTTCTGATGAGGTACGTATGCCTTGCCTCGTACTGTGATGGGCGTTTTCCGTCCTATATCCCTGTCGACATCGGCCCAAACTTTCAAACGAAGCGCACGACGAGATCAACACAATGTGAATCCCTTGCCTTGAGTAGACTTCGTTGTTGACGGTGCACGGGTTGGGCCTTGTACGGTTTCCTAAGAGTCTTTTTTTTAACAACGGAGGCCGGAAAGGGCAGGGAGGAGGCCGCGAAGGGGCACAGCAGTATATTCTCTGACCCGCACAAAAAATTGCTTCCAAATGTTTTAGCGGTGTGAATATAGTGGTGACGGAAAACCAAGCGTAAACTCTTAGGAACAAAACATAAAAAACTACGAGCCCCCCTCTAGGCGATCGCAGCGTTCGGTGCATCTCGAAATTCAAGAACACCAAGTGTTATGGTATCCCTTCTTCCCTGTTGGGGCGTCATGATTTGTAGCAAGTGTCCCCTCCTCATACCTACCAGGCGTTATCGTCTGCCTGGCTGATGAATATCTCACCCGTCGTTCAGAACGCACTTCATACAAGAATCTGTCACTTCCAAGCAATCGTCAAACACCTTGTGCTAGTGACCAGAACAGAGCCAGAGGCACACCTGCTAACAGTAGCCGGTCCCTAGGTCCGTACTGTCGCTACGTTGTGGTCATCAATAGCTATGTAGTTTGGAGCGGCGCCTTTGGCGGAACGGGCGTCGATTGTCACTCAGTCCCTCCACCATTGCGCATTGTGTTCCTACTTCGAAGGATCCCATCACATTAACAAATGAGGGTCTGTCAGAGAGTCGTGCTGTACGTGTATCGACCCTGGGTGTGCAGTAGTGTTGCTTGCATGTACACCACACATGAAGGGATCCCGTTGGCCCAGAATACAAGATCATAATACACTAAAACACCGTTGTTCGTATTACTTCCAAAGGGGCAGTCCGTGCCATGCACCGGCCCTGCCAATAAGACACGTTCATGCTCTTGCCAAGTCCATGCAAATACTGGCCATTGTACCACGCAGCCTGTTGTCCTTGCTGGTGAGCCATCGTCTAGCGCGGTTGTTCTGTCCGGTACTCTTGCGTAGAATAGCACCGAGGATAACAGAACGAGCCACGGGAGCTACAGGAGTTGTGGGCCCGAGAGGCCCACATCACTAAACTCCGTCTCTATGGGCAGGCGTTATTCTCCGGGTTCAATTCGCATTGTCCCCTTTGATTGTTACGCGGTCCCCTTCTCTGGAAACCCCTCGGACCCTTGCAACACCGTCGTAACATCCTCCCCGGCTGACTAGGCCTGGAAAGGCCAGTCACGCGATATCGTAGACGGTGCATCCGAAATACTCTAAGCCAACCAAACTGAAGAGGGGAAACCCGGCCTTTTCCGCTAGGAAAAGCCCTCTCCAGCACGCACACTCATGCGCCGCCGCAGTAAACGGCACAGAATGCCTCCCTTAAAGGGTGGGACCTTCCTGGTCGTTCGCCGCGAGCCTTCTCTACGGAACCTCCCCGGTCGCGACCGCGAGCAGGGGGCTCCCGCCATCGTGCAATGACTGCGCACGAACCCCATAAAACCCCCTCCACCCGTCAACCACAACGTCACGCCCTGTCGACTCCTAAAACGCCAGTGGTCAAACATCAACAACTATATAGATCGCCCCCTTGTGCTCCGTCTCGAAAGGGATGCGTGGTCAGTGGTCAAATGACTAAGGCAAGCAGCAAATGAGTACGCCCCCCCCCCCCCCTTGCGCTGGGGCCAGGAAAGTCCCGAAAGCCGAATCAATCGCGAACATGACATAGGATGCCACTTTCCTGCACACCATAAAAAATAATCAACCCTGAAACGACTGAGGATACCACTTTCCTAATCCCCATCATCAAAAATAATCAACACTGCAATCCTATAAAAAATAAACCAACCCTTGAATGACAGAGGATGATACTTTCCTAGTCACCACTTCAATCCTCCCCACGCCCGAGGGCGGCGCCCGTCCACGAAGGTGGTGCCCGGGATTCCCCCTCGACCTTTCCCGAAAACCAAACCATCGCGAAAATAACAGAGAATGCCACTCTCCTAATCAACACCATAATAAATAATCAACACTGTAAGCAGAGGACGCCACTCTCCTACTCAACACCACCATGAATAATCAACACTGCAAGCAGGGGATGCCACTCTCCTAATCAACACCACAAAAAATAATCAATAGTTCAATCCTCCCCACGCAAGCATGAGCCCCAGCCAAGACCTACAGAGCAACATTGCTCGTGCGAGCGCAAGAATAAGCTCTACAAACACTCGAACACACTCAAAAGCGTTCCTTTGTGCTTTCAAACGTTCGGGTTCCGTGTCATGAATGAACGCTGAAAAAAACGTGAGCAAAGTTAACATCTGGAGGACACACCTTCGTGCATTGAAGACATAAAACTGGCACTCATCAAGTGCTTCCTCATTCACGCTCCGCCCAGGTCGCGCATTCATAGTAGGCTTCGCGAGTTGAGGTGTCGCGCTCCCCATCAAATACAGCGTACGCTAGCAAGCATAGCGTGCCCCACCGCACCCAACCGCGACACTGCCTGACGACAACGTCTGGCTCTACACGAAGGGGGCCAAGCCGCGTGCCACGCTTTCCTGCTGCCCACTGCTCCGTAGCTCTGCACACTTCTGCTTACAGGCATATAATGCAGCTGCCATGGCTCCGATCCACATTAGCGCCACGAGCCCCAAGACAAACTTCCATATTGTACTCTCCAGCTCTGCGAGGGCAATGGCTGCCCAGAAGAGCGCACTTGCGGCCCCAGCAATAGATGTAGCGATTTTCCACGCGTGGGGTCGACAGACTGTGAGGGTTTCGCTGCAGAAGGCGCACCACCGTCTGTCGGCGCTCGAGACTCCCTCCAATTCTCGTAAATTCTCGGTGCTGAGGGTCACCTCCGTTTCTCCCAAGTTTTCGCTGGAGGCAATTTCCCTGGTTTTCCGCAAATCGTGGGTGCCGACGACGCCCCCCGATAGCTCATTGGTGGCGCGGACGTGCCTTCTCGTTTCTCGCAAAATGTCGGCGCTGACGACCCCCTCTGTTTCTCTCAAGGCTTGGAATGGATCACCTGGGAAATTTCGTAGCGCAAGGCAAGGGTTTACGATCACACAATCTACGGCAGTGAAGAACGAGCAACCAACAGGACAGGATCACGCCGGGATCGACCAACAATAGGCCACTTTACATGCTTTTGGAACATGGAGCTGCGACAGAACTAAGCGTTTTGCCGTAGCACCAAAAGCAACGCAAATAAAAATGGCGGGCAGAAAATCCGACGACGTAGCACCTGTTCGCGTGTCGATAACTTCGCCAAGCCGCGCGACTGTTTGCCCGAGCACGCCCTGTTCGTTCTTCCACAGACAGTCGCATCGATTGGATGTGTCAGCAAGCAGTGGAGTGCCAATCCTCGCCTGCCGGCAAGGACACCCAGACGGGCACGAGGGGCAGGGCATTGATAGGTGTACCCTCGCCAGATACGATGCGCGTGCTCGGTGCGTGTGAACGGCGTCGATTTATTTTTCGAGGATGGCGAGCGAGAGGGCTGTGAATTGGCTGATCTTTACGGCTAGTTATTATTAATAGTTGGATGGTGACGTACAACCCAACCAGCCGATTTACAGTATGTAGTCTTCGTCAGTAAAACACACACGTCGAGGCTCAAAGGTGCCAGTGCGGAGATGTGGAACTCCGCAAAGTACCGTACGCAACTACAGAGACTGATATACCTACCAGGTAGCCCATTTTTAACTACTGATAGTCGGCGGCTTATGGTTAGTCAACTCACAGCGAGCGTCCGACTACAACACATCCTGCTAAAATGCGTACCTCTGACGGCGTTGTCAAGTGCAGGCGATCTCGGACGTGATCCGCGCACTCCAGCCAGCCTTCCCACAGCACGCCAGGCCACTCCGCCGAAATGTTCACCATTACGGAGGCAATGAAACGCAGCGCTACCCATACCCTTTCGCTTTCGAGGTGCCCAAACATCCTGACAGAAAGCACCCGCATCGTGCCGTCATAGTTAATGGTGATGGCATACGGTCGATCAGCCCCTCTCGCCACCCGGGCACTCTTGAAGACTGCTCCACACCGCCAGCATAGACCTGTCTCAGCCTCGCCAACAACGTGGCACAAAGCCATCAGACGTCCTACAAGCCCGTGAGGAGCTCCCGCACGGTCAAACTCCCACTTAAGCGTCACCTCCCGCGCGCCGTCCTGTCGCTTCTCTTCCAGCAGCTTTTCGAGATGTTCTTGCAGCTCTTCGGTTAAATGCAGAGGCAACCACCTCCACACCAGCATGTCTCTCAAGCCGTTTCTCTCGCGAGAGGCAGGCAGAGCGCCACCACCGCTGGCGAGCACGGCTGTCCGGCCGAGAGGGAGAGCCACGCCGAGCTTGACCAGCACATCGAACAGCGCCTCCTCCAATTGGCCCTCCGACAACTGAGAGGAATGCTTGTAAAAAATATCTCTCCACAGATCCCGCGCAAACGCCCAGCGAAGAACTCCAGCGTTGAGAAGGTCGTCCCTCCATTGTATTTCTCGTGTGGTCGATAACTTCCGAAGACGAAGCTTGTGGTCCATGATGGGGTTGAGCACCTGGGACAACAACTCCACATCGAGGAAAATACCTTCTCCGCCGTCGACACGAATTACTTGCCCAGCGAACTCGCTGGATTAAACAGCGAAAACGGGGCAAACAATAGTTACCTGGTACATCATTCTTTTCAAAGGGAACTATAGGCAATTGTACAGTAGTTATGTGGCATGGCAACGCACGACAGTAGCCAAAATACATACTGTTGGGCGTAGATAAAATGGAGGGGACAGCTACACCGCTGCAATGCGCTCCAAAAACGAACCGGGAAGCATGTAATGCTGGGGTGGCGTGTCGAGGTCTCAGGAAAACGGGGGCTCGAACAATTACGCATCACAATGGAAAAAACCCACACCCAACAAACCGTTAGCGTTTACGCTACGGTCTCAACAGAGGGCGAGCACGCCCATGACTGAATCGACATCTCAACACTTTCCTGTACCCCTAAAGACGAGACAGAAGATGCGTGTGAAGCGTGTGGTTTTCACTTTAAGCCGTTCTTTCTGCTCAAAGACATCAGTACACCCGGTGTCCGTCCTGATTATATGTATGTATCCTAGATATATGAAAATCTTGTGCCCACAGACTGTATTATCAAAACACTGAAACCTCACTAAGGATACTTAATCGCGTGAATGACCTACCGTATCGACACAGCCTGATGAAAAAAGCTAGGGAATCATTAGGGCAAAGTTGCCCTGGGAAGCAAACATATCGCCATCACTACCACCAAGCCACTCATGCCGTCAACTCATGATACCTAATCCTCGCAGAAGGGCCTTGCCTCACCTTATCTGCAGCGAGCCCTTCAAAGCACTGTCCGGATTTTTTAACACCGCCTGCTGTTCCTCCGACCGCAACTCACCGCTGGTATCCAACTTCCCCAAGACGTTTTGCCACTGCCGGATCAAGGCCTTCTTCGTTATGAATAAACTCGACACGTTGCTCGTGCCATTCTGTGGGCCCGAAGACAGGTTCAGATGCTCTCGAGCAACGCCCAAAGGCGCCTTGTGATATCTTAAGGCGTCCAGGACTGCTAGAGCGAGGGCCCACGCGGGTGGTACAGTGAAGGAAGTACCTCCCTGGCCTGCAAGCCGATCGATTAAATCCAAAATTCCCAACCCGTCGGCGCAACTGACTAAGCTTGTCCCGGGCAGCAGAGTCAACGTCGACGAGCGAATCGGGAACTGGTCATGAATTCCTCGGCTGTCTTGCCAATCCCGCAGCAACTCGCCTACACGCTCCGAGACTGCCTGAACAGTTGCCGAGAAAGCATCAACCGAGCCGTCACACTTGTTGGCGACCAAAATAACGGTGGACGCGGGTGCACGAAGGTGGAGGGCATACAGCCACGACATCACGTCGTCCGTGAGGACCTGCGCGCGACGACACCGGAAACAAAAACAGGTGGAGAATGTTATGGTCAACATCATGGATCATGCAAACAACTGGCCGACCGCGGCGTCGTGGGCATAACTATAAATACTCAATTCCGTCGGTTGTGAGCAAAACAGGCATCTCACGTGAACTGAGATATACTACGCTTAATACCAGGTGTACATATCAAGTACTGTAACGATGCTTAGAATGCGCCATCAAAACACTAAATGAAAACGACGACCGACTCGCGAGTGGTGGCTCATGCTGGGATGGTTGTCTTCCGTGCACTGAGCGCTTCTCGTAGGTGCATTAACTGCCGCGTTCACAGAGTTATTACAATTATAGAGTCGAATCCGAAAACATCATTCGAAGCTTGACAAACCATATATCCAGATCTACACTATTTCTAGTTTTCGGCGATCTAT
Source organism: Nereocystis luetkeana (assembly GCA_031213475.1). NCBI lineage: Eukaryota > Phaeophyceae > Laminariales > Laminariaceae > Nereocystis > Nereocystis luetkeana. The sequence goes on along the minus strand of JARUPZ010000034.1, from coordinate 2,476,798 downwards.
CCACTGTCGCAGACAACACATCTGCTCTTGTCCATAACCAATCCCATACCACGCCTCATTCCGCAATATCGGTACACCTTAGGACGAGGATGAACGACAAAAACACATAGAAACACACCTCTAAAACGGTCGGAATGAAGTACAAACCAAACCAGTGGGATGGGCTTTTTGCAGGAATAAAAAATATAGCGTACGGACCATACAGTACGCTAAAATATACCAGGTGTATTTAATTTAAACCTTCGGGTTTTCGTATGGCCCCTCCACTCTCTAGATCTCGAGGGAAAAGTGTCGTTTTTAAAAAAAATCGTGTACCTTTAGGACTCCAGTCCCGTTGGGGACAAACAACTTAGAATTTGAGTGCTTGTCTGTAGATACATATTTAGGGGTTTCCGCCGATCGCCCGAAGCTATTCACGAGGTACGGTGGTACAAGTTCAGTAACGCGGAGTCACCGTGATGAACCCACGCGTCACCTACCTGGTCAAGGTCGTTTCCATTCTTTCCGTGGAAATTGCGAACGTCCCACACCAGGAGATACACCGCTCGCCGGCTGAGGAATGTCTGGTGCATTCCTGCGTAGTCGAGCTGGCCGGCACAGTCGTAAAACTCGACCCCGATGTCCCTCAACCGGTGGCGAAGCAGGTTAATTCCAACGGTGCTAACTTCTTCCGGGGTTCCTTTCGTGGGCGATCCTTTCGAAAGAGCGATGCTGTTCATCAAGCTGAGAGCGATTGACACGCACGATTGGCAAGCAACAAAGGGCTCATGTCAGAAAACGTGTACTTACGAGATAACGCAGACTTCCTATACATTATTCCCGAGATTTTCTTTTTGTTTTTCCGAGAAAAAAAAGTGTGGCACGATAAGCAAGCACGCAAAGAAACCAAAGGACGCGAAGAAAGCAAATATCGTAGAAGCGACAATTATTCGTTGTAGACTCGCTGAGCGCGAGGCAGGTCATTATAATCAAGTGAAAAAAGACAAAACGTAGGTACGTTTATGCGCGTGCCTACCTCCTTCACCGCATCGATTTAAAAAGCTCCCCGCGCTTGTTCGCTCTGCGGTACGTACATAGTGTAATTGCGCAAGTGAACCAGGGATTCGGCCACATGGATAGACAAGATAAATCGTAGGTACCAAGCCATTGCACATCTCCTGCGTGATTCAGCATCGTCGGACCCTACGATTTCAATCGCGTGGGTTACTGTCGCATGGAATAAATGTAGGTATAACAGACTAAAACGACGGAGAGCATGAATCATTGCTCATAACTATAACCGGCGATAGATCCAATCGCACTGTTGATAGACCATCGGCGACTCTGCCCACTTCGCGAATCATACCCTTCAAGAACTCAACCCACGTTTTTAGGACAATTTACTTGGTATTAAAATAGGATCATTACCCGTAGCAGTAGTTGAAGGGTAACGTTGGAAGAGGCCTCTGAGCACCTGCAGCGCCTTTTTTGCACGGTATGCCGTATCCAGATACTGAAACTACAGCGCACACGAAAGGCGTCGCCGTGCTGTTCCCCAGTGTGCTGCTTGAGTACCTATCATGTACCACTTGTCCCTAATCATAAGGAATGCTTAGATTAAGCAAAAATACAAACTATCCTTGTAATGGAGTACATCGGGAAACAATGGTTGGATTTAGTGCAGAGCTGGCCGCAGAATGGACTTTTTTCCAATCGAATTTTCTTAGGGTCCTCCAAAAAGTTCAGGTTGGTCGGTCGTACGAAGAGGTTGCTACAAGTGTCACAACAAGTGTGACAACGATGTGTGTTGCAAATTGTAGGTGAGACCGAAAACACTGCAGTAACCTCGGCGACTGCCGCGGTTTGCCTGCCCCACCAAACGAGGGTTGGTGCTGGCCCACATTTTCGAACGCACGCGCACGCTCATACGATAGAGGAGTGATATATCATTTGTTTTTTGTTCCCGAGGCTTCTTCTCACTCGAGGAGCTCCATTTCTCGCAGAAAAAACTAACTTTGAACAAACAATTGCCACGGGATGGGCTAGCCCATGGCCTACAGTAGGTATACAACGAATACAGTATATTCCGGGTGGGCACATGTAGTAACATTAATAGTCACCGGAACCAAACATGATGTGTAAATTATAGGGGGTCACCTGGTGCTTGCGTCTATCGTGGGTTCTGATTGCTACGGCCCCCCACAACAGCAAATGAAAAAAGCTGTTCCCAGTGACACTGGGTAGTTCATCAGTTGAGGATCCCCGTCAGTCAGAAGTGTTTGCCTTGCGAGGGAAAAAGTGCTACCCCTGTCGTACATAGCACGCGTTTATATCCATAGTATTGTGTGAACTAAGTTGTGGCCAGTCATCATGCTGGAAGGCACCTGGTCTTGCCAGCTTGCGAAGATCCCACCAAGACCACCTTGAGCAGCTTCAGCTCCTTGACGTTAGCCCCAGTTTCCTCCGCCGTACGCACGTCCGTGAGATACTCCACGACGGCCGGTAGGCCCTCCTCGACAACAGCTTCCGGTGGCATGACCCATGGGTTGCTTTCCAACCTCAGGTTTTCCATGCCCCTGGCCGTTGACATTCTCAATCTCTGTACAAGATTCAACGCATCTTCAACTTCACCAAGACCTGATGCAAGATCGAGAGGGAAGGGAAACTGTTTGATTTTTCCTTCCTCCGGGGGTGCCCAAGTGAAGAATAAGCCCAGCCACGGCCACAATCCATGCACGAAACGAGTACCGCGATAACTGAAACTGGACAAAAAAACAGGCCCTAGATAGAGCACCCCCCTCCATTCCCGTTTGAGCAGGGTCTCAAAAACAGCTCTTTGGCAGTCTTACGATCAGCCATGGAAACAAACGACAGGCTGATCAACTGTTATCTGATCCTCGTGCATTTCATCGGGACATTACAACCATCGTAGGAACTGCAGCAACACGACGCAAACTACAAGAAGCCACACACGACCGCAGCAAAGCAGACGTCGATCCAACTTCACTAACCGGTCAGCTTGTTCGAGAAGAGATACAGGGTCTTCAAGGCCGTCAGCCTCCCGATCTCATGGGGAATCGAACCTGTAAGTAAAGACAACAGGCAGCCAGTTAATACGAAGGATGGGGCCATAGGGTACTTCATGTACTCACAACAGTCCACACACGGGACAGATCCCCGACCCTGACGTCACGATCTACGTAGATCTTTCGGGGGAGGTTTGTGCCCGATCTGTACTATCTACTGTCGCTCATGTTGCCGGGTAGGAGCCGCGCTAAATTTGCATGATCTAGTACATAGTTCCTGTGTTGGATCTGTACTATTAATATTCATATCCTGCAAACTATGTCATAGCGACAGGTATGTACATGATCTACTGTAAACCGTCATGTGTGTCCAACAGTTACTATGTCGTCCGGCACTCTTTTTGTGTGAGGCATCTCAATCGTCGTACTTTAGCGCTCCTGTTTGCTTGCTAAGGTCGCCATTTACCTCCTGGAACGATAAGTATGTTCCATGCAACCGCCTCATTGATAGTGCAGCTACAGGAGTTTGTCACGCAGCATCTACCATGATACCTGGTATATACCAGGTATGTGACGTGAGTGCTTTGTGAACTTAACTGCACAAGTTCACGTCAGCACGCCAGTTCGGATGTATTGTTGTTGATTTCACGGTGTGGAGGAATGCGGCTGCTTGTGTGCCTGTGGTAGACTTGTTTTGGCCAACCTGAACAATGCGACCACGCGATATTGGGATCGCGATTATATTTCCCGACTACAACGATCGCCACATTTCGCTCTATACAGCGACAATAGTGGTAGCACTCAGCAGTCTCGAGACACTCCTGGTATGTCTTAGCCCTAAGCACTACGCTGTTCGGTGTTGGAGTCCACCCAAAGACACGGCTTACGACGATCAGCACTGCTGTCGGTGCGCTTGCCTGCCCTATTTCCCGGAGCTGTAAGATACTTGCAGAGGTTGTAAGCTACTATGATATTAAAAACACAAGAAACATTCATACACCACCATAGGAGCAGGTTTTCCACCACACTTGCCGGTCAGCAGGTTAGAACTGATGTTCAGGTCCTCCAAGGCCACAAGCCCTCCGAGCTCAGGAGGAAACGGACCTGCATTCAGCCAAGCCGGAAAATGCGTAGGATAGGGTTTTCAACTGAGACGCGTGCTACGATAGGGCATGGCTTGTAGTTATTTTCGCCTTGCAAGGCAAGTATTACTGACCGTGACGGGGTTCCTTAAGGGCACTGAGGAACTACCCAATAAGATATGCCTCATCCCTGGAAAACCATTGTTTCCTGTTTTATGACGCCAAGGCTATGGAAGTGTCCAGCGGGTGCATAGCATTTTTACTTTTCCTCAGGGTCAGTTTTTGGGTGGGGTATAGAGCTCCCTTGAGGTCAAGTGAGGAGATTTGGGTAAAACAAGGTGCATCCGTACCGTAACACGCATCCTAACCACAACTTCTGGTATGAAAGAAGTACACCATCATATTTCCGGGTCGCCTGCGAATGAAAAATACGCCACCAGGTCCTGGAAAAGAAGGCAACCCCCCGCGCGACATAATCCAGGCTCAACAGGAGAATGCAGGAAACATATCCAACTGACCTGTGTGCTGGGCTACTGTATATCAACTCCATGGTGGGGATGATTAGCAAAGCATACGTACTGTATCTAAACTCATCGTTGCTCACCTGTATTACGTATAGGCTATCTATACTCACCTATATCTACCTACACCTATGTGTGGCGGGGAAAATCGAAATAGTGTGGGGTTCGTTTTACAGTTGCGAAAAGGGATACGCTCGTACTATGTGCTGCGGCGTGGTTCATGTTGTGCACCCGTCCCTTCACGCTCCCGTTTGTTTGCTCAAACCCTACGGCGGTGAGCACTATTAACCGGACCAACATCACGTTGGTATCAAAATGTAAGGCATCACAGGATAATGGAACTGTGTAGTCGTGCAGTAAACGCATAAACCTAACGATAACCTGTCTTGCGTCGCCTGAAAACAGAACCAAGACATAAACGACTAGCGACAGCAATGCAGATAATCATACGCTGACTGGACTCGAACAATCGGACACCAAAACACGCAATGCCTGGAGCTAGCCCATATGCTCAAAGAAAACAAAGTGCAAACACGTTTTCACTGAGCAGACTATAAGGCCGTTGGGTCGGTGTGCCATCTGATATGAGTTTTGCGCTTCCAACACCGGGCGGATGCAATATAGAGCTGGCCAGGTCAACGTAGCCACGCGCTACAATAGCATATGAGCTGTATCTCAGGACACCAGCAACACCAAACACTACAGTGCAACAATATATCCAAAGCGGCATACCTGGTGCCGATGCGAACTTGCGCAATTCACGAATCGCTCTACATTAGAACAGAAACTGCATCGAAGTGAAGCACGTTGAAAGCGGCAAGCACAACCGTCAAATAAGTCATCGCTCAGAGCGGGTGTGGCAACAAGGCCTCGCCATCGTCCGTACAGCCGGCAGCCGGGTTCTGTTGATAGACGCTACCAGGTAGGTCATTGTACTTGCCGGTCAGCCCGTTAGAACTGATGTCCAGGGTCTTCAGGACCACCAGCCGACCCAGTTCAACAGGAATTTGACCTGCCAGGCGAGAAGCGAGCCAGAAAATGATAAACAACGTGGTAGAGTATGCATTGAAAATCAATATTATGTTGCCAAATGCTCGAAAAGCTGGGCACCGCCGTCTCCCGTCAATGCACCGCTCTATTTTTTTTGGTGAGGCCGTCACCTAAACCCTGCAGTACAATGCTCGACATTGGGACTGTTATTGTCAAAGCTGCTCACGGGTCGGACCAAACATCGCGGGTCGGGTCGGGTCAGCGTGACCCGGCCCGACCCGTGAGATTTCGAAATCCTCCTGACCCGACCCGACCCGACCCAACTCGACCAATGAGATTTTGAAGACTTCCTGAACCCGACTCGCTGGCCGTGTCATGACCCATGAAGAGCTCTGATTACGGTGTTCCCATCTTTGCAGAAGCACCACGGAGAGAGCCACTTGCCATGGTGTAGCAGATGAAGCGACCACCACTATGCAGCTCCAGAGAAGGTACCCACAAGGAGCAATGGCCTGTGCTGACCGTCTGGGTAAACGTAACCAGTTTACTACCGCAAACAAGATTCTATACGAACTCCAAGTAGTTTTGTCCCCAAAGACGCGGGTGCAGTTCGAAGGCGGTTAACCCCTTTGGCTGTTGAAGGTAGCGACCAGCACAATGAATGGTAACTTTGGTGTTGTCAACCATCTTTGTAGGGACAGCGTGAGCGCCCAGAAGTAGAACGGGTAGGGTTATGTTGCGCCCGTGCCGTACGACTCCTGGCCTTCGACCATTGTAACTCGAGCACCATTTTGTAGAATATTATCCCGTTGCTGTAATCGCCACTGTCGATCATCAGTTCTCCCTCCTGAAGCCCGAAGAGGGTTAACTGACCAACCGCGCCATGCCCAAAAGAACGGCGGCAGTATCCTGACTTCACCGGGCAGAGCGAAAAAGGCAGCACGGTCGTCGCCGTTCGCTAAGGAGTACAGCGCTTCCTACGTAACGTGCGCATGCCTTTCAGGTTTAGTCAAACCAAGTCTGCCACAAGCTTTGCGATCAGCTGTATCAGCAGCATCCCTGAACGCCGAAAATACATGAGACGGCAAATCCCTCCGAACAGGCTAAAACACCAAGCACACGTGTGCGCAATGCAGGACGCACTCCACACCACAATAAAACACGCAACGACTTGACACAGACTGCAAGCAGCAAACACCCCCCAAAATTCAGCCGTTGATCTAAGGAGCGCCCTATTATCTCGAGGAATGTTTTTCTTGGTTTTCCTCTTCTCGAAAAAAACGAGAGGAAAAACAGGAAAAACAGGAAAGACTTCCTGAATCAGGAAATTTAACAGAGGGCGAAAATAAAAAAACAGGAACGCTTAACCCCTTTAGAACCCCAGTCCCGTTTTGGGGACAAACTACTTGAAATTTGACTGGTTTGTCCCCAATACGGGACTGCGGTTCTAAAAGGGTTAAGGGTTCCTCTTTTAGGGGAAAAAAACAGGAAAATAAGTAAATTTAGAACGAAACATTATTAGATAATAGCGTCCCTTGGCGGGCCACCTTACTTACCGTTCAGTCCGTTAGAACTAAGGTCCAAGCTCTCCAAGGCCATCAGCTCGCCTAGCTCAGGAGGAATCGTACCTGAGTGCAAGACAAGACACAAGCCAGTTGCTGTGGAGTGTGAAGGATGGGCGTATGATATCACTGCGAAAGCACGTTGTGCTGCGGAATGCATCAATGAGGCACCACAGTTCCCATCCACTGCTGGCACGCTTCCGTTCTTTTGCTAAGGTCGTCACCATTGTACTATGGTGTTCGCCTTTTGGATCATTCGCTATTCTTGGTCACAACGCAATCCTCGGTGACGGTTGATACCGTGCAGCAGACCTACTGTAAGCACAACCACTAGGCAAGCTCCCAACCAATAAATACGCACAAAGAGAAATGGAATGATTCATTTTCAGACGCCGTGTCTCTGTCGGACAACTACACATGAAATGTCCAGAATTATGTTCCACCAAATAAATGACGAAACCTACAACTTGCTGAAAATTTATCAGCTTTTCGTTTCTTAACTCGGCTTTTTTCATGTCTGATACTAAAATCGAAAGGTATTGACAGTAAGGTCACAAATATACATTGAGAAAATCGGAATTTCGTGGACGTGCGGCCGCGACTTACGGCTGGCCTAAACACTAAACACATCTGCCGCAGGTTTTGCGACGAGATAAATCCCTCGGCATCGGCAGAATGCACTAAATTTTCAAACAGACGTACCTGGTACACATGAACACTTGTGCCAGTGCACGATGCACTCTACGCCATGATAAGAACAACATAACACATGATGCAGGACGCCATCAACAAACATGATCGCAAATAAAGCCCTTCAATCGAAGCACGGGTTTCCTACACTGACCGATTAGCTTGTTGTCGCTGAGGTCCAGGGTCTCTGAAGCCACCAGCCCTCCCAGCTCAGGAGGGATCGAACCTGTATGCAAGACGAGAGCCAAGCCAGTTGATGTGGAGGATTGGGTCATGTGCTTACCGCGATTCGTATACGTGTGCTGCGGCAAGCTTCACGTGGGGCACCAAGGTCCCCGGTCATTGCGTGTTCACCATGATTTTGGCCAATGCCGCCCTCAAACACCTACTGTGCTTATCGTTGGGATTATTATCGCGTTCAATCCGATCACATTTAGTGCAGCGTGTCATCAGGCACAGGCTATGTGCGATTTTTTTAATGACGTGGGTATGGATGGGGAGATAATTGTTCATTTTCCGAATTCGGGGAGACGGAATATAGCGACTGACAACCGCAGGAGGCATTTCTTGTTGGGGTTGCACCTCATGTTTCCGAGGCTCCTCAGCTGCTTTTAGTATGGGAGCTTTATGCCTCATACCTGCAGTAACCCTGAGAAAAACTGAAATTGCAACCCGATGGATATTACCGTGGCCTGTCACAGTAGGTATCATAGAACGCATGAGAGTGGTTTTCTAGCGATACCTTATTGGACAGTTCCTCAGTGCCCTTAAGGAGCCTCGTTAGCCAGATTTGTTTGGACCAAAAAACGCTACCCCTATCCTAGAAGGGGTTACAGCTCTAAGCAAGCGTACACGAAAAAATGTAGCGGCAGTGTTGACCGTGCACACGGCGAGCTTGCGTAAAGTTGGAATGACAAAGCACACAACGCCTAACTCGTCAAGCTACACCACAACACGGTGATTCGAGACTAACGACAGCCGCCTTGGACTGAGCGAAATACGTTTAGTATATGCCATTCCATCAAAAAGTATCGCACGTGCAATATTACTCGTCGAGCTAAGCCATAACAGGGGTAATTCGAGACTGACGAGTACTGCGATGGACCGAGCGAAACACGTATAGTACCTGCCAACCCGTTAAGTGAATCGCGCGTGCATACACGAGCGGGTAGAGCTTCAAGTTGACCTAGACACGTCTAGCACAGGGTTCTGATAGGTTCGAACCTTGGGGTTACAACAAGAAAACAGTGCCACCCAAGCCTTCCCACACAATATCTCCGAGAAAAACATTATTTCGTGCAAAATGACGCAGGGTTCGAAGCTAAACAGACCGCAAACGCAATCGTCCATTGAAGCCGGCCTTTACCACGCTTACCGCTCAGCTTGTTCGAGAACAGGTACAAGGTCTTGAGGGCCACCAGCACACCCGAATCGAACCTGGTTGTAAGATAATTGCCACCCAGGCAGTGCAGAGGGTGGGGTCATGTACTCAGCGCATTTATAGCTACGGTGATTATATGCCGTGGGCTCCCCACGTGGGCAATTACTGCAGTATACCCCGTCGGTGTGTGTGTTTTCACACTAAACCGTTTTTTCCACCCGTCGACATCCAGAACAACCAGTGTCTGTGCCGATTTTTCAATGCTAGAGAGACACAAGCTCTGTGCTCACAAAATTACGACACAGAGATTCATTGTTATGCCGTGAGCAGAGTAGACAATGCAATGTTCGTGTTATCGTACTGGATACGACAGGCACGACATACGCATTCTATGGAAGAGAGAAAAATTGATAGAAACAAAGAGGAACACACTCCTGTTTATTTGCCAACTTCGACATCCATGTCCCACAAAGTTTTAACAATGTGATATAATTGACATCGTGTTCATGTCTTAATGAAAGGATACCGAACCACCATTGAGCAAACCTGAGTAGCGATCGCTACTCTCGCAGTTCCCAACAACAGGCAAACAGGGCCCACGACAGCTATGGCTATTAAACGCCTCGCCTCTGGGTGGCCTTGAAAAACAAAAACGAACGGCCCCTAGTCAAGCCATGATTATCAAGACAACTCTTGCCGCTAAGTAGAGCGTTGAAAGATTCACCCAGTCTGGCAAGAGTACCACGCTTCCACTATGTGCTGGTGCATGGCAGGTTCGTTTGAAGAAGACAGCCAAAGCCTTGAGGTCAACTGCATTATTCACCAAACGCAACATGATATCGAAACATGCATTTCGAAAAGGTTACACTTGTGCAGTGCGTGGCGCATTCCATGCCTCGCAAATCCTCAAGCGGTAAGGTGTAGATATCACGAAACAGACACAACCGCGAACTCGAGAGCACACGACAAAAATAGAAACCCACACCATGATGAAATTTTGGGTGCGAGTGGTAGAACTTGATGGCAGTGGAGTTGTCGTTTCTCTTGTTGTGCGAATGTTGAGCTCGTGCCCCGTGTGCTGTGATGCGGTGTGTATTTTAAGCAGTAGGTGTATCGCCGTCGAGTGTATACCAAGATATAAACAAAGCAACTGTTTTTTGCGCAGCGTTATGAACACATCGCAAATTAGCAAGCGAGTGCAAGAGTAGACTACAACGCACAGCGGGAGCTGTCGATGTAGTTAGTGAAAACGAACAAGCAGCAACGCCGGAAATATGCCACACATACAGGTTGTGCAGGACAGTGGCGGCGCACTGGTGAGTACTCCGTTTCTGAAAGAAAGCCCGAGTAACTCAAGATGAAAAAAAGAAGCCCTTTGGTTGGAAGTATATTAATTGGCTGGTCTCGTCAGACCGGTGATTGTGTGGCAAATGAGGAGCTACGTACACGACAGGACGGAAGACGAAGGTGGCTCGAGCCAAGACAAGAGCACGCGCACACAGCTGTCGCTCCCGTCCCACTCCCTCAACTGTCCAACGCCTGTTTCCCACGATATCTTAACCTACAACATGGCATTCAACGGCTAAATCGACACCGCTCTCCTTTCGACTGAGGGATTGCAGAACGTGCTCGGTTGTATCGATCCTCAACTTCAGAACATCGAAGATGAAGCCGTTGTCTAGACCTAGGAAAAAAGCGTCGATCAGGAAAGAAACATCATGTTGGATTGTTTTTCGTGTGCCCTCGGCAAGCCACTTTGTTTCTTACCGTTTAGTCGATTAGAACTGAGGTCTACGCCCTCCAAGGTCACCAGCCCGCCGAGCTCGGGAGGAATCAGACCTGATGCAACACGAGAGTCAAGCCAGTCACTGTAGATAATGAGGACATATTATTTATTCAGACTCTTACGTAGGGCTGAGGAATGTTGCACATGCACCAAAACAGTGCCCCCCCCCCGTCGCTGTACGCTCCCGTCTGTTCGTTACGGTCGCTGCCTACCTCATACGGTGGTTCAGCACGAGGAACACCGCCGTGTTCTTCCTGCTGAAATACGAACATCATTGCCAGTGCAGCTTATCGTCGAACAACAAATCTCCTGTGGCAACCAACACTAACGAAGCTCCCGAAGCAGGGCAAATAGCGGTAACGGCAATGCTGAGCTTCATACTAACGGCCTTGAGGTGGACACAACCGAACTGCGCACAACCTTCAGTTAAATACGTATTCCACATCTGGTAAGTTCCGAGAAATCGTACTGCCGAGAGTTTTCACAGCAAGGGGAAGCTTGGTCGGTGCCACCCGATAAGAGCATCGCGGTTTCGATATTAAGCGCGCGCTAATCAACTACTATATCGGTCGGATGAACAAGTACTTGTAACGTAATATATAAGTGAGATATGAAACACAGCCACGCCCGGCGTATCACGCAACTTGCAAAGGTGGGTATCAACCACTCAACCAATCGGCCGAACTCACACCTGAGGAGTTTGTGATAATTTTATTTATCACAAAAGGCCAAACCAAGTTCAGCTGTATTCCGCAACATCGGAACAGTACCAGTAGATTTCCAAATAGCCGTCCCGACGTACGCTTGTATGCATTGCACCGCTCAATCCAAAGCGTGGGCTAGAAACTAATACAGCGAAGTGGCGAAGATTGCAAGCAGCAAACCTCTGCAGCTGTCAAACCCTTTTGGGGATCCAGATATATCGACGAAACTTATGGTAAACTTGATATTATCAATTCCCTGTAGCGCGGAACAAACAGTGCGGGTAGGATCAGGCTAATAACTCGTCTCGATGTAGTTCGTATATACTAGTATACATATAATATGTATATATACATTATTATATACATATATATATACCGGGTTTATCACCCCCCAGGCAACAAATGACCGGTGCTGTAACCGTAATTTTTGTCGCCATATTTTTCCTCTCAAGCCCCAAAAGGGTTCTGTACTCATAGCAGGCTTCGCTGCGCTTACCGGTCAGCCGGTTGTAACTCATGTCCAGGCGCTTCAAGGCCAACAGGCGGCCAAACTCAGCAGGAATCGAACCTGAACGAAAGACGAGAGGTAAGCCACAATTATGTCAACGATGGGGAGATGTGCTCAATGCGACTACGATATGCCGCCGGAAAAATAGTTGCGTCGGGCGCTCCAGTGCCTCGTCACTGCGCCCGCATATAAATTGCTACACACGCCGCTATCTCGTGCAGTATGACCCCCAACACCGGGACCGTCGTGTCGATGTTTAAGCACAAGCACCACAGAAAGCGCAACTTTCCACAAGCCAGACAGATCATGACCTGTCTGACCTCTAGATCGTACATATCGTTGAGTTGGGAAATATTTATAGATCATACGCATCCTGCACACCATCACGTGGAAACGTGTACCAGGTACAGATCAGAAACTGCAGATCCGACCATATCCGAGTACAATGTGCTTAAAAATCCGGGACCACGCATGATAACACGACCGCACTCTGTGAATCACTGCAGCGGAAATATGTGCAGATCATTCAGCTCTTATTGATCAGCCCCGTGGAAACGTGCACAAACGATGCAGATCAATGAAAATGAGGTCGGTGTGATATGTCCAGTGATCTTACCTGGCCGACGGGTGCAGTGTTCTAATAGTACAGAAAACGTAGCAACCACTACACAGCTCGCAAGGAAAGGGCATACGGCAGGGCCAATCACCCACTGCTCAACTGTTCGCCACCTGTCGTGTCTCTGGGTATAGTCTGCTCGATCAACTAAACACTAGGCCGGTGAGTTGGTTGATCACAAGTCGCCGACTAGTTACTAGTTGGCTATTTATAGGTATTACATATAGGGTACACGCGGTTACTTGCGGACTTCTGCGTCTTTGTAACTAATCTGCTTGGGCGCATCCGTGGCTCGACGTCTCGTTTTTATTGATAAAAAACAGCCTGGTAAGGTAGTTAGTTGGCTTACCTCGCCACCCAACTATTCCGGGGGGGGACACTAATCACAACCAAACATGGTGTGCAAACGCAGCGGGATACATGCTTTTTTGCGTCCATCGTGGGTTTCTGACTACTATGGACCCGAGTATATATAATACCCTGGTAACAATTAGCGGTGAAAGACCAAGCAACTCGCTGCCATACTAGCACTACCTTCTGAGCTATTACCGGTATAACCCATTCTACGCACCACGCCCAACACGGGCCACCAGGCGCTCGGAAGAGCGAAGGGCCGTGCTGCGGTAGGGGCACTGTTGTACTGGCTACTTTGGAGCCCAAACATTTCTGTTTGGCGAGGCTCTCAACCTGTTAATTCTCAACTGAGGATCTGCGTACCCCAGTATATTTGCAATCCCAAACGTGTTTTTACGAGTGAATGCGTTCTTCTCTTGATTCCAATTTTGCCGGCGCCGAAAAAATAGGGGCCGCCTTTCGGGATTTTGCCAGAAGCACCCGCCAAATGCCGTAACGTTCCCAAAAGGTGTGTGCTTTTGTTTGTTTTTGCCCGAAAAACGATGTGAAAAAGTTCTACCACCAACGTGCAGAAGTTGGTGATAGTTGCAGTTTTCCTGCCGCACGATTTCCCAGCGACAATTTATACCCTCTTACTGTTGTAATCGACGAATATATGGCAAGCGCCCATGGGATTTTTCATTGGATTGCGTGCACAACTATATACTAACCCTTTTGAACCTTTTTTAGTACTGCACCGCACAGAAACAAACATCTTAGTCTAAACGCAACTCTCCCGAACGGGAGGGCGGTCTTCAAGGGGTTAACGTTGCTTTTTCAGGTCATGTAAACAGCTCTTCCTGCATGGAAGCTGAGAAACATCAGGTACCCCCTCTACTATGGCATGACTTGAAAGGTAGTACCACTCGTGTCCCTAAATATAGGGACCGGTTTCATTAGTTATTAGTGAACAAAAGGTGCTTATATTTAGATACAAAGTGGTAGAACACTTGCTCTCGGTGAAATACCGCGCCCTCAAAAACGCGCGGGTGCCATGCGCAATCGCGTTGTGGCTTGAACAAGTTTGCAAAAAGCTTGAAATCGGCTGTTTTACCCTGTCGCCAAACAAAAGTCAAGACGTCCTCCAAACCTTGCGCGCCAATGTTTATGATACTTGCGCACCGCACCGTACACTTCAATTCAACCAAATGACCTCAATACACAACAGCAGAACGACGCAGCTTGCGAAGAAACAAACACAACCAAAAAGCCGAAGACGCAGACGCTGACCCAAGCCTGTCGCTACCACACACTTGCCCGTCAGATTATTGTTGCCGAGGTCCAGTCTCTCAGAAGCCACCAGCCCGCCCAGCTCAGGGGGGATCGAGCCTGCGCGCAAGACGAAAACCAAGCGAAGGATGGGACTGTGAAGTGACGCAGTGACGGCTCACACGTGCTCGATAGGGGTACGAGCGCTTCCGGGCAGAAGCGTTCCTGACTGAAGCGGCGGCTCCTCAACTTGAGAAGCACCCCATACCGTCGGGAGGCCATTCATGTTGTACACTATTGTTCGTTGCACACCTCAGCCATGGCTGGATAATCATCGCGTTACAACCCTTTAGGACTGCAGTCCCGTGGTGGGGACAAACCTAAGTAGTTTGCCCACCAAACGGGACTGCAGTTCTAAAAGGGTTAAGCGCACGATTTTCTCCAAAACAAAACAGTGTGTTTTAGTTGAGGTATAAGGAGCTCCCCGTATGAAGAGGCTCATAAACATTACCACTCTGTCCCAAAGGTATAAGTACCGTCTGCGTATCGGTATTTAATCCGAACGGTACTTATGTTTTCGGGACAGATTGGTACCTGGTAGGCGCTACTAGTGGTTCTATCCTAGCAGCTGTCAGCAGTTAGAGTGTGGTTCAAATACAATTCTACGCAGGGTACCACAGGCCTCCGTCTTTGCACGTTCATGTGGCAAGGTCGCTCCCAATGCCCCCATGATCGTGTCATGACCCTCTTGGGACTTACTTCGGAGGCGAAAAACTGACCACAAAAAAAGTGATGGGCCTCTGCGCGATTGGGGGACGATATTCTACAAAATGGTGTCCGAGTCACGATGGTTGATGCAAGGAGTCGCACGTACGGCACGGCGCAGCATGATCCTTCCTACCCTTACTGCTAAGCGATCACGCTGCTCCTAGACAGATGGTGGATAACACTCAAGTAATCAACCATTCTTTTGGTCGTTTTCTCGGGATCCCACAGGGGTTAGTTAATGCCTGAGCACACGCACCCTGCACGAAGGTCGGTATCGAGAGGAATCCGGGAGAAGATCCAGTCGCCGCTTCGTATCCCGCATACACAATGAATGAGTCATTGAGGAAAAAACAACTCCAACTGCGGCTTGTAAACATGCGAGCAGACTCAGTGACCAAGATCTTGCAGCTCCCAAAAGCAGGACACATAATCGGAGCGGACAGTCATATGCGACGTGCTCCCGGGTGAGCTTCGACAAACAAAAAAACTGAACTCCTGAAATATCTGTAAGACGGCATCAACTTGTTGGCTCAGAGCGATGGGAGAGTTATAGAAGAGGAGCTACTTCGGTATTAGAAGATGCTCGATTAATCAATTCGGACTGGAACATGTACGATACATTGTCGAAGAGCAAAATTAACTAAAATCTACCACGGTAAGGATTAGACTGGGCCACTCCGCCCCAGTGGCGGATCGGCCAAGACATGTTTCTTCATTGTTCGGTGAATGTCTCTCATCAGTACGCCTCCGTATATAGCCCGCAATTATGGCAAACACAAAGCTGTTTGGTTACCACCCACACTACTAACAGCTACATTATAATAAAATGATAAATATTAACAAAAACAATAATCGTGAGCCTGTGGCAGACTCCTTTAGTGTCGCCCCTCTTATCGCTAAGCAGAGGGAAAGGCAAGAAAATTCGAGTCATTCGGTCAAACAAGTGCGCTCTCAAAAACGGGCCAAAAACAAAACAGGCTTGCCTAAACGAATCTTCCTCAGGCTTACGATCAGCTCGATTTTAGACACAGACACAGGGCAACGAATTATCCCAAAATAATGCAAACACGTGCTTGCGCTTTGTATGGCGCACTCCACACCATGCAACAAACTACAACACAGGGGCGTACATTGCGAGGAACAAACGCAACCGCAGATGCTCCCGTCGAGCGAGGCAACTGCACCTCACGCTTACCGCTCAGCTTGTTTTCACTGAGGTCCAAGCTCGTTAAGGTCGCCAGCCCACCCAGTTCGGGGGGGATCGAACCTGCACGTACGACGAGAGCCAAGACAGTTAATGGAGGATTGAGTCATCCACGAACTCAACGCAAGAGTACTGTGGGCTCCGGAATGCTGTACACGGGGTACCACAGTAGTGCCCCGTCATTGCAGGTGTCTTTGTGTTCGCTATAGTAGCCACCTAACTCGTACGATGGTTTCCCACGTTGTTTTTTACATGATCTGCTTCAAGCAGACAATAGCCAGCTTGTCCCAATGGAGCAGACCTACAGTAGCGGTCACTCGCCACACTTGCAGCCTCCAATATACGATACACATGGGCAACGCCCGTGATGACCGTCGTACACCGTGCCTCAGGGTGGAATTAAACAAGCACAGACACCGCTTGTGTTGCCGACAGACCCCATGCCAGATATGTTTCGAGACTACAGCCGCAACAGAGCGAAATGTAGAAAGGTCGCCGTCATCCCGATATACTATCGTATCCAAAAACGTCTAGATGCTATTAATATTCAGGTTGGCTGAAGAAAGTCTGTCACAGGCTTGCGACCGGCTCTACACCTTTGACATCGGCACAGGGCAACACGATGGTGTGACTGCAGTCATCAATTTACCTTTTCGGACCTTGAAGGGGGAAAATGTCGAATCTGCAGTAAACGACAGTTATAGCTTACACCGACCACCCGAAGCAGCTCAAGCTGCTGGGGTGGTGTGTGTGCCCGAAGCATGGCTATAGGAGCTATACGTCACGTGCGTAGCAAGTTAACATTGCGTCCCTCTGTTGCGAAATTGACAAGTTACAGCCCCTCCCCGACACACTACCCCCTCCCCTCCGCCGCCCCCCCCAACATTTCAACGATAACAAATCGGTAGCACCACCTACAAAAAAACAGGGCGTTCTATAACGAGGACCCCTGTATCAATCGACACACTTAAACAGGCGTCTACATTTTTTGTTATCCTGCACTCTCTTACTAGGTAGACAGTGGACAGCATCTGGTGCTGTTGGTCGATACTCCCCACTTACCAGTCAGTTGGTTAAACCTGAGCTCGAGTTTCTCCAAGGCCACCAGCCCGCCTAGCTCTGGTGGAATCGAATCTACACGCAAGATGAGGGCGTCCGGACAACGACGGAACAGGTTGCGACCCGTCAAATATGGGGCCATGGTGTAGGCATTGCGTGGGAGACTCACAGGAGATGAAGTTGGTTTACTTCATGGCGATTGATAGTAACACCTATAGCCATCCGGCAAATATGAGGGCCGAGCCAGAGTGCTGGCGTTGCCATCAACCTCCCACTTTGTGTACGTTTGAAGGAATATGATCGTGTGTATGCCCAGAAAAAAAACATCACAGTCGGTAATTAGCTTGTGGTACAGATGCCCTACTAGAAGCACCACAGTCCCCCGTATTGTCACGAAGGTGTGCCAACGATGTCCTCAATATGCCATGAACGTGTTAACGTATCAACACACGCACCCAATACGATACACTGTCAGGCTGATATATCCCAAGTCTCACGCAGGGTTGTTGCTACCTCGAACCCTTGACATGAGAACAATAAAACAGCACCACGCAAGCAGCATAGACTTCTCATCCCCGGCGAGTTCCAGGCGAGTAACGTGCGTAGGGTAACAGAGGGACCCGCCTAGGTAGTGCAGCTTAGTCAGCAGGCGAAGAAAACTTAGCGACACCACGTCGCAAGCTCTTGGAACAAGAACACACGAGGGTATCGACAGTGCTGGCGGTCATCCGCTTCTGTGATGCGCATCGCGACGACTGCTGCCAGTCAACTTGGCGCTCGCGTAAAATAAAAAACACGCAATGCCTCGTAGAGTCAGCTTTAGGGGTCAAGGCCGACACCGTCCCGCCCTCTTTTTTGCTGAAAAGAGCGAAACACTTCAGGGTCAACACCGCCCGGTAAGGGCATCGCGCTCTTGCCAACTGACGGATGCGCGTTGAGGTTGGTCTCAGCAGGTATTACCGAGGGCACGCGACCAATCCTCACTATGTTGGTACAGAGCAACAATTGAGTAAAAAACTACCCTCGTCACTCTGGATAGAGCCCTTCCACCGGGATTCTTGTTTCATGGAGCGACTATAACAAGGTATCTGGGAGTGAGGAGGGGGTGTACTCATTATCATGCATGGCCGTAGTCGTATGACCCTTAGACCCTCGCATCCCTACAATGCCGGGACGGAGCATGTCGGGGTTTCACCGACCAGGCAGATATTGCTTGCACCAAGCACGAAGCACCGTGAGGTGTTGGGCGAGTCGCATGAAGGGTGAGCTGCATCCTGCTAAGAACCGCTTTAAATGCGGATATTCTTGCATATGGATGTCAGCATCAATGAGTTGATTTAATTTCTGGTGTGGCCAGTTTCCAGATACAGCAATGGGTTTACTATGTAACTGCCTTGTGGGTGCCTCACCATAGACACTACGTGATACGATCATCCCCCTTGTGCGAAGTAATGGTTCTCCCCGCACAAAAATGATCGAAATTGACCGCCAGCCGTGGTAACCGCCAAAAAAACAAAACATAAACAAAAAACGGTACCGTGGCTGTATAGCTCACGCAGTGAGAGGCGTGTTTTACAGCGTCGTTGCCAACCGACGCCGACCCAACCTATATATATATACAAGGCAGGGGGATTGAAAAAAAAACTGCCCTCGTCACTCTGGATAGAGTCCTTCCACCGGGTTTTTTGTCTCATGGAGCGACTACAACAAAGTATCTGGGGGTGGGGTGGGGGGGGGGGGGGGGTACTCATTTGTTGCTTGCCTTGGTCAGTTACACCATTGTGGGGGGGGTCGTATTTTAGCAATCTCGCAAAATATTCGCAGAAGAGGGACGCAACACGTTGAACCTGACGAACCAAGGTGCGCTTGCTTGTGAATTGAACGAACAATTATTTGCCATGGTTGCAAAACGCCCCGAAGTGGTCCCGGTTACAAGCAGTATACAACCAAAAGTCAGGAGTTACTGGTAGCTCTGCACTTTTGTGCGTATCGACCACAAAAAAGACAACATCGACCAGCAAAAAAAAACATCCCCGTCGAATAGCCGGCGCCTTCACCCACCTTGGAATTACTTGATTTCAGTGCAAAAAATCTGTTCATTTTCAAGCGCATAACGCTGGAGATCGCACGTGAGCATCCCCGTCGAATAGCCGGCGCCTTCACCCACCTTGGAATTACTTGATTTCAGTGTCAAAAATCTGTTAATTTTCAAACGCATAACGCTGGAGATCGCACGCGAATCTTTAGCTGTAACTTCAGGTATGCCTTCAAACCTAAACCGTCGACGTGGTGCTCAGCCTTCGTTTGTATTGGTAGAACGGAGGTGGAATCGCCAAAATACTGGCTTTTGGGGATATTTCCAAGTAATGCAGACGAATCTCCAAGTCGTGAGATGTAACAGGCACACATAGCTGACCACCACTTTGGTTGGGCATGTGGCATTTAGCAGTACAAACCCTGATATATTTCATTATGTTGCCGCCGAGGGTTATCTTTGAAAATCGCATAATAGGAGGAAGAAACGAAAAAAGGCAAAAGCTTCGCATGGGCCATGGGCATATAAAAAGAAAGCAGCCGCGAGACGAAATGCAACCGCATACGAGGAAAGGGCCGGTGGCGACACCATCCAAAGAGCGGAGGGGCGTGGAAGGGGTGACAGGTCTTCGCGCGTAGATAGTGTTGTTTATTTTATGTCCTTACGGTTCGTACAGCAATACTATGATATATGTGGTATGAATCGTTTCGTACCAGTACCAGTTTTTATAGCAGGTATACATGTACAAGGTATCAAGTACGTGCAACATGGCCGAGCCCTCCATGCTCGAGCCCCAGCCTTCCGCGGTGGAACGCCAGTCCTCCGCGCTCGGGCCTGGGCCCGAGCCCTCCACGCTCTAGCCCGAGCCTTCGACGCTCTCCTTCTTCCTCTCGAAGCGCGAGCATCATTCATTGGGTACGACAACAATAGAGTATTGTGTACTATACATGGTATAGAGACACCTGTTAGTTTGTCGTAAATACGTGCTGGTCTATGTGTACGCGCTCGTCAAACTGTACAGCAGCAGCAGCAGCAGCACTTCCGCCCGACTATGCTGATGATGTGCTTCACATTTCGCTTTGTTTTGATTGATGTGTAGACGATGGAATCATTCAAATTACAGTCAGAACGTCCAAAACCATGTTTTTGTTCGCCCCAAAAATTACAAAAGCGTCAGAGCTAACTGTGGAAGCAGGTATTTGACACACTCACAGGTCAGCCGGTTAGATCCGAGGTCCAGGGTCTTTAAGGCCACCAGCCGGCCTAGCTCAGGGGGAAGCCAGCCTGCTTGCAGACGAGAGCCATGTCAGTGTAAGCGGGCATTGGAGGAGCGTACAAACCGCCGCTACTACGTACCGTACGTGATACCGGGGAGTGTTTACGATGGGCGCCATATTTTCCTGTCATTACTGCTGTACACCCTCCCACTTGCTCGCTGCGGTCGTCATCTGACTCTTTCTAGCGATGAACAACATTCAGCCCGGGTATAGGTTCACCTACGCGCAGCTCATGCGCCTAGTTCGTACATCCAAACCCAAGAATATCGCAGACAGTGTGGCTGTCATTCGTGGGGCAACCTATAAATAGGTGTTTTACAGGTATTCACATCCCAACAGCGCGGGCACCACAGGACGACGATAGTGCTGGACGTCAATCACCGAGCGTCTGGGGGGACAACAACGACATAAACCACGCACCTTCTTCTGTAGAGCTAATCCGTTATGCTCTACGAGGACAAACAAGTGATACCACACTCGTGTCGCTCAAACAGAACGAAACGCTGCACGCGTCGAACAGATCATCTACAAACCGATCATTTACAGATATATCATATAGATCCCATCGCGGCCCCCATGATATATTGGGAAACATATTGAGCTCCCATAGACACCGGTCGCCCCAGTGGTTCAGTGGTACCCTCGAACGCTGCTAGAGTTGATCCCGTGAGCTCAAAATCCCACTGTAGCGAATTTTCTATATTTGCAAAAATAAAAAAGGAGTTCACTGATGAGAGCGTGTAGCATGGATAGGCGCTATCAATTCGACGCGAGTCGACGGGTGGAAGAAAGGGCTGCAATGCAGTTTTCTCGCGATCAGTATAGAAAGGCTCGAACCGTAGAGGAGAGGGGGGGAGGAGACTCTGCTACTGTACGTCACCCCTGATCTGAGTTACGACTATTGCCGGTGAACGTAGTATATAGGACCAGCGGTACATTATATATATAAACATTACGCTTACCCTTTTCCTAAAATCACTTGATTATAAGCACCTGCCTCACGCTCAGCGAGTCTCCCACGATTTTTTGTCGCTTCTACGATCTTTGCTTTCTCCGCGTTCTTTGCTTCCTTTGCGTGCTTGCTTCTCGTGCCACACTTTTTTTCCCGGAACAATAGAAAAAAAATCTCGGAAAAAGAAAAAGTCGATTTTGTTTTTCAGCGGTTTGGGAGGTTCTCTTTCGCTTTTTTTCACCGGCTGGTTGAATTTTCTTTTGCACTTTCAGTTATTTTTTTCTTTTTTCTTCTTCCGTTTCGTGTTCGTGTGTGTAGTCGGAGCACGGCGACGCGGGCGAGCCCGGCGCCGTCGCGGGTGTCGGCGGATGCTGGCGGGTAGAGGGGGGGTTGCAAGGGGTGCGGTCGCGGTTTTCGTGGCTAGGCGTCGTGTGTGCCTCGAGACACAAGGGAAACATGAATGGGCTCTGTTTTGCCTCCATCTGAAAAATTAGACTGAGTATGCACGAGTTCATAAGGGTCGTTCGGGATTGCAAGCTAACATTCAAGCGGTGCTTATTTTTGCGACCACGCTGAACTCTACAAAGAGACGAAGGCCGTCTGACCATCGACATATCGTCGAGCTGGCGAACGAGGGTCACGGTGAGCACCGGGCTTCACGCGGGGCGGGCAACGGGCATTACTGTGACAGAGAGGGAGGAAAGCTTTACCCGGAACGAATCGGTGGCGAGGTGGTCGAGAGAGGGGCGGGCGGCGCACGAGGCTAAGAGAGGAGCTCTGCTGTTCATGTTTTTCATATTTTTTCTTCTTTGACTGGTGCAAGGTGTACCAGGGGCAGACATTTATTACATGACAGGGGACGGGGATTTTTTCTCTTTCCGATTTTTTCGGTTTCATTTTCATTGTTTTTGCGGTGCTACTGCACAGTTGTGCCATGCTGTGCTTTCTCGTGCGTACATACCAGGTACATATTATACAGCATATCGAAAGAAGAAAATCAGCACCCTGCCTGGGGTGTGTACGTACGTACGTACGGCATGTGACCCTTGGCATTATCAAGTCGCCAATTTGCAACTACAACAATAAAAAATATATATGTTCAATCATCGACCTTCTGTCCGCTTCGCGTAATTCGATGTATTTTTTCTTCCTGAGCGAGCGTAGCGGGCGGCGTAGGCCGCCCACGGAGCGAAGCGCCTCGTATATATTTACCTATTTTTACTAGCAATATTTGGTCCTATTTGCTATGGCTCCCCGTAATAGTAGGGAGAAAGAAAATAAGGGCGAGTATATCAAGTGGGAAAAATAAATAAAAAATAGATCCCACCCGGGGAACATTGTTAAAGATCTAGATCTTCTAGATCCCACCTCGACAAATATATGCTAGATCATACAGATCGATTATATATGTCCTTTTTGGCGGAATGATCTAGATCATGCAGATACTATCTTACAGTAGATCCCACCCAGCCAATGTGTGTGAAAGAGCCATCTTGTGCAGATGGCACTGAGTAAACATGTTATGTGTGAGAGATCTAGATAATTTAGATGCCATCGAGTAAACACGTGTGGAAGATCTAGATCATTTAGATGCCATCGAGTAAACATGTGCGAAATATCTAGATCATTTAGATGCCACCCGGACAAACATGTGCTAGATCATACAGATCCTATCTTAGATCTAAAAACGAAAAAAAGGATCTACTACTAGACCATGCAGTTCCCATAAGTCATGGGTCTATCTGTCCAAAATGACCTACTGTAGATAAAGAAATAGGGACCTGATCTGTCCGAGGTGTAAAGCTCTGTGCGGCCGGCGCTTATGACGGCAACAACTATTTGGGGACAAACAACTCGAAAATAGAGTGGGATCGTTTTATAGCGGTGCAAGAGTCAAGGGCACCGCGCCTCCAGGAATATTTCGATACATTATCATGTTGGGCGACTGAATACGCTTGTCACACGCTTGCGATTCGCTTTATCCCTTTCGTGCCAACAAATTCGACAACCGTATCCAATTATACATGCAAGAGGTGCCACGGGTTCATTGGACGAAATACTACAACCCACAGCGAAATAACATAGATTGCAGGCAAAAATGAACGGCTCATAAGCCACAGCCGAGAAGGAGAGAACAATTCGAGTTGAGTCGTAGATCTCAGATTTGTGAATGAAACCATATACCATAGTCTAGGGTAGTAGTGGCATGCAATAGTTCGATCAGTGGTTGTTTTTAGCAGATATATGGTATAAAGAAGAAATACATGCCTAAATCCAGCCGTCAACCACAGCAAGTGCTTGCTAGAGTACGCTCACCAGCGAGCTGATTCATACGGAGGATCAAACTCTCTAAGGCCACCAGCCCGCCAAGCTCCGAAGGAATCGAACCTACACGCAAGACGGAAGTCAAGTCAGTGCATGCGAGAGATGAGAGCAGAAAACTCAGCACAACAACAACGCGCCTCGAAACGCTCCACGTCTCGCACCACAAACTCCTCCGCCCCGAAGGCTTTCTTGTGGTTTAGATGGGGTTTCCAACCGCATAGTTCGATGTTTAGAATGATGACTGTTCGCGTTTGGTACAAACACAAACACCCCATACAGTGCAGCCTGTGATCGTGCAGCAAAGTTAGCGAACAACCATCTTGCAGCTCCCGCAAAAGGAATTTCATGGGCAACGACGGCAGTGCCGACCGCCCACCTAAAGGGCGTTCATGGGCAACGACAGCAGCGCAGATCGCCATGCGCGCGCATGTTTCTGGGTGCACAAATAACACCACGCACAGTATCTACAGTAGCCGAAAGACATATTGGTCGTCCACAGTCAACAAACGTCGCCACTCTTGCCGTTTGATAAAAAGCGAAATGTAGCCGGAGCGCTGCACCACCGGGCCAAGAGTATGGTGCTTACTGGTGTTGGATACCGCATCGAACCTTTCGATAGATCGATATTAGTATATCGATTATCCGATATACCGTGTCGAACGTGTTTTGCCCTCCGTATCCCCTGGCGTCCCCTTGCTATACACGCAGATAATGAACGAAAGCTTTCATGCATCAAATATCGAAATGGTATCGAGTACGTATGCCACAGAATCAAGAACGGCTCTCCCACTCTAGACACGGGCACAAGCGGGCGCGACAACAAAACCGAATCACAAAAAAGTACACTTGCGCGTTGCACGACGCAACCCACGCCATAGGAAAGACTACTATTGCGGGGGACCACAGTAAATAGGACCTACGTTATACACAAAAACTTATACCAGGTATATATTTCCCTATTTTTACCAACAATATTTGGTCCTAATTATTATGGCCCCTCGTACTAGAACACCAAAAAGGCGTTGTAAAGAACAACAACGATCGCAACTGCGGTGTCGATCAAAGCAAGTTACCCGTCAGCCGGTTGGAACGGAGGTTCGCGATCTTCAAGGCCCCCAGTCGGCCCAGCTCAGGAGGAATCGAGCCTGCATGCAAGACGAGAGACAAGTCACTCAATGCGGCATATTGATAATACCTTTCCCGCCAAAAACGCAAGCTACGCGCTCACGCGCCTCATCCGTGTAAGTTATTATTGCATGCTGTTGATGTTGCTGGGGAGGCTAGAATCTTGAACACACCACGATGGTAACGCGCTGATCACTGACTCAGGTGGGGCATCACAGACCCCCGCTATTGTAGGCTTCCGTTCGTTTACCACGGTCGCCATTAACCGTGGGAGGTGCACAATGTTTAGTGATACCCCTGAGTGAATCTGCCAAATTACCTCCCACGGTGTTTTGACACAGGGTGTCTCAAGCGTTCATGTCCAGTGTATGCATCATATACAGGCAGGTTGACATGTTGCAACATTTGTATGTCCAGTGTATGCATCATATACAGGCAGGTTGACATGTTGCAACATTTGTTTCCCATGATCAGCAACTTTGGGGGTACAGAGGGAAAGGGCGTTGAAAAAAGAGTCGACTCTATCATCAGCCACACGAAATAACCCTGACTGCTGCGGGTAGGAGGTGTCATGTCCGAAGTGCACCTAAAGGAAATGCACGCCTCGCGCAAAGCATGATACTTGTACTGCTGCACGCTCTCCCTACACAGAAGGTTGACAAGGACGTGCCTCGACTCGCTTTTTTGGTCGCTATCACTGGGGTCCAAAAAAGGTTATTAGCGACCTGCACCAGCTCCCGAACGAAATACGTTCAACGGCAACCGCAGTGCTGACGGCCATACTCTGTGTTTCTGAGCGGACTCGAGCAACAAAGACGAAGTACCTAGAGCTAAACCAACAGTGCCAATACTAGCAAACGCCACCACTGTGAGGCCAACAGCAGTAACGCCTCCGATCAAAGTCGCACTGCCGACAAAACGCGGACGAAAATCAGGTTTTCCTGAAAAAATCTTCTGCATTTAGGGTCGTTATTATCGGCAATTTTTTTTTTCTCGTTTCGCGGAAAACTCACGGAAACGCGAAAAAAATGCGGTGGGTCCCATGTTTCGTGAGGTTGCAACGCTCGTCCATCTGTTCGAATCGTCGAAACCAGCGGCACGCGCGTAGGCCGTCCGCTGGATCGTGCCGCTAAAGGTGCCCCGACTCCTAGAGAGGCGACCATGTCTCGCCGTACCTCGCGAGCTCAACTTGTGGCGGGACAAAGCCCTCCACGACATGAAAATAGTTGGCGATTTCGTGTTGATCTCTGTTATCTCGGGGAGTCGGCTTTGTGTCGACTGGACGAATAGAGCTCTCGTTGTGCACGGCGCTTTCTGCGATCAGCCACGGCCTGAGAATGACCCTGGGTATGACCCTGATCTATCCTGTGCAGTGCCGGGTGGTGACACGGCGCACACGGCTCACACGGTGCGCCTACCAGATGTTCTGCGACGATGCGGGGCTTTTCCGCGATACGGGAAGTTATGTTTTAGGAATTTTGCCGGGGTTGAAAAAATTCCTCGAAACGCGAAAAAAAAACGGAAATCCGGGAATTTTCCTCGAAACGCGAAAAAAAACGTCCGGTTAATAACGACCCTTAGGCTTGAAACCAGCCGTACAGAACGATGGGAGGCCGTGAAAAAGCAAGACGAACTTCAAACAGGCGGTATCAACATACCCTTGTCCCTTGCACGACGCCCTCTCCGCCCTTGTTTTTGTGAAATCACTTCAAGTCACGGTAGAAACTACAGCAAGATAACACATCGTGAGCTTTTTTTTTCCCACGGCAAAGTCAGTCGTCGATCGAAGCAGGAAGTCATCACACTTACCAGTCAGCCTATTAGAGCAGAGGTGCAGGGTTTCCAGGGCCAGAAGTCGCCCCACCTCAGCTGGGATGGAACCTGCGCAGGACGAGAGCCGAACTACGGTAGTTAAAGAAGAGGAAATCAAAACCCACCGAACACGAAACTAGGTACACTGCGGGGACAAGCGCGTTGGCCATTGCATGGCTTCGCACCACAGGAAGCTACATCGGTCAGACTTAACCCTTTTTAGTGTGCACTGTACATGAAACCTACTGTAGATCTGAGTATGATTCCCTGTGTTTTTTTTCCCGCAACGGGAGAGCAGTCCTTAAGGCCTCAAGGGGTTATTGACCCTTTTTGGGACCCATGTCTAGCGATAAAAAAAACGAGGTTGATCCTATCGAGCGTCGAGAAAAAGCGGGCAGCAGTACTACTGTAGCATCACCATGCTGCTTGCTCGTGCCGTACAGCAACTGAGAGTGTACCCCTTTGGACGGACGTATTGGGACAGTCTCATCTTCGTGTTAATGCCCTAAACGGCCCTTATATTCCCACCCAGAGTGGTAGCTTGGACACATATCGTAAACAGCGTTGAGTTCGCACAGGCGGGTGTGCGTGTGATCGTTCTTCAGCGCTCATTTTCTCTCAACAACGAAAAGTAAGGGTGCTTATAAAGTCGACCATATTGTTTTGCGGAAGCCTCCCGACCAGATATTTCCGAAAACACTTTTTTGCCGTTTGTTGTTCGGTATTGGCACTGACCTTAACCTTCTCGGCCGAAACAAAAAAAGGAAGGCGCTGAAAAACGATCGAACCCCCCGTGCGGACTCAACGCTCTTTAAGGTATTGCCTAAACGGTCCTTATATATCCGCCCAGAGTGGTAGTTGGGACACGTCCCCTGTCCCCTATCCCAGCAGCCGTGGCTGCATCGTGTGGCCGATGCTGTGGTGGTCAAGTTGGCTCGAGATTTGTTTCTCTCTGTACCTGAGTTACCCGTCAACAGCATGCTCACATGCGTTCGCTGTGATATCATAGCCGCGTACCGTCTATCAGGCGTAGAGGCCATCTACACCGTCCATGGGTTCGCTCCAAACCAGCAAAGTAACACAGCAGTGCCGATCGTGATAATCTCCTGAGTCTAGCGGCCAATCTACACGATCCGCATGCCCATCCCAAAAATCAAGTACCACATCAGTGCTGATTGCGATATTCGTGCGAATCTAGCGACCGAACACGACCGCAACACATTAAACCGGAAGGGGTAACGGCAAAACGACAGGGCGGGCCGTCGAACGTCAGGCGTGGTTGGCATTCGCTTTCAAAGTCGCACGACGGCCATCAATGGCTGTTGGTAACTAAGTAATGATCCCAGCAATGTGGGCGACTAAAGCAGCAGCAGATCCATCTCGACGTTAGGCCATGTAACGGTGGGGGGGGGCTCGCGTTTCTCATGTTACTCGCTTGAGAAGCTCTACACGTCACTCAACGAACCGACTTTTTTTTTATACAACAGCACCTACAAGTGCACTTCAAGTATTTTCCAAGGCTGCTAGCTTGAGAACTCTACACGTCACTCAACGAACTGATTTTTTAAAGATATAATAGCACCTACCAGTACACTTTAAGTAATTTCCAAGGCTGCTCGCTTGAGAAGCTCTACACGCCACTCAACGAACCGATTTTATCAAGATAAAATAGCACCTACCAGTACATTTCAAGTAATTTCCAGGGCTGCTCGCTTGAGAAGCTCTACACGTCACTCGACTAACCGAACCCACGAGCAATCCCATTGGCTATAGACGCAACCCCACGAACAATCTCACCGGCTATAGACGTGTTGCAAATACCTGATGTGATTGTATTCGAAATTATGGATGGGACTGCACAGACAGTGGGCCGTCCCTCCGTTGAGGAACCCCGTCAGGTACAGAAGGTTGCACTGCAGATCATCGGACAGATCATCGACATCCACTATATGATCTAGATCTTTCAGGGGAAGATAGACCCCCTCATCTGTATGATCTAGCTCATGTTACCGGGTGGGGGCGCGTATAGCGTGCATCATCTAGCATCGAGTTTCTTGGGTTGGATCTGTATTATACAGATCCTGCACAATATCTCTTAACAGCACGTTACGATCTAAATGACCTATCTGTAGATTATCTATCTGTAGATGATCAATCTGTAGGCACTCTATCTGTAGATGACCTATTAGTAGATTACCTATCTGGAGATGATCTGTCTGTAGATGATCTATCTGTAGATTATCTGTCCGAAGTGTGGAAGGATCAGGGCCCAAAATTACCCCCTCTATACACGGTAGCGTGGCTCTGCTGGTCAGCTGGAGCCCTTGCCGTGCTCACCGTTAAGCTTGTTGTACGAAAGGTCGAGGTGCCGCATGCCGTCCGACTGGAAAATCTCCTTTGGAATCGGACCTGCATGCAAGAGAAAGCGCCGTCAGAAATGTTGAAGAAGCGAGCGAATATTTTTTACAGCCGCCTTAGGTACAGGGCATGCCTTAATGTTTCTCACAGCCGCCTTCGGTGGGCGAAACCGGAGTTCCTATAGATAAACTGAAGCCGAGGATCCCCGCCATCCAACCGAGAGCTTCCGAAAAATATATACTTCGAAGTATCTCCGAGTTTGTTTTTTCTTTCTTGCCTCCCACCAGCGTACACAATCGACGGACAGTTGCAGATATCCACCAGCGTGAGTTATTAGCAAGAGGAGCTACCCTCTGTTGACTCTTACCGGGTACAAAGCACATCACCAAAACACGATGCTTCAGAGTGCAGTAGATGTGGTGCACACCTGTGCCCTGCCGCCACCGCCCTCTCGCCTTCTCCCAAAGGTCGCCACGTACTACCACCGAAAATGCCCCCAATCAAACATGGCTACAACACCACCAACAGCTCAGAAACACATTGTTGTACATTCTCCCGTCCTGCAGAAAGCAGAGCGATCACTACGACCGCGACTTCGTGTTGCAGGGCCAAAATGGGGCATCTCAACCGTGCCGCTTGTTTAGCTGGCGCTTTGGGTATAAGGCACCGACGAAGAGGATCACAAACACAAACACTATCCAAAAATCTGAGAGTGCTCCACGGATTCGTAGACGTCACACCGGTCGAGTGTACACGAAGCACACCACAAAGTGTGCATGGCGTTGTGAATATTGTGTCGCAGACCATCCGTCGGTGGGCGAATATATACTCGCCGCACCGCAAACAATAGCACGCGAACCGCAGCACCCACTCAGCGAATCTGGAGATAATATCAGGTATGAGATCATCAGCATTCTTAACGAACGTCATTTCCACCTTCAGCATGTTAACCCAAAATCGGTCGGTGTCCATTTCTAAAGCATACCATGCCGCGTCACAAACCTGTTACAATAAGTGGGCCGAATATGTGCGGTTCGAGACCATTGCCGAAGCGGCCTCATGAAATTGGAACACTGGTACCTGCACGCCGGGACCTCTCTCAGCCGGGGTGGGGGGGGGGTATCCAGACACGAACACAGGTCACGTCGATCAAGATTACAGAAAGAGGCGATAGTGTTTTGTGCACACGAAATCTAGGGCCACCACAACCCAACTCGCAACATGTGACGGACGCCTCAGATGTCAACAGACCGTGTGAAACGGCAAACAATCAGCTTCGTTTTGGCCATGGCCGATTGCTAAATTACTACCAGGTACAAGCTAAGCTCGTTTCGTAGCAATGTCTGCTAAAAGCTACTACTGTAGATGAAGTATTTCGCAAAGTATGCTAAAAGACGCCAGGTAAGGTCTTTACCAATGTCTGCTCGAAGGCAAGCTCTTCAGCAATTTCTGAAAAAGTCTAAGCTCTTCAACACAACCTGCCAAAACCTAAGCTCATTAGCAATGTTTTAACTCTGAGGTCACCTTTGCGGGCGCGGAATACACCAAGAGCGAAAATAAACCTCAGGAACGCCCGGAATATATCACCACCAACGCGACCTAGCCTTACCGTGGAGCTTGTTCCCGTTGAGGTTGAGCGTCCTCAGGGCATCAAGTCGACCGAGCTCCGGCGGCACGGGGCCTGCGTTGTGCGGGTTCAGTATACCAACATACAGGGTCGAGCAATAAAAACGATGGTTTAGCTGTCGTTACGAACTCGTGCGGCAGGATATTTGCAACTGTCGTCAACTTGTGTGCGTTGGTGCGTCCCCGTCGGTCGGTCGGTCGGTTCAGCCACGTCGAAAGGGGTCCCTCTTTCTTGCTTTTGGCGCCGTGTACATAACAAACACGGAGTACATTCGCTCGTAGTAACTGACGCACCTAGCTACCGAAGGAAGGGGGAAAACGACCAGATAGACAAGAGACAGAGCCGTCCCGCGTTGGAAGATTGGGCACCACGGTTTTGACAGCAAAAACTCGCACAGACGCCCACAATTTTGCGTCGCTACATATGCGACTCTATACAACGGCGGCGGTTCCATTTCTCCACCGTTCAGTTCAGAGGCATGCACAGCACCGCGACATCATTTAGTCCTTGTCGAACTACACACGTTTTTGGGAACAACACACTTGGAATTAAATAGTGTGGGAAACCGTTTTCCAGTAGTTCAAAGGGTTACTACTCTGTTATTGCTAGAGTCAAGGGTGCTCGACATGCTGAGAGAACGGCCCACACTCCTTCCCAGTGTCGGAATGAAAAACAAACCAGTGCGGCGGGATTTCTGGAAGAAATTACGAAAAAATAGTTTTTTCATAACTATATTTGACTTGGGTTTAGTATACTCCCCCCCCTGTCTGGGTCTCGCAAATGCGTAGAGGGGTGTCGTTTTTTTTTTCGTGGACCCCTGTTAGGGTGTGAGTTGGATAACTAAAAGTTGTCAGGTACCTATTATTCGGCTAGGTATAATAGTTAGTTCCATCGGCGCCAACTATCCGACTATTCGGAGAGTGGGATTTCGGGCCTTTTTTGTTTCGTGGACCACTGTTGGAGCTGTGAATTGGATAACTAAAAGTTTCCTCGTAGGTATTTGTTGGCTAGATATTCTAGATAGTTGCACCCGCGCCAACTATCTGACTGTTCGGTTTCCCTTGTGTATGTAAGGCTTCTTTGCTGGGGTTGCGCATTTCACCGTGAGACAAACCACTCGCTCGCAGAGGGAGATCGAGCTGAGAGGTACCACTGCAACTCAATGGCGCATTCTATGTATAGTACATTTTGTATGTCAAATGAATCAACATACCACCAGTCGGTCAGTCAACCAGTCAGTCATTTGGTTAGCTTCGCCAGCCGACTAAAAAGTCAGCCAAGAAGTCCAGCTAACTCGCAGCCCTACATATAACAGTAACCTTTACCGTGACGTTGAACCACAAAACGTACCAGATAAAGCGCCAAAATCATGACCATTTTTGTGGTGGTCCGCACATTTTTTCAGGTTGTCCAAAACGCGCGGCGAAGCCGCGCTCGGGTCGAGCCTAAGCATCGATTGGGGTTTGGGTTATGGTTGGGTTGGGTCGACGCCTTCTCGTGATTTGTAAGAGACACATCCAAAAACACGTAAAACCAGCAAAAACATCATAATACATTTGGCACTTTATCTGGTATGATCTGTGAGCCAAAGTAAAGGCGTCTCACTTAGGCTTTACAAAATTAAAACATAACAGCTGTTATATCGAGCGTTTGGTCGAAACTCATCTTTGCAAGCTGGGTGTGATACTTCGATCGCGCGTACTACGGGTTTTATATGGCCATAAATACCGGAAAGGCAGTCCGTATACGTATGAGGAAGACAAAATCTGAAGCTGCAGAATTCAAGGAGTGGGTGGGGCCAACAATTAAAAAGTGGTTCTCTAGTGTTTCGTGCACAACTCTTGCCGACGTTTCTTAAGTCCCTGTTCTTGACAAGTTTACCTCACCGAAAATTACCCCACGCTCACACTTCGAGTCATTTGTCCTCTACAGCGTGAGTGCATTTCTAATAGGTGTCCAACTCTGTCGCGTACTGGAATATGCTGAAAACGTCACAGAACCGGTGCGAGGAAGCCCCGACAGCTCCAACCACTACAGGAGCATTCACCGCGGTCTCCTGCTGGAGGCGCTACGACAATGCATAGCGGCCGAGCCAAGGCGGCTATTGCGGGGTTGTAGAGTATTCAGAACCAACTTTGTTGTGTGAACAGACTACTACGGGGAACCATAGCGAATAGGACCATATATTGTTAGCAAAAATAGGGAAATACGTAGGTTTTGTGTGTACCGTAGGTCTCATTTACTATGGTCACCCGTAATAGGGGGGATATATATTTTTCGGGCCCACCGCGAGTTCTGACCACTCTTAGCTATGGCCTACACACCGTAACGCCACATAAAGCAGCGTGGCTTGGGTGCCGGAATTCGGTCCATCGCGGGGCACAAACAAGTGTTGACCGCAACCCAACGTAAGTAACTTCAGAGGGCACAGAGTGAGGAAAACGATGATGACGACGACTACAGCCTCAGCCGCGCGAGTTGGCAAAGTTCGATGAAATTCGACGAGCAGCGGGAATGCTGAATGAACCTTCCCTCTGCGCGATAAAACTGAAGGCATTACTGTAACGGGGGGTGGGGGTGCCGGGGGGGGGGGGGGGGCGACACCTGTGACCACGGCGTGCTCATAAGGCCGCCGAGGGTATGACTCTCCTTTACTGATATTTGTATAAGACGAATCGACCTGGAAACTAAAAGTGAAAAAACAAGTAAAAATAATACGAAGTATGAATACACCCTCGTAGCAATCAGGCGCTGCTGCTGGGTTGGAGGAAGTTCTATTTTGTAGTGCCGAAACCACGCTGCAAAGAGTTGTACAACGTGCTCGGTCGCAGAAGGATGTTTCTACTCGTACCGTTGGGCGCCCACACTAAACGCTGGCAACAACGCCCTTTTCTCATTATATTGGTCGCTATGACTGGGCGCCAAAACGGATAACACCTAAGCATACTAACCGCGTCAGCGTGCTCGTCCTAGCTCACACCATACAAGTCAATGCAGTTGAATTTCACTTCGCACTGAAAGGGGCCTCTTTTCTGTGCGAAACACAACGTACAGGAGTTCATTGTCGGCACCACGCCGACAACACACAGGTTTTAGCTCTTACCGCAGACGTTGTTGCCTTGGCCTTTCTGTTCATTCTGCAAACCTTGCTGATTATTTCCTTGCAGCTCCAACTTGACGACACGGTCCTCTCCGTCAACCGTAACACCGAACCACCGACCCAAGTCGTCTGCGTTCTCCGCCCAGCCTTCTCGATGTGTCCACGACTGCCCACCCGAACTCCGATAGACGATAAGGAGCACTTCGCGATCGGTTTGCGCCGAACCTGAGGTAGAGGTCGAGATCATGAACAAAAAATGCGCGGTACGGTATGTAATACCTGGTATACCATAAGAAAACACAATTGATGTTGATATTGATATACTGTACCTGGTATAGGTCTCAGGGTACAGTTCGAATGAAAAGAGGCACGGTACGATATGTGAGGTACAGCACGAGTACAGAGTGCAGCATGACAACAAGAAAACAACTCGATACCTGGTACGAGGTATGTAGTATGGCATGTGATATATCATACCATGTCCATCATACCACATGGTATTTGTGATATTTCGTGTCATACGAAGCACCACGTCAAATAAATCATATGGAATGGGTGGCCGAGATTACGAAATTCACTATTTCTTGCGTCAGATATCATATCGCAGAATATCTCCTAATTCTTGGGATAGATACCGACCTCACATCTGAGGGGAGGCATCCGCGGCAACAACACATTTTCATCAAAACGCCTCCTCACGAAGTATAGCACATACGAAAACGCACGGTGTGGCGCAATAAGATCCGTCTGCGCCGAATTCAACCACACTGTAGTGCTCGACAGGTCTAAATAATTTGGGAGTAACTATTTCTTGGCTCGATTCTTGCAAAAAACTTAACAAAACCATTTTTAGACCGAAACAGTGTAGGACACACCCTGCCTCAAAATATATACCAGGTACTTCGTAAGACTTCAAGCCTGCTCCCCGAAAAAAACAGCAAGGCCACGCTGGCACCCAAGCATCTCCTGGTCCCCGGGTTTCCGGTCACTATAATTTCTAGATGTTTCATCGGAACAGAAAAAAACATCGCCATTTGAGCACGCTGCGTTTAGAACTTCGGCTGGTTCGTGCTCGCCGGAGAGCGACTGTGACTCGAAAGAGGCTCATCACAGCGGCTTATGTTTCTCTCGAGATTGCTCTCCCGCAGGTTCTCAAAGAGAGACCTACACCTTGATTTAGAGGCGCTGCATTGGTCGACATTGGTCGACATTGGTCGACATTGGTCGACATTGTGGTCGAAATTTGGGGTGCACAACGTGAGAAAAAAACAAACCACAACTGACCGTTTGCATTCCACTTGCGGACAGCTACAGCTCCTCATAGGAAACTAGCGCCCGCGAAATTGAGGCATGCTCATGATGGGGTGTGTGAGGGCGTGGGGTGCGCCTGACGGCAGCCCTAGGCAAACCAGGATCGAGTCACGAGGTGTTTTCGTGTACTCGAAGTTACGAGCGAGTAGCACAAAAAAACTCGCAAAAACGCTGAAATGCTCCATTCCACGCAAGGGAGCACAACACAATGGCTATATCACCTATGAAGAAATGGCCTTCACTAAAAATAATGCTGTTCTCCAGGTGGATGATATATCTCTGTAGTAGCCGTCGTCGAAGATG
The DNA here is from genome assembly GCA_031213475.1 of Nereocystis luetkeana. Classification (NCBI taxonomy): domain Eukaryota; class Phaeophyceae; order Laminariales; family Laminariaceae; genus Nereocystis; species Nereocystis luetkeana. The sequence goes on along the minus strand of JARUPZ010000034.1, from coordinate 2,441,095 downwards.
CTGCGGGAGGCAAAACTACGGTCCCATAATGGGTAGTAAGTTATTGGGCCCATAAAAGGGCAAAAAAAAGCAAAAAAACTCAGGATTCGTGTATATTTGCATCAACTTTTCTAAATCTACGAAATACGGATCTTGGTTGCAACCCCTTTACTCTAGTTCCAAGTCGTATGTACATGTTGGCGAAACGCCTACGCGCGGGTACTTGACGACGCATTCCTGAGGGTGCTACTAATAGCGCCCCCTTAAGTGACGTGACGTACTGGAACACAGCAGTACCGCGAACTGGAACACAACAGTAGCAACTGGAGCACACCGCGAATACAGCGATAGCAGCTGAAGCACAGTCCGTGCCAATGGACGTAGTCGCCTATAGCGAATACATATATACCGCTGTAGGGACACATATATACCGCTGTAGGGACAACACTTTTTGTGCCCGAGGGGTACGTCGGAGGAACCGGAATAAAGGCCGCCGGTGGTTGCGGCATACAACATCCTGCCCACAGCGTACGCATACTCGACTGCTTGCGGCAGACGAACTCGTATATCGTATCGCACCTGTCGTCATTATGCACTTGAAGTTGATGGAGTTTACCAACTACGTCGTCCCCGGTACCAGGTATGTACGATAACGATGGTAGTGGTGGTCCTCGACTGTAGCGTAGCAGCTTATTTGACGCCGCCCTGCAAACAGTCGGTTCAGTGCGCACACGTTATGCGGCATATAACGGCAAGAGCTATGCGAGTACAAGCCAAGGGTCGATACTAACGAGCTATGTTTTGTTTCGTAAGTCGGGTAAAAATCTGCGATCAGCAAAAGGAAAAGCTAAAGTTGATATGTTTCAGCAGTGCTACGTTGAGCGGTCTGAATCATATCGCGCAACTCGGAGGCCAACGTAGAGCCCACAAAGGCCACAACAGTTCAGTACCATACTTTTTACAACGCCTCGGGATATAAAATTCCGGGTGGGTTTTACTCCCTAATAATAGTATCGGTCAGGGAGGAAAATCGTGGTGCGCAAGTCGGAACAACATGAATCCTGGAAAAGCCTCGCATTCATAGCCGCATTTCGGCCGTTCCCGACCCGTTCTGGCTCCGGTTTGGGGTCAGGGTTGTGGGTAGGGGCTGAGTTTGGTCTACGCCTGTGCCTTTATCCACGAAAATTAGGAAACCCGCAAAACAGCCAGCAAATAGCCCGGCCCCTTGACTATCTATCCTAGGCGTTGTAAGCAGAACTCAATTCGGTTGCACACACAGCGCGAAAAAGAGCAGAACAAATTTAAGGCGGTGTACGTAGTCCACTTGTCGGACGCCCTGGTCAGCGACAGCCAGCCGTAATTGAAGGCGGTGAACGTGTCAACCATGCTGACCTTTTCCACGCATCACCTCCCCTCGTGTCTACTTGTCCGTCTGCCCTCCGCCTACGCGGTTGAGCGACCTCGAGCGCGTACGTATGTAAGAATGACTTGGTGTCGCAAACACGTCCGAGAAATGTCAGCCGCGGTTAGGTAGAGTAGTGTTGGGGATCGTTTCGGAAGTTCCGACAACTCGTGGATCGGATGTACAAGTACCAGGTATCAGTTACGAAATCGGAAATTGAATGTCCCGATTCCCGATGAAAAAGTATTTGCTCCATTAAATAATAGTAGTACTAATAGTAGTAGTCGTAGTAATGGGGGCAGTAGTAATGGTGGCAGTAGTAATGGTGGCAGTAGGAGTAATGGTGGTGTTAGTAGTAGTAGTAATAGCTGTAGTAGTAATAGTAGTAGTACTATTAGTAGTAGTAGTAGTAGTAGTAGTAGTAGTAGTAGTAGTAGTAGTATTAGTAGTAGTAGTAGTAGTAGTAATACGGGGGGCCATAGTTAATAGGGCCTGTGGTATACATAAAAACCTATACATGTAACTATTTTTACTAACAATATTTGGTCCTATTAACTATGGCCCCCCGTAATAGTAGTAGTAGCAGTAGTAGTAGTACTATTACTACGACTAATACTATACTACTACAAGTGCTACTACTACTACTACTACTACTACTACTACTACTATTACTACTACTACTACTACTACTACTACTACTACTACTACTACTACTACTACTACTACTACTACTGCTACTACTACTACTACTACTACTACTACTACTACTACTACTCTTAATACTACTACTACTACTACTATTTACGGGGGGCCATAGTTAACAGGACCAAATATTGTTAGTAAAAATGGTTAAACATATAGGTTTTTATGTATACCATAGGTCCTGTTAACTACGGTCCCCCGTAATACTACTACTACTACTACTACTACTACTACTACTACTACTCCTCCTCCTCCTCCTCCTCCTCCTACTACTACTATTACTACTGCTACTACTACTACTACTACTACTACTATTTAATACCAGGTACTATTAATACTATTAATACTACTACTGCTACTACTACTCTTAATACTACTACTACTACTACTACTACTACTACTACTACTACTACTACTACTACTACTACTACTACTACTACTACTACTACCACTACTACTATTTGATACCAGGTACTATTAATACTATTAATACTACTACTGCTACTACTACTATACTACTACTGCTACTACCACTACTACTACTACTACTACTACTACTACTACTACTACTATTAAATACTACTACTACTACTACTACTATAATACTACTACTACTACTACTACTACTACTACTACTACTACTACTACTACTACTATTACTACTATTAATATTACTACTCTACTACTACTACTACTACTACTACTACTACTACTACTACTACCACTACTACTACTACTATACTACTACTACTACTACTACTACTACTACTACTACTACTGCTACTACTACTACTACTACTACTACTACTACTACTATAATACTACTACTACTACTACTACTACTACTACTATTAATATTACTACTATTAATATTACTACTCTACTACTACTACTACTACTACTACTACTACTACTACTACTACTACCACTACTACTACTACTACTATACTACTACTACTACTACTACTACTACTACTACTACTACTATTAATACTACTACTACTGCTACTACTACTACTACTACTACTACTACTACTACTACTACTACTATACTACTACTACTACTACTACTACTACTACTACTACTACTACTACTACTACTACTATACTACTACTACTACTACTACTACTACTACTACTACTACTCCTACTACTATACTACTACTACTACTACTACTACTACTATACTACTACTACTACTACTACTACTACTACTACTACTATACTACTACTACTACTACTACTACTACTATTACTACTACTAATAATACTGATACTATTAATAGTGATACTACTACTAAAAGTACTACTACTACTACTACTACTACTACTACTACTACTACCACTACTACTATTACTACTAATAATAATACTGATACTATTAATATTAATACTATTAATACTACTAAAAGTACTACTACGTACAATAGTATTAATAGTATTAATAGTACTACAGGCAGTACTATTAATACTATTAATACCACTACATCGTACCAGGTATTCAATACTAATACTACCTGGTACGTGCTTACGTACAAGCTCTTACCTGTGGGCAGCACGCACAGCGCTCCCAACCAGTTGAAGTTCTCTGCCGGTGGAAGGCACAAGACGCGCCGTGACACTTCCTTCACCTTTTGAACGCTATTCGCAACTTGATCGCGAAAGCGCAGCCAGAATATGAGCTACGAGTGAGCAATGCTCCAGTCAGTTGGCGTGGAATGCGAAGTGCGGAGGGACGCAGAAAGGCAGAACGTAGACGGGAAAAACAAATGAAAAATGACGGAAATGCCTCAGCGGATCATGGAAAGCCCTTGCTAGTTTCGATTTGGCGCGATGCTACTGCTGCACTACAGCAGTGGGTTGTTGCCGCTGCCGCTTCCAGTAAACACTTGAGACTGGACATTCCCCGGCGAGATAGTGGGGAGGAACACTTTTGCACGACGGTGAGCTGAGTGTTGTTATCTTCACCTCTCCACTTGCTAGTTGAAGGCGCGCAGGCCTCGGTTATGTTTGGAATTTCGCGCGAAACCAGGTGTTGTCTAGGGTCTATAATAGGTGCTTGACTACCGCTGGCGCTTCGCGTTGTGCGACGTTCACAGCCTCGAGCAGAAGAGCTTTAGACCTGTCGATGTACTGAGCTGATACCCTCTGCGCTGTAGAGGTAAGCCATAGGTTCCGACTGGTTCCGCAGCTCTACTTGGCAGAGGCTGCTGCTGTGGTTAGCGAGCAATTTATACACCGCTGCTTGTACGTGCTTCGTGCACCAAAATGAAGAGCGAGAACCCGGTACGTACCCGACCTGGTAAAAGGGAAGGGCATGATACTTTGTACCAAGCCGTATACCCGTACCTGGCATGCTAGTTCTTCTGCAGGTTTTACACAGGTTCATTTGATCGTTCGCAGCAGCCATGTTACCCGTGTGATAGCTGTTGTATTGCCGTCAGCATTGAAAGGTTGTCTGCCGCTATATTTTGGTCGGAGGATGAGGTGGGGGGAAAGCACGTACGTATCCACACTTTGAATGCCCTAATCCTCTGCGGTTGCGTGTAGAGAGCACCAGCAGAGCAGCTCAGAGACGGACACCTGACAGAACTCGGGGAGGAGGGGGCGGGGTTAGAACACCAGTACAGGCAGTATACCTCGTAAGCTCGTATTAGGTGGGTGGTACTAGTAGCAAGCCTGGTACCGCCACGTATATTTTTTTGAATGTGTATTTTTGTGGTTCAAAGTCGAAACTACCCTGCTGTAGGACACTGCTGCGTTACAGGACATGCTTCCTTCACGTACTTACACTGGTATACGCCAGGTACAGGCAGTAATCGAAGTAGACTACGTACCATCTGGACGCGAATGTAGGGACCGTTATGTATTGGTCCTTTCACACGAACGGTCCTTACAATTCAGTTAAAAGTGATACTGGTATGCACCTATTAATAGGATGAAGGTTAGGGTTATAGGGTACGTAGATGTACTGCTGCACTACTGCTGTAGTACAGCGGTAGTATTACTATCAGGTACCTGGTACGTAATGCTATTGATAGTCGTCGACCAGTCAAAGCCATACCAACTTTGCAGTCCTGCCTATATCACGCCAAACGCCAAGTAGGGCTCTGCGTGTCCTACCGGAATATGAATACATCAAATGTCAGCTGTTTGGTGCTGTATCCGGTTTTGCCTCTGAGCGAAGGTGGTGCAGGTAGTGGTACATTTACATTCCCGGCCTGGCCATGCCTTCCTCGTAGCGCAACACCTATGCTGCACCAATCGCAGCAAACACCCAACAGACTACTGTCGCTCCAGATGGGGCTGTTACCGACGCTCATCAACTGCAACCCACCCCCCTGCTTGAGTGGAGACGAAGACGCGCCATCACGAAGCAGTTGCTTACGACTTGCATATTCCACACCCTTAGGATAATTGACAGTAGTCGAATGTACCGGGTATATATCTGTATTGTCCAATGTAAAGATAAACTAGCCTCACGGCTTGGGGGAACAGGGAAATGTTATGCAGTATGGGGCAAGCCCGACTGCTCTTCAGGTTGACTCTGGGTACACTCTATCACGCACAGGTTTTGGATGATATGCGCTATATATTTTCGTTCCGCTGAGATGACTCTGGGCGCTTGGTGAAATATAGTGTAGCTGTCGCTAGGGACTCGCGCATCAGGATGCTTGTAACTGTCGCCAACGTGTGTGCGATGATGTGTGTTGATGAAAAACGAAAAACAAAATCAACAAACGTGTCGAACGATACGAAAAACACATAGCATGCGACAACTACGAAGTTGTACACGAGTCCGCCAATCACACCCCACCGCACCAGCCACCGTTGACCTGCCCGCCGCCAATCACACCTCACCCTACAGGCCACCGTTGTTTGTGTCTGCCACCCCGCCAGTCGACGAACGGTCGCCCCTAGCCGTCCTGCGCTCCTGCGTACAGCTGTGCCGTTCCGGACCCGCTAAAACCCCGACAACCTCCTCCACCATACCGTGGTATACAGTAGTAGCATTGCTCTGGCGTTTAGCAAAGTGTAAACTTAGTTTGATGGTAGGAGTTGCTGTAGAAGACATCAAACACAGGAATCACAAGAGAGACCAGCGGAGCACAGCAGGCAGCCCAGCGAGTCGTTCACATTCAAGACACGGGTTGCGCACGGCCTCGGCGCTGGCTGTCTTGCTGCCTGGTGCTCTGTTGATGAGAGTAGTCCTAATAACGCCTTCATATCAAATAGAGGGGAACGGGGATACCATGACACAAGCCCACCCTGAAGGGCTGTATATTCAGATGCATAGAAAATCAGGAGGGTACAAAATCTATCGGGAAAATTCGGAGAAGTGGATGCAAGATACGGCGCTCCACAACCCACTCCCACACCTCTTATGACTTGGAAGGCGAAAGCTGGTCAAACGATTAGAAATCTCCAACCTCCAGAAAGAAGAACTCAAACGAAAAGGAACTCCAACCCTTGCTTCCGGAGGGAAGTGACGGGCCGAATCCTCTTGGCCATGTCTGTCAGGAGTTCCCTGTAGTAGGATAGACCACCAAGGAGGGACCTTTGTTGTTTGAGGTCCACGAGCATCTGTATGCTTTTGAAGGCGACGATTTTGCTGGCGTTCGGCCGAGTACCCGCGGGAGAGATGGTGTGGCCGAGAAAATCCGCGTCGGTGGCGCCGATCTTCAGCTTTGACGGCGAGAACTTGAGGCTGTGCTGTCGTAGCTGCTTGAAAATTTCCTTGGTGTTGACGACGTGAGCAGCAAGATCCGGATCGAAAACGATGACGTCGTCGAGGTAGGCGGCGACGTTGGTGAGGCCTTTGACGACCTTGTTGATATCCTTGACGAACCGTTCTGGCGCCGCGCTGCTTCCTTATGGCATGACAAGCCAGTCGAAGAGGCGCTTGGGCGTGCAGAAAGCCGCGAGGGGGATCGTGTCCTTGTGGACCGTGGTCTGATGGAACGAAGAGAGCAGATCAAAGAGGGAAAATACCCGGCTGCTGCCCTTCTTCCCAAGGCTTCGACGACGCGGGTCGTGGGGAGCTGTCCGACGATGCTGGTGTTGTCCAACTTCTTGTAGTGGATCACGAGCCGAATCCCACCAGATTTATTTGGGATGATGACCACTGGGCTCGCGTATGGGGGGGTGGAGTGTTGTAGGCCACGAGAAATTTGTCCATAGCGTCCATTTGTGTTGACCACGAGAGGATTCACGCGGTAGGGACGAGTGGTCACCGGGGGGCTGTCAGATGGGACCGATCACTCGTTTAAGTTCTTGGGAGAGATGGTGTGGCCGAGGTGGATTCCGAGCCGGCCTTCGGAGACGACAGGCCGGAGGAGCTCATCGACAAGCTCCCCACCGACATCGGTGGGAAGACGTGCGCCCGGGACATTGCACCTGCCGGTTCAACGTCGTGCGGGAGACGTTGAACCGGCAGATGCGTTGCCATGGACACACGCCTTCTCGCCGATGTCGGTGGGGAGCTTTGTCGATAGGCTCTTCCGACCTGTCGCCTCCGGAAGCCGGCTCGGAACTGTCCGCTTTGCGCCATCATCCGTGGGAGATTATTCCTAATAACGCCTCCATATCAAATAGAGGGGAATGAGGATGCCATGACACCATCAATAGGTGTCTGGATAGTTGACAATAAAAATGTTGTCTATCAAGATGTTCCTGGATACCAGGTATTTTACAATACACCTTTTGTCTATTAATATATTCCCTGAATAATTGGCATTAGGTCTATACACCAACCCGGGTGTAAGTTGTGTCGTATCCTGCATCGGCAGCCGGGGGGCTAGAACGTGCGAGTGCCATTTGTTCGAGTGTGTTGTGCGTGTGTGAAATGTGAACAGTCAAGATTATCTGTGTTATTAGCGAATGCAACTTTTGACGGCACCATACAAAACAGGGACCCCTTCTAGGTTGCCCGAAGCGTTGGACGAACGCCGTCCACCACAACGCACACAAATTGACGACAGTTACAATTGCCCTGCTGCGCGAGTTCCCACTACAGTTATACTGTCTTACAGCAGTCGGTTTCTCAGGCGGTCGTTTGCTCTTTGTACCAGGTACGACTCTGCCCGGAAATGTAGGAATCGCTGGGGTATTCATGTGTGTGGCTATACGATCCTTACATTACGGAAAGACTGGTGCCTCATAGCAGAAGAGCCACCACGCCCCTCCCGCGTGATATGTGCTATCGCGCCCACATTATCGTGCCAGCATGGCCCAGAGCCAAGGAAAACACACGCATGCTTCACGGGCGGGCGATTTCCACTGCTATTATTAAAAACTGTTACTACTCTTACGAGTGTTCTCCTGGACAGACTCTACATCTAACTCTACAGTAGTCCAGGTCTTTCGTCCTCAATTCGGGGGTGCAGCCCTAAAACGGTGAGTGTTGCCTGTCGTGATTCCTCCCATCATCCCTGAACTCTTTCCAGTCCAGACCTGTCGTTAACGATGGATTCCCTCGCCTTGAGACTGCGTGCTGCCTGTTGACGCGAGACGAATTGTTCAACAAAGCCATCACCGGGATTCGTCCCTGGTGCCGTGCCCCGATCGATCGCGATCACAGCACATATATTCTTAGCAGATATAGAGATAAAGCCTGCGTAGCCAACTTCATAGGAGAAGATTGTTGAAACTATGTGCTGTATATATTAGGCGTTTACAGCAGCGGCCACACGGTGTAGCCCAGGCTGTTGGGGTAGGATGTGTGTCTGAAGCAAATGTGACGGATCACCGCATTACGGTATTACCGCGAGGTTGTTTAGCTGTATGCAATTAGTCTCGCTCGCGGTAATTAGGTGACGCCCCCTGTCCCCTAGTAACAAAAACCATTTCTATAGGAAATCCCCGCATTTCATCGTGCGCGCAGCTCCGCCGACTGCCACGTTTGGACTCCGAAAACGCTTTCGAAGGAATTACTTCTTCTACGGGGTCGGCCATAGAGATGTTCGTGCCTCATGTGTTGGATTTAAATCGAAATTGTGCTGTTACACGCACTGGCGCTTGACTGGGGTTGTGTCGATGTCTCTGCTTTTCTGAGTGAAAACATCTCTGGGCTACTTCGACTTGCTGGCGATTTTTCGAGGCGAGTACTGTACTAGCAAGGAAGGGTAGTCTTTGGACGTGGTCATGGTTTCTTTTGCGATTCAAGTGGCTTCGATCGAGATATTCAAAGACGTTTGCCCTCCAGTTCGGTGCCGTGGTGATTGTTTCGCGGCCTTATCTCCGTAGCAGTAGGTTGAATCTATGGAGCCATACACTACCGAGCCTCTCATAAGACAAGAGTTTTCACTCCCTGTTGACCAATTTTTCCAGGTCACGCCCATCATGGCTTTTCGCAGAATCGTTTTTGACGAAACGGTCCGTCAAAACATATTGTGTTGAAAAAACCCCGGGCGGAAATCGATTCCTCTTTTTTGCCTGCCGTTGTTGGTGACATGCTGACGGAAGCTTACAGCGGTGCCGAGGCGCTACAGCACGAAGCAAAACAACATGATATTAAGTACAACTTCAGATAAATCAATATAAACCAAAACAAAATTGGGTTTTGCACTTTGTGTTTGTGCGCTTCGATCCTAGCGGGAATGTCGCTGAAAGGTCCTCTGTTTTCCCCCTCTCAAGGGCCGCTTGAGCACAAAGCAAAACAAAACGATATCAAGCACAACTTCAGATAAATCAAGGGAAACTAAGACAAACATGGGTGTGGCGCTTTATCTTTGTGCACTGCGATCTTAGCGGGAATGTCTCTGAAAGGTCCTCTATCCCCCCCCCCGTAATTACCCGTGGTACGCAACCCTTTTGTGCGCTTTGCCGTAATTCCCGTAAGGGCGAAGAGTTGTGGCCGTAGTCCGACTTATATCGTCCGAAGTTCACAGCATCGGCCACGTGCGGCCGCTCGGGCTGCTGGGGCACGATATGTCTCTAGAGTGCAACATGGTGTTCCCAGGGAGATGGACGAGACGCGCGCAAACATGACAATGCTCGTATACTGCTGCACACTCTTCGTAGACCGGTGATACATAGATAATACGTACGAGTACGTACCGCCTTCTTCTTTTTCTTTTTAAGGCCTCTATCGCTGTAGATCTGGATCCCATAATAGAGTACAACTCCCTGCCCCCCAATCCCGTTCGCCGGCCCAACCGTAACAAAACGCGTGCGGTATGTTGTAGGGAGGTGCCTCTTCGAGAAACAGGCGGAGCACTCGCCTATGCTGTCGACCGACAAGGGAAGGATGCCGGAAGCGGGGGACGGCGCAGCAGCAGCAGCAGTTGCCGCCGCCGGAAAGACCGACTCCCCGGCGCTGCCTCCGGCTCTGCCTTCGTCGACGCCTGCTGGCCCGACCACCGGTTCTGATGGGTTCGGTTGGACTAGCATGGGAAACGGACAACAGTCTAGGGAAACACTACAAGACTCTTCAGGATTGAATGCGAGCGTGGATAGGGCGAAGGCGGTGTTCGGGGTGGGGAAGGGGGTGGGGAAGGGTGGAGGCAGCGGCGATGGAGGCGGTAGCGGCCGCAGGGAGGAGGGCCCCCCTGGCGGAAGCGGCTCTATCGGAGAGGAGGTGAGATGAGTTGGAGCTCCCGTCTGTTGCCGTTCCTATGATTGGTTGAAACTCGGTTCCTTTCGAGCGTTACAGCAGAAGAAGGCGTTTTCCGCGAAGTTTATGAGGCGGTGACGGAGTATTATAGACAATCAAACCCCAGCTCCAGCACTACACGGCGGGACGGGACGTGATTGGGTGCGTGCGGTGCTTGACGTAGCTCTCGTGTCCCTCGTTTTCCTGCTGCATGTCCGGTACTGCATACTGCCGCGGGCTTGGCTTGACTATCTGGAGCTTAGCTCCTGTCCCCTCCGCTTTTTTTTTGTAGCTGCGTATTATATTTAAGTACCTTCCGCCTGTACTGAGACACAATATACGACAAACATGCTGAACCCATGCATGCCAAGTCTCACGCACAGATGACAAAAACAACGCATGGTCAGCCTGCGACTGAAAAGAACAGCGGCGACAGTCAGTGTGGCACAAACCCGATGGGCATTCGCGTGAGCAAACTACGGCTATGCTGTAGACGGAGCTTCGCTCAGGACGGGGTAGCGAGAAAGCAGAAGTGATAAAAGGAGGGGTCGATAGGGAGGGACGAGAGAGGGGGCCAGGCAGGCGCCGTCAAGTGGGCACGCAACTGCTGTGGTAGACGGGTTTTCGCCCAGGGTGGGGTAGAAGGAAAGATAACGGGGTAAGAGGAGGGCCGGTCGAGAGAGGGGGAGGAGGGGGAGGGGCAGACATCGCTCGGGCTGGGCGGGTGTCGAGGTGCACCTGCCCGAGCGGCTGGTCGTGCTTGACCCACCTGTCATCCCATCTGCTGTGTGCGTTGACCCTTTCATGACCCGGCCTTGCGATTTCAGCATGACGAGGCGTGGTGCAGCAATCTCCCTCACCCCGGACAGATAAACAAAATAATAAATACACAAAAATAGACAAAATCTCTGCGAGGATCGAGCTCGCGCCTTCAAGTCCAAAATCGGGCATCGTGATCATCTTACTACATTGCCAAAGACCCAGATGACCTGGTATTATTTTTCGCGGCGCGCACGACACACCGTACGAACATGCACAGCAGCACAACAGAAGAGAGAGAGAGAGAGGTGGTGATGACAGATGACGGACCGCAGCCTCCGACGAAGCAACTAGCCACAGCCGCACACAACAGACTTGCGACATGCGCGTGGTGCGTCTCGCTGCTGCTTGTGCCGCTAGGCAGGGTTGTAGCATCGTGGTTTGTGTTCTTTGCAATTTGTCTGATGTCTAGATTTCTGGGGTGTGCCTCGGGCGAGAAACACGAAACGTCGGGAATATAAGGACAGTCGAGGTATTCTTATTCCAACCAATCGGTACTTGCATTCCCGTCCAGAGTGTGCGTGGATCTGTCACGCATAGAGCAGCAGCAAATAGAGGCAGATGGTGGATTAAACACAACCGGCCACAGCTGTGCACCGCATTTGTCTGTGTGTGTCGCACACGCACGGCGTATGGGCGGCAGCCTTATGACGTTGTGCTCTATGCATGTCGTCTGTTGTCAATGTGGTATATGTGTGGGCTGTGGGCTCACGAGAGCTTGTAAAATAGGGCAAATACAGGCAATAAACTCCCGGTACGTACGTACAAAATAAGTTTTCCAGTATTGAAACCAGGGAAATCATCGTATTCACTCCCCGCCGAAAAAAGCTTTGAGCTCTTGCCACGCGCTCCACACTTCACGGATCGCGCCCGGACCTCGACCAATGTGTCCGGCCGGGTTTCCCGAGTGGACTACTTGCCGCTTTTCCAAGAAGTGCTTGTACGGAAATACATCTCAGAAAAAGTACGAAACATTTCACCGACATAACTATTGATATACTTCGCATAGATTTACCTATAAAATAAAAAACAACAGCTGTGAGATCGAGGACTTCGTCGAAACTCGTTTTTGCACGCTGTGTGTGATACTTCGATCTCGCGTATAAACATGTCACCCCAAAAAACGTTTTTTTGATAAATAATTTCGCCCAACCCGGTAAGGAACCCGCATGGGCCAGGTATATGTATATTATCTGGTTCTGGTAGTGAATGTCAACGTAAATCACGGAGGGTTGGTTCCAAACGTGGGGGCAATTGGAGAGAGTTCCTGAGTTAAGGAGCGCTCCCGCAGGCAGAAATCAGAAATGTTGCACGCGACGGACAGATCACGATCTATCTGTAGATCATTTAGATCGTCTAGATCCTGACCTGCCGTTGTGAGGTGTTGTGCAGGGATCTGTATCGCACAGATCGTATCCAGGAAACATATTCTACGGTGGGTCATGCAGATTTTGCAGCTCCCTCCCGGCAACGTGAACTACATATATCCTACGTACAGATCATACAGATTGTACAGATCAGGAATCTTTCTGCCTTGGAACATCTCAATCATGAAGCGGGAATCGACTGTATGCCCGATGTGTGAAACGTTCGGACCCGACAGTTTCCACCGTACGGTCGCGCGCCTCCCACCGGACTTCACGTCCACAGGACCTTCGGTGTGACCGATTGCGACGGATGGGCAGAGCTAGAAGCGTGTTTGCCCTTGGCCGTTCTCTCCCCCACCGCCTCGGCGACTCAAGGGGCCGGATGCAGACGGTTTTGTGTTTTATTTTATTTTTTGTTGTTGCAAATACTCCAGCTGTGACCTCGACTGACTGAGGGGCTGCTACTCGGCTTCGAAAGCTGCGTGAAACATCTGCTTCGCGTGTTTTATTTTTTGATGTATGATATCTACCAGGTACCAGGTATATGTTTATGGTGTTGGTACAATAGTTCGTGAGTTTTCAGTTCTACCGATTTTCAAGTTGTGTGGTAGGCCCTTCGCGCGTATTCTCGTATTTTAATTCCTCGGCAAGGCTATGTACATGTACGAATTTCTCTTTCGGGAATTGTGGTTGAGTTGAATTCCTGGTGTCGTAAGCTGAAATGGGAGGGTAACACAGTAGGCGTTCGTTCCCAGCTACTCGTACGTAGCAAGAACAAGAAATATGGAAAACACTTTTGGAAGCTAACGAAAATAGAAGCAGCCACCGGGCAAGCGGCACCGACCAGCGCAAACAAGTGTATAGTTATTACTGTAGTTCTATATACTGTAGGTCGGAGATGAAACTGTCGTTTTGCTTTCTATCGGCGTAAAGAGGAGGGGGGGGGGGATCTGGCTTGCGTTTGTGCGCTAGAGATGGACCGGTGTCCTTTTGGAAAACGTCCGGGTATAGCGCGTTAAAACCCTCTTTACCAATACCAGTGGTCGCCACGGGTATATTCGGGTTGCATTTGATACTTGATAATCGCCGAGTATTTGGGGGCCGATACTTGTGTGGCGTTTAGTATATTGAAACCCATACATATCATTGTATGGCTTTCAGTATGGTCATACTAGAACAACGTACGGCCTTTTAGTATGGGTATACTAAAAGCTATACAACTCATAGCGGTCCTTCTAAAACCCACACACTTCATGTGTATGCCGTTTAGTACATACACCATGCCAAAGGCCTTACACAAAAAATGAAAATGCTCGCGAGTACTTCCCCGTTTTTTTTTCTCCCAGATTTGGTGAGTACTCGTTGGCCGTGTGTACGCGGAGTAGTGCACCTCTATTGTGTGAACAGTTGAGCGTAACCCAGCCTGCCAGACACACGCAAAACTCTGCACCGACTACTAAAACGTTGCACTACGCACACGAACAGCAACAGAACGTCCGTCGCCGCCTTCTTGTGCCGTCGAGATGTATGGGTCGGCGTACGATCTCGGTGGCGTCATCTACCCCACCGGTGGGTGATCGTACATCGATTGCCCGGCACTCCCTCGATGGAGGATGCTGGCATTTTGTGCAACCTATGATACCATCTGCCACACCCCTGCTGCCGTCGCGCCCCCATCCCGCTCAATTGTTTTGTCCGCACCAGGCAATAATCTCGGATGCAAGGGAAAATGATAAAGCTTCCGCGAGCCCCAGGCGCTCGGTTTCGTCTCTGGAGAAGCCGGGCCCGACCGGTGCCGGTGGTGTTGTTCCGCGGGATTTCATCGGCGTGGCACGTGTTTTGCGCGATGCTGTAAGCGATAAGGTCAAGGCATTCGCCGATGGTGATGCCTGTGGCAGTAGCCTTCCTGGAGGAAAGTTGCGGGGATCGAAAGGCCAGAGCGAGGAGGGGAATGGGTCGGGTCCTCCGGAAAGGCTTTTTTCGACAAGGGTGGAAAGGGATGGCCTGGTCAGCGCATCGGACCGCGACGATGGGGATGGCCGGCAAATGGGAGCGACTACGGTTGCGGACGCCAATGGCAGTCGTCATGGAGAAGAGACCGGAGATGTTGCAGGTGTCGGTTCGCCTGGCGAGGGCGCTGGCGCTGGACAGCCTGGAAAGCAGACCGTTCGTGAATGCGATAGTCCTGATAGCCAGAGAGAAGAGCGCGACGGTGGCAGGACTGCGGCAGCCGCTGATGCCGACGATGCTGCTGCTTCTGCTCCCCTTAGTGGCGCGACGTGTCGCGGTACAGGTGTCGGTTCGCCCGACGAGGGCGCGACAGATGATGGGCGGCCTGGAAAGCAGACGCTTCGTGAAGGCAATTGCGCCGATAGCCAGAGAGAAGAGCGCGACGGCAGCGAGACTGAGGCGGACGCGGATGCCGGCGATGCTTCTGTTGTCCGTGCTCTTCTCAGTAATGTGAAACGCGACAGCAACGGCGGCAGTGCTGCCGGTGCATTCACAGCGGACGCCGGTGCCGGTGCCTCCACAGCAGATGGTGGGGGAGCGCCAGACGCGGAAGATGTTGCGAAGAGCGGGGTTTCGAAAAAGAGGGCGGCGGATGTAGATGACCAGGATTATGACAGCTCGACGGAGGCGGACCCTGTGGACACGGAAATCGAGGATAACGCTTCCGAAGACGGAGAAGAAGCCCAAGAAATCGAAGAGATCGAAGAAATCGGAAGCAAGGCAGCTGACATTAGCAAGGATGCAGCGTTTGCACCATGCCCCAGTTGCCAGAAGCGGTTTCATATGGACGAGTTGAACGCTCACGTTAACTCCTGTCTAGACGAGTCCATGGAGCGCCTTGCGAAAGAGACAAGTCCGAGCGCGGACAGGGGTGGCGGACGCGGACGCGGCCGACCTCATCAGTCTGATTTCGGCGCCAGTGGTGGCAGTGGTAGTGGTAGTGGCGGTGGTGGCGGCAGCGGTGGTGGCGGCAGTGGCGGCGGCGGCAGCGGCAGTGCCAGCGGACCGCCGCCGGAAGGTGCTGCTGTTGAGGGCGGCGGCGGCGGCGGGAGGGGGGTGTCAGAGGGCGAGCAGGGCATGTGCCCACTCTGCACTAAACTCTTCCCTTCTTCGGAGCTCAACAGTCACGCCAACAGCTGCATGGACGATTTGATGAGGAGGGCGGAGGCGGAGGAGAAGAAGGCCCACCGGGCGCGGAGGTGAGTCTACGGCAACAACTCGTCGAGCAGTGGCCAGTATATTGGGGGGTACTTCCTAGGGCTGCGATTTGGGTGATGTATGGTAGTTGGCCAGGTCTTGGCGGTTGCTAGCGTGCGGTGGTTTGCGGAAATTCCGCGTCTTTTGTGTCTGGCTTATTAATCGCGCGTGTGTGACTCGACGTGCTTTTTTATCGATAACTGCCAAGGCAGCTAGTTGGCTCACTTTGCCAGCGAACTACTCAGTAGCCGTGAAACCCAGCTAGCTCACTACCTCAAGAGTTTTCGGTCGAGATGAGAGTGGTTTGTTGAGTACCAGGTACTGGACAGTATATTTGGCATTTCAGGTCGAGGCGGGGAGATCGTTTCGTTGAGCACTATATATACCCAGAATGTTGGGTATTCCGATCGATGATGAGGTTGCTTCATTGAGCACTCGCCGGTACATTGGGTATTCCCGGAAGATATGACATTGCCTAGTGCGGGCCTGGTCACTGTTGTATCTACCCATACATTGGCTCACCGCACGCAGCACCGATCAAGGGACTCGGTGCTCGTGACTACGCGGGTTGTAAAATTCACCGGCCCCATGATGCAGTAAAACATGTCAAGGATTTGGACCAGCTCCGCCAAAATGCTTGAAAGTCCACTTTAACTCCGCATTACATCTTCATCCCTAGAATTTCCCCATGCGGTCATGGTCGAGGGTTGGGTTGGGGTTATAGGGCTTGTATTCACGTATAGTTCAACGATTTTTTCGAAGCTGGTCCGAGGTCAGTACAACGCTCGGCTTGAGGGCGGGAGGGGGGTCTACACGCCATGAGGAGACAAAAGCACAACGAAAATCAAGAAAAATAAACATGTTGGTCCTAGATTTTATCCCTGGGGAGTTGGTTTTGCCGTATCGGGATTTTGTATTTCATTGTGGGTGATCCGCTGATAAAAAGAAGCTGCCGGTTGACTGTACGTCAACGGCTGGAGTCGTGCTTCTTCCATGAATGTAATATGCGCTGTCGCTAGGATTTCGCCAGCAGGATGTTTGTAACTGTCGTGAACTTTGGGTGCGCTGGTGGAAAGTTTGAAGAACTATATCAGAATTTTGATCGTAGAGTTCAGGGGTCGTAAGACCCCTTCAAAATAGAGTAAAATGTAGCTGCAGCCATGATTAGCGCCGTGTAGAAACTCGCAAAAATACATTTCCACGGAAATAGGACAGACCTCCTTTGATGCTCCGCCCTCACCACCCCATCGCTAAAACCACTGCTCTGCGACTATACAACAAGACGAGGAGTTGTACGACAACGTGCGCAGCACGATATACGTCGTATTCCCTTGATGCTTCCGAACTTACAACGCCGTCACCAAACGCGTGTTCGCATCGCCCTGTTGTAGGGGTGCCCGCACCGTGCCCTCGACAAGCGAGAGCGGCGCAACCGGCGGTGGCCGCGGCGCCCGTGGCACCCGCAGCTGCAGCGGTGACGGCGGCGGCGGCGGCGGCGGCGGTAGCGATGGCAGCCTAAATAATGCACCCGGTCGATATCCGCCAGGGAGTGGGGGGAAACCCCGACCTCAAGGTACCGGCGAGACGTACACCGCGGGCGGTATGTTCAACAGTGGTGCGTCTGCCGCCGGAAAACGGAAGGGTCGATGGGACGACCAGGACGGCGGGGAGGGCGCGAGGAGGAAGATGTCCGGCAAGGGGAAGGAGAGGGCGAAGGGGAAGGGGAAGGGGAAGGGAAGGCTCATGGTTCGAGACCATATGGGGTGAGTGAGCCGGGGTAGGTCCAGGTGTAGTTGTGTTGGGCACCCACATGTCTACAGACTGCGGTAAATAGCTAGAAGTTGATCGGTCGCTGACGACTTATTTTTTATTCCGAGCGAATGTGAGTTTTCTCATTGACACGGCGCATTGAAATCGAGGCCTCTTTTGACATACATGGCTGAAGCGACTGACCGACCGACCGACCGACCGGAATCAACGGACACTAGTTGGTGACAGTTGCAAATATGCTGATCTCGCTGTTGGTCCTGCCGTCTGTGTTGCTACTGCTGTCTATGCTGTAGCTGCTGTTTTTGCTTTTGTCTATGCTGCTGTCTATGCTGCTGCTGTCTGTGGTACTGCTGTCTCTACTGCTGCCGCTGTTGTTACTGTTCGTGCTGCTGCTTTCTATGCTGCTGCTGCTGCTGCTGCTCTGCTTGTGCTGGCTATACTGTTACTTCCTATGCTTGTGCTGTTTGTGTTTCTGCCATCTTGCTACTGATGTGCCTTCGTTGTCTGCGGTTCTGCTGTTTGTGCTGCTGCGATCTGTGCTGCCTATTCCTATGCTGCTGCCGTCTATGCTGCTGCTGCTGGCTTTGTTTGTGCTTTCCATGCCGTTGCTGTGTAAACTGCTGCTCTGCTGCTGCTGTCTATGCTGCTGCTGGTGCTGCGATACGCAGAGAGTCATTTCAGTGTCCTCAGAAAATGAGGGGGTGCCGGATGGAAGGATGCGGGGCCATGAACTCGTGGTACACGCAGCTGTGCTGCCACTGCAGCATGAGACTCTGGGCGCCTTTTAAAGGGTGAGAGAGTGGCAACATGCTGCGCGAATAGTCGATTGGCGATCTGCTTTTTAGCCCGTCAACGCCTGACTCAACATACTACAGTAGTTATGGTGCGGTGGTTTGCGTATCGGAAACGTGCTCCGTGGTGGGCGTCTTGCGACGAACCGTCCAAGATAGCCTTCCGACCTTGCCTTGATGATATCAAGCACAACAAGCTTGTCGACTGGAAATCCCATAGTGTTGACGACCTTCACGCCCAGTTGGGACGAAAAACTGTTTGAGAGCCCACACCATTAATAACTCCTCGTGACAGATTTTTTCCGAGAAATTTCCTAGGCGGTTGGGGGTAGGGTTAGGGTTTTGGTTTGACTTACACGTTTCAACTGTGTTGTCGAAGCTTTCACACCTCGGACAGATCATCGATTCCCACTTAATCCTTTGGTTCCGCAGTACCGTTTTGGGGACAAACCGCTCGAACTTGAAGTAGTTTTTCCCCAAAACGGGACTGCGGTACTAAAAGGGTTGATGGTCTATAGATGTACAGACAGACCTATTCCCGATCTTGTATGGTCTAGCTCAATGTTGCCGGGTGTATGTTCTGCATGATCCACAAGAGCACATGTTTCCTGGGTGGCATTTGTACTATGCAGACCCTGCACAACGTCTTGACAATGGCGGATGAGGAACTAGATGATCTATCTGTGGATAGCTCAGATAGATAGGTCATGGCCTGTCCGAGGTGCGGAAGCTTTGGTAACGTCTGAAAAAGGCCTCGGGGAAGTCGTGTCTCTTTATTGGTGCGTGGACGAGAAAAAAGAAAGAAATGACGCCATTTCTAATGCTCAACAAAGGAATCAAATAACGCCATACGTTGTTGTGGTCAAGGCGTATATCTGGCAAGCTCTACTGTGTTTGACTGCCGCTCGCTGCTTAATCCGTGAATCGTTGCCCCAGAGACGTCCAGCTGCGCGTAGGAGACGAGGTGACGTTCCTGGAGACGCCTTTTTCTGGGAAACCCGGCGAGAAGAAGATGCAGCGCGGGTTCGTAAACGCCTTCCACGAGGCGGGGGCTGAAGTGGTCGTCGCATGCACCTACAAGAAGTACCCGGGGTGAGTCGAGGCAGTCGCGGGCATTTGCTTGACGTGAAGGATTAACACAGCGGACATATCAAAACATTCCTTTTCATAGTCTACCAGGAATGTATTTTCAGGAACACAGATCCCTGTTTTATATAATTTGCACCGTACAGTTCATGCAGCTACAAAGAAGCACCGGGGGTGAGTCGGGGTTCGTGAGCATTTGCTTGGTATGGAGTGGTGGTTCGCAGGTGAAAATGATGTTCTCGCACTACGGTAGCTCGTTTCCCTGTAGCCCGTGGGAATGTTGGCGTGTGGCTTGTTCTGAAATATTCGTCCATCGAACATATTCAGAGATCACCATATAATTATTTACCAGGTACGTATGCACTTCGGGCAAGTGTATGAATATCTCTGATTTTCATGAGTTGCACAACGCAAAGATGATGTTTTCGTCGGGCGGAATCTCTATAATTCGGACCTTTTTCGCGGGGTGGGATGTGTGTATGAAAAGGACCTTGCACAACATATCTGCGGCTAGAATATGATACGTACGGTAGATTATTTAGATCGTGGTCTGCCCGATGTGTACGTACGTAGAGGCATTGCCTGGTGGCTTGTGTATCGGCGCGTGCTGCAGATGCGGGCAACACGGTGAATGAACTCGCTCGCTGATGATCAGCCGATATAACGTACGGCGTGCGTTTTCGGCGCGTACGGTCGGCGCGTGTTTTCCGGCTTGTGCTTTCGGCGTGTGTTTTTCGGAGCGTATTTCAGCGTTTGTTGTTGGCGGCGATAGTAGGCGTGCTACGATAGTAGGCGTGCTACGATAGAAGTAGTATTGTTTTTCCTCATAAGACAACATTTCTGACTGACGGGACTCCATAAGGGCACTGAGAAACCACTCAATGTCGTCGAAATGCAGTGTTCGACAGCATTATTCGTGATATACCAAGGCAGCGGGATTTGTTTGTCGGGTTAAGCTTTAATTTTTTTCTCGAAATCACTTTTTTGGGTGATATATAGAGCTTTTCAAGTAAGGAGGAACCCCAGGAGAAAAATACGCGCAATACTACCGTAGTACGCGTCATGGAAGGTGTCTCGACGAGTTAACCTCTGTTCATGCCTCGCGTTTCTTGTCACATGCCTCTGTCAGCTTGCCCGGTGTTTTTTTTAAAGACTTTGGCACCGTTTGTGCCACGATTGCTGTGTAGGGAAGTTTACTGTCTCCGCGTTGCAGAAAAAGTGTGCTTGAAGACACCTACAGTATGAACGCTCTAGAATATCTGATGTTTCGCGCGTTGTTTGGCATTTCCCCAGGTACATCAGTGCTCTGATTGAGCTCAAGGATATTTTCCCGGTTGTCTCGGCCGAAAGCAGAACATCGCGGTCGTCAAGCTGCGCCAATGGGACCAAGGTAAACACTATCGTTGCACCTGCAGTACACTCGCGAACATGCGGGGTTTGTGCACACATGTGTCAAGACAGCATCTTGCCCTGAGGGTTTATCGTGGGCCATCAGGCGTTTTGTTTGGAAGTCTTCCAAGAGTGCGTTTAGGAGGGTATATACTCTGAGGGTATCCGGGTATGTTGCTACTCGATCACCCGTATATGTTGGTACCTGGGTACCCCTACTGTAGATGTAGAGTATATGTTGATACCCGGGCACCCGAGTATATATTGGTACCCGAGTGGTGAGCTTACGCTTTATCCGCCGGAGGATAAAAAAAAAGGTACCCGAGTACCCATATTTGTTGATACCCGGGTATCCAAGTATATATTGTACCTGGGTACCCTGAAAGTATATGTTGGTACCCGGGTACCCCGGGTATATGCTGGTACCCCCAGAATATGTAACCTAGGAAACACACCCTTGAAGCAGTCCTTCTCTTTTTGGTGTGTTTGTGTTTTTTGTATATGTGGTGACGTTCACTTCCTACGGCCACCACCTCAACCATTCGGCGTTCGGTGAAGTGTCTAATGGAGGGTTGTTTACGTCTTGGCGCAGGGCTGTCAGAATGGTTGGAATATGCTTATAAAACCCCAACCCCGACCGCAAGGGAGAATTGTGGGAATGAAGATGTGATGAGGAGTCGGTGTGGACGATCAACCATCGTTTCCAAGCAGGTCGTAGATGCTACGGGTTTATATCGTATATTCCTACATGTCGCCTATTCCTTTCCAACCGCGGCTTGGCATAAAACCCATGCACCCTCCATGTAGTTTGACTTGTACCTGGTACAACTTTCTCGCTTCTAGCGCCCACGTCATCCTAGACTTCCCCTCTCCATCCACTGTAGACCCTTTCACCCCCCCCTCCTCCCCACCCCCTCGCCACCTGCGCTCCCTCTCCTCCCCTACCCCTCTTTCCCTTTTCTTTGCGGCTGTGTGCTCTTGCGGCGGTGAAGCTTCGCAAGCGCAAGAACGGTTGTAGCTCGTTCTCTACGTCATCGAAGCCTTCCATGTGGGGACGGGCAAAGTGCCGCCACGTCGAGACCAGATCTCGGCCCAACTACAACGGGGGTCAGGTATCACACATATCCGTTGAATGCGACTCGACAAAACATAATTTTCAATGCCGTCGGAAATATGCTCCAACTCGATATCATGCCATAGATATTCCGTTGGAATCACGCTGCGACTCGATACCACGTCATATAGAACGCTGCGACTCGATGTCGATATAGTGTCATAGATATGCCGTTGGAAACACGCCGCGACCCGATACCACAGGCGGTCCTTCTCGCAAGAAGCGCCGCGCAAGAAAGCCAGCCTGAGTATTCCGTCGGTCACTACGAAAGATGCACGGTTTTGCCCCCCCTTTTTCGTCCTCCCCGACGAACTGATCGGTCGTTCTTTTCGAGTGGTGCATGACCTGCTACTAAAAAGAAATAGATTGAGAAATCGGGCTTAGCGGCGAGCTCTGCTTGCCCTAAACCCTTTGCAGCACATAGCCAAGGCTGCTCACGGTTGGTCTCACGGTATATGGTTTGCACGTTCCACATGTCGGACGCAGACAACCTAGATCCTGACCTGTCGTTGCAGGGCCTGCACAGTAGAGAGCCAAACAAGGAAGCCTGTCCTAGATCATGCCAGATTATACGGCTCCTACTCGGCAACATGAGCTAGATGATACAGATGATACAGATCAGGGATCTATCTATCTAGCTATCTGCCTTGAAATGCCGAGATCATGAATTGTGGGAATCGATGATCTGCGCGGGGTGTGCAAGGTTCCAAGCCTTGCTCAGGTCATGTGTTTCTTGTTTGCGGACCGACGCGTGGTACGATAGCGGTATACAGCACATTGGCATTGGCAAAAACATTTCTGACTGTCGGGGCACCTCAAGGGCACCGAGCAAGTCTACCCAACATCATTGGAAGACATTTTTTTTTTCAATTGTAATTCGTTGCGTAACCCTTTTAGTACGGCACTGTCCAGGAACCTAAATCTAAGTCTAATTTCAAGTGGTTTGTCCCCACAACGGGAGGGCGGTCCTAAAAGAGATACCTGGTAAGTATGTGCACGTACTGCTGTAGGTAGGTACTTTTTAAAAAATCAAATTGCAGTGTTTGGAAGAGGTATATATAGAGCTCCTTGTAAGCCAGGAGCCCCAGAAGGCAAGCGTAGGTGCGCACCTATCGTGGCATGTGCCGGCCCGCAATGTGGACGTATAACCGAGTGCCTTGGTTTCTCTAAGCGTACCCACGCCCCTCTTCCCCGGTAATTGCGACCGCCTTCCGTCGTCTGTGTCCGAGCAGTGCCGTGAGTGCCACAAGGCTCGAAAGCATGCGGCACGATCCGAGGCCCAGGACCCAACTGACGCCGACCACATGTGAGGTTCTGGCACCCCGAAAAAATGTATGCGGATAAAGCAGTACCACAAGCACCACACTCCTGTTTCCGAGCCCTGACAGGGGAGTATTCTAAAACTAGGTAAATAAAGTAGGAGTACCGAAACCTAGACAGGCGGCATACTTAAATCAAGTACAAAATGAAGAACTTGGCGCATCCAGTTTGGCTCGTTTATAAATCTCACCCCACTGGTTTGTTTTTTCATTCGACCACAGGGAGGAATGTCGGTGTTGTTCTATTACGGGGGACCATATTAAATAGGACCTACGACACACATAAAATCCTATGTAATTCGCTATTTTTCCTTACAATATTTGGTCCTATTTACTTTGGTCCCCCGGAATATTATCTTCGTTGATTTCTTGTTGTAGCATCGCGTCGTAGGTTAATTCGTATATAGTTTGGGTTTAATGAGGCCTCCTGATGTGAGCAGCCGGAGGCTCTCACCCAGGGTTACTACGCCCGCCTTGATTGTCTGGCAATCCACGCGGCACCTCGTCGCAGAGAGTAGGTACCCCGGTAAAATAAACATCAACAAAACTGATGTCGTTGTCGACGGTACACCTCGCTACCAACGATGGGCGGGCGGGATGGTCTGTATTCTCCTAGCCTGTTTTTACTTTGTCGTGCTGTTGTAGAGCTGCGATTTCGCTCACGGAGTGATACTCAATCACTGTCTCCCCGTACAACAATGAGGCTTTCCCGAAAAGGTGATCCACCCTGCTGGCATCCCCTCTTTTCTGTTGCAGATAACTATTGTAACACTTTAACTCCCATTTTGTGAAGTGCTGCTCGTACTGTACTCAAGTACAGCACTGAATTACAGTACACATTTCCATGCTGTATTAGTACCATGAAAACGTATTCTGTGAAAAGCAGGTAAGGATTTGCAGAAGACGAGAGTTGCACAAGATGCGTATTCAGGGGGGCGCTGTACCGAAGTTATTGTGGAAGGCGCCCATTCCCCAAAAGATGAAGTCGACGAACGAATTTTTCACCTCTTTCCCGAATTTGAGACTAAAGAGGACAAAGGCGACGAAACGAAATGGTGATCGCCGTGATCAGTGTATCTTGCTCTATCCCCCTCTTCCCTAGATCCCCGTACGCCTCCTTCACAAAGTAAGCTATACATTCAAAATCCTTGAGTACTCCCACCTTCGTTAACGAAGACATTATTTGACCTGACCCGGGGCAGGTTCGAGGAAGGCCCGAAGAGTGATCGCACCTGCAACGCCGCCGGCTGTCGTAACCGCCAGAAACGATGGGGCATTTGCTGGAGATGCTGGGGACGGTGAGCCGGGGGTACACACCATTCACCCCCCGGACAGATCATGATCTGTCTATCTGTCTACAGATAGATCGTCTAGTTCCTCGCATGCCGTCGTGAGAGATTGTGCAGGATCTGCATAGTAACAAATCCGACCCAGAAAACGCCCGCTAGATAGATCATGCGGGTTATACGGGTCCCACCCAGCAACATGAGCTAAATAAACCATACAAGATCGGGAGTAGGTTTGCCGTGAAATGTCTAGGTCATTAAGTGAGAATGATCTGTAGATGATCGGTAGATGATCTGTGTACCCTCTACACTCGAAGCTGTTATGTAGGTCGCGCACATCGAACAGATCACCTACAGATCATCCCCACTTCAGGATACAGATATTTCAGGGCAGATAGATCGATGGATAATCTATTCCTGATCTGTACGATATATCTCATGTTGCCGGGTGGGAGCCTCGACGCATTTGTGTTACCTCCTTTAGCACAAGCTGCCTGGGCGGGGTTTATAAATCCTGACAAAATCTCATGACGGCAGGTTAGGATCGATGGACGATCCACTGTAGCTTGTGATCTGTCCGATCCATGAAAGTGTTGTTGTGGTTGTTGTTGTTGTTGCTATTGTTGGTGGGGTATTGTTGTTGCTGGTGCTGCTGTTGCGGCTGTTGTTGTTGCAGCTGTTTGGGCTGTTGTTGTTGTCTTCACATTATCCCATCGCCGCACAACCTTTCGTCGTGGGTTTGCGTCTACTCCCGCGCCGATGTCGCCACGCGTACACGGTATCTGTGTAGCCGTCCAAAGAAAAAGAACCAATAGGGAAGTTGCGGGCGGACTTGTCGCACGATAGGTACGTGGTCGCACGCAGACTGTGCCTGTGACCCCGTGACCATGGCTTGTCCAGAATGCCGCTGAGGGTAAAATAGTCCCCACGTGTTGAGCAGGGAAGTAACAGTAATGACGAAAACAAACAACTAAATACCAGATATGGACTAGGAATTAGAAGGGGCCTCTCCGCCTCAATGGCGGAGCGGCCGTAGTTCGGATTTATTACGGGGGGACCATAGTAAATAGGACCAAATATTGTTGGTAAAGTTAGATAAACCTATAGGTTTAAGTGTACGTAGGTCCTAATTACTATGATCCCCCGTGATAGCAGTTCGTCCGAACGAAAAACGAAGCGTATGAGAGAACATACTGGTATATATATACGAACAGTCATCACTACATGCTAGGTAAAACCCTCTATAGAATCTGTTGACATCTTAGCTATAACACTCTCGGATGATCCAAGAAAACGAGCGCCGTGTCGACGCGCGGCCCCAGTGCTCTCGAATACGTACACGGTGACTGATGCTTTCAGCTACACACAAACGCACCCACCTCGAAGGACACCTCGAACGAAATGCTCCAAGGGTGTTTTTTGGTATGTTACCATTCTGTCCCGAAACGTAAGCATCGCTTGCATATTAACATTGAATTAAAATGCTCCTTAGGCTCCGGAACATAGTGGTTGATGCTCTCAGGGTACCCGGGCACCCTGACTGGTTGTTTACTGCACACTTTGGTAGGTACCGGTACTCGGGTAGGTATCCAACCTACAGTAGTTGTTTTGTGAGTACTCGGGTAGGTATCCAACCTTGTTTTGTAAATACTCAGGTAGGTACCTGGGTACCCCAACCTTGTTGTTTTGTAAGTACTCGGGCAGGTATCCAACCATGTCGTTTTGTGAATAACCGGGTACTCCAACCTTGTTTTGTAAATACTCGGGTAGGTATCTGGGTACTCAAACCTTGTTGTCTTGTAACTACTCGAATAGGTACCCGGGTACTTAAACCTTGTCGTCCAGGACATACTCGGGTAGGTACCCCGGTACTTGTACCAGCATCCGCCTCGAGCGACACCTCGAATGCCGTTCTCCCCTCGGTTGCAACTCCCACTGGCCCATCAACCGCTGCGCGTTCGAGAAGGTACCGAAAGCGCGTGGCCTGGAAAACGGCGCAGGCGCGCGAGAAGCGCATGGAGCTTGAAGCCAAGCCCCCCCCGTGCCGGGCTTGCGAGGTAAGTAGCCCCTTGCAACGTGTATGTGTATCTGGTAACCCATTGCAACTTGTATGTGTACATGGTAACCCTTTGCAGCGTGTGTACCGGGCAACCCCTTGCAGCGTGTATACCTGATATGTACGCCGGGAAATTAAGGTCAATCGCCAATTGTTGGGAGTGAGAAGAAGCTCGCTGATAAGTAGTTGGATGCCGAGGTTGCGTGGTATACCCTTGTAGCGTATATACCTGGTACACCCGAAGTTGGCCTATTGTAGCGGGAAGTTTAGGTCGACGACCTGTTGTTTCGAGTCAGGCTCACTGGTAGGTGGCTGGCTTGATCTACCTTTGTGCGTGGGATGGAAGAGGGTTACGTTGGCTCAAGTTCTATGGGAAGGTGTCGGTATGGAGTTGCGCTCGTCAAGCTAGCGGAATACCAGGCACCAGGTATCAAAGTTGATGTGGGGTGTTGTCACGGGGTTGTGCGTGTTCAACTCATCGGAATAGCAAATTAGATGGGAACCCATCGGTATGGGTTTCTTCGCGGATCAAGCTGTCCGGATATCAAGTTTGGTGGGAAGGTGTCGTAATGGGCCTGCACGTGTCAATAGATAGGAATAGTAACTTTGACGGGAAAGTGTCGTCATGGAGTTGCGCGTGTCAAGGTATCGGAAATTCGTTCATGTTCGCTTGGACGGTGTTACTGTAGCGTGGGATTGTGCGTGTTCAACGTATCGGAATATCAAATTCGATGGGACCGCATCGTTTCGGAGTTGCGCGTGTCAAGGTCGTGAAATATCGAAGTCAATCGGAAGCTGCTGTTGTGGGGTTGCTCGTGTTAGTATGCGATTGTGCGTACTCAACGTTTCGGAATATTGAATTCGATAGCACTGTGTCGTTGTGGAATTGCGCGTGTGAAAGTAGTGAGATATCGAAGTCGATCGGAAATTGTAGTCATGGAGTTGCTCGTGTCATCGTGTCAGAACATCAAATTGGATGGGACCGTGTCGATATGGGGTTTTGCCCGTTTCAAGGCATCGGAATGACAAAGTTGATGGGAAGGTGTAGTCATGGGTTTGTGCGTGTCCAGGTATCGGAATACCTATTTTGATGCTAATGGCCCCTTTGAGACCCATGTTTAGGGGAAAAAACGACAAGTACGGTACTACTAGAAGTTAGAAGTAACCTCCCCGCCCCAATGTTGGAATGGCCGTATGTCCGAATGAATTACGAAACGTATATATGAGGTGCAGTTATGCGAAGCATACTCGAACCGTCAACACTACATCCTAGGTAAAACCCTATAAATGATCAGTTGGCATCCTCGCTATAATTGATTGGTATGATCAAACGTTTAGGAGAGGCGTGCAGCGTTACAAGCATCTTCATGATGCGCCCGTGTCGTGCATCTCCCTGTGTTCACCATGTTGCACTTCGGACACATCCCCTATCCCCTATTCCAGCAGCCCAGGCTGCTCGGATGAGGCCGATGCTGTAATCGGCATGCTCTTCCTTGCGAAGTCCCATAAGGGTTATTGTGTACAATATACTTGAGTTGTATCACATGTTTACTTATATCGCGCTATGTAGGTTCGACCGTGTACCCTTGCGCCCTCTCCCGTTCAGTTTCCTGGCTCCTTTTTTCTGCTCGTCTTTTTTTATGCGTCGGGTTGGGGGCATATTAGGGGTTGCCTCAGGACAGCGTGCATGCGGAGCTCATGGGGATGACCGACACGAGTCCAGTGGCTCGCCGTGGAAGGCCCGCTGGAGTGTCGTCTTCCACCAAGTGAGATACCGTGCAGGCGGATACACTATTCTTGGCACCAAAATGCGGGAGCCCAAGAAGTGTATCCCCGGGTTTGAATAGGGGCTCCTAGTTGTAATGAGGGAGGCGATGCCAAGTCGATCGTGGGCGACCCTACAATAGCACGAAACAATAGGAAGCGGCTCGGGAAAACAGAGTCTAACTCTGTGACGAGGTGCTGCGTTGATTTCCGGCGGACCAATGTGGGAGTAGTAGCCCTGGGTGAAAGTCTTCCACTGGTCGCAGCAGGGAGGTCTCCTTGATGCCAAACTATGCTTTCGTTCAAGCGACGACGGCATGTTACAACAGTAAATTTCTGTCTGAATTTGTAGTGCTCATTTTCGTAGGCCCGTTATTGTTGAAGAACGTTTTGTCCTATTTTTTTTTCTGTTCCATGTTTTTGTTCCTGAAAGAGGGATGCTGCGAATGCGTTCCAGTGTTTTCGTCGTCTAGTTGCAGTGTCCGAGTTTTGTTCGCTCTGCATTGGTTATCTTCCAAGCTGTTGCCTGAGGCTGGAAGTCGTTCGCGATCATCACCCGTAAGCGCGTGTAAGGCACTACGTACCTTCATTTTCGTTCGGGTATTATTTTTGTCCCCTTGAAATATCAAAAGGATTGGTGGATGATGCGTTAACCGTTATTGTCTTGCCGCCTTTTCCCCCTTGGAAATCCCAAAAGGGTAATATCTTTCACCACTCCAAAAACTTGCCTACACTATTTCCAAATAGTTTCTACTCTAAAACGTGTGTCGTACTTCTAAAGGGGTTAATATGCTGTCATACGTCATTTTGTTTTCGGTGCTTCTTCCCTTTTATTTCCCAAAACGTTAAGATGCAGTAATCGTCATTTCTTTATTCGGCGTGTTTTCCCTTGTAAGGAAGGACCAAGAGGGTTCGTAAGATGCCGCCCAAGAGGGTTGTTTGTAAGATGCTGTAAGTGTCTTCTCTATGCCTACATGTTTTTCCTGTCAAGTCTGAAGAGGGTGTCAAGTTTGTTATGATGCTGTCAGCGTCTTTTTTTTATGCGGCCTTTTCTCCCGTAAGGAGCTTGCTGGCAAAGGACCACTTCACACTAGAGGTGTACCCCGGATGATCGAAACCCGGGAACTCGGCGGGTACAACCCGGACGCGGAAAACACGTGACGGGTTCGGGTTTGACTTGAAACCCGCGGGTTTTGGGGGTGGCCTAAACCCGGGTACTCGGCGGGTTCGAGTACCCGGGTACCCGTATGTTTGACATGCCCCCCGTTTAGTATGTCTCACAATATCACTAGAAACCTCTCAAATCGACTCAAAGCGGGGTCCCCAACAGGCCCCAGGGGTACTATCCTTTTTTTCAGGGCTGAATACCCATGCCTTCTCTACGGCTTTTGCAGAGATTCCCACTGATTGTTTTTCACACGCGTGTCTGTTATGCGAATATCTTCGGTATGCTGGGGGTTTACTCCCCATGTATGCTGTGGGAATTCATTTCTTTTACTCGCGCCATGACGCCTGCCCGCCATGGAGACCTGGGAACAGCACCTACTACCTGTGGTACATATGATGCCAACATGCCTGTCGCTACCTAAATACCACGTATGCTATACTTCAGGGGCGTACCTAAGTGTGAGTATCTGCTTCTTCGTGCGCAACCATACCCATGCCACACGCTACTACTCATATCATACGTCGTTTCTCTCTACGTTGGTACTAATACTCACCATGTTGTGTCGCTGTGCAAAAAGTTGCCAAGTAGTCGTACGAGTACGTATACACCAGGTATAAGGTGATATATAAGTGCAACATCCAACACCACACAAACACCACGAGACAAACCGATTGCATTTATTTCTACTCGTAGTTGTTTGTTTTATTTTTGGATACCCGGGGCTCAGTTAAGTGCAAACATTTTAAAACAAAAACTGAGATCAAGGAATTTGTCGAAGCTCATCTTTGCAAGTCGTGTGTGATGCCTTCTGCTACGGTAATGTTGTTCGATGGGTCTAGTTCTCGTTTCGACGTCTGTTTGTGATACCCGTCGATGACCGTAAACGAAAGCGGGCTGTCCGAGTACCCGGGTTTACCCGAGTACTCGTTGAACCCGTTTGATTTCGTGTGAAAACCCGAGTTACCCGCGACGGGTTCGGGTTTAACTTTCCGAATTATCCGAGTACCCGTTTGTGACGGGTACTCGCCTGGGTACACCTTTACCGCACAGCAACGACGACGGCATCGTCCCGCTCGTCCGTAAACTCACCTCTCCCTCCTGCCTGACATGCTGCAAGGAACGCGCCCATTGCCTGCCTCCACCGAGCGTCAGCGAAAGTGTACTCCTCAATCTTGCTGGTGGTTTTGCGATGTTGTACAATGGCCAGCATGAAGGTTGTCTTCTTATTTCGGGAAACATTTATGAGTAAGTAACGGTGAAGCTCATGTTGCACGTCGTCGGATAAGCGAAAACATACTATACACTGACATAGACTGCTGCAGCGGTGCCGTGCGATGCACCTGTCGAACGCAGTTTGTCAGCACAAGCGTAATCTGAAGCTGCCTCTCTGCAAACTTCGACGAGCCCCCCGGGTCCGAAAAAAGGACCAGTTTTGTGTGCTGATACTACTATCGCCACGTCTGGTGTCGCCGTGGTTGAAGCAGGTGTCTGGAGTGCGCCGGCGTCGGCGGGAACGGTCCTCAAGACCAGCTTCTCCTGTGCGATGGCTTGGCCTGCACGAACTCTGCCCACATGCTTTGCCTCGAGCCGAAGCTAACCGAGGTGCGACGTGTACTGTGCGTACAACGGCGCAAGGTTTTGTATCGTGTATCATGGCGATGATGATTATGATGATGGTGATGATGATGAGGGTGATGGTGATGGTGATGATGATGATGATGATGGTGACGGTGATGATGACGACGATGATAATGATAATGTTGTCACAGTATTAATGAGGAGTTGGCTTGACTAAAAGTGATATGCATCGTATTCGGTCGCTTGCAAGGGCGGTGAGTTAGGTTACTATAAGCCGCCGACTAGTGTAGGTATTACCGGTTGTTGGTTCGGTGTTAAAAGTCAGTTACGCGCGGAAGCTTGCGGCGTTTTTTCGCGTCTTCGTATCTCGCTGGCGCGGTTGTCGCTAGCATTGTTGTGTTATTAAAATAGTCAGTCAGTTGGCATACTAAGCCACCCAACCGACAACTAACCGTGAAATCCAGGCAATCCACAGCCCTACACATGAGCTCATTTCCCTGAGAACCTCCGGTTGCAGTTGTTTTTCGGTCAGATGAACTTATGCAGTGGAGACGCTGAACCCTATGCGCGATAACAATGAAGGCGAGTATGTCGGAGGGGAGAAGGGGAAACACCTGTGATGACGGTATTGCCAGAGGACCGCTGAGGGTATACTAGCACAACCTACTGCGGTTCGAGCAGGGCGTACATTTGATGATGCAAATGTGTGTGTACCGTATGGCACTATCACCCGTGTGATAAGATAACACACCCCCTCGAACGATTTTCAAGGCTGATTTTCTCGACGACGAGGAGAGCGCAAACGCAGAACGGCTCATCTATGGATAGAGCTCGACGACATCTTTCAAACGTCGCCATTTTCGTTGTGTCTGCCCTGGGCCCTTAAGGCATGTTGTGGAGAAAATCGGCTCTGAAGTTCATCCCAGGGCGTGTGAGTTTCTTGCGTGTTACCTGGTAGGCGGTATGTATATATATATCATGTGTGCGTTCTTCACATTAAACCGTTTTTTCTACCCGTCGACACCCAGCATAGCCAATGCCCGTGCCGATTCTTCAATCCTAGAGAGATACAAGTGCGTGAAGGGCGCTGTCCTCTGCAGAGCTTGTTGCGCTTTGGCTTGCGCGTCGGATCCCGTCTGACATCTTTGCCGCCACCGTTTCCCTCTCTCTCTCTCTCTCTCTCTCTCTCTCTCTTGTCTGGTGGGGACTAAATACTCAAAACGAGGAGCAGGTGCCTCGGCTGCAGTGGTACTGCGACCATTGCCTCAAGTCGGAGAACGATGTCAGGTCGTCGAAGGGCTGCGATGCCTGCGGGGACGCTGCAGACGACGAGAACATCCTGCTCTGCGACGGGTGTCAGGGTGAGTAACAGGCACGCTCCAGTAAATTTTAGTTACCGTGTGTCACCCCCACACCTTCAACGACCGATGTTGACCAGCTGGTATTGGCCACGTATCCCCTCCCCCCCCCCCCGTCTCACCCAAGAGGCAGTTACATAGTACTCCCGTTGCTGTCTCTGGAAATGCCTACACCGGAAATTTAAATCAACTCATTGAAGCTGTCATCCATATGCGAGTCCGCCTCACAAGCGGTTCTTAGTAGGATGCGGCTCACCCTTCATGCGACTCGCCAGACACCTCACGGCGCTTCGCGCTTGGTGCCAGCAATGTCTGCCTGGTCGGTGAAAACCCGACATGCTCCGTCCCGGCATTGTAGGGGTGCGAGGGTCTATGGCCATACGACTACGGCCATGCATGATAAGTATCGAGTACACATACCCACCCCGACCCGCCCCCCCACCCCCGTCTCGTCTCGTCTCGCCTCGTCCTTCTTCAGCCCCCTATCACCTCGGCTGTCTGCCAGTACCCCTGGGTGGCATGCCAGAAGACAAATGGTTTTGTCCTCGCTGTGTAGAGGGCCGCGAGATTCGCATCAAGCGCAATGCCGGAACCGACGACGACAGCAACACCAAACACGTCGGCGGCAGCGGCAACGGTGATGGCGGGATCGGACAAGCATCGGGCGCTTACCGTCGCCGCGGCGGGGGTTATGCGTCGAAATCCTCGGCCTCGGCATCTTTCTCGAAGCGAGCGGGGGAAGAGACGGCGAGGAGGGGGGAGAAGCGCGAGAGGGGTCCCGGCTGTGGTGCGGGGGGAGAAGCGGCTAAGAAGCGGGCGGCTGAGTCGACGCGGGTGGCGAGAGCAACGTCGGCCGTCGCAGCCAATGGGAAGGTGAGGATGACCCCCGTGCATTGTTGCACACATCGGGGACAGATCACCGATCCCCGCTAAAAGGGCCCAGATCGTTCAGGACACGGGTAGTAGACTCATGTTTTGTAACGGTGTGATCTAGCTCACGTTGCCGCGTGGAAGCTGTATACCTGGCAGTCCGCATGATCTAGCGCACGTTTTCATCTCGGTTGGATCTGTGCTACGCACAGATCCTCCACAGCAGTTCATATCGGCGGGTTGGGATCTACTGTAGATGATCTGTCCGATGTGTGCAGTGTCGCATTGGGTCATGCCATGGCAGACGGGGGGGCTTTTTTCTTGCTCATGGAAGCTCTATACCGTATACCAGGTATATATAGCATGCAAGAAACACCCCCCCCGCGCCCTCTTCCCCCCCAGAAGTTTTTTCGTGGTGATGTTCTCCAAACGAAGGGGAGAGTGGGCACAACGAAAATTGTGGCTTGGTACAGGTTTCGACGATATGTCGATAGAGGTAGCATTTTTTTGCCGTATGAGGCAATGTTTCTGACTGTCGGGGTTCCTTGAGGGCACTGAGAACTACCCAATATCACTGTCACTGGGAATATCGTTTCTGTTCACATGATTCTTCGAAGAACACCCACGATAGGGCTAGGTTAAGCGTCCGTGCTTTTTCTCGGATTCGTTTTTTGGTAGAAGACGTACCTCTATCAACTTTGTGACGTAGCACGTCTTTGCCCATGATAGACGCATCGCTCGTCGTATTCAGTACGCGCTCCCAGTTGTCGAGGAATTTCGCGGAAAATTCGTCAGAGGGGTACGGATGCTCTCCCTCTCCATAATGCCTCCGAGGTCTCGTCCAAAAGCGTTTTCAATCACTTTCTGGGATATCATCGAGCGGTTGAAAAAGGCCGCCGAAAACAAACATTGGGTCAAATTTTATCATCGATAAAATCTAGGAGGAACATTTTTTCCAATAAAGGCCCCATCAGATGTAGTTCTGATCAATTTTGATAAAAATTGGGACCAGATACCCGAACCTCCGTAAATCTCAATAATATCACCCAAAAACAATACTGCACAGGATCCGGCCTGATAACCCCTAGCACGAAATGCCTACAGCAAAGGACGAGGGCACATTGGCGCAGAGATCGCGAGACTGCACGAGCATACCGTGTAACACGCAAAAAACACACACCCCCTTACGCAGCTCCACAGGAGGTTCCGCATTCCGTTCCCTTCCTTCGAGGAGCTGGTGATGAAGGTTGATCGCCAAACCCGGCGTGGATGACTCGTTCGTGTCGTGGAGTTTTGAACAAAATCTCAGTTCTGTTCTGCTTTTTATATGATTTCCCCCCTGAAATCAAAACCAGAATAATGTTAAGATAACACATCGAATAACGATGTGGTGGGATTTGTTGTGGGTGAAAAATCCTACTTTCTTTCGTTTTCAATCACCAAAATAATATTGCATAAGATCGTAACAATCACGTTTTTTTTAGGATATGTAGGCCATGCCACCCTCTAGCAACAAAATCAGTAGTTCACACCTAGGACGAATTATCTACAGATACTCATCGATTCCCGCTTGGTGATCTAGATCTTTGAGGTAAGGCAAATGCCTGGTCTGTATGATCTAGTTCATGTCACTGGGTCGGAGCCGTGCAGTCTGAATGATCTACAGTAGCACATGTTTCCTGGGTTGGATATGTGCTATGCAAATCCTGCACAACCTGGAACTAATGTAGGTGATCTATCTGTAGACAGATCGGATAGATCACGATCTGTCCGAGGTGTGAAAAATATTTTTTCGCGTAAAAATCCTGTAACTCCCCACTTTCTATCGCACCCCTCTCCCGCTGCATTCAGCCTTTGGCCTACTACGTCGGTAGAGAGCCATGAGTAAGTATTCCGTCGGTCGCAACGAAAAACGGATTTTGTCCCTTCTTTTAAAACGGCCGATCGTAACTCTTTTTCTGTCTACCGATCATATGCTTGCCTATACCTCGACCTGGCAAGGCTCAACCACCCCCCGAGAAGGCCGGCCTTTGCGCCCGAGGTTCCAATTGTTTTCGCGGACGCTCCCCGGTGGGCCGGTATCATCGCGGTGGGGTTTCTTCGTTGTCTGCTAGTCGGGAAAACGGAGGCGGGGTCGGATTAGGGCGGAGGGGGGAAATCCAGGGGCAAGTGGCGGGACGTAGCGCTGGTTCGACGAGCGGAGGCTTTGTCTTGACGGGGGTGGGGGCTACCACTACTTCGGTGGAGCAGGAGGTCCAGGAGAGCAAGTGGGAGTGCAACTCTGTCACGTGCCAGGGGAGAAACAGCTTGTACCACAGCAGGTGCTTGGAGCGTCAGAGGAACTGGGTCGCGGAAAGCGACGGGTCGTCGCCCGGGGGGGCAGAGGCGAACACGCCGACGACCCCAGCCGACGCTGCTGTTGCTGCTATGGCGCTCGCTGCTGCCGCGGCTGCTGCTGCGCGAGACAAGTTCGCCTTCCCGGTGTTGTCATCGTCTCTGACTGGAGCGGAGGTAGCAGAAGTGCAGATCGTCCCCCCCCCGCTCTCCTCCGACGGTCGTTCTTCGGCTTACGCCAGGTCCGGCGATGCCTCCTTGAAGTCACCGCGAGGCTCAAACTTGGGAAAGTCGGGGCAGCACCCCTCCGGACCTCTGAGAGAGAGGTACGCTTCCGTCAGCGAGGGGAAACCGTCGGCGAATATTGGTGTTGGTGGTGGTGGTGGCGGTGGTGGCGGCGGCGGCGGTGTTGGTGGCGGTGGCGGTGGTGGCAACCCAGGGGTTGGTATCGGAACAGGCGTTCCGGCCAGCCTCCGACAAGATTTTGATATGGCGGTAAGGGAAGGAAGGGACCAGGGCAAGGTTGACGAGGTTGGCGTAGCGGCAGCGGCAGCAGCAGCAGCAGCAGTGGCGACGGTAACTGGCGTGAATGATGCTGCGAAGGCACGGGTGGTGGCAGCGGGGGTGGCAGCAGCAGCAGCAGCAGCAGCAGTAGGGGGAGATCCCAAACGAAGCGTGGCAGCGGCCATTCGGGTGAACGGGAAACGGGGACGGAAGCGAGAGGGTGGACGATGGACGACCGACCTCCTGTGTCCGATGTGCTACGAGGTTGTTGTGCCGGAGGAGAAGGTGGTCGAGACTGCACGAAGGTGAGTGCAGCCCTGGCTCAGACCGATGCTACGGTGGGGGGGGGGGGTGCCTAATTTCCTCGGCATCACTGCGTTAAGGTGAGGAGCTATATCTACAGTATATTCACCTTACCCGAAAAATCTTATTTTGATAAAGATTGCGCGCGTCACCCGATCAACCAACAACCCCAATGGCTACGTAGAAATATAGCAATGGTAATTTTTTAATACAAACGGGACAGTAAGAGTGGTTCGTACATTGGGCAGTCCCTGCTGTATTGTTCTTCTCTGTTGCGGATCATTTCATGAGAGCATTGGATTGTATTTGGCCTCCTGCTCCGGATAAAGGTCCTCTCACCGGTGCTTATACCGCCCCCGCTGAGGTTGCCTTCAGCCGCGGTTGCCCTCATCGCAGCAGCGTTTCCTGGGAATGATCAAGGCCAGGCGCCGCAGGCGACGGCCGCGTTCTACTTTAGGAATCGTATAAAATTTCAGCTCCTCGCTCGTGTTTACTCTCTGGCTTACGGAGAGGGGAATGCAGCACGAGTGACCTCGTTTCATGGAGTTTCCAAGTAAACATAATCAAGTGTGTTGTCCCGACTTTTATTCCAAAATTTGGGTCTATGTGATTGGGCGAACGCGATGTTAGTGTGTTGAGAAGCTCCGTCGGTAAGAATTTGGTGAGCCCAAAAGTGCGCACCTCTGTCGTACTTTACCAGGAGTATCGGCCCGGCATGTGCGAATTGTTGGGTCGAGGAAAGGACGCGTTCTTCGCAGTCTCAACCCGCTTCATGCCGGTACGCCGCGTTTTTATGTTGGGGGACTATGATATGTGCCGGCAGTTTCTTGGGAATATGGAAATGTCGTGCCCGCAGGCAGGCAGGCAGGCAGCCGCCTCGAGAGGGTGGCAGAGCCTGAACTTGAGACGGGGTCTGCGCCCAACCAAAGCGGTGGGGCATCATCATTCGTCGGGTTTTTTGTTGCCGTCTTTCCGTTTTTATTTTTTATTTTTGAGGGTCCCGTAAGGGGGAATTTCTTGCTTGACAGTACATACGTTCGCTGTTGTATATGTTTGCCGGGGTTTTTTTCCCGCTTCCCGTCCGATGCATCTGCTCAGGAAAATCCGCTACCAAGCTTTCAAGGCGGCCCTCGACAGGTCCTTCCAGCGGGAGTTTGGGAGAACAAGGTCGGTCGTTTTGGCGACGTACCTCGCGTGACTTCTGGCTACGTATATACGCGCGACTGTCACCGCATATTTTTTCAATCGACCTTTGTCTCCTGCTGTATTCAAGGATATTGTCCCAAACCACGCGGACATACCTGAGGGTCAGGGCGGAGGTACATGTGAAGCGGAGCTTGGGTGTACGATAATACGCGACGGCGCCTGAGAAATCCAGAGTTGAGATTATAAATTTTGCTCGGCTTTTGCACGAAACACAAGGAAAACTTTTAAATTACTGAATTGAGTGTAGGACACACCCTGCCTTCTCATATCAGAATTTAAGCTTTTAGCCTGAAAAAAAAGTTTTTTTAGGGGTGTCGCGCCGCGTAGTGTAGTTGACCAGCCGTCAAAGGTGTTGGTCATTCGGGAACGACGAATAGGTACGAAATTGTTCTGTGGCCTAATATACCAGGTACTTTAGTATTTTGTCAGGCTTTTCTTCTTGCCGGTGTATTTTCGCAGTGTCGTACGCCGCCATTTTGCTTTTCGCCCGGCGATTTCCCATCCACCATCTTTGCCCCTCCCACCCATCTCTTCCTTCCCTTTCGTCCCTCCCGTCTCTGACGTCGCTACCGCCCCTCCCGCCCCTTTCGTCCGTACCGTCCCTCCCTGTTTCTCCCTGCGCTTCCGTCCCTCCTGGCGCTCCCGCCCCCCCCTGCCCTCCCGTCTTCCCTCCCTCCCACCCCTCCCACCCCTCCCTTTCCTCCTTTCCCTCCCTACCCCTCCCATACCTCCCTGTCCCCTCCGTTCCTCCCGTCCTCCCGGTCCTCCCTGTCCCTTCCGGCCCTCCCTGCCCCTCCCGTCCCTACCTACGCCTTGCGTTCCTCCCGTCCTTCCTGTCCCTCCCTACGCCTTGCGTTCCTCCCGTCCTTCCTGTCCCTCCCTACCCCTTCCATCCCTCCCGTCCCTCGCTGCTCCTCCCGTTCCTTCCTGTCCCTTCCGTTCCTTCCGTCCCTCCCGGTCCTGCTGCCCCTCCCTCCCGTTCCTCGCCGTCCTTCTCGTCCCTTCCTGTCCCTTCCCCCCCCTTCCCTCTTTGTCCCTGCCGTCCCCGTCCCCGTCCCTACGCGATGGGCGTACATGCACAGGGAGTGCGTTGAGGCGGATCGGAGACTCGGGCTGAAGGGCTCTATAACCGCCAAAGGGAGTCAGGGTCTCATGTAAGTCGGGGTAAATAGCCATGCTGCAGGAGCGGGGGGGGGGGGAGGGGCGTACCCATCTCTTGCCTGCCTTACTCATTTGAGCATTGATCACGCATTCCTTTCGAGGCAGAGCACCGTCCCTACTGCTAATAGAGACACCTCCAAGAGTTGAGCGCTCAATACGTTGTGTCCCTACATTACATAGAAACTTTTGCTACTCTTCTCCCCTTCCTGGTTCGCCGCATGTGGCCACTATCTATCTCCTAGAATAGCAATCGTTTTCTCGCTGCTCTCTAGTGTACCAAACTCCTCCGTGTCATATTCGTATATTACCCTCACCTCCTTTTCTAACACATCCCGTTCCTCCTTGTGCATTTCACGTTATTTTATGTGAGTTCTACTCTCTATTGCTTTGCCACACGGGCACATCTGTGCATCTACTTCCTCCTGCTCCGGGCTACTGGTATACCTCTTTCTACTTTCGGGCGGGTCCAAGTCACCACCAACACAAAACTGCAGTTTCAGTGGCCCGTGCAAATACGTTTTCATTCCTACCCCTTCGCTCAATCTCCCCTATATCTCTAGGTGTTTCTACGGTTTCACCTTGTTTTTCAGCGCTAGGATTTCCCTTCTTTCTATCATTTGTTCTACTTCGGCCTTTTAATCCCAAACTTCTCTGCGGACATTACTTATTCTTGGTTTCCTCCTGTATCCTTCCGTACTTGCTCAACTACGCTTTCGTATCCCATCTTCTTCCAGCTCGCCGTTTTGTTGCTTTCTCCCATGCATCTCTATCAACTATGGCCTTCAACCTCTTTGTTTGGCATGTTCCTTACTTTACGTTGGCATTGCAACTTCCTCATGCCTATTTGTCGTGAGTGTGTACATTCCCAGTTCTGCTCTTGATATTGTATAAATTGCCGTACTTGAGCATCTTGGTCCTTTTTTAGCTGCTGTAATCTGTACCGTTTCCAACTGTATTACGAACTTCACGTTCCCTTCCGATAGTTCTCCTGCATATTCTAGCTTTGGCACTAGATCGCATTCATCAGGATACATCTCTCGATCCTATATTAGTGTCGAGACGCGAGTCTGTCAGGATGGCACCCATCTTGCCCACGCGTCCTTTCCTATTACTTTTGTTACGTGTGTATCCCAAGAGCAGTCTTTTGAGATCTCTACGCCAAGGTACGTATACTGGTCTACGATCGGTAATTCCTCTTCTCTCCACTTCCAACTGAAATTTACCGGGTTCACCTTATCTTGGTTACATACAACTACTGTGCACTTCTTGACGTTCGACTTCACCCTCCATTTCCTAGTGTATTCCAGCGCCTTCTCTATTCGTTTCTGCAATCCTTCGGGTGTTTCTGTTATCCCACGAAGTCATCCGCAAACATCAATCCCCGACACCGCATCTTCCCCCATTGTGGCTCCCTGCCTTGCCGCTTCGACTGCTACTACACGGCTAACATATATGATATATAGATATATAGATACTATCTTGAATAGATTAGATGATAACGTACACCCCTGTGCAGCCCCTTGTAAAACATCAACGTACTTCGATATTTCCCCATCCTGCGTCACAGCACTTCTCGCACATTCCGTCATATTTTTCATCATCCTCCACGTCTTTCCTCCGATCCCTTTTTCCTACAGCTTTTTCCTCAACACAGTTCTCCATACTGAGTCGTACGCCTTCTGCACATCAATGGAAAGAAACTGTACGTTGTTAGCCCCGCATATTTCCTACCTTGGATTGTCTTACCTGTTGTGTACACATGGTCCACGCAGCTACGGTTTGGCCTAAACCCTGCTTGCCCTTCGCTTATTTTGTCTTCCTTCTCCATCATTGTTCCTATTCTATCGTTCAAAATGTTTTGCGTACTGTACTTAGTAGCGTTATCCCTCTATAATTCCCTGGGTTAGCCTTGTCTCCTTTCTTAATCAAGTTCACTACTACCCCTTCTCTCCACCTCCTAGGTGCGTACTCGTTTGCCCATGTCAAGTTAGACAACGTAATCATCACGGTAAGCATTCCTTCTCCCCCGTACTTCCTAAATCCATTCATCTGCCCCTGCTGCCTTTCTATTTTTAAGTTCAGCTACACACTTCTTTACTTCTTCCCTTGTGTAATCTCTGTAACCCCTCTGAACCACTGCCCTCCTTATCTGATGCATCTGCATTCACCTCTGCCCACGCGTTGATTTCCTTGTCGAATTCCGCGTCGAACGTTTCGTCGGCTGTGGGCGTTCCTAGCTTACGGGAATGGTCTACTAGTACGTCCCTACACATCCCTTTTCCCCTTGGAACCGCTACTCGTGACACTGCTACTCGTAACCATTTTACCGTTCTGTGCTCTTAAGGTAGCTATTCCCGTGTCTGCCTCTCCTGCTCGATGTATTTTTATGACGGCGCAGGTACGGGTCTATCTACGAGGAAGTGGTGGACTTCATGTTCCGAAAATGTGAGCTGACGGCCGTAGACCGTTTCCTCGACATTGGCAGCGGGATTGGCCAGATCGTGACGCAGGCTGCCGCGTGGGCCGGCTGTCCCTCGGCGGTGAGTGCAGTGCACGACTGCGCTCAAGAAATTAGCAGTTGAAAATAGCGAGTTGAATAATGTATACCTGGTCCTTGGTATGTTTTCAATTGGCGTACCTGATCCCTCGGCGGTAAGCACAGATCGCGACAGCGCTCGACCCTTTTACTTCTGCGCTGTGCATACTTATAGTGGTATACTGTGCAGTCCTAATCCTATACACGACTCTACCTCCAAGTGATTTGCCTCCAAACGGGGGTGCAGTGGGGTGTAAAAAACTTGTGAATCAAGGAGCTGGATTTTGATATCAGTTTTTGAATTTTGGCTTACCTACGAGTAGTACCAGAATGTTTTGAAATCTTTGCTACTGAACGTTTGCACGAAGCTTGGGAAACCCATTTTTTTCACATCTGAAATCAGAAATTAGTATAGGACACACCCTGCCTCGAGATTTTTCCGCACTTCTCAATCGTCCAATCCACGCATCGGATAGATCATCTACAGATAGACCATCTACAGATAGATCATCTAGATCCTAGCCTGCCGTTCTGGGATGTTGTGCAGGATATGTAGAGTACGGATCTAACCGAGCAAACGTGTCCTAGATCTTGCGGCTTGTACGATTCCCACCCGGCAACATGAGCTAGATTTTATAGATCAGGAATATATCTACCCTGTAATATCTAAATCACGACTTGGCAATCGATGATCTGTCCGACGTGTTGGATCATTTTTAAGGCGACCCTCCGCTTTCCACGCCGTCTTTCTCCCTTGAAACATGTCAGGAGACGGCAGTTTACCTCTGTGACGGGCGGCTCTCTGTCCTTGATGTGCTAGTTTTCGTGTGGAATTTCCTCTCGATCTGACAGACGACTCCCACGACTGCCTGCCATCTCCTGACGTCAATTGCCCCCCATGTTGTGTGATGTGGTGCGCAGGGCGTGGAAGTGGTCCCAAAACGACACGCCGTCGCGCTTCGTCTTCTGGAGGCGCTCAAGGAGGAGGCGAAGGTCGCACTCGACCCTGGCACCTCGGAGGCTTTGCTGTACACCGACGCCCTCGCTCGCGCCAGGCTGATCGAGGTAACCCATGTTTATCTTGTATAAAAGTAGTGCCGTTTTGTGGCCGCTCTCGTGCTAGGCCTATCGAGGTGATTCGTGTTTTCTCCCGTAGTGCTGCTTTTGTGGCCGCGTTCGTGCCAGGCTAGTCGAGCGGGTGCATGTTCCCCCCATACCTCAACCACCAAAACCAAGTACCACAACAAGCCACCTCCCCCTCCCCTCCCCCAAACCCAACCCAACCCAACCCAAGAGGTTCCCACCTGAGAATTCCGCGGGCGGCTCCCCCTCTCCTTCTCCAGCGGATCAAGCAGCCCTCCCTCCCCCATCCACTCGTATCACGTAGTGTGTACCAGGTATATGGTAACACACTCACGAGAGAGGTGCATAGCATATCCATTGTTGTCTCTAGTGGCGGCCACATCAGAAAACAAGTAAATGAAGTCGAAGCTGTCATCCAAGTGCACCTCAGAAGGGTTCATAGTAGAGGATGCAGTTGAGCCCTTGTGCGACTCGCGCAACATCTCACGGCGCTCCGCGCTTGGTGGAAGCAATGTTTGTCTGGTCGGTGAAAACCCGACGTACTCCGTCCCGGCATTGTAGGGATGCGAGGGTCTATGGTCATACGACTACGGCCGTGCATGATAGTGAGTACACGCCCCCCCCCACCACTTTGTGGCAGGGAAATGTCTGGCGGTAGCGTTGCCATCGCCACGGCAGCACTGTTGTGAACTACAACATCCATTGTGTATGATAACAAAGTTAAATTGACGCACGACACGTTCGGAAGTGTGATGATCTTGAGCGCTGTTTTCATACCCATCCGCTGGGAGATTGACACAGCAAAAAGAAAAAGGTAGCGTTCTGCGTGTTGATCGTGTTATTGACCACAAACGCGCGGTGCTTGTTTTCGTTGTTGATTCGGCTGCATCACAGGGAGATTTCGTGGACAAGTGGGACGAGGTTAAGGACTGCACCGTGG
Source organism: Nereocystis luetkeana (assembly GCA_031213475.1). Lineage (NCBI taxonomy): Eukaryota > Phaeophyceae > Laminariales > Laminariaceae > Nereocystis > Nereocystis luetkeana. The sequence continues at coordinate 2,397,410 of JARUPZ010000034.1, read as the reverse complement.
TCTACCTCAACAACACGGGCACCTGGTTCAAGGCCAAGGCGGTGAGTGTAGGGTGCCACGCCCACCGACGACTATAACCCTATCACCCATCTTGCTGATATGATAGTCCATACTGCTCAATGTCATAACTCCCCCGTTACGTATTTATTCCGAGCAGTTGCCCAGGTGGTGGGGGTTAGAGTTAAGAGTCAAAGTAAAGTTGTATTTTGACCATTGCCAGCAGTGTTAACGACTTGGCCCCGCTTCGACCAAACGGTTGTCCGTTTTTTTGGTGCCATTTCTTGATGTATGTGCTTGCGTGTCCCCACGTAAAAAAATGTGATGTGATGTGGTCCATAGCGGAGGTCACGGCGTCTCAAGACAGTGCAACCGATCGAAGCGCGAGCGCGACAGACGTCAAAGGGTGTCGAGAAATATCGTACCTACAATATAATTTCCGTCCTTCGCGTGTTGTAGGATTGGGGTGCTTATCTATACAGTACGCGACGCTACTTAAGACCCTTTGTTACTGGGCTCAAATTATTGTGGGGCCAGGTATTACACGTCCTACACTAGGGTTAGGGTTATCAGGTACTTTTTTATCCTTTTGGGGCCCCATTGTAACGAAAGGAAAACGATAAGTGCGCTCTTATTGTGAGGCCAAGCGCCTAGGAAGAACATGCAGCATTTCAAGTATACACCACCATGATGCTCTTGCGTCTTACAGCTCCTTGTATTGCGGTTCGAACACCTCATCTATCCCCTTCCCCCGCAGCCCGAGCTGCTTGGTGTGGCCGGTGATGTGCTATGATCAAGCATTTGTTTTCGGCAGTGTTTCCCTCTGAAGCTCCAAAGGAGTTAGCAAGGAAGGCATGGAATGCGTGAGTACCCCCCCCTTCATCCGACGCTGCTATCCATGCCCTTGGAACGACGCAGAAGGTGCCGAATTCCGGCCCACCAGCGGTTCTTAGTAGGATGCAGGTTACACTTCATGTGACTCGCCGAACTGCACCTCACGGCGCTTCGCGTTTGGTGCAATCAGTATCTGTCTGGTCGGTGAAAACCCGACGTGCCCCGTCCCGGCATTTTGGGGATGCGAGGGTCTATGGTCATACAACTACGACTGTGCGTGGCAATGACTACACCCCCTGCAAGGGTCTATGGCCATAATGCTACGGCCATGCATGATATCGAGTGCACCCCTCCCCCCCCCGCAAATGGCTCCTGGCATCGAGCAGGGTGACCCCGCGAAAGCAAAGGACAGCTACGAGGCGAAGTTGGTGAGGCTCCTTCGGGGAGTGGAGCACTCTGTGACGCTCATCACCATGGACATGCTGCACACACCGCCGCAAGCTTGGTCGCAGACAGAGTGGACATTCACGTGGTGCGTATGATATGCCATGTTAATTTTTGTATTGTACGGAATGTCACGTTTTTTGTTATACCTAGGGCATGACACCTCTGTATCACCAGGCATGTTGACGGGTTAGATTTAGGCTTGCACATTCGAGGCTACCGCTCATGTAGCGACGCGGGAAATGAGTTTGCCCAGCTCCAGCCGCAGCATCAGCCGCAGCGCCAGCCAATCTCGACAACGCCTTTTGATGCACTGCAAGGTTGCGGTGAGATCTTCGAGCAAACAAATGCTAAGATCTCGGTATTTGGAGGCGCGTCGAGCCAGAGTCAAGGTCTCTTTTGGCCTTAACCCTTTTGAGACCCATTTATATTGGTTTTAGTATCGCGACCAGAAAAATCTGGGATGGCGCTCTGATCAAGCCTCTAGGAAGAGCGTGCCCAAGAGTACAAGTATCACCATGCTGCCCGCGTGTCGTCCATCTCCCTAGGTTCACCATGTTGCAGTTCAGACACATCCCCTACCCGAGCAGCACGAGCTGTCTCTTGTGGGGCGACACTGTAGTCGTCAGTGAATATCGACAGATTTCTCCCTCTGACGACCCGAAAGGATTACGATACTACTTCTAGTGTAGGGGGTGGTCAGTCAGGGCGTGAAACCGCGGTTTCCTGCCACAGTTGGATCTAAATTGGCGTCTTCCCTCTCTTTAGGCGTGGCGACGGTCTTGGACGTTTATCGGGATGATTGGTTGTCGCACGATGTCGCTCCCTGTGTTTTTGCCGCTGTCTATACACACGATCATGAGAGGCATTCATGCCTATTGAGCTGGTGAACAGGCTACAAAGAGGTGTTAGTAGCGCGAACAAAGCAACAAGTGCTACGCACGGGTCGCGCTTACATGGTGTGCCAACTCGTGATTTGTTTGGCAAAAAAAGATGCACGGGGGGGAGCAAAGCTACCGCAGAGCCGAACGTATACTGCAGGAAAACAAAATACATTGACTCAGAAAGCCCGTAATGTATATATTGTGCCGTCTCAATTTGTGTGCAGGTTTCGTGTTTGGGACCATGGGGTACGCTGCCACAAACGCACAGCCGTCTGTTTTCTCCGCCAAAAACCCTCTATAAATGAGGGACTGCATGCAGTAGTCTTCTGCATTTGATAGTAAAAAAAGGCCCGTAGAGTACCTATTAATAGCATCACACCCGTAGACTACTTGCATCCCCACAGTGCGACATAGCATGACCTGCACCAACCCCACAAATCCACATTGACCGAATGCCGCGTACCCTATCATACGGGTGATAAGATTACACACCCCTTGGGACGAATTCCGAGCCGAGTTTATGGAAACCCAGGGGGGCATACATAAGCCACACTGGTGGCGTTGTGAAACTTTCGACGAGATATTTACGTAGACGCATCTCTCGGTCTTTGCACCTTCCCCATTGTCGAGAAAACCGGCTTTTTATTTCGCCTTAAGGGGTGTGTTATCATGCGCGTTACACGGTGTACATTTAAGGGCTGTATAGACCTACAGTAGTAGGCCCAGCCTCGACAAAATGGTTGATATATGCTTGACTGTAAACCCTAGCCCGAACTCCGGTCGTCTCGGAATTTGTTCGGAATGGAGATGTGAAGGAGAGTTAGTGAGGACTTTCAACCATTTGTCGAAGCTGAGCCGAGTCGTAAAACACCGCGTACTGATATATCTCACCCCGCATCGCTTACTTTTGGGCCGTAACGCCGCTCCGTCCCATCTTCGCGCCGGCGTGTTTTTTTGTTGTATTCGTTTCCTGCAATGATGCAGCACACCGACTAAGCGAGTGGCTACCTACCATGTTGGCGAGCTGAAGTTTCACGTGTACAAGGTACGTGTGGATCAGGGATGAGGGGGGGTGGCCACGGACTAAGGCCCAACGATGTTTAGAAGTAGAGTTTGACGCGTGCTATTAATGGCACCTCATTTTGTTTTTCAAGTTCCTCGCTTGATCACTTGAGGACCTCTCCATCTCCCTCTGCCGACGCTCCGAGAAAAAAAGGTTGAGCTAAGACCGATACACCATGTAGGCATGGGCCAGGAATATTATGAGAACATGTAGTAGTTTAGTCAAAACCAACTATGGCGTGTAAACGCAGGAGGGTGCATGGTTCTTGCGTCCATCGTGGCTTCTGATTTCTATGATGCCGCCGTAAAATGTATTGATATGGTACGTAAACATAGGGGGATACATGATTTTCGGGTCCATTGTGGGTTCTAGTTATCATGTACCAGGTATTACTATACCCCCCTGTAGTACTCCTCCCTATATTTACCAACATACCTGGTATTTACATAACTTGAGTCGGCGTCGGTAGGCAACGACGCTGTAAAACACGCCTCTCTCACTGCGTGAGCTAGACAACCAGGTACCGTTTTTTTTGTTGGCGGGTCGCCACGGCTGGTGGTCGAGTTAAATCATGTTTGTGCGGGAAGAGCCTTAACTCCGCACAAGGGGGATGGCCGTATCACGCGGTGTTTATCAGGTACATGGTAAGGCACCCACAAGACAGTTACGTAGTACACCCATTGCTGTCTCCGCAAGTGGCCACACCAGAAACTGAATCAATTCATTGACGCTGTTCTCCGTGTGTAAAGCCGCCTCACAAGCGGTTCTTAGCAGGATCGAGCCCACTCTTCATGCGACTCGCCGAACACATCACGGTGCTTCGCGCTTGTTGCAAGGAATGTATGTCTGCCTGGTCGATGAAAACCCGACGTGCCTCGTCTAGGTATTGTAGAGACGCGAGGGTCTATGGTCCTACGACTACGGCCATGCATGACATGAGTACACCCCCCCACCCGACGTGCTCCACCCCGGCATTGTAGGGATGCGATGGTCTATGGTCATACGACTACGGACATGCGTGATATCGACCCCCCCCCCCCCCCCAGAAGTACAGCAGCGTCTCTAACTAGTGCTGGATATCGTATGTGTGATAATCGAGTTCGATACGATACCGATAAACAACAAAAAATAATCGATACGGCTACAATATGTGATATATCGTTTTTTTTGTTCATTGTCAAAGGAGAATAAAAACGCAGGGATGCCGTGAGATGATCGAGGGAAAAGCACGTTCCATATACGACATGTCGAAAGTTCGACACCTGGTAGTTTGATGTATGTAGAAAACATTCGGTATTATATTCAATACTATAATATCTCCAACACAGCCGCGGAAGCAGCCGCTGAAACAACTTGCAGGGGCGCGTGGAATGGTGTCGCTTCTTCTTTTGCGGACATGCCAGCTGCAATAACATCGTCGCCCTCGGATCTAAGGAATTTGGTTCATGTCTTGAATTAGTGTGATTACTGTGAAAATTTAACGAAGACTATTAAGGGAGAAACAATGCTGGGTTAGGGTTAGGGTTCGACCGATTAAATGGCCGAAACTCTCTGAAAGCTGAGTGATGCGTTTTGGAACGGCCGATATCTGCGAGCCTCAGCCATAGTAACGGAAACACCTCCTTGCGTTTTTTCCCCCATATCCCCCCCCCCCCCCGACCGGCGAAGACAAATGCGGGAGCCTGGCGATGCTCCCACTGCGGCATTGATCGTCCCAAGTATGTGCAGGAATGTTCGTGCACGAATCGAAAGGACCTGCGGCCGAGACGGGCCTAGCTAGACCAGGGTGGTTTTAGATACGCTAGTTTTTTCTTTGCAGTGAGATTTTTGCGACAGGGCGTGGGGCGGCGTTAGATACGGTATGTACTGTAAATTTCTTTGTGGCGAGCTTTCATGGAACAGGGCATAGGGATAGTTTTGGATGCGCTGTTTTTTTCGTGACGAGCTTTTTACACAAACGAAAAAAGATGTATGCTGCGTTCGTTTTGTTTTCGACCCACCCCGCTAACGAAGCTGCCGTTGCGCCCGCCGTGAGCGAGCGGGCCGAGGGTCGTGGGCAAGCTGGCAGGCGGGCGCCGTATACTGTGTGCCTACTCATAGATATCGGCCATCATAGAGTAGATGCTGAATCAGCAAGTGATATGTTTTTCTCTCTTACGTTGTGCTACAGACGGGACACCTAGTGAACAAATGGCACCTGCTGAGTCAGGCTGGATTGACCGATCTATTTGTTGGGAAAGGGGTGCGTTCTACACTTGACTTTAGCAGAACTGCTCCCGATTTTTTTATTTTTTTATTTTCCTGCGAATCTCTGCCGAACCTCAGCCGGTCTTTCTCAAATAAGTGCTCATGTCCTTAGGATTCATACATGGGTATCCGGTCCTGTACTATATAGGCGAATGCGAAATGGAGGCACGCGCACTTTCGTGTGGAGAGTCCCAAGGGTGTGGATTGTAGGGTACACCAGGTATACTCTAGGGCACTCGGATACAAAACCTGGTTGTTTTGGTTACAGTCGGGTATATACCCGGGCACCGCCAGATTATTTGTGTCGTCCTCGGGTATGTACCCGGGTACCCCGCAGGGTTTTGGTGGTACTCCGGTATGTACCCGGGTACCCCCCAGAGTTTGTACCCTACTAGACACCCCCTTGGAATCCTGTGCTTTATAGTGCATTACGGTACCCCTTTCGCGCGCCGCGTCGTCTTGTGTTTACGCGGAGCTGTTTCTTGAGTGACCCATGTTTTGGGGTTTATATAGGTTACATGCTCGGGGGGTTGGCGTACAGGTTAAATAGAGCGCCTATTCACCACACGTCCTCCGTAGACTAGGGGCGTCGACGTCAAAAAGTTTCTGTGTGACAAAGATGCCAGGCGACGGCAGGTTAGGCCTGTGATGGGCGATGTACTAGAAATAATGTGGGGCATCCTAAAGGTGTGACTGACGACTCCCACAACTACCGTCTCCTGTGACATTTTTGCTGTGTGGTTCGCAGCCTGAGAAAGTGATTTAGTCCCCGCTGTTATCTGATTGGTCAATGTTTTCCGCCTATTAGATGCCGCCATTTATAAACATTGGCGTATCAAATTACTGCGGGCACGCAATCCCCCCTCTTTCTACTGCTGTCTGGCATTTCCGACTGATGCGTTCGTCTATTCTGTAAGCAGCAGATGCCGCAAGTCTCGAAAATGTCTTCTTTTTTTTCGTGGTTGGGAATTTTATGGCCCCTTTGGAACGGCACGCGCGTCTTTGGGTGTATCGTGCTTGCAAGTGGTGTGGGGTTATTTTGGCAGTGATTAAGGGGTTAAGGAGGTTGGGCGTTACCCCAAGGTGCCGCCCCGGCTTACCAAGGAACACAACGAGCCCTCAATCTTCCGTAGTGCGTTTGTCGCTGTAGATGGCTGATACCGAGGTTGCGGGACTGTCTCTCGGCGTATTGAGCCTCGATGTATGTACACATGTACCACAGGTAATCTAGGGCGTGTTTAGTAGGGTGTATGTTCTGGGGTACCCGGGCCCACAAGCAAGTTATTTCTGTCACACTCGGGTATGTACGCACCGGTGGTTTTGGTCATACTCGGGTATGTACCCGGCTACCCCCCATATTATGTATCCTTTAAAACGCTCTTTGGTGGTTTACAAACGAGCGTGGTTGTAGACTCCACAAACCTTTGAAGACGATTCGCGACTCGCTTCAATAAGCGCGGCGACCGAGCGCCTTTAAAGCGCAGGGGCATCGTTTTGCCGTAGTGTTCTTGACCCCTGAGCATGTCGAGTTATCGTTCCCTGAGCATGTCGAGTTCTCGATCCCTGGGCATAGAGTGTTCAGCCTCTGAGTATCGAGTGCTCGACCCTTGAGCATCGAGTTATCGACTCCTGGGCATCGAGTTCCCGACCTCTGAGCATGGATCCGTCGACTCCTGAGCACTGAGCTCTCGACCGGGTAGAAGCTTGAGCGAAGGGTTAAGGGTCACGAACCCTGGGCATGGAGTTATCGGCCCCTTAAGCACAGAGTTTTCGACTCGTTAGCAACTGAAGCGCTGGGTGGCCAATTTGCATACAGTTGTCGACCCGTAATCAGCTACAGCGCGGGGTCGCCCTTTTGCATTCGAGGTCTCGACCCCTGAGCATCGAGTTCTCGATTCCTAAGGCATTGAATTGTCGACCAATTAGCAACTAGGGCGCAGGCAGGGTGATCCTTTTGCGTACAGCTCGTCGACTCCCTAGTAGCTGAAGCTCCTGAGCAGCTAGCTGCGCGTTGACTACATACACGCGGTGCAATAAAAACCGAGGTTTGTACAGTCGGCTGCAGGTTCTATCCGTGGTTCTTCACGAGTATACCGTACGTACAGCAGGTGAAAATGATGATATTCCAGTCGTAGGTTTGCGATTGGGGGTTGAAACAGAACGTATCGTATCTGTTCGTACCATAGGTGTCTCAACTAACAGTTTTAGTTTTTTTGGGGGGAATGGCCATGGAGGGGCATCGAGTGCCGAGCAATTCTCTTTTTACGGGTTTAGGTTTGCTTCGTGGTCTCCACAACCGCCGTCGGCAATAGTTAGGCAGGCAGAAGAGAGACATCGCCTGGTGGCAGGGTTAAAGTGGGGGCCATAAGGCACAACATATCAAATGCGTTATCACATCACAGCAGCGTGTTCGTTCCATAGTGGTTCTTCGGGGCTAATAACAGTACAACCTTCGCGCAGGTAAGTGCGGTGCAATCCGCGGGAGGGCATATTTGCTATGAGCATATGGTGTGCTTCGAACCGCGGGAAGATTGCTTTGCTTCTAGCATAGTATTCAGTGGAGTTGTGGGGAACTGGGGCGGGGGGAGGGTTGGCGGGGATCGTGAACGGTCGACAAGTAGGAGGCGTTGTGCTAGGCTACATGGCTGTGGGAGTACCGTTATAGGTTTGCTCGCGCTCCCGTAAGAGTGATGCTTGCTTTTCTCGCTGCCCGCGAAATAAAATGCGAAAAACTCCAGTGATTTATGCGGTAATGACGTGGATATGTGGTACCAGGTGCGGCATTGTTTGGAGGGATTTCGTGCCTGAAGTTTTTCGATTGGCCAACCCGTTTCATGAATCATGAAAATCTGATTGGCTAAGAATCCGCCCGGACGATGGCATCGTCTTTTGTGGTGATGGTGTCGTCACCCTCCTGTTTGGTTGATCTGTTTATTCGCCCTATGGAATGTTTTTACGCTCACCAGGTACAGGTATGTATTAAGTGATCCGCAACGGAGATAACTAGTATAACAGGTCATCTAATCAGATGATCCAAATCTTAGAACAAAGATAAAACAAAGGTGGAAGTGCACCTGTGGGAACATTTATTTGGAAAAATGGCGATCCAATCGATAGGCTCAAATTTGGCACAAATAATGGAACCATCGATGATGCTGAAATGTATCGGAATTTGTATCGCAACGAGGTCTCTTCTTCAGTTCGCTCGCGAAACGAAACCTCGGGAGTACGTAGATTTGGTCGCAACATTTCTCGAGACCATCCCACCCACCCGGCAGCAGGATTAGTATTATTATGCTTGTATACCCAGATCATTTACAGGTACTAACCCCGCAGAGTATGTGACACTCTACTCGTACTCTACTCAGCGCGGGGGGAATACCAGACGAGACCTCCTGCCCGGCGCAGGAGGCCGCATCCAACCCAATACTTACCTGAAATGATCCACGGTAAAGAGACAGCATACAACAGAAGTTACCTGTACAAGAATACCTGGTAAGTTACTGCACCCCTACCGGACCCTGCGAGCTCTGCACTTTCTCGCCCCCACCCGCCATGTGGGTAGCATGGCGATGGCTTTCATTGACGATTTATTCCTGCCCCTTACGGGTCGGCCCCCTTTTCTTTTTCTTGGCGTCCCTTGCCGGCTTCGTAACCTTGCCGTTCAGAGGTGTGGAAGAGGGTTTTGAGGAGCCGCATCTTCGACTCATGTTCTATTAATAGTTCGTGGAATCGGGGTTTCCAACAATTTTCCGATGTTTCTGCATATATATACGGCTCATCAGAGTGGGCTAGTGTTATGGTGCTGCTTTGAATGATGAAGAAAGGGCCGTCATTTCCTGGGTGTAGGTATTGGGATCTTGTTTGTGGTACTTGTGAGGCGTATATTCAGATGGAAAACCAGTTTTTTTTCGGCGAGACACTCGTCTTGTTCTCAGTCTCATCGTGCTCGAAGTAAACATACTTCGTATAAAACTGCTCTTCTTCCATCTCTAAGCATTCAACACACGTGAGTACCAACGAGCACCTGCTCAATAGGCAAGCCTAGCGAGGGATACCGAGTTTCCCGACCTTGGACATAACAATTTTTCAACACATTTAAGCCCTCGGTTCAGCTAGATGTGAAAGGGAGGTGAACGCAGCAGCAACCACCACAAACCACCACCACCAGCAGCAAGGTTCTGCGACGCTTGCTATTGTATGGGTGTGGATTTGGGGAGGCCTGATTAAATTGCTGTACCAAGCGGGGGCAGGGCGCCAAGCGCGGCTCGCCTACACGAAGACGCCAAGCGCAGCTCGCCTACACAAAGACGCCAAGCGCAGCTCGCCTACACCAGGGCTCCGCAGGGAGCTCTTCAAGACTAGAGCTTGCAGTGTTTTTTATTCGCCAGTATGATAGGGCACTTTCTCACGTGAGTGGGGACGAATGGCTTTATAAATTAGAGTGGCAGCTACCGAAGTTATCGAATTTCTTATTCTTGTGTTCCTGGGTTTCTTACTTCGGAAAAAATACCTTTTCGGGATGGCAGTTTCTGGGTTTCTCGTTCAGAAAATAATTTTCGGGATGGCTGAGTTTCTCATGGGACGCTTTCTTATTCCATGCCGGGGATTTTCTTGCGTGGCGTCGCAGAGTAAATAGAGCGCGGGGGGGGGGGGGGGGGGGTCACGGATCAGGCAGCGTTCTGACTTTTGCTGACAACAAGATCCCAGATAAATCTGGGTAAAAACTTCGGTTTTCGGCACGCAGGATATATCCGATTGATCAGCGAATCCGGCGAGAGAGTGAATACTTCTCTCACGATGAATGTGAGTGAAAAAATAACTATACAAGACGGGACGACGCCCCATTTCCGACTCCGACTTAAATCGCTAAGTATGATTAATAGGTTGGGTGAATCGGCTCCGATTCACACCCTTCCTTACTTTTGGAACATCAGATCGAACACTTGTCGAAAACATTATGACGATCATCACATACCAGATACAAGAGTACCGACATCGGGCACCCTAAGCAGCCAGGGCTGCTGGGTACCAGGTAGGAGACAAGCCCACACCTCTGACAATCATCGACACTTCATGACGTGAATAATTCAGGGCTAGACAGATTCGTGATACGAAAGGTCTTAAGCTCAAGTTGCCGTGCGGGAGCCGTATGAACTGGATGATCGGTATGGCATGATTCCTGAATTGGATCTGTACTGTACAGATCCTGCACAGCACATCATGACGGCAGGTTAGGATCTATCTGTAGATGATCTACTTGTAGATATCGAAAGAAACTGATACACTGCTATCTTTCACAGATGTCGACAAGTCCAAAGCGCAAACGTCGGCGGGTGTACCACACGTGCATGCGCAGCTCGACATGTTCGTGCTGCTGCTGCGCGCTGTTCCTATTAATACTATACTGAGAAGGTTGACAACATCGCACCTGTCGCCTCTTGGGTCAAAATACCTTCGGGTCTCGAAAGGGATAGCGTAGGCTGTTCACGGGTCAGGTTGAACCCCACCGTTCGGGTCGGGTCCGGTCAGGGTGACCTGGTCTGATCCGTCAGACTTTGAGAACCTCGTGACCCGACCCGACCCGATCCCACCCGTGCTATTTTTGAAGAACTTTTCACCCGACCCGCGGGTCGGGTCATGATCTGTGGAGAGCCCTGATAAATTCGACGAGGGAGATACTGTAAATTGTCCCTCCACGCTTCTTTGACTTCGCGGGTGCGCCACCCGTTCCCTCTCTCTCCATCTGGGGTCTTGATGCCGGGTTGGGCGAGAGAGGGCAGCGGCGACACAGGCAGTCGCAGACCGAAAAAAACACACACAGACACAGCCAGACAAAAAAAAATCAAAGCAGTAAGGAGGTATAACGAAGTGCTGACAAAAACGGTCGCAAACAGGCTAGACGTGCAGCGCACAAAACTAACTCCTTCCCTCCACCCCCAACAAATTCGAGTGCGCCTCACGACCTCAAATCGATATCGTTGGGACAAAAACGTGGCAGCGAAAGGTTGAAGGTTTTCATCCCGCTACCCCAGCCCTGCCGGATAGAGATACATATATCCACTGCTGTTCCTAGCTTCCTCCCTTTTCCGCACCCACCAACAGCCCGAATCCAAGCGGACTTTCGCCACAATACTTTCGTGCAATGCCGGGGTGCAAAAAATGCAACATATACTTGTATGAAAACCTTCTGTGTTGGCACGAACGTCTCCCTCTGTCTGCACTCTCTGAAACAAAATCACCCCCCCCCTCGACCCCCAATCCCCCACCCCTAGGCACCCTGAAAACCGCCATTCGGGTTTCCGCTTCGGTTGCAAAGGGGAGGCCAACAACGAAAAAATTGTTATACTTCCCCCCCCCCCCCCCCCCCCTAGGCGGCACGAAAACGCCATTCGGGTTTCCGCTTAGGTTGCAACGGGAGGGCCAAGAACGAAAGTGTGGGGTACTTGTCGTAGAGCCCGATGATAAAGAGTCCCCTTTCTTCCTGGGTTTTCCCGCTGCTTTCCTCTGTCGCTTCCCGAAGGCTCCTGTCGTGCTCGATAGGTTCTCCCGGCCCGACCCACCAGGGTGCCATCGCGAGCGTTATAGGACTCTATTGCCCGGTTTCCTCCGGAGGCCTGAGGACGAATAGCAGCAGCCACAACGAGAAACAAAAAACCCCAAATTTTGACGAGCGATACATGCTGTGAGATGTTTCGCCCGCTTTTTTTCCTCGCGAGCGATTGAGGACTCTTTTGCACGGTTTTCCGGTCCTTCGCACCTCCGAAAGCCTGTTGACCCGGTTAAAACCGCAGTCCCGTTTTGGGGACAAGCCACTCAAACTGCAAGTAATATGTCCCAAAAACGGGACTGCGGTCCTAAAAGGGTTAGAAGCAGTACGTAGCCGCAACGACAACGAAACAAATTACAAACCCAAGGTACCATGCAAAGCAGCAAACCAGGCGACCGACTGCCGTCTCAACACGCAAGATAACCCACCCAACACGCCCCCGCGGACGAATTTCCTAGCTGCTTTTCTCGGGCGAATATAACTGCCTCTTGTTTGATGCCGGTCTAGCATAGTTGTCTTTTTGTGCCCGATAAGCAGACAAGCATAACGCTGGCGTAATCAGGGCTAACGCTAGCATAACCCTCCGTGTAGGAGGATAATCCGGTAGCACTAAAAAAACGGTTACCGGCTACTATTTTGACCCGAAGTACAAAGAGCGTTTGTCGATCACTATTTAATTCCTTGAATTTCGGGACATAGTGGTACTTGGGTGTCCCCTTTGGATAACGCCTCCCAAATATGTATCGTCTCATAAATGTGGTTTTAGACTTGAGAGACACGCTGCACAACGAACACCTGCCTTTTTGTCAGCGACAGCATACACCACACCACAATTTCAGCAACTGCATGACGGTACCGCGTGGCTGATCTCTGAGGAGCATATTGTAAGCATATTTCGGCGAGGTGTTGAGCAGAAACGAGAATACGACGTATTTTTGATGGTAGCATAAAACACATTGGAGCAAGATTGCAGCATAGTTCATCTTTTAGGTAGTATCATCGGCGAACAAAAGGAACACATTAAGTGGGCGCTACGGGCGAACCGTAAGCATAACCACAACGCAACGGTACCCGTGCCGGAATCGGAATGGTAACCGAACCGTAAGGTTAACCGAGAAATAACCGGAAACCCAAAAACAACCGAAACGAAACGGAATCGAAATGGTCACGCAACCGTAACGCTAAACGAGCCGTGGCCGCAACGAGAACCGATCCGTAACTAACGGAAATCGAGCCGTGAGCGTAACGGTAACCGTAATGCGACGGTCAACTTCATTCCCCATGCACGACCGTACTCACGAGTCGACAGCAAGGTTTTGCAAGGCGTCCGCCGCCGCGTCTGTGCTAGGGTCCGCCTCCTCCACCACCGCCGGCGCCTCTGCAAAACCGACAAACGAAACCGTCCACATAAATCAGCACGATCACTTGCTTGACCCCATGGTTGACACACTATGTGCAAGATAAAGAGGGATAGCCCTTAGCCGTGTACATTGGTTGATCGGGTTGGGGTTAGGGTTAGCCATTGGTAGTATTCGTATCGTAGTAAGTGATGCTCCACCATAGCGTCGAAAAAGTGGCAATCCGCCCTCAAATAAATCGCCGAACGAAACGGCCAAACAGAACCGTCAGAAGTCAGCCGTAAACTGAAACCGTCAAAAGTCAGCCGTAAATTGAAACCGTCAAATGAGATTGTCAAACAGAACCGTAAAATGAGCCCGCCAAATGAGACCGTCAGAAGAAACCGTCATATGAGACGATCAAACAAAACCCTCAAACGATGTCGAGATCGACCATTTAGGGGGTATAGTAGGGGTAGAGGGGGGGGGTGGGGAGCGGACACGGCGTTTGACGCCCTTATCATTACGGGGGACCATATTAAATAGGACCTACGGTACATACAAGAACCTAAATATTTCGCTATTTTTACAAGCAATATTTGGTCTTATTTACTACGGTCCCCCGTAATAGTGTATTCCTTTACTGCTGCCACGAGTTACTTACTATCAATACCAGGTTTTCCGATATTTACGCTGTCGGCTGCGTACCCGTACTACCACATGGATACAAAAACTCAAAAATCTATAAGCGGCAGTCTACTTTTTCGAACCGTCACTCGAAAGGGAAGACGCTCGTCGGACCGTAACCAACAGTTTCACATGAAACACAACGATTTTTGGTCAGCCTGCTTCAGTGCTTCGCGTTGAGACGAGAGCTGATTGCTAGAATAACGAAGGACAAACTTCTACCGACATCTGGGGTAGAAAGACACTAATAGCAACCGACGCGATGTGTATCCGTCCACCCGCAACAGATTCAACAGTACAAAACAGAGCGCATGCAGCCCCTAAGGCAGCCTATATCGCGAAGACAACCACACCCCTGTATCCCTAACCCCGACCGTCTGGGATTGTTCTCGGAATTATGGGGTTTTCCTCAGAGAAATGGGAATTTTCTCGGAAAGAAATAATATTTCTCGGGATGATAATTTTTTTCTCGGAAAAAATATCAAATCACGAGTTAGTAGTGTCCACTATCAGCCATTTCGACGAAGCCGGGCCGTGTTGTTTACTGTACACCACTGGAGCTAAATACAGTAAACCGAAACCCTGCCATCCACACCGTACATGAAATCACAACAAATCGGGGGGGAGGGGGAAAACTCAAATGTTGTTTGCATTCGTCATTTGACGATTGACCACACATCTCTTTCAAGACGGGGGGGGGGGTGAGCGAAGATGGAACAAACCAACACCAGACACACCGTACAAATCGAAAGCACGGAGGTAGGGATGGGGGGAAGGGGGGGGGGGGGGGAACCGTTTACAGTTTACACTTTACGGTGACGTAAGAAGGAGAGGAGGGGGTGTTGATCGTTTCGTGTGAAGAAAGAGCTAGGGGGGGGCGGGGAGGGGTGTTAGAGACTAATAGGTGCTGCATATATGGTGTCTTGGGAAGGCGAGGGGTGTTGATAGAGTACAATGGCGTGGAGAGGAGGGGGGGAGGGGGGCGGAGAAGAAACGAACGTCGACCAACTCACCTGCTGCTGCCGCTTCCGTCACTTCTCCTGCCATGATCCCTTCCACCACCTTCTGGGCCGCCGTGAATTGCTGCCGTCCGTCCGATTTGTAGCGTTGAGGGCGCGAAACGAAAAAAAGTTCGGAGATAAGAAACAAACTTGGTGCCAATTTGGCACGGAACCTACATACTAAAGAACAAAATAAGACCTGGTACTATAGTAAGTATGTAGACTTCTCTGGAGCAACTTCAATGAGACACTCGCATTTGAGAGGTAACCCATCCGGCACGCCGACAAATCGACTACAACAATGGTTGGCAACTTTGGTGATGGCAACCATGTACGAGCAGCGTCAGCGCCGACAGCACGGGTGGGGATCATGTTGCCCCCCGTGCCGTACGGCTTATTGCATCGTACCTCGGACCCCCATATGTGCATCATCCCCCAGTCACGCAGCAGCCGGTGCTGCAACTGTCACCATTTTTTACGGTCAATCTTTCCCCCTGAAGCCCCAAAGAGGGACAATGACACGCGCGTAAATCATGTACCAGGTGGGGTCTGTAATATCACACCGCTCTTGCAGAATACGTTACAATCGTCTACCCCCATCGTAGCACCCGTGGCTGCTCCAAAACAACGATTTCGTACCCGATACGAACGGCTCCAAAACAACGATTTCGTACCCGATACGAACGGCTCCAAAACAACGATTTCGTACCCGATACGAACTGCTCCAAAACAACGATTTCGTACCCGATACGAACGGTTCCAAAACAACGATTTCGTACCCGATACGAACGGCTCCAAAACAACGATTTCGTACCCGATACGAACGGCTCCAAAACAACGATTTCGTACCCGATACGAACGGCTCCAAAACAACGATTTCGTACCCGATACGAACGGCTCCAAAACAACGACTTCGTACCCGATACGAACTGCTCCAAAACAACGATTTCGTACCCGATACGAACGGTTCCAAAACAACGATTTCGTACCCGATACGAACGGCTCCAAAACAACGATTTCGTACCCGATACGAACGGCTCCAAAACAACGATTTCGTACCCGATACGAACGGCTCCAAAACAACGATTTCGCACCCGATACGAAAGGCTCCAAAACAACGATTTCGTATCCGGTACGAACGGCTCCAAAACAACGATTTCGTACCCGATACGAACGGCTCCAAAACAACGATTTCGTACCCGGTACGAACGGCAGCAACCACTAACCTCCTTGAATTCGTTGGCCGAGTCCGAGTTTCCGAGGCGGAGGGCGAAGGTGATCTCCTCCAGCTCCCCGTCAGTGAAGTCGAACGCGTTCCACACCCAAGACCGGTCGGACCCAGCGTTCGGCTTCAGCACAATGCGCGGGTCTGCCACGTGGTTGCAGATAACCTGCGGTTGGGTTGAGATGGATTGGGTTAGTTTTAGTTTTGTTCCCTTTTGTTTCTTCTTGTTTGGCTTTGTTTGGTTGGTTTGGTTTTTGGTTTGATTTGGTTTGGTTCGGTTTGGTCTGGCTGGGTTGGGTCGGGTTGTGTTAGGTTTTGTTGTTCTGTTTGTTGTTCTGCTTGTGTTTGGTTCCGTCCGGTTCCGTCCGGTTCCGTCCGGTTCCGTCCGGTTCCGTCCGGTTTGGTTTCGCTTGGCCAGCTCGGTTCGTTTGGTTTGGTCTGGCTGGGTTGGGTCGGGTTGTGTTAGGTTTTGTTGTTATGTTTGTGTTTGGTTTGGTTCCGTCCGGTTCCGTCCGGTTCCGTCCGGTTTGGTTTCGCTTGGCCAGCTCGGTTCGGTTTCCCCTATGCGCCGCACATTTCCGAAAACATCAATAAATTTCCGCTGCAAATGAAAAATATGTACGTAGCGGAAACGCATCTTAATTTTCGGAAATGTCCGGTGCATCAGGAACCTTCGTAGGTCTGTAACGAACAAAGGGTAACGCAATCCGTGGTAATCTCAGAACAAGCAAGTCAGCGCGGCAGCCCCGAGAATAAGTGGTCAGCGTGACGCTTTGCAACTAATTCTCCCAAGCACGGAGGGGGCTTATCCTGTCGTGTGAAACCCCCCCCAACATTTTTTCCCAGCACGGCGTACTGCTGCAATACCTCCGGCTACCTTTCCAAAAAGAGGGTACAGCCTCGTACCCTCCGTCCGGAAAAGTAAGGAACGTTTGGATACTCATTTTGTTACTTGAACGAACTTTCTGTTTCCGGACAGAGTGGTGTGTACCATGCGACTGCAGTAGAGGGCACGGATTAATTCTCCAGTAACCAAACGAACACTGAGAAAGCCCGGGCTGAAATTTAGAAATTTACAACAAAAATAAAACTATGGGAGTCTCACGAAAATCAGTGCAGAACGCACCCAGTCCCAATAAAGGAGTTCAGGTGGGCAGGCTTTCCTGTCTTGGTATTACACTACCGCGAAATATGCCCCGAACTGGTTGTATGCCACGCCGCGTGAAAATATCGCGAAGAAGTATCGCGCATATACTGGGAAAAATGCAATTCTACTCACCTTCATCGTTTTCTCTTGCCGCATCAGCACCCGGACGAAGCGGTTAACCTTGTGCCTATATAAATCATGGGGTTTGCAGTGATATTCGTTGGCAGTCGGTACGGGGGTGCGAGGGAAACGGTTGATCTTGTGCCTACACAAGCACGGGGTTCGCATCGAGGAATGTGGGCTTTCGGTGCGCGAGGGGAGGGGAAGCGATCGACCTTATACCTACTCAATCAAGGGGTATGTTTCGAGGCATGTGGGCGTTCGGTGAGCGAGGGGTTAGGGGGACGATCGACCTTGGGCCTAAATAATCGCGGGGTTTGCATTGAGGCATGTGTACGTTTGGTGCGCGGGGGGGGGGGGGAATTGACCTTGTGTCTACAAAACTCATGGGGTTCGCATTGAGGCATGTAGGCGTTCGATGCTCGGGGGGCGTACTCATTGGTTGCTTGCCTTAGTCATTTGACCATTTTCCACGCCTCCCTTTCGAGACGGAGCTCGGGGGGGAGGACAATGAACCTTGTGCCTACAAAATCACGGGGTTTGCATTGAGGCGTGTGGGCGTTCGGTGCACCGGGGAGTGAGGTCACCGAAAAAATGCTGCTTGATTCGGGCACGTGGTCATTGGCGAACTATGACAACGTAAACAAGGCAAGACAACTCAACACCTCAGACGGATTTCCACGCTGATTTTATCGATAACGCGGAGAGGGTGCAAACGCCAAGCGACGCATGCGTCCATGGGAACATTCCATCGAGATCTCGACCAAGCCAAAAGTTTTGCTGTCCCCACCCCCCTGGTTTTAGCAAACATCGGGTTGGGGCATCTTAACGGGGGGGGGGGGGGTGACCTTGCGTATTAACTAACTACCCCGTACGAAGTACACGGTATTGCACTTTTGCCCCCGACGAAAACGCCTTCTTTTCTTTTTTTTTTGCGCCCCGTAGAGCGAGAGGAAACCCCTGTCCACACTCATTTCTGACGAAAACGCCTTTGTAAAAATACATCGTACGAGTAGAAATGGAAATTGTTCGTCCGATCACTTTTTTTTTCTTCCTTTTTTCCCCCATGCTCTTTATTTTCTTTGCTCTCATTTTTCTCTCTCCCCCCTAAATAAGTCGTAACTCAGACCCGGGGTCACACGGTAAGTAGGCTCTCCTCCTTCCCCTCTCTCACCACGGGTGGTGCCTTGATTTTTTTACCAATAAGGAATTCAGTCCTTTCTTCTCTCGTCGACTGCAAAATCTCTGAAAATAGATACTGGTACACGTACATCCAAATTTTTCCCGTGTCTTTCCACCCGCGGCAGCATGGCCATGACGACAAGGCCACAGCATGATAGTAACGATAGGGAGATCATACGACAGCACACACTAATGGTCCTTCCTCCATAGCCGGTTGCCCGCAATGGTGCCTGTGGAATCGCTTGGCACAGACGAGATTAACCAGTGTGGTATTAACCCCTTTAGCACCGCACTCCCATTGTGGGGACAAACCCTTCAAATTATAAGTAGTTCTCCCCAAAACGGGACTGCGGTTCTAAAAGGGTTAATCGTGTGCGGAGTAGTTCCGATTGGCGCTATAGTGCCGGTATTGTTCGCTGGCGCATACATACCGGCACTATCAGAGGGACCATCACTGCTGACGGGGCGACGAGAACGCAATAAGCCGACCGACTTGGTTGATGTGATGCGATGGGACTCACTGGAGGAACTTGACCTCTCCAATGCCCCTCTCCACCCACTCCTTCTGTCCCGTACCCTTGTTCAGCAAAGTTTCTCCGAAAATAAATAGCTTGGCCCGCCTGAGGAAAAAAAAGAGAGAGAGAGAGAGAGAGAGAGAGAGAGAGAGAGAGAAAGAGAGAGAGAGAGAAACGTATCAAATACCAGAAATCAGAGATCAAGACCGTGAGATATCAGAGAAACACAGCTTCGAACACACAATGTGGGGGGGCGTGGAAGGGAGATAAAGGTGGGCGCCTGGTGGTGGTCACGGTGGCGATGGTGGTAGTGTTGGTTGCAAGTATCAGAAATAAGAGACAAGAGATCAGTCGACACATAAATGCGAACGAGATAACACGGGGGGGGGGGTGGAATGGGAAGAGAGGTGGGACCGATTTTCCGCCACTGGTGGGGGCGGTGGTGGTGGTGAAGGTATTCATCGCGGATAGCCGTCAAGTTGGCGCGTCTGGGAGTTTGGGCGGTTAGCGCACTCATAGAGAGGTTGAGAGCGTGCTCCAGCAGTGGAGAGGGAGGAGTCCACACAGTTCAAGCGCATCGGCATGTGCATCTACATATCATATCATTGCTACAAAATACGGGCTGGACACACTATGCAAGTATAAACATGCCACGCATGTATGAAATATGTATCGCTACACCCTACAGTACTAAAAATAAGCACGCTTGTGAGTACTAAGATGCCAGACGACACATTCGCACTTCCAACTGTACACGGGAGTCTGGAAGGGGGGTTCAAAACCATACCTCCTTGATTATCATCACTGAATAAATACCTCTCATCATATCATCACTACTGATTTAGTACGACGTATGAACAAGACTATTTCTCCGAGGGCATTCACCTAATTGAGAGTAGGTTGCCGTTCATAGATGTACGTTGATATTCGTGCAGTTGTGCCTGCTTTCGATAACTTTGTATTGCGATCAACCGATCTGGTTCAATGCAACCACTTGTACCGCGATCAACCGATCTGGTTAACTTCAACTATTACGGGGGGCCATAGTAAATAGGACTAAATATTGTCAGCAAAACGAGCGAAAAATATAGGTTTTTGTGTGTACCGTAGGCCCGATTTAATATGGTCCCCGGTAAGACATGTATTGCGATCAACCGATCAGGTGTAACGCAACTACTTGTGTACAGTACTTCGTTACATTGAGAAGTACCTGGTATCTCGTACGGACACAGTGGGTATATCCCGACATCAGAGGGGTGTGATACAGGTCGAAAACGCCTCTCTTGGAACTAACGTTCTCTCTTGTGCTCAGAGGGAAATACAAAGCTTTCGTGTAGGCGGGTCCAGCCGATTAGGCCTCTCCTAACTCTACTATTATATTAGCGTGCCTTCTCTTGGCCCTTTTAGGGCTGCAGTCTCGTTTTGGAGACAAACCACTCTAATTTCAAGTAAGTTTCTCCGACACGGCACTGCGGTCCTAAAAGAAGAAAGTCGGGGTGCCTATCCACTGTATTTGTACGCGCGTCATGGAACGCTTGCGATCCCGTGCATGTTTCGTGGCAGATGTATTCCACGCTCGATCGTTTATGTGCGAATGTTTCCTCGATCTGGTATATATGATCGACCTTCGACCTTGAAATTATCAGCGTGATAGTACAGTACACACGAAATATGAACACGATCGCTATCGCATACGCATATGCGCATAACCGCAGCTCCCATGTTTTGTCTGTGACCAGGTTTGGAGGCGTTTTGCTTGTGATCAAAACGCTTTTTTTGCCCCGATATTAGGTGCAACTTCCATGTTTTGTTCGTGAACAAAATGGAGGTGTTTAGCTCGTGATCAAACGCACATTTTCTGCTCGTCATCGAAAACGGCCTACTGACTGTATTGTATCCCGCCTGTGTTGTTTGACTGCCTGTTGCTGGTACGGCCAACCCATTCAGGGTGAGGCGAGAGACGTTCCAATGCCTCGGGGACGAGGGTGCGAAGCAGCGACAAAAAAAATTGAGGTGGCACCTAGCCCACACAACAACAGCATTACCGTGAATTGCCAGAAGGCCGGCAATAGGCCAGCGTGAAGCGAGAGTCATTCCGAAGTCTTGGGGCGAGGGTGGGAAGCAGGGACATAACGTCGAGGTGGCACCTATTTAGTTTATCTAACAACCTGTGGCGTCTGGGCCATCCAAGGATATGCTAGCGGGTTGTCTACTGATATGCAGGCATACATGCAACATGGATGCCTGCTGGGATTTCACTACGCAACGTCGCTCTGTCTTTTGGTGCCTGCGTGTGCTCCTGATAGTCCACCTATCTCGGCCGCGCGTGATAATTATTTCGTACGTAGCATGCTGGCAAAAGGTCAGCATGAAGCGAGAGTCATGCCGACGTCTCCGGGCGGGTATGCAAGAGAAGCGACATGAAGTTGTGGTGGCACCAAGCCTACCAAACCAAAACACCCGTGAGCGAGATCTTGGGGATGAGGAAACGTGGGTTTCCAGAAAGTGGCCAGAAGCACGCCCTCCATTCTCGTACACCCTCTGGAGTATAACGTAGTTGGTCTTTATTAGCCAACCAGCGGGGGGATGTTTGGCAGAGGTGCAACCGGGCAGGTATACCCGGCAGAGGGCGCAACGAGGATGAAATGTTCAAGGGGCGTGGTGACAAATGCCCGGGGGGGGTGCGGCCTCCATACGTGTTACTTGATCGGTAGGCACCACCCTCTCACAAAAGGAGTATAACCCTATTATAGCACAAACTCAAAGTAGCCATCTCTTGCCGGGACCTCCACCATTCCTTTTAAAGTCAACTTAAAGTCGCCGACGAGCTGGTTTCAAGCCGAGTGGCCAGAGTCGCCGTTCATACGTAGACGGTTCCTTCATCCAGCTTCAGGCTCAGGAGGTCTCTGAGACCGAGTGGTTGCGCAAGTTGTTGCGAGAGGGGTTACTCAAGTCCGGGGGGTAAGGGGTCGCGAGGCAGTCCAAGCGGCCCTTCATGTCACCTCGGGAAGTGGCGCGGACGCGTGGAAGACTGCCGCGAGCCATTTAATATAGATATATACCGAGCGTTCACTGCCGACCCGACCCCTCCCCACATTCAGCGGGGTTTTCCCCCTTCTAGGACTGCAGTCCCGACCCGGGGACAAACCACCGAGAATATGAGTGGTTAGTCCCCAAAACGGGACTGACTACAGTTCTAAACGGGTCAAGTCGACGAATTGCAAGTCGCCGACTACTATTAATAATACTGATGTAAGTTACTATTAATAATTGGCTAGGTATCAAAGTTAGCCACATGCGGTAATTTGTCACATGAGGCGTTCTGCATACTACTGTAGGTATCTGATAGGCTCATTCGTGACTCGAAATGTGTTTTTTCAATCTATTTAGACTACTACAGCTATTAGCCAAGAAGTCAGCTCACTTCGCCACCCAATAAAAAACCACGGCGCTTCACGGGTCATGCCCCGACCCGCGGGTCAGGTCAGGGTTATTTTCACCCGGCCGGGTCGGGTCGGGAAGTTTTTACAATCTCGCGGGTCAGGTCGGGTTGGGTCGGGTCACCCTTACCTGACCCCACCCGTGAACACCCCTGCTAACAACCAGCGGTCAAGTAGAGTCCAGCCAGGTCTCACAGCCCTACCAAGTAGTATTGCTTGTATCGGACGGTTGGGCCAGTGTCCAGCGGGTCTCGGAAGGTCTGATCCAAATAATTCTACTGCTGTAGCAAATAGTTATTTGTATACTATTAATAGCCCCTTTCGGAAAAGACAGGAAGGACAAATCGTTGAAATCTGTTGGACGGTTACCGCATCGGCTTCTCGGGGTAGGAGTATGTGTTCGAACTGTGATATACGGCCCCGTGCGACGCACGCGCAGCAGCTGCAGCATGGTGATGCTCTTACTACCGCATGATTTTTCCGAGATGATTGATGGATGGATTTGCCCTCATCGTTTTTTCCCGTCGTATGGTGATCTTAACACAAAAATGTATACCAGGTACCAGGTATACGCATCATGAGTCTCAAAAATTGGTGTTCCTACAAAACTGGGGTTACTAAAAACATGATAAATGTACTCCGGTGATAAAACACAAGAGACTCAGTACCTTCGTACAACCGGATCTCGACATTGATCGTAATATGGGCTCAAGTATCTCGGGACGCTTCAGCCATCATAACCAAGCGATTCCGTAGAAGCGCTCGGCTAGACTATAAGAGAATTGTGAGCGCGAGTAGGAACCATATGATGGCCGCACCCGCCTATACAAAGCACAACTGCGACGTTCAAATCGTTGACCATTGCATCGGATCCAGGCTTTGCCTTACCTATTGCTTCAAACTACACACCTAAAAACAGTACTACAGCAGTCTCTTACTATGGTTAGACGAATCTGATAGTAGCCAAAACTTTTACCAGGTACCAGGTATCATCCAAACAACACCTCAATGTGTACCTGTATACAGTAGTAGAAATAATGTGTTAATACGTACAGATAGTTGCCGATACAGTAGTTGTCCAAACTGATGAATAACCATGTCGGCTCCTGGATGGCTGCTGCTTGTAAAGGCCGAGGCCTGCCGTAGTCATCATCAATCCATCATTAAATATTTCGCATATATGACACGATGCCGATCTCTGGGACGTGGCCACAACGAACGAGCAGCGCAGATAACTCCGATGTGCGCAGTACGTACTTGCGTACAGCGACTACGATAGCACGTTGGTCCGCCGCACTCTTCCGAAAAATGCACAAACAGTAGTACGTTCGTATTAGAATATGTACCTGGTACGATGCAAGGTTTCCCTTGGGGGATATATATAGTTGACTTGAAATTCTCAGGGAGTGTCGCGAGTTGAAAGGGGGAAACACAGAACAGAGGCGTTCATCCTGTGCATATGAGCCCAGCCGGTCGCCCCGGTGGTTCAAGTGGTTAACCTCGAATTCTACTTGTTTGAGTCCTGGGTTCGAGCCCCAGGTGGGTCGGACTTTGACTTTATTTGCAAAATAAAAAAGGATTCAATTGTTGAGAGCGCCTTGCAGCGTGGGTAGGCACAATTCGATGCGAGTCGACGAGGGAAGAAAAGGCTGAAATCTTCTCGCGATAAAAAATGAAGGCACGTACCGTAGCGGGAAGGGGGGAGAAGAGCCTGTTATGTGACCCCGGATCTGAGTCACGAGTTGGAAGGAGAGAGAAAAGAAGATGTGCGAAGATCATGAATGGGATGAGCAAAAATAAAATAAAATAAAAAATGAGCCAAGATAAGGTTCGCTTCTGGCGATGTACCGCTGCTGTTCTAGACTGCTGTTGTGCCGCTGCTGATAATTAACCCTTTCGGGACCGCAGTCCCGTTTTGGGGACAAACCACTCGAATTCGAAGTAGTTTGTCCCCAAAACGGGACTGCAGTCCTAAAAGGATTCACACTGTATTCTGGGCGGATTCTTTTGGAATTCAACGCAAATGTTCGGAGCATGAGCCGCTGCTACTCGTACTGCCGCTGGGATGCCGAGACTTTCTGTGTACGATGTGGCTCGACGTGACAGCTGAACAAAATGAAAGTTCCCAGATCAACAGAGAAAAAGAGAAACCTTCATCAAAGGGATCGACAGCAGATTTCTCGAAGTGGAACCAATTGCACCGCTGTTTGTGAGATATTTCCATGTGTCGTTCTCGAAGACAACACATACAAAAGCACCGTGGAACGAAGATAGGACCTCGAAGCGTGACTGCCGTTGCCTGCGACGAGGACCGGGGTGCGAGGTGGCAAGGCTACCACACTCGAGGTGCGAGGTGGCCAGGCGACCGGGCGAGGCGCGAGCTGTCGTACGTACACAGCACAGGACATCCGAAAATCTGCTGCTGCCCATTATATTTTTGTGCGGGTTTTCATCATCCTGCTTGGCTTTAATGCTTCCCCGTGGATACTTGCCAGAATTCGCGACTGTGAAGGCCTAAAGCCGGGACCCGCACTTGCGCCGTGTGGTGTACACGCGCCCCCCCTGCGTGCCACGCAGCCGGGAGCACGAAAGAAGACCGGCGGCCAGAAGATAAGCGTTTGGTGTTCCGCAAAAAAATGTGCATTCAACATGGTAAATAGAGATATACCAGGTACCCGAGGGAAATTGTTTCTCATGTACCAATAACAGGTACCAGGTAGACATCGAGGTACAGGATACAAGTTTCCCTTCGGGATTATGGCTGCTGCTCTAATCCCGGGGGTGCCGCAAGTTGAAAAGGGAGAGAACATATCAGGATTCCGTTCCTCGGACCAGCTGCTACTCGTACATACCCACCGGGCATGAACGAACAACATGAAAAAAAGCTTGAAAGCTAGATGAAAAAAAATGATAGCCACCTAGCAAGTAACACCGACCAGCCCAAGCGAGTTTAAAGCCACTTGTAGTTCTACATCATGCTTGTGCTTTAAATCGGCTTTGAAATGTCGTTCACGGTTTTCCAGCTGACGACTACTCGTCCCAGCACAACACGTATCACAACACCTCTTTAACCAGCAGGCGTTATTATTACACAAATAGAGAGGGTTGAGCTCTACCACCGGCAAATAGATGATTCGTATTCGTAATGGAATAATACTGCTCTAGTTGTACGACTGTTGTTGTACGACTATTACAAGTCTAGAATACGAGTGGTGCATTACTTGTGGCCCTGACTTTTACCAGGTATTTGAATAGAACTGCGTTCTAGACCTCTTCCAACCCACAGTTGTCATCGTGTCCATCCACACTAAACCTGAAATATTTTAGCGCCTTTTCTTTCTCTGATATCGTGCACAGTAGAGCAAAGCGCTTCGATTTCGCACAGAGGTGCGTGCGGTCGTTTCTCGGTGCTTCGTTTTCTCTACAGCGGAGAGACTACCAAGAAAAAAAAAAACAACCACATATTTCAGGAACACCCTCGGCGAGATATTAAAGAAAAAACACCCCGTTCGGTACTGGCAACCTTCCCGTTGCGGAAAACACAAGCGTTCAGAAAAACGATCGCACCCCCGTGCGAACCCAAAGCCCTTCTCAACTTTACCGTAGTGTGGGATGAAACAAACAGCCTCAACTTCCCGCGGTCGACGGCGGTAACATCGTGCCATCCCGTCTCGAACAACAAACTAATTTGAACATCGTCTGTCGCCTACGGCCTGGAGCTTATACATATTATACCCGCCGGGTATCTACTCGAAAACGACCGTTTAGTAAGGCATACCGTATGGCCCGATGACTCTGTCACACCGGGTGGTAAGAAAACACCCCCTCTCGGCCAGTCTTCCAAGGTGAGTTTCTCGAAAATGGGGGAGCAAAAAAGCCAAGCGACGGTTCTATGGAAAGGTCTCGGCGAGATTTCCGAAGCCACTATTTCTGTCGTGTGTGCCCCTCTTGAGGCATGTTTTCGCGAAAATCGCCTCTGAAATTTGTCTAAGGGGGTGTGTTATCGCTAACGCGTTAGGCTGAATACTCCGGAGGGTGCCCGGGTACTCACCTCCCCGAGTATGATCAGCACAACCACCGACCACACTCAACGGCGTTGACACCCAATGTTGACCTGAAACGACGGCGAGGAAGGACAAGGCGACAAGGCCCCATCACAATTCAACCAAATACAAAAAACTACCAGATATAGTATAGGTGCTCGCACTACATCTCCCTTACCAGTATGTTTCATCATTTTATAGAATCATTAAAAAGTCAGCTGTGAGCTGCGAGATCGAGGACGCTTCAAGCGTGTGTTCGGCAGGGTGCGTACCAAAGTATCCGGGGGTAAAAATATCCTACCGAAGTCTCCGGTGAGGTTATGTACGGCCGTGCTGTCCCATCGAGAACTCCGGTAAGGTTCGGTACGATACCCGACACTTCGGTAAGTTCGGTGCGACCTCCATACCGGGGTATTTACCCAACCGAAGTGGTTCGGTACGGCCTCACCTCAATACCCTCCCGAACACTCGGGCATGTTTCGGTACGAACTCGATACCCGACATATCCGTAAATTCGGTCCGATTTCAAGATTGAGACCCAACACTTCGGTAAAATCGGTACGACCCCAATCCACAGGTACCCGAAACTTCGGTAAGTTAGGCATGCCCACCGAAAATAGCTCTGGCACCGTTATAGCCCGGTATACCCTGCCGAACATACCCTTGGAGGATTTCGTCGATTCTAATCTTTGCAAGCTGCGTATTTATACTTACACCAGGTACGCAGCACACAGGTTCACCTAGACACCAGGTTGGCGTTTTGCTAACGAGGCGGGTGCATTTTCCATTCCGCCAAAGCCCCCTATAACCGATAAATACATGTACCTAATACGACTACTACGTGCAACTGTAAAAATGAACCTGCTGTATCTAATTTCCCTATTGATAGTACTTTAGCCCCAAAACGTGGGTGAAGCCGTCAACGGGTGTTTGGCCACAAAAAACACTTCAGTACGGTATTGCGAACCTCCTCAGTTCCATACTGATAGACAGGAGTTATGCGTAGACTCGAGCCTGTCAGAGAACTATACAGGGCGACGCATTTACCGACCCTGCTTCCACTTGGCACCCTGACCCCACGCCTACTTCATCCCACCCGGGTCTGACCCTGGATACATCATTAGCCGCCGCCAGGGCCCACCAAGCGCACCCTGATCCCACGCGACTTCACCCACCAAAATCGGGGTTTCCACCACAATAGTCATAGCAAAAACGGGGACAAGCCAAAAACTAGTACCAGTACATTAGTATCTCACCTGTGGTTTCACAACCTCCCAGGCCCAAACCGGAAACGACAACTTCCAGCCGGAGATAGAGTGCTAATACTGGCTGTAAGCTGTAATGCTGCAACAGAAGGCGGGCAAACGTAGTTCATACATCGGACAGATCACCGATCCCTACTCTATGTATGTAGGCTGCATGATCCACAGACTACTAGGATATGTTTCCTGGGTTAGATCCGTACCACTCGCACACAAACCCTGGACAGTAATGTCATAACGATAGGTAGGATCCAGTCGATATACTAACAGACAGTACGTAGTAGATCGTGATCCGTCCGATACATGATTGTGATTCACAGGCAGACACGCCTGCCACCCACAGGTCAGACACTACCGTTACCGGTAGTTTTCGGGTGGTTTCCGTTTGGCTGTGGCCATAATCGTGGGAACCCCGATTTTCGTGGGTAAGTCGCGAGGGATGAAGGTGCTTGGTGGGTCTTGCCGGCCGCTAATTCTATGCCCAAGGTCAGTTTGGAAGGCTCAGGTCCCGGTGGGATCAGGTCGGCGTGGGCTCGGGGTGCCACGTGGAAGCAGGGTTGGGGAAAACGAAACAACAGTTGAGCGGTGAAATTCTCTGACAGGCGACTGCACGTACATACTTCGTATACACAACAGTAATTACTGTCGTGCGAAAGAACATGTCCAGACGCATGGCCTCGCACACGAGAGCTCCTCACTGCTCACTACTGCCAAATGCTTCATATTGGAAGCCTCCCTTTTTCTTTGCTGCATCCCATATATTAGTCTGCAGTAGTAATGAGGAGAAGGCATGACAGAAGCCGAGCCTTGCACCAATGGCAGTACAGACACCACTCGCTAGAAAATTGAATCGTTGTACTTCAAGTCAATACAACGCCTTACATGTATACACGCAGACATGCTACCGACTATAATAGGGAACCTGTCTTGGCAAGCATCCGACAACGTCCGTCAATCTGTTAACTGCATTTTTTGGCAGTTTTAGTAGGGCTGGGTACTGGCTGACTCAGCCAGTGGCGATTATACTGTCGTCAAAATCAATAAGTATACTGGATTGCAGCAGTATACGCTCGTACTGCTTGTCTCTCCTCCCTCTCCTCCGGAAGCGCATTTGGTGGGTTTCTGTACTATAATATGGCGTGTTTCTTGGGTGTAAGTGCGATAAACCCACTGGCCAATATACTGGCTGGGTGAAACAGTAGATTGCTACTGCCAGTAGATCACTATCGCCAGTAGATGACTACTGCCAGTACATACTGCTGTGCCGATGCCCAGCCCCAAGTTTGAGTGTAGGGGAGCGGTCAATCAAGAGGTAAACCGCGGTCTTCCGTCATATGACAGCATCTTTGGCTGCGAGAACACACGCCGCAAGCATATGCCGATTTACCAGGCAATCGCACTTCCAGGTAAGGTAAGGTAAGGTAAGCCCACGCACCACGCTGCGATAACAGACACTGTTCACGGCAGGGCGAACACTCTCAAAGCCTTTGCTTGTGCGACGGGAGAGGAACAGACGAGAGGCGAAATCCACGCTTTCACATCGTGAGATGAAAAAACTTCGAAGAACGGAGATGGAAGGAGATATATACCCTCAGGAACGTATATAAGCCTATATACTGCGATGCTAAAGACAAGTAAATAAGGAGGTGCGAAAAACAGCAGCACACGACACCGGTACGACTACTGGTACGCCAGGGGACGGGTCATTTTTTACGCGTCAAGGCCTCTTTCGGACTTGATATACTGGGCGGTAAGTTATAAGAGGTCAGACCGCGGTCTACTATTAATATAATACGATTATCAATACCTGGTACCCTGGTATTAATAGTGTTTTAGCTGGTATCATCATTCTGCAAGAGGTCGTACAACCAATTTGACTCCAGTCAGAACAGGGGAGCAGGCTCTCTCTGTGTGTGTGTGTGTGTGTTCTTCACATTAAACCGTTCTTTCTACCCGTCGACATCCAGCACAACCAGTGTCCGTGCCGATTCTTCCATCCTAGAAGAGATACAAGTTCTGTGGTCACAAAGCTACGCCACAGAGATACTACGTTGCCACGTGTGCAGTGTGAACTGCAGTGGGCAATGCAAAGCCATGTCATCATACTAGATACGACAGGCACGACATACGCAATCTATGAAATAGTGAAACGAAAAGAAACAATCAAAGAGAAAACAAAACAAGGTAGACAAGTCGAAAAAGAAAAAGAAGAAAAATGAAAGCAAAATCTAAGAGAAACAATCTGTCGTGCCCCCCCCCCCGCAGGCGAGGTGGCCTACACTTGAAAAAGAACGAGCTGGAAAAAAGAAGAAATAACAAAAGACACCACTGCTTGTGAACAGAGTAAGACAAAGAACCAAGGAGAAAGTAACAAGGAAAAATAACAAAGGGGAAATAACAGGCAGACCAAAGCCCAAAGCACCTTCTAGGTGGCGGCAGCAGCTTGTGGTACGAGTAGTATAGCCAGGTTCTCCCTGCTAATCCGCCTGGTACCTTGCTACCCAGACTGCCGTCTCCGCCCTGCGTTCGTCAACTATGCCCAGCCCCTTGGCGTCAGACAATACGAGCCGAGCAGAGCAGGTTCGTCTTCCAACCACGCCACACGGCTCCTTGAGTACGGCTTATCAATCAGAAAAGGAAGAGGAAGAGAAAAAATGAAATGAAAATCACGGAGAGTCAGCGCAAGAAAGAAAAAAAAAAAAAAAAAAAACTAAAAGAGAAGACAAGGGAAGACCACGTTCGAGCCAGCTGCACCAGTTGGTAGCACTAGTAGTATGGTCATATTCTACTTCCTAGTCGACTTGGTGCCTTGCTACCCTGTCTGCCATCTCCTTCCTACTTTCGTCTACCGCCGTTTCCCTTCTACCCCTCCTGTTCCCCCCCCTCTCCGCATTCACTCGGTCGGGCTTTATGCCACTTCTCCTGTTGCCCCCTCCCCCCCCGTTCCTTTGGGCACCATCCACGGCGGATGCGCGGCGCTGTCTACTCATCTCAGCCTCAGCCTCGTGCCACCTCACCATGAACCGTTCGGCTGCTTCAAGGATCCCCCGGTACCACTTCCCCGCCTTTTTGGCTGCTGTGGACCACAACGCGGTCTCAACTCCAAACACCAAGGGGGCAACTTCCGTTGACCCTTCGGTGGCTCGGAACTCCCTAAGGTCTTCGACTATGCATCTATGCCAAGTCTTACACTGTCCGCCTGGTCTCGGGTTCTCCCCACCAGCTATCGTCCCGAGCATTACCCGATTGGGTAATCGCTCCTTGCTTTGCCGTGCCACGCCCCCCGCAAAGAAGAGCCGCCGTTTGCGAATGGTCGTTTCGATGCTCTCGCAACGTGTCATCTTGAGGGCCTTCGCGTACGAGAGGGTGGCATGGTCAGTACGAAGTCGGCGCTGGAAGCCAATGACTCGCAACAGGACTTGGTGGTGAGCCGTTCGAAGCTTGGCAAAGTGTTCCGCTCTGAGGGTCCACGTCACACACCCGTACAGCAGGGTCTCAATCACCTCGGCCTTCAGCATTCGGACTTTAAGGCTAAGGGGGGCGGTCGTCCTATCATACAACTCCGGGCCGAACCGTTTGAAGCATGCTCGCATGAGGCGGATCCGTCGGTCGATTTCGAGCGAGAGGTCAGCGTTTTCGTGGATAACGCCGCCTAGGTATAAGAACTGGGTCGTCTGCTTATACCTCTGACCTGCCGCTTCGATGACGAGCGGTGGTGCGAGGGTTGTCCGGTCTGGTGTTTGTAGGACCATTGTCTCAGTCTTCTTTTCCGACACCGTGAGGCCTGCTGCTTCGAAGACAGTCACGATGACTGTCATCATTTTTGCGAGCCCTTCAGCCGACTTCGAGACAATTCCTGCATCGTCGGCGTACAACATGCCCCATACAGACCTTCGCACGCACGCCAATGGCTCCTCCTTCCCTGTTCGAACTACTCCAGCTTCCAAGAGTTGGACCAAATCCCTTACAATGGCTTCGTCTTGGCTGAAGCGTACTAGTACGACGTGTAACGCAGCAGCGAAGAACACGTTGAACAGTAACGGTGACAGTACACAGCCTTGCCGCAGCCCCTGCGTGACATCAAACCATTCCGAGAGCTCGCCGTCATCAGTACGCACGCGAGCCCGCATGCCATCGTGGAAATTACGGATAATTCTCAGCATCTTGGTTGGTACGCCAAAGCGTGTGAGTACCTTCCATAACAGCTCTCGGTCGACAGAGTCGTACGCTTTCTGCAGATCGATGAAGCACACGTATAAGGGGATTTTCCTCTGTCGTCCGAGCTCTTGCAGCCGGCGCACGACGAACAACATATCAATCGTTGATCGTGCGGGGCGGAAGCCGCACTGTTCCTCGGGGAGTAGTTCCTCGGTCTCGCAGTAGTTGCTGAGGCGGGACGCGACGATTTTCAACAACACTTTGCCTGCGTGGGCAACAAGCGAGATCCCTCTATAGTTGTTGCAGTCAGTTCGATCCTTCTTTTTGTGAAGGACCTTGATGATCGCATCTTTCCATTGCTGAGGGACTTCTCCTGTTAACCAAACATTGACAAGGATGTTGTGAAAGCGCTGGGCGAATGCCGGGTGGTCGATTTTTAGGAGTTCGACCGGGAGACCATCTGGCCCGACAGCTTTCCAATTCGACATCCCCTTCAGTGCTTCGGTCATCTCGTCTATGGATGGTTCATCTTCAAGCGACAGTTTAGGCGGTCGCGGTGGCAAGAGGTCGATGATCGTGGGATCGAGTTTCAGCGACTTCGTGTTCAAGAGTTTGTGATAAAACCCCGCCCATCGTTCACGAATTCGCACCTTATCCCGTAGGATCGTGCCATCCTCGTCCCTAATGAACTGTTCGCTCCTCGCTTTAGTCCCTTCCAATCCTACCGTACTCTTAAGGTGCTTGTAAAAGCCTCTTTGGTCGTTGTTCGCTAGGAGTCGTTCGGTTTCGGCAAGGTACGCTTCGAAGTACGCATGCAGTCCTGCGGCAATCACCTTCTGCAGGTTCGCACACGCAGATCTCAGGGTCTTCCACGCGGTTCTGTCCCGGGGGTGGGCACGCAAGAATTGTCGTGCATCCTCCCTCGCTGTCCATGCTGGCATGAATGCGGCCAAGGTTTCGGCAGACTCACACCATCCATGTCTGCGGTGGCGACGTGCAGGGGGTGGTACCTCTTTTTCGACCGCATCAATAACAGCCGCAGTGAAAATCTCAACCATACCAGACGTATTACGGGGCTGGATAGGCTGGTTGAGAGTGGAGATGATCCTGGAGACTACTCGTTCACGACAATTTCCATCGGACATAAAAAGCTGCCTGTCGAACTCTCGGCGTTTCGTCGGTCTACGTATTTGTCTGTTGGGCGCAAAACGACCACCGAGTCGGACTTTAATATACAAGATGTTGTGGTCTGAGTCAGCCTTAGCTGGGGCAGGAGGCTGTGGGACGACTTTCGCATCTTGTACTCTAGGTCGATGGACTTGACGGGTTAGGATGTAGTCAATCCGCTTACGGTCATTCGGGCCGGTGCCGTTGTAAGTATGCGATATCCCACCCTTGCGCGTGCTGAAAAACGTGTTGGTGAGAGCCAACTTGCAATTGGTGGCGAACGACAGGAGCCGTCTGCCATTATCGTTACGAACATCACGTCCATACGCTCCCAGCACTCTGCTTTCATCATCACCGCACCCTTCCTTCCTCTGTCCAGTTCGCGCGTTGGCATCCATCAGTACAAACAGACACTCTTTCGTCGGGATTTTTTTCACCAAGTACTCCAGCTTCTGCCAGAAGATACCTTTCAGTTCGGCGTCCTTGGTACAATCAGTTGGAGCATACGCAACGACGAAATTGACTGCCTCGCATTTGCCAGCCAGCTCAAAGCGCATAGACATTAGCCGCTCGTCAACGAACTGATGAGTATACACAGACTTACTGCACAACGATTCCTTGACAGCTAGGCCTACTCCGTACAGCCCTTGCCTGGTGGCTGTTGTTTCCTGTCCTGAACAGAAAACACGATACCCTGCCGCACGGAACGTCGTGCTGCCGGACCTCCGAGTTTCTTGCAGGCCAATGAAGTCACAGCCGAGTTGCCGTCCCTTCGCCAGTACCCGCTCGTCATGTCCGTACCCGTTCTTCCCCTTTACAGCCAGGGTGCGCACATTGTAGGTCGCTACCGTCACAAGTGCCTCCTTCTGTCTCTTACGAGCCTCGCGTGCTGCTTTCTTTGCCAGCCGACGTGAGGCTCGTCCCCGCCTTCTTTTTTTCTTTTTTTGTTTCTTTTTTTTCGCTATGGCGAAAGTGGCTCTCCGTTTCGTAGCCCGGTACGCGCCTTGGTTCCCGTTGGCTGGGTGCAGCCGTCCCAACCCACGCCGACAATCCCATCCTTCCTGTCGTGCATGCATACCCACGCTGTGGCCAGCCTCTCCACTCCACCGGCTGCCCACGTAGCGCTCTCTGCTGTGGTGATGTACCCGTCCCGCCTGAGGGATGAACTCCTCGGCGTCGGGGTTAAGAAGAAAAAACATCACCACCACCCCACGCGGTCCTTAAAGCGAGCAGGCCACCAGCCGGACCGCGCAAGGTTCCCTACCTACGTAGTCCGAAGCTCGATGTTCGTGTGACTGTCGCTAGACCGCTGCAGGTCCTGGCAGACTTCCTCGGCCCACCCCAAGGACGGGGCAGGCCGAAGCAGGCAGGTACTCTCTGTACACAGATAGATCATCAGATCGCACATGCCGGTCGCCCCGGTGGTTCAAGAATTTTACTTGTGTTTGAGACCTGGGTTCGAGCCCCAGGTGGATCGGACATTAGACTTTATTTGCATAAATCAAAATCAAAAGGATTCAATTGTTGAGAGCGCCTTGCAGCGTGGGTAGGCACAATTCGATGCGAGTCGACGAGGGAAGAAAAAAGGCTGAAATCTTCTCGCGATAAGAATGAAGGCACGTACCGCCGTAGCGGGAAGGGGGTAGAAGGGCCTGCTATGTGACCCCGGATCTGAGTTACGAGTTGGAAGGAGAGAGAAGAAGATGTGCGAAGATAATAAATGGGATGAGCAAAAAAAAAAAAAAAAAAATGTATATCAGGTATGTTCCTTCACTGCCCTAAACAGTACCAAAAAAACATCTGCTGGCAACTTGACACCAACACAAGCGGTGCGTGCGAGAAGAAATGTTGTGATTCGTTAGCTGGGAGCTGTGTTGCTGCTGCTGCCTCTGTGTCGTCTGCTGGGGGCAACACCATTCCTATAGTTAACTCAAGTCAGAACGAAGCAAATGAAAAAAACGCCGTGCTTTCGCGCTCTCCCAGCCGTAAAATCAAATTTCGTAAACCCTTTTGGTCTACGTATAAACGAGTAGTCAGCAGTACCGCAAGCGTTCGTTTCTCCTTGGCCGTCGGTTGGACGATTTTTGCATCACTATGCGTGCTGTTCTAGAGCAGCAACCCCGAAGGAGGATAGCGTGCCCAACCAAGAACAGAGAAGCTTTGCAGCACAGGATATGGGCTCATCGCGAGGTGGTTTGGTTTGCTGTGGGCCGTGGGAATATGGGAACGACTTGGAACTTCGAAGAGCTGCTGCTGCTGCTGCTGCTTTGTTGCTGCTGTGTGCGGCTGTTGCTACCGCTCGGTTCGCGCAACCTTCTGGATCGCCACGGTTCACCCACTTACACAGTACTGGTCACCGATTACACCCATCTATCAAGCACAAACGTAGCTACCCCGCACCCGGATCTCTGTTGCACGCCAGAGCAAGGCAATGCACAACACACACGGGGCCACCTTTCTCCAAACAATTAGGCGTGTTGTTGTCTTCCTTTCATCATGTATTTTGCAATTTTTGAGCTCTTTCTGGGCTCACATCTTCCACAGGACCTCCTCGTCTTCCTCGTGCGTCTTGACTTCTATCTCGTCCAGTTGAACAACAGGCTCAAACTGGGCCGTGCTCTCTTCCTCGTGGGCCGGCGGTGCGCCGGCGTCACCACCCGCAGCCTCATCGGCCGTCTCAGCAGAGGGTGCTGCCGAGCCACCTACTGGGACTGGCGCGGGTTCCGTAGCCGAAGCGGCAGCCCCGTCTTCCTTGGCTTTGGCCGCGATTTCAGCGAAGTCGGACATTGTACTTCTCTGGGTGTGTGTAAAGAGGTCTGCCTTCTGTTGACCACTCCACGAGGGCCTTATATTATTGCACAACGGTGATCGTCTCTAGCTGTGCTGTTGTGTGCCGGGCGCTGCTGTTCTGTAGCTTTGGGCGTGTTCCAGATTCCAAATGTTTTTTTGTTGTGGGACGGGGAGAGCTTTCCCCAGGCATTAAGAAGAGGCCCATTGACCAATCAGATGACGAGGAATTTCAAACAAAAAATAGGGGTGGGGAGATACGCTGCCTGAGAGAAGAAAAAAGAAGACCGTGTATAAAACCAGCGCAAAGTACAAAGCGAAGTACCCTCTGCTGTCACACTGCTGTGCGCTTATCTGCTTATATACTCGCTTTGGGTTGAATTTCCCGAGGTCTATCGGGGCTATAGGGGGAGCCATACCTCCGGGAGTTTTTGGTTCGCACCTCTCACCAGCTGGCAATGTCGGCCGCAGACGATGCTCGCTTCGACTCTCTCTATTTGAATCTCGCACAACAAAATCAGGGGATCGACAACCTTCTCGAGTCGTTTTTCGGATTTCTTCGGCGTAAGACGGACTTCTACACTGGCGCCAGCGAGGCGCAGCTTGAGGAGAGCCTTCTGAAGGTGGGTGTGTGCCTTGCTCAGACGGATCTGCTTTCAGAGGGTTTGCTGGGCGTGAGATTCCAATATTTTCATGGGATGCAGGTCATTGACACCACTCGCTGAGAACGAGAACGTGGTATCTGTGTCCGTAACGTGGGCTGCTGATGATACCTGCCAGGTTGCCAGTATCTAGGCTCTATGTATACCAGGTATTCCGCATGTCTATCGCTATGGTTTGTCCAATGTCCATATGGTGTGATCTACTGCCGTTGTCCACTGCTGTAGCCTGTAGCAGTACAGAGTTGTGCGACTACGAATACTGCTGCTGGTGGTAACCGGTATGATTTGCCCTACGCGTACGAGTATATCATGGAAATGAGGTTGTGGTACGGTAGTGCACAAAAGTCTGTCGTGGTATCGTGATTCAGAGTGCACCGTTCGTCTTCGTTTTGCGACGATAGGGTGTGGACGGTTCAGCAACAGGCATACGGTCAACGCCCGTATATCTGACATCATCAGCGAAGGGTTTCGAACGATACGGCTTTCCCGGTCTCAGACAGCGCGTTGTGTTCCTGCTTTCAGCCCCTGTGCCTTTGCCCTTGTGCCTTCTGCTTTTTGCCTTGTGCCACGTGTGATTGGCTATCCTGATCCGTCTGGGAACGGCTGGCTCGCTCGTTTCCCGTGGATATTTCTGTATACCTGGTATCCTGCAGCGATTCCCATTTATTTTGTACGTAGCTCACAGATGCAACGGGTACCCTTCGGGTATACCCGCGACTCCAGCATACTGTACGTACCCGTTTGCCGAGTCGCGTACACAGAAGGGCCCAAATACCCGCGGGTATTTGATATACGTGCACCCGTTCGAATACCAGGTACACGCAAGTATCCCAGCACCTTCTGGTCAATAGTCTACGGTCTCCTCTACTGCTGTGATGCTGTGATAGCCTACTCCTCACTTGTGTACTCGTCTGTTGTACTTGGCACGAGAGCACGATGAGTCACAAGTCACACTCCACCGAGCGCGCTTGGCACGGGTAGACGAGCAGTGAGAAGGATACGGATATACCAGGTATAGAGAATAAGCGTGCCACCTCACCTACGTACCAAGCGAAGGTGGAGACGGCAGTGGGGCGTCGTCAGTCTCTCCTTTACAGTAGGAGTTGCTATAATACAGCTATTAATAGTACACTAAACCTACAAAGATGTGCGCTGATTGGCTGCTGTCAACAGGGTGTATCTGCGTACCAGGTACGAGATAAATACATACCAGGTACCAGGTACCAGGTACCAACAGGACGAAAGACGAAGGCCCACGGGCGGTAGATCGTCGACGTTGATCAGATACTCTGTTATTTACTACCGCTGTACCAGATAGAACTGATCAAGTGAATCAGCTCGTACGTATAATAGCTCTCTCTCTATCTCTCTTTGCACAATATTAATAGTAGACCGTGCTGCCACCTGCCTGGTATTAATAGAAGGCCAACGAAAGCGCATGACACACCCTGCGCGCGGGCACGATTGTGGCTCCTACGGAAGCCCACATAACAGACTTGCAGCTCTTGCAGCACTCCCCCATTTCCACCGAGGCCGGACCACGGCGAGTCACGAGAGCCCTCCTCCCTGACCCTTCCCCTCCCAACTCACGTACCAGGTATTAAATAGTACCAGGTAGGGAATACGAAGTGTTCAAGGAGGAACGGGATGTGTTGAAACAGATGAGAAAAATAGACGAATGTGACATGGAGGAGTTTGGTACACTACTACCAGGTATTTAATATTAATATTAATAGTAGATGGTATACAGCGAGAGAACAATCGCCATCCTAGGCGATAGATGGTGGCCACAGGCGGCCAAACAGGAAGGGGAAAATATCAGCGAAAAGTTCCTTGTATGTACTTATAATCGGGGCTTTTCGCGGGTCATGACCCGACCCGCGGTTCGGGTCAGGTGGTGTTCAAAATGTCACGGGTCGGGTCGGGTCAGGAAGCGTTCAAAATCTCACGGGTCGGGTCGGGTCAAGAGGGTCAAGAGGGTTTCAAATCTCGTGTGTCGGGTCAGGTCGGGTCAGGAGTTTTTCAAATATCACGGGTCGGGTCGGGTCGGGTCAAGAGGTGATGAAAAGCTCACGGGTCGGGTCAGGTTATGACCCGCGAGTTGTTTTCTACTGACCCGCGGGTCGGACCCGCGCGTTC
Source organism: Nereocystis luetkeana (assembly GCA_031213475.1). Lineage (NCBI taxonomy): Eukaryota > Phaeophyceae > Laminariales > Laminariaceae > Nereocystis > Nereocystis luetkeana. Next base: position 2,358,519 of record JARUPZ010000034.1, on the reverse strand, counting down.
GGCTCGCGGACTTGAATCACTACCCGCTCTCTTACCCAAAGGCTTCTCTCGTACCAATACTCAATGATACTCCTTTGCTATCATATTCAAACATTAAAACTCCGCCAAATCCATTTACGCATGCCCGCATCCATCTATACTGCCACTACAGCCAGGTCATATATCGCTGCGGGACACTAAAATGAACACAAACTTGTTTTTGAAGTGCCGACCCACGGGCCAGATCGGCGGGTCGGACCTTCGGGTCAAGATAAATTATCTCGCTGGTCAAGGTGACCCGACCCGCATGAAACCCGTGTCTCACGGGTCAATCGAAAGGTGGCGGGTCGGGTCGGGTCAAGTCAACATGCATCAAATTTTCGCGGGTCGGGTCGGGTCAGCTATCACGACCCGACCCGACCCGTGAGGTTTGACCTGACCCGCGAAAAGCCCTACTTATAGTCAAGTATATGGGAACAGCGTATTGAGCGCCCCAACCTGGTGTGTCTTTTATTGGCAGGAGTAGAAACGGTGCTCCGCCTCCGCCTCGAAAGGGGTGTGTGGTCAATGGTCGAATGACTAAGGCAAGCAACGAATGAGTACGCCCCCCCCACCCGCACCCCCCCCCCCCCCACGATCATACGGTTGCGGCCATGCATGACATGAGTACACCCCTCCGCCCCCACCGCCATCCCCTCCCCCCCCAACCCCGTACCCCCTACCCTCTCCCTGCTTCCGTTACGATGCGTGCCCCTCTTCCTCTCCCACTCACAAACGATAAATCACGAAATACGTGGCCCAGCAACCGCTGGCCAGCCACAAGCAGCAGCCCTGTCTGTTCGCGTATTCTAGCCGTCTGCCAGCACCGTCCTGTGTGATATCCACTTGGTATTCCTACTCACGCGATCGACCAAACGCTGCCAAGTTGCTGCTATCAATACTGAAACTTTTTTGCGAAACAATAGGAATCAAACGCCCAAGTTCTCTCTACAAAGCAACGGATTGTTCTTCTCGAGCGGTTCCCGAACTCTAATAAGTATCGTCCTTTGAAGCCCAGAGATAGGTGCCAAAGCATCAGATGTCGGTTCCCATCAACCACCTGCCTGCAGGGCGCGCAGAGAACCAAGCGGTACGAGCAGTGTGTACGTGGTATATCGTACATACGAGTGTGCTGCGCCGGTGTCGTACATGGTCCAGCAGGTCCTCGTCTTGTTGTATGTATGCCACTATGGCCGGTAATATAAGAGATGTTTTTGGTCTTCATATTACTCTCTAAACGCTCCTTAAATTTTCCGCCCAAAGTAGTACCTGGGTAACTGATACGATGCCAGGTATAATAAGTCGGTTGCTGTACTGCTGTACTGGATACATGAGGAATGGTGATACTCCCCAACCACGCAATTACCAATTTGTGATGAATATGGAATATCGAACGAGATTGGAGTACAATGCTGAGGGGAGTTCCAACCACATCGTCAGCGTTACAGGCAGTAGTCCCTGCGTCTCGTAGACAGTAGACAGCGCTGTGTGCTTCAACCATAAGTGGTGAACTCTATATTACTGACGATGACGATACCATACATAAGGATACAGCAGCAGTACGCAAAAAAACAAATATGTATCGTATCATACGATTTCGGTAGTCGATACATCGAAAGGCTTTGTTGAATACCAGTTACCTGGTACAACAGCAGTAGTTTTTACATGGTAGTATTAGTCTAAAAACTACTGGGATGACAAGGAATGGAGGTAAAAACCCGTTCGATACTATACCAAAACACTATTAATAATATATGCCATAGCTGTACTTTATTCGTCTTTTGTTGTATATACCTGGTATGTACGAGTAGTCGCTTTTTCCCTCTCAAATGCCCAGCCAACCGCCTTTTTCTTTTTGCACGTTTCTGGGTTTCTGGGGCAGGTGGTACGTCGCCAAAAAGCGATCGCCGAAAAGGAAGAGCTGACGAGGGAGAAGGCCAAAGCGGCGGATGAGCGCAAGCGCAAGGCCTTGGCAAATAAGAAGGTGAAAGAAGTTCCGCTCGAGCGTACCGACGTTTTAGCTGCACCCATTGTACGTTTTGGGGATAAACTACTCGGAGTTAGACGAGGGTGGTTTTGCATGGGGACGGAAAAGCGCGAGGCCTTGGCAAAGAAGTTTAGAGGGACTTCGATGGTGCATCCGGCGTTAAAGCTGCACCTACTGTTCGTTTCAGGGACAACTTGCTTGGAGTTTGGGTGAAATGTTTTTGCAAGCTGGCCCAAAAGCGCTTTTGGCCTTGGCAAAGATGCCAGGGGTTTAATGGTGCATGCCGGCGTTTTTCAACCCCTTGAGAGCTGCAGTAGCTGCCCCTGTTGATACGTTGGTGTATTCTAACCCGCGGGATGTGAACATGGGTGAACCCGGGTAGAACCCTGGGTAAGTGTCATCGGTGTTTGGCGCTATACCAAAGGCTACCCGTCTACCCCGAGTATTTTTTTCGCAGTATCATACCGGTACTACGCCAATATTACGAAAAGTAGAATACTGGGAGGCAATTTTACATCAGTGGTCCCCCCATCCCTCCATAGTGCCGGTATAAACCAGGCCTTACTACCGGCACAATAGCGTCAACCGGCACTATTTACTCCGCACACTGCTACACTGGTGAATCTCATCTGTCTATGCCAAGCGATTCCACAGGCATCTAGAGCGAGCAACCGGCACTATAGAGGGACCACCGTTGTAGGTACACAAATCCGGGTGGTAGCTTATAACCGGGTAGGTTACCCGGGTACTACCGCACACACATTTAAAAGCATTTAGGTATACGTGCATGCTTGACTGCAAGCCCCAACCCTATCCTACTGTTATCCCTGCGGTCAGAGAAATTTCTCGGAATGTTCTATTAGTAAGATGTAAATGGAGTAGTTAGTGTGGGGTACCGACCTTTTTTTCTCGGCTGGGCCAAGTCGCAAACACTGCGAGTACACACCTCGCGGACAGAATCCCACTCTATGATCTAGGTATTTCAAGGCAGATCTGTTATCGATCTTGTATGATCTACAGTATTAGCTCGTGTTTGCGGGTGGGACCCGTATAATTTGCATGATCTATGACACGAAGGCGTGTTTCCGGGGTTGGATCTGTACTATGCAGATCCTGCACTACCTCTCGCAACGGCAGGTGAGGAACTAGATCATCTACTGTGGACAGATGAGATAGATCATGATCTTTCCGCGGTGTGAAACATTCCCCACGCTGGAAAAAAATATAAGGACCGTTGGGTCATACACATGAGTACCAAATGCCCCTTACATTTGCGCCCCCAAAGTTGGTGCTGCTCAAGCCGGCCCTTACCGACGCCTGTTTCCCTCCCGTTCCAATGGTCCAGGCGGAGCAAGAAGATCGAAAGAGAAAGCTAGAGCAGGAGGCTAACGCCGCCTCACAAAACCTCGCGGGGGGAAGTGTTCCGGGGGCCGAGGGAGTTGTGGAGATTGGGAAGGATGGAGCGTTCGACGTCGACCAGACGCCAATGGTATGTATGAAAAATGCCTCAACCTTTCTAGCTACTGTAGGAATGCAGTCCCGTCTTCGGGGCAAACCACACAAATTCTAAGTGGTTCGTCCCTGAGACCGGACTACGGTCCTAAAAAAGTTGAGAGCGTTGAGTTCGCCCAGGAGCGCGGTCGTTTTTCGGCGCTCGATTTTTCCAGAACTAACAGGGGAGGTTAAGGTTGCCCAATACCGAACAACAAATACCGAACAAGGTGTTTTCGGGATAAATCTCGTCTAGAGAGGGCCTTCCGAAAAATACGATGCTCGACTTTTAGAACCCTAACCTTATTTCGATGTTAGAAAACGAGCGGTGACTAACGATCACACCCGTGTGTATGTCGGCTGACAGCACTTCTCCTTGACGGAACTCACTACACGGAACTCACAAATTACACTATCGTTTCACTACCTGGAAGTTAACATCTGGTATTTAATAGTGTTTGACCCGTTTTCCCGTTTTTCCCCCAAGAGTTTTTGTTCAACCTGTATTTTTATTTTTATTTAATGTATGTTTGACCCGTTTTTTCCCGGGTTTTTTTTTCATTTTTTTTTCGATTGTCATGTTTTCTGCTTTTTTCACGCATGTAGATATATATCGTTGTTGGCCCCTTTTCTTTTTTCTGTTCCGTTCGTTTCTTTTTGTCGTCTCTTTCGCCCTCCCCCACGTAAGTAATAAGGAACATAATTTACCCATTTTTTGCTTCGTTCTTTTTTTTATTCCGTTTCAGGAGATAGGGACATCAAACGTGGTCAGGACGGGGGTTGCCGCGGGCGACATGAAGGCGGCCGTCGAGGCCGTGGCTGCGGGCGGGGGGTTGACGGCGGTAGCGAGCGAGGAAGGGGGGAAGAAGAGCGAGGAGGATGGAGGGAAGGGTGGCGAAGAAAGGGGTGACGATGGCGAGAGCAAGGACGGGGGCGGAGACAACGACGAGGACGACGACACGCCGCCTCGTGAGTTTTTTTTCCAGCGGTCTCGATTTTTCTCGAGGATGTAAAAAAAAAAACCCTTTGCTTCTTTTTTAACATCCAGCGGATTTGTTAGGTTCAAACAAGAGACTGTAGCTTAAGCTCACCACGCTTCCACTTTAAGGTACGCGTCGTGTGTGTGTCAATGCGTTCGTTTTTATGCCTGCCACAGGCAGCAGTACCGCATGACACCATCGCACTACCAGGTATCTATCACCCGTGTGATAAGATAACACACCCCCTTGGACGACATTCAAGGCTGATTTTCTCGACAACGGGGAGGGCGTACTGAGTTCGACAAGAGCGATGCTGTCTGTGCGTACCCCCCACTTGTTATGGAGAAAATCGTCTCAGAAGTTGGTCGCAGCGGGTATTATGAAGGTATTATCTACTGAGCTATAGGGGTAAAAGACCGATCGATTACCCAGCCCAGGGTAATCCTTAAAAACACTCTCCCCCCCTCTTAACGGCGGGATCTTTGGGGCGTCGGTACCGTGTACGGCCGTACGTTGACCTACCCGCTTCGTTTCAATACCTGGGGAACCAGGGAGATATGTTGTGAGGGACGCACGCGCAAGCGTTTCTATAAAAGAAACGTTCGAAGTGAGATTCGAACGCGTGTCCTCGACGATGCCAAATGTGAAGGTAATACCTACTGAGCTATAGGGGTAAAAGACTGATCGATTACCCAGCCCAGCGTAATCCTTACACCAGTGTGCTATCGCTAGCGTGTTCTACGGTACACAACTCTACTTGACCCTTTTAGGGCGCAGTCCCGTTTTCGGCAGAAACCACTAGAAGTTTGAGTGTTTTGTCCCCCAAACGGGACTGCAGTCCATGAGAGGTTAGGAAGTCCTAGCGTCAAGGCTTTTCACGGTGTGTATACCTGGTAGGACCGAACGGCGGTGCGTGTTTTTTTGTACATACTTTGCAGAATCCTGCGGTATCGTGTGCGATGCAGAGTTTTAGTTATTTTCGTTCATCTCAGTACTCGTACGCCCTGCATGTCTCTGTACCTGGAATACACCTCATCACGTCTCTCGTCGTGAGCTTTTGTTGAAACACCACCCAAAGGGTTTCACGAACACCTTCTTATTTTTTTCTTGTCCTCTACGCAGCGGTCGGCAACGGCGGGAGGACGGATAAGTACGAGTGGACTCAAACCCTGCAGGAACTGAGCGTCGTGGTGCCTATCCCCGAAGGCCTGAAGTCTCGTGACATTGTGTGCGACATCACCAAGTCGCGTCTTCGGGTGGGGGTCCGGGGACAGCCTCTTCTCGTCGACGTGAGTTGGAGAAATAGGTCACCCTCGGCTGTTTCGACCGGGTGTTACGTCAGTCGCTGTCTCCTGTGTTGCGATCTGGTGGGTATACCCTGGTATAGGGTAACTGTGCCTGGGATTTATATATATATATATATATATCGTGTATGCACACCTCCTCTTGATCGTTTGACGTGTGCGGTGACTTGGTCTGCGGATTTCCCGTTGCTTGGCTTGATTTTCGCGGACAGTTCGTCGTTGGAAAGAGTACGTAGCGGTTTTTCAGCAACTTGGCGTTGGGAGATATGTGTCAGGTAGGCACGCTTGCTTTTGAATACCAGGCTGCCACCGTTCTGTTCTTTTGCGTGCAGGAAGCGCTACAGGCACTGTTAGTGCTGTCATGGCGGTAGTCGATGTATTACGGGGGACCATAGTTAACAGGACCTATGGTACACATAAAAACCTATATGTTTAACCATTTTTACTAACAATATTTGGTCCTGTTAACTATGGACCCCCGTAATAGTAGTGGCGGCGGTAGCGGTCGTGGTAGCGGTCGACGCGGTGGTAGTGACTGCAGTAGTATCAGCAGAATTGTTGGTAGTGTTGTAGTGGCTGCATGAGAAACAGAAGTTGCACACGAAAAAGAGGGGTGTGCTATGCACTTTTCAGTCCTTGTCCCGCTCAAAAGAGTTTTGGTCGTGAAAAAATGAGGCTTGTTTCCTCTCGATACGCAGGATTCCCCCCCCCCCAAATTAACGATGCTCAGGGTCGGCTGACATACTATATAGTACATCGTCCCATGCAAGCACCAATAGCAACCTGTGCTTTATGGTGACAACATAGCATGAAAGTTAGCCTCGACGCCAACTTGACGTTTGTTTCTGCTGTAGCGGGTGCAATCTGTATTTTTATGACATTGTGGGCACGACCCTCTCTCGTGTTTCAAAACTGCCAGGGCGAAATGTACAACAAGGTGAAGGTGGACGACAGCTTCTGGACGCTGGAGGATGGGAAGGAGGTCAGCATTGCGCTGCAAAAGGTACACACATAGATCGGATCACCGATTCCCGCTCCATGGTCTATCTGTATGGTCTATCTGTATGGTCCGTGTTGCTGCAAGCTTTCGCTAGACAGACCTGGACAGACGATAGTGTCGCACTTTTACCGCTTTTTTTCGCGGACTACGAAACGATTCTTAACCCTCTTTTTGGGACTTCATACGGGAAAATTGGCGAAGAAAATGTTGATTGCTACAGCATCAATCATCGGTCAGACGAAGCAGCTATTAATAGGTGGGCCTTCCGCGGTAGCGCATAGGGAGTGTGTCCTAAGAGCACCGTAAGGAGGCGTAACACACGCACATCGGGATGATAACTGTTACCTGGTACGTTTGTACTGACGCACGTACCGTCTTCCTGGTATGTAAGCTTGGAAGTACCGCACGCCCCGCTTTGTAGCTCGCTGTGCCTGAGTCGCAAGAGGGTTAGGCTTTCCGGTAGAGCTTAGAGCTTGCCAACTTACTAGATACCAGGTAACATGGTTGGCGCGCACTGCCGTGTACGAGGCAACGTGACTCTTGCTAACCAATGGCTGATTGGGTCTGATCTAATTGGCTTAGGGTCAGGCGTGAGGTTAATTACATCCGTCTCGTACACGGGGGTGTGTCGACCAGTTTTCTCGAATACCATGCCAAACACGATAGATACCTTCTCCTTTGCTTCGGTAAATGGCTCGCTTTGTCTCATCTTTTGTATAACCTGTACAGTACATGTGATACGTCGTGTCTCTCCGCCTCAGGACAACCAAATGGAGTGGTGGAAATGCGTGATGAAGGGAGACCCGGAAATTAACACCGCGAAGGTGAGGATTGGTGCTGGATTATCGCAACGAAAGTTTCGATGTGCCGATAGATCATTGTCGAACTTCCGATACCTGGTATACCGTATCGAAGGTTGCGATGTATCGAAATATCAGTGCCAAACTAACGATGTCTCGAAATATCAGTATCGAAATTCCGATATACCTTATCGGAAGTTTCGATATCTCGAAATATCATTATCGAACGCTCGACAAATCGTGTCGAAATTTTTCGATGTGCCAAGTATCTAGGCAAACATCGGATCTACTGTAGAGCATCTACTGCTTGAGATCGTGATATGTTCGATGTGTGGAACAGTTGCAGTTGGACAGGGGTTGCGAATACTGACCAAGCCCTCTTCAGATCCCCCCAGTTTTGGTCTCGGAATGCAACCCTCTTCTTTTTTTCCCGTTATTTCGCGATATTTCGGCGCCGGGTGTGGAAACAATGACAATTGTTTTTGGCAGGTCCAGCCGGAGAACAGCAAGCTTTCGGAGCTTGACGGCGAGACGAGGAAAACCGTGGAAAAGATGATGGTGAGGGGAAAAAAAGAAAACACGTAACTGCTGTATCACTGAGGAAGGATCAGGACGCCGTTTCATGATGCCAATCTCTCGGGGCAGATGGATCCCTGATTCACCGAAACACCGTGTTGTAGAGCGTTGAGTCCGCACAGGGGTGCAATCGTTTTTCAGCGGCAATTTTCTCGAGAACGGTCAAGGAAAGGTGCTATATATGGTCGAACATTGTGTTTTCGGGAGGCTTTCTCTCGACCAGATGTTTTCCGAAAACAGCTTTTTGTTCGGTATTATTGGTGGACCTTCCCGTCCCGGAAAAATTGAGCGCTGAAAACCTATCGTAGTACCCCTGTGCGGGAGTCAACGCTCTTTTCTACGGTACATGATCTACATGATCTAGATCTTATTTGCCGGGTAGAATCTGTAGGATATGTATCATCTGGATTATTTGTATGGTTTGTATGTTCTTGTATGCAGTGCATGATCTGTACGACCTGTATGGTATGTATGATCTGTGTAATATGTTATGGCATGTATGATCGGTATGACACAGCTCCTGCGAGCATGTTTTGCCAGGTGGGATGTGCATGACCAGGCTCGTGCACAACGTCTCACAACCGCCAAGATAGGACCTATATTTTCTATCACGGTGGGCCCTAATATATAGCCTCCAAACGGGGGCAGAGAGGCTTCCCAATGTATTTATGAAGAGAACACTATTAATAATGAAGCATCGACGGAAAGCCTACAGTATTCACCAAACGCATATTTTGCTGACAACATTTTCGATTCGCGCAGTACTTCTTGATGTACACGCACCAAACTGGGTGTTTTGGGTTTATTGTGGGCGTACTGTTTGTGGGCCTAGATGATCTACAGTACGAGTAGATGATCTAGGTCATGATCTGTCTGTCCGATGTGTGGGTTTATCTGCCAGCCATTTCAGGGATAGACTTGGACGGCGAAAACCATTGGGAGTGGGAAAGGGGGGGTCAAGGTGACGACACTCACGACACGTAAAGAGAGTACCAGGCTTGCCGTAACTACAGTCTGGGAGTCACTCGTAGACCATTACGAGAGACGTGTAGTCTCCTGTTGGCAACCCAGCCATTTTGTTCATCATGACATACCACTCTGACCGAGAATATATGCTCCGTTTGATATTAATATCAGACTCAAAATGTTTCTTGTATTGCCGGTCAGCGTAGTGCCAGGTTCTTGGTACGTATTTCACGGCGAGTTCGTTGCGTACAAGAAACAGTCATAGTTTATAGACCACTCTATAACCTATATATAAACCTATACACGCCGTGGCACGCACACGATCGAAGTACGACTATCGCACCAAGCCTTTTCGAATAGAGGTTTGATTTAAAAAATCGATCTCACGCTCTAGTTTTATTTTTCATTTTTTTTGTTTCAAATGTGCATACAACAGGGCGCACGCAGCCTCCTGTCGCTTTACCCGCATATTTTGATGATCCGATATTTTCCGGTGCACTGATATTTTTTTTCGGCTTTTTCTTCTTTACCTGCTATATATATATATTATTTTCCGGTGCGCCAATACTTTTCCCCCCTGCTTTTTATTTTGTATCTTTTTTTTTTGTACGTGTTTCATTGCACTGACATTTTCCCCCTCGGTTTTTCCCATATTTTCCGCAGTTCGACCAACGGCAAAAGGCGCAGGGCCTCCCCACAGCGGACGAGATGAGCAAGCAGGAGATGCTCGGGAAGTTCATGGCGCAGGTGTGATGTTCTCATCCTGTCAGTAGGTTGAGGCGTACCTTTAAGAGCATTGAGTTCGGACAAGGGTGCGATCGTTTTTCGGCGCTCGTTGTCTCTTAACGACAAGCGGTAGAAGGATGCTACGTACGGTGTGAACATTCTATTTTCGGAAAGTTCACGACCTTATATTTTCGATAACACAGTATTCGGTAGTGACAACCTTCCCGTTTTGGAAGTATGGACCGCTGGAAAAAATAACGATAGCATCACCCCTGTACGAATTCTACGCTCTTTACTACGGCACAAGGCGCCCATCGTATGCGCTTATCGCCGCTCTGCGCACCGCGATCTGTGGTGTTTACTTTGTTCTCTTTCGTCCCCCGCCTTGCTCCATGTCGGGAAGGGAAAGAGGAGGGACGGTTAAGTCTCGTCCGAGGGGCTACGGGTGTCGATGTAGGCATGTCAACCACATTGTGTCGCGATATCGCATGTAAGATCAGTGTATGTACTGAGTGTCTGGTCTCATATTCCCTGTATCTTTCTCCGTTCGATAAAGAAGGAAACGCTTCCTAATTGATCTCTCTGAAAGCACGGACTCCTCTTGGTTGGGCTTTTCCCCCTACAAGACGGGGACGGGGGATGATTGTTTTCAACTTTTGTCGATCTCCGTCTTCTTGAATCTGTTTGTATCATGTCTACAGTAATTTAATGTGAACTGCTGGTCACGACCTGAATCGAATCATGTGGGCGTTTCGGCGGTAGATTCACCAATAGGAGGACCGCCAATGATTGTTCTGTGTATATGGTTGCCGAAACCGAAACGCCAAAACGAAAAACGCCATGGTATGCTACGCGTTGGGGATGTTATCGGGATGCCTATGCTCGAAAGCATGTTTTGTTCTCTTGTATTGTGTGTGCTTCTACGGGAAACAACTCGCCTCGGCTATTTCGTTGGCGTTAATAGGAGCGACCTGTATGGTTACTTCTAAACTCGCAGAGCGCTTCCATGTCAAAGGATCTAACATTTTCCCGATAGACACGGTTCTTCAAGCATGTGCTATGTGTGCTCATTTTTAATTTGCACAGTGTTTTGTACAAATCTGAAGGAGGGACAAGGGTATATGCTACGATACGAGTACAATAGTATTGACGTGGTGTTCGTAATACGTTCAACGGGCGTTGTAAACGCCTTTTTATCTCGTAGAGAACGCCTCGGCTGTTGCCGAAATCCCCTAACGTTGCTGAACCGTTTCCCCTTACATGCCCCGTGCCTGAATTGTTGAAAACAATGCCTCCTTATCCCTTCCAGCACCCCGAGATGGACTTCTCGCGAGCGAAGATATCGTGAGGGCTCGTCATGGGTACTTGCTGCTCGGACGATGGAAAGCCGCGCCCGGACTCGCGTCTTGGCAGGAGATCGACCCACTGGCAATACCGAACTCGTGGCAAGACGTAGCCTCCTGACAAGCTAGACATTGAACTCCTGGCGAGCAATCGGCCTCTTGGCAACACATCGACCTCCTGGCAAGTCGTCGGCCTCCTGGGCAAGACATCGACC